>OX101753.1:52910437-53548332 GCA_944452675.1 Tachina lurida
CAACTAATGAAAAATTATGTCGACAAAGTTTTCAAATACAAATTCAAAAATAATTTCAAGCAAAATTAAATTTCTTTAAAAAACAAATACAAAGTATAAATATACCAAGAAACATTTACATAACATTGAATTCGATAACAATAAATAACAATTCTGCCCACCGTGAATTTATCAGAGAAATTCACAAATCCAAACGTAACAATAAATAACAATTCTGCCCACCGTGAATTCACTCATCTGTAACATCCAGCACCGCTAGTTTTGATACTGGTCTTTTGAAAATTCCGTCGCAAGTTTTTATATCTGCCGATATTGATATTCCGGCGTTATCCGTGTAAATATGTAGTACACGACCACGTCTCCACATTGATCTGGGTGAACTGATATCACAAATCAGAACTAAAGCTCCAACTTGTAAAGAAGCGGTTGGTAAACACCACTTAACTCTTCTTGTCAATTCTGGGAGATATTCTTTAATCCACCGTATCCAAAATCCATTTTTTAAATTTTGTAAGATTCGCCATTGTTTTCTTAAACAGTTAAGTTGAGGGTCAAAGTTATTAGGAATCTGGGTTGAGTTTAAAGTACCCAATAAAAAATGGTTTGGTGTTATAGGTTCAGGTTCATATGGTGATACGGGAATATTGGTAAGAGGCCTTGAATTTACGATATTTTCGCATTCTATTAAAAAACTTATAAATACATCCAGTCTTGGTGTAATTGTTCCTAATAATACTGAAAGCGATTTTTTTACTGATTGTATCAATCGTTCCCAAACACCACCGGAACTAGGATTAGAGGGAGTATTAAAAATCCATTTAATGCCTAACGGAGTTGTCTTGCAGATTACTTCGTTGTAGTCCATAAAGAAAAATTCATTTTTTAACTCTTTATTTATGCCAACAAAATTTCGACCATTGTCACTTCGAATCTGTATCGGCACTCCACGTCTATTAACAAAATTTCTTAAACTCAGTAAGAAAGAATCAGTCGATAAATCCGATACAACTTTCAGATGTATTGCTCTAATAGTTAAACATGTATACAATGCTACCCATCTCTTTTCTTGACATCGACGAATTTTAACGTTAAATGGTCCGAAAAGGTCTACGCCAGTATAAGTGAAAGGCTTGACGAAGGGCGAAACTCTATCAACTGGTAGCATTCCCATCTGAGGTTGAATTGGTTTAGCTCTTCTTATTTTGCAAACATTACATTTATTTTCGATAGATCGGACTAGATTTCGTAGTGAAGGAATCCAAAATTTTTGACGTACGTCTCCCATTACATTAGCAATATTCTGATGGCAGTTTTTAATATGATATAGTTCCACTAACAGATATGAAAAACGGTCAGATTTTGGAAGTATTATAGGACGTCTGGCGCATTCTGGAAGTATGGAAGCATTATCCAATCTACATCCAACTCGTATTATACCCAGTTCATCAAGATATGGATTCAATGTTATTAAATTACTGGATACGTCGATACTAACTTTTGAAGCTAACCTTTTGTATTCACATGAAAAATGCTTTCTCTGTACATGTTTTATTATTCTGTTTTCAGCGTTTGATAATTCTTCTGCAGATAGTTCTCCATTGATTCGAGCGTTATTATTCAACTTGTACTTTACGTTTTTGTAAAATCTTATAATCCATGATATCACCCGTAATATTTTAAAGAATTTCGAGAAGCGGTTAATGATAGAGTCCATAAAATCTAGTTCTTGCGTAATCATAACGATATGGGTCGATTTTAAATATTCGTTACTTTTGTCTTCTCTATTTTCTATAGCATTTTCATTTGGCCAAGTATTTTCCTCGTGTAACAAAAAATCTGGACCTTTTCTCCATCGTCCTTTTAAGTTATAACAGAAAGGAAATTTTGATCTGGTTGCGACATCAGCAGGGTTTTGTAGTGTTGGA
Source organism: Tachina lurida (assembly GCA_944452675.1). Lineage (NCBI taxonomy): Eukaryota > Metazoa > Arthropoda > Insecta > Diptera > Tachinidae > Tachina > Tachina lurida. The sequence continues at coordinate 52,912,363 of OX101753.1, forward strand.
CACCAACGCCATTCACGAATATCCGAACTTTCCAATATTTCCGATACGCGATTTGCAACGTATTGCTTATATTTACGATGATCCGATTTAATCCAACGGATAACAGTGTGGGAATCAGTCCAGAAAATAATTTTTTTTGCTTTAATTTTATCGTGACATTTCACAATAGAATCTTTTAACCGTACAGCCATTACCGCCGCTTGTAGTTCTAGTTTTGGAATTGAATGAAAACGTATTGGAGTACAAGCTGTTTTTCCAAAAATGATTTTAGAGTCCGAATTATGAATGACGCGCCAATATCCAACTGCTGCTAGTGCTTCTTCGCTGGCGTCACAAAATAAATGAAGCTCAATATTTTCATCATCAACATTTGCTAAATTATGAAAATAGTATCTCGGAATTTTAAGTTGACTAATTTTTGATAATTCGTTTAACCATGACTTGAATTTTTCGTAAATAGAGTTTGGTAATTTTGTATCCCAACCAATACCGCTTCTCCAAACTTCCTGCATTAATATTTTAGCGGTCACCATAAAATCTGCTACGAAACCAAATGGATCGAAAATAGACATTGTAATGCTTAAAAGTTGTCTTTTTGAAGGTATTACTTTTAATTCTAGTATATTTTTTGGAACTTTATGGAATTCTAAGACAAAGGTAAAACAATCAAATATTGAGACCCAGCGAAGTCCTAAAATGCGTTCTACGGTATCTACATTAATGTTCATTTCGTTTTCGTTTGAAATTTCGAGTTCTTTAGCAACGGCATTTGAGTTCGTTATGAGATTATGCATTTGAAAGCCTGCGGAGCCGTGAATTAATCTTACAGCTTTTACGACATCAATAGCTTCCTGTTCGGAATCAAAACAGTCAACGTAATCGTCAACATAATGTTTTTCTATAATACCAGCTGCAGCTCGAGGATACATATCCATATAACATTTTGCATTAAAATTTTTAACAAATTGAGCAGTTGTAGGAGAGCATGTGGCTCCAAAAATCATTCTTTGCATGATATGTACTTTGGGTGGTTCAAGTGCGTTGCCTTTTCTCCACAGAAAACGGAGTGCGTTTTGATCTTCGTTGATAATACTAACTTGATGGAACATTTCTTTCAGGTCCCCGCAAACGGCTATAGGTGCCTGTCTAAATTTAAATAAAATCATTTGAAGAGGTTGATTAAGGTCTGGACCTGCAAGGAGTGCTTTATTAAGGGAGATGTTTTCGACTTCTGCTGCAGCATCAAAAACAAAACGAAACTTCTTCTTGTTTGGATTTTTAACTCCGAAATGGGGTAGATAAAACGTTTTGTTGGTATGTATTGATGCCTCAGTTTCAGAAAGGGCCCGCGCATATCCTTTTTCTAAATATTCTTCAATTTTTAGACAATATTCTTCAGCGTATTTTGAATCCGACGACATTTTCTTTTCAACGACGTTTAATCTCTTCAGAGCCATTTCATATGAATTAGGGAAGGACTTGAAGTTTTCTCTCCAAAGTAGACCAGTTTCAAATCTATTTCCAACTTTTTTTGTAGTATTTTTTAATATTTCCAATGCTCTCTTATCCTTTTCTGATAGTAAGGGCTCAAAATGTCGAATTCCAAATGTCTCTGTTCCAAAGTAACTTTTCATTAAAGTTTCTAAATTATCAGTGCTTTTAATTTTTCCATTGATTTTGTTAGCGTGGCACGAATAAAATTTTTGGTTTTCAGTTTTGCTTAAATTTCCATAAACTATACCACCTAGTCTTGTTTTTGTTGCTATCAAACCTCCTGGAGATAATAAATGTGGTGTTTCAATTGGAACAGTTAAATAAGCATGAGCCAAGCTAATTATCATTTTTGGTTTTATTTTATCATGACTGTCGTATGATATATCAGTAGGTAAATTATAATTATATGTGAGAGTGGTCGGACTTTGTTCCGGAAGATTTACGTGTGCTGATATATATACATTTTTCATAAAATATCTCCTATTGTTTTCAACACCGCTTATTTCAACATCAATTTTTTCAGTTTGCTCTCGAGAAACTTGATGATTGATCCACTGTAACTCCAAAATATCTTTACGACCAGGAATACCCAATTTTTGAGCGATTTCAAAATCTATCATAGATACATTAGCTCCATCATCAACAAAGGCATAAATTTTTTCGGAACTATACGGACCATACACTGTTACAGGTATAATTTGAAACAACGTGGTTTCTGAGTCATTATCTACAAGGCAACTTCTAGCTTGTTGATGAGTTGAATTTACAAGTTGTTGGTTTAAATTTGAATTTTGGGGTAACAAAACAGTTTTATGTAGTAGGCTGTGATGTGTTTTTTCACATCCAATAGAATCGCACTTCTTTTTGGAATAACAGTTATTAAGTTGATGTCCAAATTTTAAACAGCAAAAACAAACTTTAAAGGATTTGACCGTTTGCCACCTTGAATTGATATCCAAATTCAAAAATGACTTACAGTCTGATAAAGATTTGCAGTCTTTGTCACATAGCCTACATTTTCTGTTTATAGTAACACAAGCATATTTTTTATTTTCCTTGTTTATATCCGTTAGTGGGAGGGCATCGGTAACCATATTAGAAATCTTTCTTAATTTAGATAGCCACATAGAAAAGTCAGATATTGTTGGTATTTGATCAAAACTTAAACATTTTTCTGCCCATTGAAGTCTTTTTGATATCGGTAGTTTATATAAAAGTTCATTCAAGAGTAGTGGATTAAATAAATGATAGCTTCCTCCAACCGATTCTAAAAAAGTTGTCATATTACCGACTTTATTTGCAAAGTGAATCAGAGAATTTAAATCTGTTTCGTTTACAGATGGTAACATTCGAACCTTTTGAATTTGTGATTTCATTAACTGTTCTGGTCGACCGAACATTTGGGACAAAGTTTCGATTACGGTATTTACATTTTTAGAGTTTGCTAAGAGCGATTCAACTGAATCTCTTGCGTCTCCCTCAAGACTTTCTCTAAGACGCATTATATTATGTAAATCCGAATACTCGAATTCTTGAGTAGAAGTTATGAACGATTCATAGAATGTTTGCCAATCTTCCGGTAACCCTGAAAATTTTGGAAGCGGGTAAATTTTCTTCTGTCGCTGATTAATCGACGAATGCGAGGAATTTGATTGCATGAGTTGCGAAATACATGGTGCCGTATGAACTATAGGATGAGAATTGACAAACGTGGAAGTAGACGGGATCGAATCACACATACTTGTATGAATATTCGAATTTAAATATGAATTTTGTGTTCTATTTGAAATAGTAGAGAATTGAATACAATTTGAAGTAATTACATTTGTATTATCTGTGGATACATTTGTAGTTACGGGAGTTGTTTCTGAAGAATTTGGATTATTATTCAAGCGTGATACATTTAACTCGACAGTTCGTAAATCCTCTCTTAAAGCAGTAATTGTATTCTGGGTATGGAGATTATTCGTCTCCAATAACGACTGCATTGACGTCATTTGGTTTAATAAAATATGTTGCATGTCCTCTAATCGTTTATTAAATTCATTTGTTACCTGTTCTATATTCTCTCGACTATTACTTATATTTCCCGCTGTAGTGTATACAATTGATTCCGGTTCATTTTCAATAGGATTTGCTGATGTAGTAGTGGGAGATCTTATCGTCGGCATTATGGGATGAAGTCCTTGTAGTCTTCTACTTTTTCTCATAAAAAAGAAACTTGATAGCTGCTTGATTGATGTTTCGATTAAAACTTCTTCTTGATTCTCCAAATCCAATTAACACTTCTCGAAAGACGAAGAGAATACCAAATATTTTTTGTTTTCCACTGAAAGGCGCTTGCAAAAATTTGAATAAAAATGTTGAAAAACCAGACGTTTATTGAATAAACCAGTTTTTAAATTGTTGACAAATGTTTATTCACTGAAATTTTCACAAAATTAATCAACTATTATTTAATAAAATAAGTACAAAGTTTTTAACTTGCAATTTTGTTTGTCTCTCTCAAAAGTTTTTCAACTAATGAAAAATTATGTCGACAAAGTTTTCAAATACAAATTCAAAAATAATTTCAAGCAAAATTAAATTTCTTTAAAAAACAAATACAAAGTATAAATATACCAAGAAACATTTACATAACATTGAATTCGATAACAATAAATAACAATAGAGATGGTAACTTTGAGCCTTCATTACAAAACACATGGGCAAATTGAAATGCAATGAATCAAACCAATTCACATATTCCATTTGCAATAAAGTTTCGTATATAAGGCAGAAATCTACATCAACTGACAACACACACAGAGTGGGCCAAAACACAGAAGAACGCTGATGAGGAAGGTTTTTAGTGGCCTTCGAAAACGGCTGGCTGTTCCGTTCAACTGTGTGTTGTTGTCAGAATATTTTGATGTTATTTGTTCATTAATAATTATCACATGTAATTTGGCTTAAAAAGCGTTACGAACATTAGCCTATTCAATTCATAAGAATATAGAAACAAATACAGTTCGAAAAATAATAATTAAATTAACTAATATTTTATTTTTGTTTTATTTGATTAAAATATTAAGTTTTCATGAGAATGTTCAAAAGTCTCGCCAACTATGCAATTGTGAATTTTTTTGGCTCTCGTAAATAAAATGTCAAAAATTGTATAGAAATTTATTCACACAAACCTTTTTAGGGTTTCGTACACCAAAGGTGAAAAGAAACCCTATTGTTTTCGCTACGCTGTCCGTCACAGGGTATTTTCTCGAGAACCGTAAGAGCTACGGACCTGAAATTTGGACAGAGTGTGTAGACCCTCAACCGCTACAACAACAAATATATGAGAGTTGGAAATTAAAGGGTGTGCCAAAACGAACAACAAAAATGTTAAAATCCCATGTAATATACATACAATTGTATGTATATACACTTGAAATTTGTAAAGTTAGTGTATTTTTATACAGACTACAACAATTAACACTAAAATTTAAAAATTTTAATTAAAGGGTGTACCATCAGTTAATGTAATTTCGACTATGTAATTTTGATAACTTGCTGTATCTTGGAAACCGTAAGAGCAAACTTCTTGAAATTTTCAAAACCGGTAAAACAAAAAAATCTCAAAATTATAAAATCGCCAAACCGAAAAAAAATCGCCAATATCAAAAAAAAATCGCCAAAACGAAAAAAAGCACCATATTAAAAAGAAATTCTAAATCGAAAATAAATCGCAAAAAACCGGAAAATAGCCAAAATTACAAATCGCCAAAATGAAAAAAAAAATCGCCAAAATGAAAAAATCGCCAAAATGAAAAAAATCGCCAAAATGAAAAAAATCGCCAATATGAAAAAAATCGCCAAAATGAAAAAAAAATCGCCAAAATGAAAAAAATCGCCAAAATGAAAAAAAGTGCCAAAATAAAAAAATCGCCAAAATTAAAAAAATCGCCAAAACGAGAAAAAAGCGAAAAATAATCAAAAAAAAAATTATTTAAGCTGAAAAAAACGTAAAAAACTGTATTAAAAAAAAATGCTCAAATCCCAACGTACGGAACCCTCGTGCGCGAGTCAAAGTCGCACTTTACTGAATTTATTTTTAATTTTGTCCAATAGTTTTGACTTTTAAACTTAAGCTGTGTATTTTGTAAACCACAACTTCTTGCTTTTTTTGATATCTTTTTATTTTAATTTGAAATTTATTTGCTGGTGGTTCAGCATTTCATTGTTGCTGTAACAAATCGTCAGTAGGCTTCAACCACACATTTTGAACAGTCACAAAACTTTTAATTTATGTACAGACTTTCAAAAACTATTTGAGAATTCTCAAATAATAATATTTTTGAAAATCACATGACAAAAATAAGCGTAGTAGGCTTAGAAACTTATACAAGACCCAGCAAATAATTTATATTCGATATGAATCTATTCTATTTTTGCTGGGTTTTGTATAAGTTTCTAAGCTTACTACGCTTATTTTTCTTTTGTGATTTTCAAAAATATTATTATTTGAGAATTCTCAATAGTTTTTGACTGTGGTTTTTGAAAGTCTGTACATAAGATAAGAGGTTTATGACTGTTCAAAATGTGTGGTTGAAGTCTAAAGATTTGTTACAGCAACAAGGAAATGCATATAGAGATCGCTGAACCACCAGCAAATAAATTTCAAATTAAATTAAACTTATCACAATATGTCGAATAATAGATTTCTTAAATGTATCTTTTTATTTTTATAGAAATATATAAATATGTTTTTAAATTAAAAATAGCTTGACATTTTCTTATTTTATTATTATTAAATGAAGTAATTGACGATTCTTTCAAATTTACATAAGCTGTTTGCACAAAAAGTTAAAAGGGGCTTATGAATCAAGTCTCACAAGTTTGCCCAATTGCACAAATAGCAATTTTGAGAGTTCTCATCAAAACCCTTGTTTTTATTTTCCAGGAAATGCCTAATAGAAAGCATGAGTGTCCTGATGACAGGCTCATACTTTTGGCGGCCCTATTGGAGTAGGCATATTTAAAATGAAAATTTATATTCTAATTATTAATAATTACCCTTTTTTAGATATAAATTTATTAGAAACACCACTAAACTTAAAGACACTGTACTCATTAAACAAGACAAAATATTACGTCTTTAACAAATAATAAATTAATTAATTAATTTTTTCTCTGCAAGTACATTTATTAACTCAATAAGCTCTGACCATTAACTAATAAATAAGCCCGGCCGAAGGCCGGCAGTGCAGAAAATCGTTATTAGACAGGAAAACTTTGCCAGGCAGAAAATCTTTATTAGGCTACGCCGTGTAGGGAAACACCATGGTGGAGAAAATCCTTAAGTCCGGCCGAAGGCCTGGGGGGCTACCGCGTATTTCGATTCGAAAAGTAAAATTTTTCGAAAGAAATTTCCGAATCGAATGCTAAACCGTACTGCGTAACTCGTTCGAAACGATTACAGAGTTGTATTTAGAAACGAATGGGATATTATATGAAAAGTTGGTAGCACTGCTGCTAAAGTACCAAAATGGAAAAAAATATCCCATAACAAAAAAATCTTTGCCTTGTAAAAAAATTTAATGTTATACGTATTTTGTGTGAAAAATTAAGTGCTCCTTGTACTTTTTATAATGGATTGTGTTTGCTGTGGTTGGACGAGGATGATTATTATACGATTTGTTTTTAGCATCTGAAACATTTAGATGCCCTCTTGCGAGGTATGGATGCAGAGACATATAGTTTACCACTTCTTCATATTGCTTTTATTTGTGTCATTTTTTTTAGTATTCCTTGAATGTTTCTAAATCACAAATATTAAAACATTTATAACAACATAAATAAGCAATATGTTTTAGCAAATCAAACATTAAGTATAATTTTTTTATAACACCTTTTATTTATATTGAAATATTTAAATAATTACATTTTCTATTTTTGTCTCAAGTTGTCACTAACAAAATGTCTTTCGAACCATTTCCGAACGCTTTTTGCATAACTGACACTCGTTTTCGTATTACAGAGTAGCCCTTTCGAAAGGGATTTTTATTGTTCGTAATACAGAGTTGCTGTCTCGAAAGGGATTTTTAGTTTTCGATAGAGTACAAAAACCGTTCGTAAATTCGAAACAAGTAGTACGAAAATCGTAATACACAGTACAATTCGTTCGAATTCGTAAGTTATTTCTTTCGAAACGAAATACGCGGTAGCCCCCCTGCAGTGCAGAAAACGGATATTAGACAGGAAAACAGGATAGCATTTTTTTAGAGTTGCCCCTTAGCTTGATTTGTGCCAATTCCACCATATAATCATAATTTTATACCAGAACTTAAAAGGCCCATAACTCGGAAACTAAGGCTTGCCGCAAATTTTTATTTAAGTTTTTCTTTTTATTTTTTAATTTTCATTCGGATGCCAAATTTTTATTAATTTTGGAGTTATGTATATCACTAAACTTAATTTGTTCCTTAGAATCACTTTTAAAACACCTGCGTGATTTGTTTTCGATTAATAATTTTTCAATCTTCCGGATGAATAAAATATGATAATAACTAACGAAAATAATAGTCACATTTTACACGTCTGCATGGTTAATTTTCGATTGCTATACAATTCGTTATTGTATTTTATATCGAACTAGTTTTAGCCATTAGCGCGAATCATTTTCGAGTCCTTTTCTGATCGTGTAATACTATGTTTAGACGGTACGTGCTTCGCTCTCTATTCATGCTTCACGCCCCAATCATGACCGAATCCACTTGCTTCGCCATACAAAATTATGAGAGCGAATCAAGTAGATTCAATATGAATCTACTTGCGAAGCACGTAAAATTGGTATCTTCTCTAACTTTTATCGCAGTTAATCGCCACTTTATCTGAACTAGCTATCAAAACAGAATAAGTATATGTGTATGTGTGTGTTTGTAAACAAATAAACACAAACCAAAAAACATAGATGTGAGTTTAATATAAATAAATTTAATTAAGTTATGAATAATATAAAAAGGAAAAATAAGAAGAAAATATAGAGATGCCTTCAAAAACAAGATTTCGCATGAGTGGAATTTATGTAAAGTATGTATGCTTATGTGTATGCATGTATATACCAAGGCGAATTCATAACAGGTGGCCTTATCGCTACAAAAATACAACAATAATAAAAACAACATGCAATTCGTCTGGCTTCACAAAACCCCATCCGTCAAAAACAGTTGACTCAAATACCAATACATTCACATTTATAAAAACATATTTTACTATCCATGTGCATCTATCATCAACAACACAGAAAACAATATTTGTAAAATAAATCTAATTAAAATGTTGAAACACGGTTCAGGTTAGATGATCTTGATATTTTTGGACAACGTAAAGAAACCTTACTTGCTGCCTTATTGCAGTCTCTCCGATGGTTTTTTGGACGCGAAATCAGTGGTATAAAATGTGTTTTACTGGCTCATCATGGCCGTAAACACAATATTATGATTAAATGCATGAAATTGTTCACAAAAATGGACAAAGTTACTTAAAAGTGTATAACAAATAAACGTGCGTCTTATTTATACATACATACACATATAAGAAGTCTGCTAGTATTAGCTGGACCCGGCAAAAGTTGTCTTAACCCCACAATTAAGAATTCGCATTGTGTTGAGTGGATACATGAAGAAATGCAGCGCATTGTGGCAATTAAATGCAATAGGAAATGTTAAGGTATACTTGAATATTTACTTCTATAAACTTAATTTGTAATAGGTATATGTATCTGTTTAAGGTTTCCCAAATTGCACGTAAAAATTGTTGATGTGGTGACAACGCTATTGCATCGTCGTTTACCAGCCACCAATTTCATGGTTGAGAATTTGGGAGCCATTGAATTGGGCTTTGTATATAAATACTACACATCCAGATTTTCATAAACATGTCTAGTCAACTAAAAGCTGACATGATGGAACGAGCAAATACTCTTTGCCTCAAGTAATGCAGAACGTTTGATAAAATCTTATTTCTATATTGTGCGAAAATCCGTGCAAGATTCTGTAACAAGGACTATCAGGCATTATAGGCGAGACACATTGGTAGAAATATTTTGTATTGATACAATTTTTTAAAAATCATCATCAATAAACTAATGCAGTTAATAATTTTGCAAGAGTTAATTTAGAATGCATATGTTAGGAAGGGTGCTCCTATACCGCACCTCCACTCGGAGACCCAATTGGTTACATTGTGATAAGTATTCATACATTATAATTCTTTTCACTTTAAAATATATTTTTTAAACATAAAGAACGATATAATTTTTTTTCACTTTAAATGTAAACAAACATTAGATAGAAGAAGAGATTTTGACAGTTGGGGTTTTAGCAATCTTCGAACAGCTGATAATCATCAGGACTGTTAGGGTCACCTGTTATGAATTCGCCTTGGTATATACGTGCGTATGATACGTATGTTTGTGTGAATATACATAAAAAAAATGCCACGCGAACAGTGATGGCAACTTTTTCAGAGCAAAAAGCACTGTGTGTTCATAAAAAAGCAGTAAATGAAATAAGTACTCGTATATATGTACATATGTATGTATGTATGTACATAAATATATTTTTATTTATTTTTTTATATTTATCTATTTATTTGCAATACAGAGAAAGCCCATATGGCTAATTATAAATTGAATTAGTAAAAATTAAAAATTTAAGTTAACTACAATTTTAAATTTACTACATTTCATAGGTTTTTGTAATATCCCCCTGTTCTGAAAATCACGGTGATTTCAAATCACGTGATTTCAAAAGTAAACTATTAATAGCCTTGGTAATGAGATTTTATTGCGTTTTAATTTTTTTTCATTTATAATAGCATATTTTCTTCCAACTTCCAAAGCTATAAAACGTAAAATTTACAAAAGCAATGATTTAGCTTTTATTAATTTTTAGAAATCACCGTGATTTGGCATGTCGTGATTTGCAGAACAGGCCCGATAATTTCAATTATATCGAGCCATATTTCGATTTTGCTTATAAGTAGAATAAGAGTAGTAAAATAATTGAAGTTCATTTGGGAAGACACTCCAATTATGGTGTACTATTTTAACAAAAGATGATCAACGAGAATTATACTCCTCGTTTCAAGAAATGCAGTTTCATCTTTTTCCTCTGGCCATAAAACTGTTTTAATAGATTTTTAGGTGTTTCGTCTGAATTAATTTTTACATGAACATGGTTCAGTATGTTACATTCTGAACAACATAAGCCTTTTCTTTTTAGACCGTATTTTATATGAATGAAACAATTTGATTTATAAAATCATTATTGTATTTCTAACTTACTTTTAAAATATTTATAAGCGCTAAAAGTTATTTCTACTACAACATTTCAACATGGTAATGTTAATAGTCTTAGAGAAAATATTGACAGTATTAGAAATGGATTATGATTAGTTGAATTTCTATAATTATAAACTTCAATCCAAAATTGACCAGTTTTGAGCAAATTTTTCCATTTATGTATCCTTAAATTTCTGATACTTCGTTCTATTTCTTCAATTTCACAATCTCAGCAAAAATTACCGCTTCCCAGAAGAGTTTTTGTAAGCCAGCTAGAAGCAATGCATTCAGTTTCCAAAAAGCCGTTCATTTTTTGCTTTACTAATTCGTTTTACAGAAGCAATAATGTGTAGTTTTTGTGTACTCAGATGCAAAAGTTACTGGTGTAAATTTTTTTACTTTTGTCCACTTTGTTAGAGAGCCTTACGTTAGTACTTTTCAGAAGCATTTTTGGAAGCTTTCGTTATCAAGAAAGCAATACATTGCTTCCCTCAGTGGTTAGTAATTAGATTATTGTAATTAAGTTATTTTATAACGTGTATGGTATCCTCTGTAATTTCTAGAAATATATTCTTTTTTCTCACTATGAAAGATAAAGTTTTTCTTCCTTCATATTTCACCAAGCTGAATTAACATTCTGCAAAGGAAACTTTGCATGTCTAAAAGGGGTGAAAGCAGATAGTTTTTGAAAGTGAAAATAAAGCCACCACACTTTAACAAATTAATATTTAGTAGATTTGTAAAACGCACTAAAATCAAAGGTGAAAAGCACCAAAAACAAGGCACTAATTTCTTTTTAAAGCAACAATTTGAAAAATTCCGCACTGTTATGAATTAAAAAACTCTAAATCTAGTACGAAAAGCACTAAATTGACACGATGCACACGAAGCACGAATGCGTAGTCTAAACAGCATGATTCATAAACATGATTCAGAGAGCGAAGCAGGTGATTCAACTCGTCGTCTAAACATAGCATAAGTGATTAATCATTTATTGTTTTCAAAAACAATCTCCAAATGCTAGATGGGATTGAGAGTTTAGTCCTTCACTGTATATGTATATGGATGTATGTACATACATACTTATGCATGTATGTATTATTAGATATTGCGTTGAAATTATTAAATTGTTTTGATTAAAATGACCTTTAGGATGTCGAACCAAACAAAATGTACATAATGCACATATCAATACTCCCTGATCTAATTAAATACATATATATACATACATACATATGTATGCATATACAAAATATTTAGAAGTATACATATGTATGTATGTACTATGTAAAGGTACATATGGATGAGTACATCTTTCTTACCAGGAGTTGCTGGATACTTACGGATATTTAAAAAGTTTTTAAAAATTGGTAAGTTTCCAGACGAGCGAAGCATTATAACTTTGTGCTTTATAGTATATCACACCGGTTCACAATTAACGTTAAATAAGCAAATCAAAATAAATTCTTCAATAACACAACCAGCGTTACCATATATATTTTTTAAAAAACTTGCTAAATCAGAAAAAAAAACTTTTTCTACAAAAGTACCAAAATTTTGGCTTAAATGCAGTTTAGTGAAGCAGCTCCAAACAAAATAAAAAGTAGCCTGTGTGATAGAAAATTGAAAAATAAGAAGAAAATATTAAAAAAACAGTTGGCGTCGACGCCAATTTTCCGAGTTATGGGACTCTGAACTTTTTTATAGGAAACTGCGAAAAATCTCAAAAAAAAAAATTTAAATAGCTTATCTGATAAGAAATTAAATATATAAGAAAATAAATTAAGTAAAAAAAATTAACTGCGACCCTTATTTCTTGAGTTATTGGGCCTTTAAATTTTTCATAGGCGATTGTGACTTCTCTGCATTTCTAAATGTGATGGGTCAATATTTGAAACAATTTAGAGCTGTGCAGAAAATCATGAACAAGCAGTGTCGTTTTGGGAAATACAATGATTAATTAATATGCGCCGTGTCGGGAAACACCATGGCAGAGAAAATCCTTAAGGCCGGCAGTCCGCGAAAACATTATTAGACAAGAAAACATTGCAATGCAGAAAATCTTTGTTAAGCTGCGCCGTGTCGGGAAACACAATGGTGAAGAAAATTCTTGAGCCCGGCCGAAGGCCGACAGTCCACGAAAACTTTTTTAGACAAGAAAACTTTGCAATGCATAAAATCTTTATTAAGCTGCGCCGTGTCGGGAAACACCATGGTGAAAACTTCAAAGGCCAATAACTCGAGAAATAAGGGTCGGAGCTAATTTTTCTACTTAATTTTTTGTTTCTTATATTTTTAATTTCTTATCAGTTAAGCTATTTAAATTTTTTTTGAGATTTTTCGCAGTTTCCTATAAAAAAGTTCACAGCCCCATAACTCGGAAAATTGGCGTCGCCGGCAACATTTTTATTTAATATTTTCTTCTTATTTTTAAATTTTCTATCACACAGGCTACTTTTTATTGTCTTTGGAGCTGCTTCGCTAAACTGCATTTGTTCCAAAATTTTAAAAGAAAACAGCTGATCGATATTATGTGAAAAGTAATGAAAATGGTTAGGCTAACTGACCCTTTACACACTGTTGAAGTAATAAGGAAGTGAGAAAATATAAGATCGTTTTATTGCATACAAACATCACTTAAAATTTTCATTCAATATACTGCAAAAGTACAATTATAGACATATTTATAAAAAAACTTGAAAAAACTTTATATTTTCAAAAAACTTGTTTGCATCTCAAAAAACTTCCAAAAATAGGGAAAACTTGACAAATGGTAACGCTGAACACAACAGAAGCAGCAAAGTAGTGCTGCCAGGACAACAAATTATTATAGCAATAAAGCAGGGCTGCCAGAAGTTTTGCGAAGAAAATCATAATTTCGTCGGTTGGTTTCTGCTTTGATGTATAGAACATTTAAGAAAAAATTGAGTTACCTACCATTTACACATGAAACTAATTTCAATAAAGTAGCAACACAATAAAATTTTCTTACTACCACACTCACATTGTTTTTAATTTCCACTAACCTTTCATCGATATTTTCAAGAAAGTAAATTTTTGATGTTTTCAGAAAGTAAAATGAAAAAAGGTTGACAGTGCTACCCCCTTTAAAGATTTGTACAAATATGCAGGATAATGGGAAATAGTTATTATAAATTATGCTTATTTTGTATAAATATTTAAAGAAATATATCTTCCAATATACATAAAGAACACAATTCGTGACTTTTTAAAACAATAATATTGATAAAATAATAACAAAAACACTTATTCCCAACTTATTGCCCTATAAATTTTTTATGTGGATATTCTGAGTAACTCTAATTAAGTATTAAGCAAACCAATTTTTTAAACTTTACTTTTCGACGACACTCTTAAAATGAATTTTCACTTTCTTATTTTTTTATGAAAGTCATTTATTTCATTAAATTTTTTATTCATAATACGTATACAGAAATTTCAACAAAGTACTTTCATGTGTAAATGTAGCGTAAAACTATCTGAGGCGACTATATGTCGTCGGTTTGTTTTTGATTTGATGCATGGTACAAAAATGTGTGTTCGAGAAAATCGATGAAGAATGTTTCGTTCATTAGTTTTATAAAAATACACGATAGAATTTTTTGTTTAATAGTAAAAGTAATAGATACATATGTTTTTTATTCAAACTTAAAGTTTATAAACTTTTTACTTCCAACATGAAAAGTTATTAGGACTTCAAGACAAAATGACAAAAATAGTTGACAACGCATGCCACAATCAAGACTACAATATTGTTCACTTGTTACGGTAGTATAAATTTAACTAGATATAAAAGGTGAAAATATCAGTTTTATTCATATAACGACTTTTAGAAGCTAACAACGGAAGAAATAAAAAACAGTTTGAATATATTTAATAAAAATAATTTTATTAATAAAAAATAAATATCAATTCATTTGATTAAAACATAACACAATAATTTAACAAAAGTTAACAGTATCTCACACAAAAAAACAAATAAGCAGTCTTTTTTTAAAGTACAAATTCATTTGGATCTTTAGTCATGTTTTACACTTGGCAGTTTTTCTTGAAGCAGTTCTCTTCAATTCTCTTTTAAAACTGCCCATTTGTTTACACTCAGACGGTTTCTTGTTCAATTTTCGTATTGTTTTAATGCAGCGAATGAAATAACAAAACAGAATTGAAGTAACTTTTCTGTACAGGCAAGTCAGTACCCCTCTTCTTTCTTCTTTCCTTTCTCTCCTATAAACTCAGACTTGCTTCAAGTAAAACTGCCGAGTGTAAAACATGACTTAATAAAGCTCATTAATAAAGCCCATTAACTTGCTCTGCAATAATGGGAATGGATTGCAGGAAAACTCGAAATCTGTTCTCTGGCAATTTATTTGGTGGAGCAAATCTTTTGGTATTTTTTTCCTTTTCCTCTTCGCACTGGTAGCCAGTGACCTTATATTTTAGATTCTTAACAGTAATAACAGTAATAAATTCTGTTTTGATCAATGCTTAATGTGTTGAGGAAAAAACTCCGGCACACGCGATGTAGGGATTGATTTTTTTTCCAGAAGTACTTATAAGAAAATTTTTTAACACTGCTTTCAGAATTTTTCTTGCGACGCTATACATGATCTCTTATTAGAAATGTATTATAAAAAGTGTTTTTCTCGTCATCGGATAAATTCTAAAACGACTAGAATATTTTTATCCTTTCATCACTAGAAAATATGCTTACACAGTAAATTTTATATATTTTTAGTTTTGATAATAATGTTAACACTTTTTAATATTTCTTTTCAAATTAAATAAAACCAAAGAATATAAATTATTATGATTATGATTTATATTCTTTGATAAAACACAGAAGCGCGTGTCTGTGTTTATTAGCGTCATACATATACCTCAAAGCAGCCTAATAGTTTTTATATTTTGCTTTATATTTCGTTCTTTGAGTAGAATATGCATCATAACAGCTGCGAATAACAAGATTAATACTTTTACGTGGGAAATGTGCAACATATCCCAAAAATTGTTGATTGCCGTAAAACAGACTTTAAAAGTTTCAACAATTGTGGAAATGACGCAAATTTGCACCTCTTTATCTCCAGATATATTCAAGATATCGGAAAACTGATAAAGAATTTGGAAAGGGGGCACTTTATTCATATACATATAAGGTTTGATCCCGTACTCCACATTGGGCGCCCGCGGGATCCCAATTTTACCGAAAACTGTTCCCGTACTCAAAGTTTGGGCAAGTAAGGGAGCTTTTGAGAGAGTAATGTTCTTCTTCTTGACCGAAACAGCCCGTAATTTTTCTTTGGGCTAGTTTGGGCAAGCCGATAAACGATCAGCTGTTTGAATAATAACCAATTACAAAGTAAAATTAAATTGTCCTAAACACTAAAAACATTGAAAATTTTTATCAAAAAGGTTTATAAACAAGTGATGAACTAAGTTTTATCAGTTTTTATGTAAAATTAAGAAACAAAACGTTCTAGATATGCCACAACATGTAAGTAAACGCATGCATGTGTATGTGTGTAAGTATGTATTTACTTGTGCTTTGGCTTTTGGTAAACATTTTTGGTTTTTCTTGTTCCCGTACTTTTGAAAATTTTTTGTATTATTGAGAGAAATTATAGCTTGTTCTCATTTTACCGAACTTTGCCCAAAAAGTACAGGATCAAACCTATAATCAATCAATAACTCATTTTTTTAATGTTCCATACATCAAAGCAGAAACAAACCGACGAAATGTTTCCATTTTTTTATATGTACATAACATAATTTTTTTATTTGAATTACTATTTTAACTGAATCTTTAAAAATTTTTAATTTATTTTTAAAAATATTTCAATTAATTTTTTAATTGAATCTTTCAAAATATTTCAATTAAATTTTAATTGAATATTTAATAAACCATCAATTAAATTTGTAGTTAATGTAATAGTTTTTTAATTGAAGAAATAAAAAAAAATTCAATTAAAATGGATGAGTTAATGCTACAATTTCCGTGATTGGTTGAAAACTAATTATTTTTTTTAGCTGAATCTTTGTTTTTTAATTGAATATTGTTTTAACGTTTTTTTGTATATGTAGAGATGCATTAGAAGCAAATTCCCTTCCTTTGGCTACGTACGACTTTTTTTAAACGATCTGGAATATATTTTTCCAGGATTTGAGTATATTCCGGGACGATTTTTCGTAATTTCTCTAAGATGACTTTTATCTTTTTTTTTTTGCTTGTAAAGTGCCGTGTTGTTATTTTTTTTCAAATGACCCCAGAGGAGGAGGGGAATTTGTGCTCTCTCCCCCTTACCAACCTGTTTTCAACAATGTTTTCTTTATAGGTATACATAGCTATTGATAAACATTGTAGAACAACAGAGAAAGTTGTACATAAGTACATATGTATTGAACGTAAAAAGCATAATTTGCATAATTATAAATCATCATTCGAGAAAAAAATCTTAAAATCATATTTTGTTCCAAAAATCATCAAAAAATGTGATAAAATCATCATTCTGGCAGCAATGTTTTACTTTTAATTTTTGTATTGTTTTATAGTATTTACATGAACTGTTAATTCTTGTTTTTAATAAAGAAATTTAAAATCAAAACTTTTGTGTAATAATTTTCTTACTTAAAAAAACCGGTTGACCGGTTTTCCCTGAATTGTAAAATTTGAAACCGAGTTTTTCATAATTTCAAATATTCGAAAATCAGTTTCTGGAAAAATTCGAATAATCGATCACCCTACCTGGAACCTATCTTCGTTTTTTACATGGTTTGCTATAGAAAATCATAATTTATTAAATAAATAGTATTAATTATTAACCCCCGACCAAAAAAAGGGGTGTTATAAGTTTGTAGTGTGTGTCTGTGCATCTGTGTGTCTGTCCGTGTCCACGTACAGCCCAAACGGCTGGACCGATTTTGATTTAGTTTTCTCTGTTTGAAAGGTGACTTGATCGAGAAGGTTCTTAACTATGTATGAAGACGTTTAGAAGATATCACATCTTTTCTAGATATATCGGGGGTTTTTTAAATTTTTAATTTTTGTTATATAATTTTCATTTTCATTGAAATATTCATTAAAAAAATTTCAGTTTTCAGTTTGAAATATATATTTGTTAAATAAACACTTATTTATATTTTTTAAAAACTTTTTAAATAGTGTATTTTATTAAAATTACATAATTCGCGCTGCAACGCCACCAAGGAAAATAAATTTGAAGGAAAGACATTACAAATATTAAATTAATTTTGAGTAGTTTTATTTTATGAACATAGCCTATGTAACTTTTTACACGCAGATCGATCTATGTTCTAAATTTCATTAAAATCGGTTTGAACGTTGCGAAGGGGCAAAAATTTCTCTCCTATAGCCCTCCTGGTCCTAGTTTTAAAAATCTACATAGCATATGTGACTTCTTAGACGCAGATCTATCTATGTTCAAAATTTCATCAAAATCGGCTTGAACGTCTCGGAGGGGAAGAAATTTCGCCCCTGTCGCCCTCCTGGTACAAAATTTTAAAAAGTTAATAATTTTAAACACTCCCGAAGTGCACACACTAAGTGCACCAAATTTCATTGCGATCGGATGAGCGGTTTGGCCGCGTATAAAGGACATACAAACAAACATTAATTTTTATATATACGACTATATAGATTATGAATCTTTTGTATGGGAATTAGGGATGTCAATCAGGACTGATTTTTACAATCCCGGGATTTGGGATTTCAAAAAATCAAATCCCGGGATTTCAGGATCCCGAAATTTTTTGAGATTCAGAGATTTTTCGCGACTCTGGGTTTTTTGAACATTAAAAGATATATGCTTTTTATAGGAATTTATTAAAAAACGTCTTTGAAAGAGGTTCACAAACAAAAGTTTTATAATTAATTTCATATTACATACATAAATATAATTATCTTATATAGATATTTAAACATAACAAAAATATTTATTATTCATATAAATGCAAAGGTACAAAACAAAATTATTTGAATATTAAACGTACTCACGTCCAAAGTTGCAAAATTGCAAAATGTAAAAGAGTTATCACAGCAACCTCATAAAAAACTATTTTGCAAAAATGATGCAAAATTATCAGGGTCTGAGTAAGTGCAAGATTATCAGCGTAAAGTGTACAAGGTTGTGGAACTTTTAATGGCATTGCTAAGCCAAAAAAATGGACAAAAAGTCTCATACATATAAAAACAGCTATACACGAAATTATAAGGCAGAAATCTCGGTTTTAGGTTTATGTTTCTCTTTTAAATTAAAAAGAAACAAGTGGTTAAAGATGCGTTCTATACAAATAAATTAAATACAAAACTGGCCCCAGAATACTACCCTGTGGAACACCGGAAGATATAGATTCGGGCACACTCGTGAACTCTCCTTCCACAACAGTGAACTTCCTATCAATAATATACCTTTCCAAAAGCTTTTGTATGTTTATTGGTAGGTATGTCTTCAATTTTAAAACTAGGCCTTCGTGCCATACTTTATCAAATGCCTGAGAAACATCAATAAAGAGAACAGAACAGTACTTCTTTTCCTCAAATGTTCTTACAACTTGGACCAATCTATGAGTTTGTTAAATGATGCTGACTTCTAAAACCAAATTGATGGTCCGGGATGTACCCATTTTCAGCTAAAATTTTGGACAATTTATTCACGAGCAGCTTTTCGAAAATGGCATTAAAAATAAATAGCAAAATTCTTATTGCAATATGAGGCAATTTCATCAGCATCTTGTTATTAATGCCATCAATACCCGGAACTTTCTACGGGTCGATTTCAACAATTATTTTTTGTAGTTCACGCATCTTAAACCTTAAAACAGCGTCTATACCTGATATTAACTCTGATAGAATATGAGAGAGAACGTCAGCAGAATAAGGAGAAAAAAATATTTACATTAATATTAATATCTATGTAGGGGAAAACGTACTATTGAAAATATCATATTTCATAATTATCATGCAGTCGTGCAGTAAACATCTCCGTTTATTGTAATAATAATATGTGTGTCATAAAAATTTTGGCATTTCCTTAATACATCGTGTATAATTAAAACATTTCAGCATTATTTGTATCAAAAAATATTAATTTTCACTTTACAGTACGAATAGACGAGCAATTTTTATTTCTGAACATAAGAAATAACGTCGGCAGAATGACGTCACAAAAAAGTTTGTGTTCAAACTTATTTTAAGGAACGGCTTAACGTATAATGTTAAAAATCAAAATTTAAGTTCTCGTTTGCATACAAAATGTGCGTTTTATATGAGTGCTAACAAGCAATGTCGTGAAGACTTCTTGTTATGAACAAACAGTCAACAAAGTAGTGTTGATACGTGTATGCTTGTTATTTTCCATATTGTACGTTTGAGTGTGTGTGTAAGATGTAGATGGTAACCCTGAAGGAAACGTGGGGTTAAGTGTACCCTACAAGAAAGCTACTAGTCAATTGACTAGTCATTTGACTAGTAGCGACGACCACAACTTCGGTCACCGTCTCCAGTTAGTTTATTAGGGGCTTGGTGAAAAAAATGACCAAACCATTTGTGTACGTGTGATTTTTTCTCTCCCTCTAACTCATTAATTTCACTTACTTAAAACACATATATCTGAACTGCTTAATCTGATACTTTTTTGCCAGTCACAGATTACATAAGCACTGGTAAACTATGACTAGTCAATGGTTACAAGGCAACTGGTCACCTATTACTAGTCAATTTTTACATAAAAACTGGAAAAATGTAACTTTTAAATAAATAAACATAATTTTTATGTTATTTTAACTGTTTTTTATTATAATAAAATAGAGAAATAAGTAATATATATAATAAAAACAAACAAAAACAAGCCAAAATAACGTAGGTGGCACCAATTTAGTCTTCTTCATGCTTTTTTCAGCTCCAAAACTCCTTTCTTTTTGTAAATATCTAAAATTTAAAAACAAAATACATAAACGTATAAATTAAATTAAACTTATCAATTTCTTTTATGCAGTATTGTTCTTACTTAACTTTCTTAGCACTTTTATAAATTTTCACTTCACAAACCGAACGAATTGTATATTTTACAATAAAATGCGATGTCTTAAAACTTTTGGGTTATGTACATTAGATGTTCCACTCTAACACACATGTTAGAAAGGAGCAACTATAATTGGTAAATGTTTTGGTCATCGCTACCAGTCAATTGACTGGCACTCTTAAATTCACTATAAAATTATTGCAAATGTATTAGTGAAAAAATGTCGTTTGTGTTAGTTTCGGTCATTCATTTCTTGTAGGGTACCTTAGTCACCACTTTTGTCAACTATTTTGGTGACATTGTCAACGGAGTGTCTACATATTAATATTGTTTTTGATGCGTAGAAAACATTTTTTCAGATACACACAACTACTATGCTTCTTCTTAATGTTTTATTGGTTTGTTGAAAATAAAAGTTGCGTCAAACAAAATTTAAGTGTTTATAAAAATTAGCTTAAGAAATCAAATTAAAAGGTTAATAAAGGTGTATTGAACAATAATTAAAAAAACAAATAAAATAACAATCCATATTGTATAAAAATAGAAAATTAAAAAATTTCAAGTCAAATTATGGAATATTGTTTGACCATGTGGAAGATTTTGTGCCATCAGTTAAGGATTTGTTACACTTTCAGATCCATAATTAAGTAATTAGTATAATTTTACTATTGACATTTCCTACAGCGTCCATAGTGAATCAGTACAGTTTTACTACGGACATTTCCCACAGTGTGGTGATGTCGTCAATAGTAAGTCAGTACAATCTTACTACTGACATTTTCGCCATATGGTCCCACAAGAACTACCTAGTCAGTATTGACGTAGTCTACTGGTAGATTTCGTAGGACAAGCCTGTTAAATGTCAAAAGTAGAAAGCATTAGTTGGGGTATAATTTGTCAATAGTACTAGTGACATCGTCAATAGATAATCAGTATAATTTTACTACTGACATTTCCTGCAGGGAAGCCATTGCGTGTTTAACAGTGAGATTACACAGACATAAGTTTGGAAATTTTTGTGTTGGCAATTGTCAAAATCTGTTGCTAACACAAAAAATGACTGTGTAAACCGTAAATGTTACTGTTCGAACACATGTTTGGAAATAATTGCTCAAACACAAGTCTGAGCAATTATGTTAGGACACAAGCTGTCAAATTCACATTTTTCGTTGAAAATAATTGCGGGAAACTGGAAATAATAAGTTTATTACAAAAAAAAATCAAGCAGAAGCACTAAATATATGCTCTGTGGCAGAAGTATTATAAAATCAAAACTTAAAACACACACTTTGTATGCAAACGAGAACTTAAATTTTGATTTAAAACATTATACGTCTAGCCACCCCTTAAAATAAGTTTGAACACAAACTTTTTTGTGACGTCATTCTGCCGACGTTATTTCTTATGTTCAGAAATAAAAATTGCTCGTCTATTCGTACTGTTACACAGTCATTTTTTGTGTTAGCAACAGATTTTGACAATTGCCAACACAAAAATTTCCAAACTTATGTCTCGTGTAATCTCATTGTTAATACACAAAACTCTCTTCACGTATATATGTATGTGTGCGTTTTTTGACACTTGATATCATAATATTGTTTTCTAAATACATATTATGAAAACAATTTTATAATATCTGATATAATATTAATATAATACTAATATTGCAGTCCACACCTAATATGATTCTCTCTGCTATGAAATTTGACGTGTGCTGATAGAAATATATTTATTATTATATCAGGTATAGACGCTATGTAAGGGACGAGAGGTAGAGAGACTATACTCGGTAAATTGGCAGCACCCGTACATGTATTGGGAGTAAATACAGATTTTAAATGCTCAGAAAATAAGTTACCTTTCTCACTTTCGCTTCTTGCCCAGCCTCCGGTCGAAGAAAGCAGTGGTGATTTAAGATCAACGGGTCTTTTAAGATTTCTAGTAGCGCGCCATAAAGAGTAATTAGATATTGACGTTACATCAAGACCTTCTAAGTACTTTTCCAGTAATGCAGCCTTTTCCGACGATAGCAGCTCTTTGAGTCGTTTAGTACATTCTTTAAGTCTGATTTTATTTAGGGGTGATCTGTGTTGTTGCCATTCTCTTCTAGCTCTCCTTTTTTCACACACAAGACGTTCAATTTCCGTAGAATAAATTCTATTAGAGCCAGTCTGCGGATAGGAGGTAGTGGCATGTTTAGCAGCCTGTTTAATATTTTCGTTAAGATTGGCAATATTAAATTCAATATCATCAGATGATCTTTGCTGAATATTTTCTACGCAGTGACTACTAACATATTTTTTGAATCCTAGCCAGTTGACCCTATTAAGCCTTTTCACATATGAGTTAGTTAAATCACTCCTTAGTGGGTTGAAAATTGTAACTATTGTGGGAGAGTGATCGGAGGACAGATCTAGAGAGCCCTCTACGTGAATTAAGTCCCTAAGAATATTTTTCGTGACGTCAAAATCTATAACATCTTGAATTTTTCTTACGTCAGCAGGCCAATAAGTAGGCTCCCCACTCGAAATGACATCTTAGCCCATTTTTGAAATTGTATTAAACAACGCTCTACCTCTACGTGTAACAAGAGGCGAGCCCCAGTACGTATGTTTTGCATTGTAGTCACCAGCTGCCACGAAACAAGATCCAAGCGATTTGTAGAACTTCTCATACTGATCTTCGGTAACTGAAAATCTGGGAGGTGAGCAAATTGATGATGTCACGAAATTCGCACAAAAATTTTCTACGAAAATATTCGTTGCTTGCATATATTCTTCACTAACGTTCTGAAGGATATAGTGCTTGAGTCTTGACTTAATTAGAATTGCTGATCCACCGCATGCTCTCCCTCTCGGGTCTTTTGAATCATATAGAGTGTAACCATTTATTTTAAAGCAGCTTCTCGAAGTCAAGTGAGTCTCAGAGACCAACATTATATCAATATTTTTTTCCGTGAGGAAGTGCTGAAGTTCATTTTTATGTTGGCGAATGCCATTTGCGTTCCAGAAACATAGTTTTAACGTGTGCATGGCTTGTTAACTAATGCTTGAAGCAGAGTATTCTTCATTCTCAGCATTTCTTGCATCATGGTAGTCATATTTGTTGTAAAATTATTTATAGTTAGCACCAGATTCTCAATAGTAGCTTCCAGACGACTAAAGTTAAAGCTAGAGTTTGCATTCGTTGACTTATTTTGCTGTGGAACATTTTGTGTGGGAATAGAACTAGTCTTAGCAGCATCGGCATACGATACACGTGAATTAACTAGTTGGCTAGTTTGAGGAATAGTGGCGGAGTAAGCATTTGCTGATTGAACTGGAGCTAGTTTAGGTTTTTGACCCATAGCCTGTTTAACAAAAGAATATACAGGGCCTCCTCTGTAGTTAGCGGTGTGATTACCTCCACAATTACTGCATTTTTTTCTGCTTGATCTTTTGGCTTAGTGCAGCTAGCAGTACCATGCAATTCACCGCAGATAACACAAATTTTAGGTAAATTGCAGTAAGTTTTTGTATGGCCATATTCTTGGCCATTATAGCACTGTACGGGACCTGCAGCCAGTGTGCACACTTCTACCGATATTCGGTAGATTCTACCGAATATGTTTGTGAATTTAACGATCTACCAACTCTACCGAACAAGGTCTGAAATCTACCGAATATTGACCGAACATTTTGATTAACAATGATGCTACAAGATCAAGTTGATCACACATACGGAAAATTTATCACATGTACATATGTTCTAAAATGTGGAAAGCTTTCCGCGGAGAAGAAAATATGTATTTAAGTCGATGAATATGTAAATTTGATATTTTGCTACATAGCAGTGCGGAAGCACAGCGGTCATTTTCTGCCATGAAAATCGTTAAAACAGAACATAGAATTGTGCCTTGGGGTTGAAATATTTATTCCTCCCAATGATTTAATAATTTTTGCACAAAAGCTTAAATTCATAAATGGATCTTAAATATAATCTTTGTAGTAGCAAATGTTTGTCAAATAAAAGTTATTTTAGTATCTTTATAAAACCTATGTACAAAAACTGAATACCTGTTATTTATGTATATTATTTTATGTATGCATAGCATATCTATACAAAGGGTAAGGGCAAATAACAGGGGATGACACTTTTTTTATTGGAAATGCTTCATTGTTTATGGCAGTTTAATTTCCAATCACATGTGAAGTTTTAAATGCGCTTTTGGAACCTGTTTAGTTTGATACTCCTTGCACTTACTCCTTATATATATAAGTACATATATTTTGTTATTTTGTATGTTTCTTTGAATTGTTATTTTTCATGTTTCTTTGAATAAAAAATATTTTCTACCGAATTCCATTCAAATCTACCGATTTTTTTTGTCGATTTTACCGAATGAAAAAAAAATTAAGTGTGCACACTGCCTGCAGCCCGTTTCTATAACTTTTCGTTATGATAACGAATGATTTTTATTTTTGTCATAACGAATGGGTCATAACGAAATTTTGCTTCGAAGTGTTTACAACTCAGAAAACTTACCTTTCGTTACGAGCGTGGGAGTTATTATAAAGTGTATGAAACAGTGCAAGGCATATCAAACAGGTACACGTATCAGGCATATTGGTCATCCGCTGATTTTTTGTTTACAATTTTATAACGAAGAATTCGTTTGACAATTACTTTTGTGCCTTGTTTGATGCATACAATTTTTTGACAATTATGCTATGTTTAGACGACAAGTTGAATCACCTGCTTCGCTCTCTGAATCATGTTTATGAATCTTGCTGTTTATACTACGCTTTCGTGCTTCGTGTGCAGCGTGCCAATTTAGTGATTTTCGTACTAGATTTAGTGTTTTTTAATTCATAACAGTGCGGAATTTTACAACTTGTTGCTTTTTAAAAAAAGACGCTAAATTGGTGCTTTTCACCTTTGATTTTAGTCCATTTAGTGCGTTTTACAAATCTACTAAATATTAATTTATGAAAGTGTGGTGGTTATAAATAAACACCAAATAAGAATTTTTCACTTTTCACCCCTTTTAGACACGCAAAGTTTTCTTTGCTGAATGTTAATTCTGAAATACAAAGGAAGAAAAACTTTATTTTTCACAGTGAGAAAAAAGAACATATTTCTAGGAATTACAGAGGATACCCTACACGTTATAAAATAACTTAATTAAAATAATCTAATCTAATAACCACTGAGAGAAGCAATATAGTGCTTTCTTGATAACGAAAGCTTTTTAAAATGCTTCTGAAAAGTACTAACCTAAGGCTCTCTAAGAAAGTGGACAAAAGTAAAAAAATTTAAACCAATAAAGTGACATCTGAGTACACAAAAACTATACATTGTTACTTCTGTGAAACGAATTAGTAAGGCAAAAAATTAATGGCTTTCTGGAAACTGAATGCATTGCTGGAAAAATTTGCTCAAAACTGATCAATTTTGGGTTGAAGTTTATACTCGTAATTATAGAAATTCAACTAATGATAATCCGTTTCTAATACTGTCAATATTTGCTATAGGACTATTAACATTACCATGGTCCAATGTTAAAGTAGAAAAAACTTTTAGCGCTAATAACTATTTTAAAAGTAAGTTAGAAATACAATAATGATTTTTATACATCAAATTGTTTCATTCATATAAAATAAGGTCTAGAAATAAAATACTTATGTTGTTCAGAATGTAACATACTGAACCATGTTCATGTAAAAATTAATTCAGATGAAACGCCTAAGAATCTAATTGTTTTATTAAAACATTTTTATGGCCAGAGGAAAAAGATGAAACGACATTTCCTGAAACGAGGATTATAATTCTCGTTGATCACTCTTTTGTTAAAATAATATACCATAATTGGAGTGTCAAATGCCAAATGAACTTCAATTATTTTCCTACTCATATTCTACTTATAAGCAAAATCGAAATATAGCTCGATATAATTGAAATTATTACAAAAACCTGTGAAATGTAGTAAATTTAAAATTTTAGTTAACTTAAATTTCTAAATTATACTCATTCAATACATACATATGTATATAATTAGCCATGTGGGCTTTCTCTGTATTGAAAATAAATAAATAAATATAAAAAATATATATTTATGTACATACAAATATACTTATTGCATTTAATGCTTTTTTATGAACGCACAGTGCTTTTTGCTCTGAAAAAGTTGGCATCACTGTTCGTGTGGCATCCTTTTATGTATATTGACACATACACATAAGCATACATACTTACATATATTCGACTCATTCAAAATCTTGTTTTTGAAGGCATCCCCATATTTTATTTTTATTTTTCCTTCTTATATTATCCATAACTTAATTAAATTTATTTATATTAAACTCACATCTATGTTTTTTTGGTTTGTTTTTATTTGTTTACAAACACACACATACACATATACTTATTTTATTTTGATAGCTAGTTCAGATAAAGTGGCGATTACTGCGATAAAAGTTAGAGAAGATACCAATTTTACGTGCTTCGCAGGTAGATTCATATTGAATCTACTTGATTCGCTCTCATAATTTTGTATGGCGAAACAAGTTGATTCGGTCATGATTGGGGTGTGAAGCATGAATAGAGAGCGAAGCACGTATCGTGTAAACATACTATTACTTTGTAAAACTATGTGAGAAGCACAGAGTTGCCACAGTGTTTTTCTAATGCGTGTACCTGTAGTAAATGTGCCTTGAAACAGTGGAAACAAAACACTGTTCGTTATGTGTAACAGCTTAGTTGTTTTGTTTACTTCAATTCTACTTGTATATTTTACTTGAACATATTGTATTGTATTGATTTGCTTAATTATTCATTTAAAAAAGTAAGTATAGATAAATAAAGTAAGTGTGTAAATGTGAATTATTTACTTATTTAATTTTTTTGAAGCTTGCGACTATGCTTGCAGCTACCGCACTAGCAATATTAGTTGAGCAGCGAAATATGCTGCGTTTACATAGACACTACCTAAGGAATTCAACCGACCCTTTTCACCACCCGGAAGAGCGATTTGAAGAGCTTTTTAGATTTAAAAAAGATGCAGCAATAGCGTTGTTGCATGAAATGCCCCCTTACATGAAAGAAGGAGGATAGCAGCAGCATTGCATTATTATGCGATAGGATCCTACTTAAGGGATATTGGGCAGGATTCCATTTGTTCGATCAGCAAGACAATGGTACATCGCTCCATCCATGATCCATATCACTACACTTTCTGTTGAACATATAATAACGAAAACTTTAACGAAAATTATAACGAAAATGAATACCACCACACTTATAGAAACACCGCCGTTCGTTACACCACTAAATTCGTTATATCGTTCATTATAATGCGTAAGGAAAGTTATAGAAACGGGCTGCTGGACTCTTATGCCGCTCTTCAACTGTGATTTTTCGGTATAAGAGGTATTTTAGGCTATAAATTGGATGTGTCTCGTTTTTTAACTTTAGGTCTTTAGCTAAATACTTCTAGCTAGGGATGGGCAAATGAAAAAAATGTATCGATATATATCGTATCGATATTTTTGAGCAGTATCGATATATATTTTTTGAAAACATCGATATTTCGATATATCGATATTTTTGTATACAAATGTTGCAAAAATATTCCAAATCTAAAATAAATACACATACTAACATATCGTGCCATAATCGCCAAAAAAAGTTTAAGCAAGGCTTCATTAGTCTTTACTTTATGTTGCTGTTCTGTGCTGAGCCGTTCTATTTCTTAATTTTAATAGTTACTTTTTTCTGTAATAAATTAGCTGTTTCTGACCGGTAACAGTTTTCCACTAAACGGATTAGTTTTGTATCGTCCATTGTTATGTTTCAATATAGTGTTTATGTTTTTCTGGTAAAAATTAAATTTTTTATATTCTTAAAGCACAATCACAGTTTATTTCGAAATGATTTTATTTTATTTATGTTGCCACTTACAATTACCTTACAGTTTTTTTATTTTCAGAGGATGAACCGAAACAGAACAGAATGAAAGAAAAAAACTAACGGCTTGTATAAGATCTATGTATATAAAACAAAAAGAGTCAGCTGATTCGTAACAGAAAGGAAAATAAAAACTAATTCTGCATTTAGTCTTATACCCACACAATCCAAATTTGGCATTTAGCTTAGTTAACAAATAAAAGTGACCTGGGGGTCGATTCTGAATTTATGATAAAAATGAAGTGATAAAAAATTTATCATATTCACTTCACTTGACAGGTAGTTCTCATAAAAACTAAAATCGCATTTATGCATAGAATCGCATTTTCAATGAAGTGATATTTTATTTTTCATTTTCACGATTTCACAGAAACAGAATCGACCCCCTGGTTGTTATTATGAAATTTCTCTTTTTTTTCTTCGCATCACTAGTAGCGATGCCAATATCGTAGTTAAAAAACGGCTATAGCTCTTAAAAGTATTGCAACCCGATACTCGTAAATAAGAATCGATGTATCGATATATCGGTTTTTGAAATATCGGCGATATATGTCGATATTTATTTTCGACATATATCGATATTTCGATATTTTTTGCCGATCCCTACTTCTAGCTACCCTGTAAACAATTTCCATCGCCCAATCATCGCCCGCGAATCGCCGGAAAGTTGTCTAACATCGCTGCGATGCATCGCGTGGAAGCTAAATGCGATCCTCAGGCGAATCGCGAAAACGTTCGCATGTGTCAATCACGCGGATCGCGTACCGCGCTTCTCGGATCGCGTAATCATCGCAAAACGATAAAGAATACAGAAATATATTGACTATTGGAGGAAGATTTGCCATTACTTGTGTGCGCTCGCGTATTCATCATTAGTTGTAAGGCGTAGGCGATGGTGCGCGATTCACAATGTAAACGTCATCAAATTTGTAGTCAGATTTAAGTTACCTTGGTTTACACTTTGATCGACGACTTACATGGAAACTCCATATTGACTCAAAGCTAACACAAATGAAACTTAAATTATCTCAGATACATTGGCTGATTGGTACAAATTCAACACTCAGCCTAGACTGCAAACTTTTACTATACAAGTCGCTTTTGAAGCCAATATGGCGCTATGGAATTCAGTTATGGGACACTGCTTCAGCTTCTAGTGTCGAGTGAATCCAACGTGGGCAAAACAAAATTGTACGTTTGATAACATCGGCTCCATGGTATATTTAAAATTCCAGTTTACATCGTGATTTAAATATGCCACTAGTGATTGAAGAAATGGCAAAATATGCATGCAAATACTTAACAAAACTCGAGTCACATCCTAATCCGCTTGCTCGTAATATTCTAAACTTTACTGGACACATCCGCCTAAAAAAGAGGGACACAAGGGCTCTTATTCTCAACACTCCAGATGGGACTTCTTGAAAATACTTTTTTTTCCTTTTTGATTGTCACTACTTATGTATTATTTATAACTACCACTAAGTTTATGTCCGACACTGGTCGGGCCTAATAATTATATTTTAGATTTAAGATTTGAATACTTATTGTTAGTTCATATTTGAAGATACAATAAATAATTACAAGCATTAAAAAAAATTCGGCGGCGTGCCGATTACATGTTTTAATATAAACTTATTAAACACTAAAATAAAAGAAACCTTAATTATGCATGTTCGAGTAGAACAGGAATCATTTAATTTCATTCTTTATATTAAATACATTTCAATTACTTGTTTTTCTTGTGTTAGTGTGTAAGCGGATTGATAGTGAAAAATTTAACGGCGCACAGTGGGCCTTTTGACTTTTTTCGTTGCAAAAATCATAACTTTTGAACTGATAAAGATATTTAAAAATTTTAAAAAGCATTTGAAAGGAAACTCATTTAGCTTTAATATACATGATTTGCACGGTCATAGGTTAGACGCGGCACTTTGCACAGTGTCTGCTCTCGGCTGTTTATTACAAACATCATAACTTTTAAGGTAAGAAAGATATTTTAATAAAAATTAGTATCATTATTGGCTTTGTGGAGGCACTATGCACAGTGGTTTTTTTTTGTTGAAAACATCATAATTTTTGAAGTTACCAAGAAATTTGTAATGGGGATAAACCACTTGATTTTTAAATCTTTTCGGATCAAAATAAGTGCTCCCTTATTGTGATAGGCATTGGACACGATGACACCTTTGGCCTTTCTTGTCGCAAACATCATATATTTTGAAGTAATGATATTTTTAAAATTTCTCAAACATTTAAAATACAACTTTTTGTGCTTTAAATGACATTCTCATAGGGAGGCCAAAAAAAATGCTAATCTAATATAACATGTATTAATATAACTCTTTTTATTTATATTACAGATAAAAATTATTGAAATATTTTTAATACTAATGTTAATTTTCAACTTCTGCTGATACTTCAGTAACTTTTACATTAAAAAAATATTATATTTCTCCTTTGACAATCCCAATCATTTTGAAGTTTAAGTTTTTTTGTGTACTCCGAACACTCGTTTATAGTTTTAGCAGGCCTTCCTTTTCTGCTGCCCAAGGATGTATGCGGTTCTTCGATGTTTTCAAAAGTTGTTACTAAATTTAGCCAGTCTGAGTACTTTTCCATAAAGTTTTTGTCGTACGGTTTGAGGCAAGCCATTTTCTACGAATATCCAAGAAAACGAAGTGAATTTTGTTTTTAACATCCTTTTCGTGGTATCCTGGTAAGCCGTGCAATTTTTCCACAATAGCCAAATTAAATACATTTTCATTATATGGTTTTCTAAATAACTCGAACAATTCCGAATTTTGAAATGACATTATGAGTTCTGGTACTGATCACTACATTTGCAAAGTAAAACCTTAAATGATTGCATTACACAATTGCAGATTAATTTATACCCAAAAATAAAAAGGTTCAAACTACCTGATTTGCGAAACATAAATATAGGCCACAATTAACTGGATTATATACAACTGCAGTTTTTATTTTACTTAGTATAAAAACCAAGTTTTAAAAATACCTACCTATTTTCATAATATGTTTTAAATTTAAATAAATAAACAAATTGTAATAATTATGCCTACCTGATTGACACAGCAAAATATTGTTTATCATTTAAATGGGATTCATACTATGACTTTTTATGGAGACTTTTGATGACTTTATTGACGAATGCTGTACAAAGGGTATCAACTTAAAAGAGAATTAAAGAAAAATGTAGGGAAAAAGTCACTGCGAAAATTTCGTATTAACGAGAAGCAATAAATATTAGTAACAAGTGATGCAGTGAAAACAATTTTATAGAGAGAATAATTTCTTTTCATATTTGGAACGCATCTTTGTTACATATATAAAATAATTTTTTATCTTTTAGTAATAAAATACATTTTATAACATAAAGTACAAGTTATTTTTCTCTTATTTTTGTAAAAAAAGAAAACTGAGATTTGATCTTTTTATACGATTATATATATTTCAATGAAATAAGGCTACATACATATTTATAAGTAGGCACATATGCATACATTAACAAAAATATGTCAATCAGTTCCACTTATATTTACATTATTGTGCTGTAAGATAGCATAAAATATAAAAAATATTAAAATTTTGGTAGCTTTTTTCCTTATTTGGCAATTTTTTTTTTAATTTTGGTTGCAAAAATATCTTGGCTGTGGCAGCGCTGGCTATAAGATTGTAACATCTTTCATCAAATTTCAAGAAAACCTGTCATTTTTTGTGGCCCAATTTAGCTTAATTATTTAAAGTACTGTGTAGTAAATATGCTAAGAAAATATGGGCGTGACCATTTTTGCCCATTTTTAGATATTCTCTATTTTATTTGAAAAAAGTACCTAAATATAGGGTGTCTGAAAAAGGGCAACTGCTGAAAAAGAAAAGTAGGGTATCTCGTGGACATTTTCTTACTTTTTTTAATAAACAATAAATATACCTTTAAAACAATACCAAAAAAGTAGTGATCACATGGCAATATTTCTGACAATTCAATTCTAAAATGTTTTTTTTCTCAAAATCATATTTGTTTTGGACTTTCTAAAAAACTGTCGACTTTAAGCAGCTCCACCAGCTATAATTCTTATCCAATTAATGTCCCTTTTCACAATGTATGGTTAAGAGTTAACGTGAACTTTAACTGACAGTTCTTCATACAAAAGTTCCTATTAAAGTCCCTGTTAGCTTTTAATTGTACATTGTGAAAAGGGCCGTTAGAAAAACGTTTTTGAATTCTGATCAGTGAAATGGTCTTTATACGATGTGTTCATTCATTTTACAAAATTTTGTCATCAATTTTTGTATTTTTGCCACGGTTTTTGGGAAAAGGCGCCACAGTGCGGCGGCGGCTTCTTATTCGGCGTTAAACGACCGACTTATTTCTCTGGACAGCAAGAAAAATAAACCAAACAACAAAATTCTAATTCACAGCTGTGACACAGCAGTTAAGTATACATACGTATGGAGCATAAAAATCTACTTTTTGAAAATAAATTAAAAAAAGTGGTGTATGGAGCACAAAGTAAAAGTATTTTTACTTTTACAATAAAGTAATATTAACTTCTAACTTAATTCATAAATGTTCACGAAAACTTACATTTTACTTCAAAACATGTATCGGAAGCAGTGGTGCAAATACAAAAGAAATCCATCGGGTATATTTTGAGAAAACTTCATGTAAACCTTCTTTGTCGTTTTTCTCCACTCCAACTTTGTGGCAAATGGGAGTGGATAAAACTATTCTGAGGCGACCAAAGTAAATTTATATAAAGTATATGCATTTACTCAGGTGATTAATTTTTTTCTCGTGTAGTGTCAATGCATGAATGTCAAAAGTTGTTTACAATTTTTGTACGCCATTTTGTTTTGCTTTGCTTTGTTATACACAATTGTGTGTAGTGAAAAAGTTTAAATAAATTTTTACTTAAAAAGGGTGTTACAAAACATTTAAAAATAATTATATTTAATTATTAAAATAAATATGTAGCTTTTATTATACTTATTTCACGTAATAAAGGTTTATCAATTAATAAATTTACTTTGGTTTTGTCTATCCATACATTTCCTTTTTGTTGTATGCAGATCTGGGACTTGTATTAAATAACAAATGCATTGACCATTTTCTCACACTAAACCAAATCAATACAAATGCAAATTTATTACATTAGAACTAACTTTGATAATTATAGTGCAATTTTTTGGCATTAAACTAAAATCTCTTCAAATACATTAATATTGCGCTAGCACCAAATCACATGGCGAAAAATAGAACGTAAATGTGTACGTACATAAAAACATACGTACATACATAAATATGTAAACTTTTTTCTATGTACATATCGCCACTTAAGGCAAAAATCATATCAATACCATTTTTATAATTTTTAAAGAGAAAGACAAAACTTGATTAAATTGTTCCAAGCGGTAGTATATTCCGTTTATAAAATCACCATTTTTTAAGATATAACTTTACAATAAAATAAACGAAAACCTAAGTTCTGATCTTTCATTTGTATGCACGTACTTATACAGGGTGCTATCTGATAAAAATATGATTACGTTTTATATTTAATTTTACTGTGTAAAATATGTGTAATTGCAATAATATTGCAATACTTCATTATGTGCTTAGTGGCAATACAAAATTAGTGCATTTTTCGCCATACGATTAGCTGATAATGGAATATTAATCCATTACTTTTAAGAGATTTTATTTTAGTGCAAAAAATAGTGCATTACAAACATCAAATTTAAATTTTCACTAAAATTGTTGTTTTTCAATCAGTGCTTATGAAAAGTAATGCAAGTTGCCCAGGTCTGGTTGAAATCATCTGTTTTTGACATTCATCCATTATTTTTACACAAACAACGCGCATGTTGTTTTTGTATTTTCTTAGTTGTTGTAGACCTGCATATACTTTATATAAATATACTTTGGAGGCGACGATATGTCGTCGGTTTGTTTCTGATTTGATGTATGGAACAAAAATGTGTTTTCGAGAAAATCGATGAAGAATGTTTCGTTCATTAGTTTTATAAAAATACACGATAGAATTTTTTGTTTAATAGTAAAAGTAATAGATACATATGTATGTTTTTTATTCAGACTTAAAGTTGATCAACTTTTTACTTCCAACATGAAAAGTTATTAGGACTTAAAAACAAAATGACAAAAATCGTTGGCAACGCATGCCTACAATACAAACTACAATATTGTTCACTTGTTACGGTAGTATAAATTTAACTAGATATAAAAGGTGAAAATATCAGTTTTATTCATATACAGTATTTTTCGGTTAATTGACCCTACGGTTAATTGGTTTCCACGCTTAATTGAACCACATGATCGAGCAAAAAAATATTGCATACGAATACGAAAACACATGTAAATTTCCTCGGATAATTGAACCCGGTTAATTGATTTTCCCGCTTAATTGGTTCAAAATTCATGTCATCAAAAATAAATTTCCTCTTACTTTTACCCGGTTAATTGCATTATTATTGAAAAATAATCTGGCATTTTTGCACAATGATCTCGAAAAGTGTGAATATGTACAACATGAATTTATTTGTTCCTTTTTTTTATTTTTTAAGCACTGTGTAATATTTTAATACTTACGTGAATGGAAGAGCTGTATGTATATGCATATGAATTGTTTTTATTCTTTAAGTTTATGTTTTTTTTGTAAAACCAATATATGAATTGTTTTTTAGTTTATAAATTTTATTTTTTTTGTAAAGCTGTGCACATAAATAGTGCATTTAATAGTACATACATATGTATGTAGCTACAATAATAAATACCTGCGTATACACATATACATATGTACATTTTTTCTGTTACTTGCATTTCTTTCGTTTAAGGTAAAAAAAAATTATTTTGAAAAACTTAAAGTGCACATATGCGATTTCTTTTAATTCATTAGTAGTTCCAATTATGCGTGATTTCTGTAATTGAACAAACTGTTCAATTAAACGGGATTCTTGTAATTGAACGATTGGTCAATTAAGCGGGTATCGGCTAATTGGTTCCCCGGTTAATTGAACAGAAAGTTGTGCAAATTTTGATGTGCAATTAACCGAAAAATACTGTAACGACTTTTAGAGGAAAACAACGGAAGAAATAAAAGACAATTTGAATATATTCAATAAAAGAAATTTTAGTAATAAAAATAATAATATCAATTCAGTTGATTAAAACATAATACAATAATTCAACAAACATTAACAGTCTCTTATACAAAAAAAAAACAATTAAACAAGCAGTCTTTTATAATTAAATTTGGATGACTTATAAAGCCCATTAATTTTATGATATAAATATTAGTACTTTTGTATCAATAATTAATAAATTTTGGAAATAAATTTTATCATTTTTAGGTAAATATACCAAATGTATTATGAGGGATTCGAAAATGTTTTTTCGAAGCGGGTTTTTATATTGTTGCATTTCGAAGCACTGTTTCCCTTGCTGAGTTCTTAAAAAACATTGAAAACTCATCGGTTTTTTTTGTAAAGCAAAAGTTTAACTTTAGAAAATGGGATATTATTAAAATTCAACTTATTCGCAACAGCAGAGTTTTATACGGTTGTCCAGATTCTCTCTGTTGCTTTCTTATATTTTTCTTCCATAATGCTGGATTTTTTTGTATTTTTAAAAGAAAAAAAATATATATGAATCTGTGCACAAATTTAATTTAATATACATTTTCCCCCATATTCATAAAATTTGAAACGAATTTCAAATTCATTTTATTTTTTTATGAATACGGGGGCTTATAATTATGTACATGAAGGAACATATACTTCATGTGGAATAACTTCTTCATTATTGTTGACATCACATTTGAACATACTGTCTGGACACGATACATTTTCCTCGAAAATGTATTTTTCTCCTATGTCAACATATTCATCTGAATATGGCACTTCATATGGAATAATAACTTCTGCATTATCGGTGTCATCACATTTAATTATATTTGGACACGATACGCTTTCTTCCACAATGTATTCTATATCTACATATCCATCGGAGTACTCCACTTTTTGTTCTTCATATGGAATGATAGCTTCTTCATAATCGGTGTCATCACATTTAAATATATCTGGACACGATACATTTTCTTCCACAGTGTATTCTACATTTACGTATTCATCAGAATTTAGCACTTCTTGTGGCGAAAAATCATCCTCAAATATACTTGCACAAAAATAAACAAAATTAATATTTCTTAAAGAATACGGCTATTAATAATACTTACATACATAAATTCCTCAAAAGCCGATGGAGCTGGCGCTGAATTTTCATCCATATTTAACTATGTACATACGTATAATAATAATGTTAACACTTTTTTACATATATTTTCAAATTAAAAATTAAATAAAACACAAAAGCGCGTGTCTGTGTTTATTAGCGTCATACACATACTTCAAAACAGCCTTAGAGTTTTTGTATTTTTCTTTATGTTTCGTTCTTTGAGTAGAATATGCATCATTACAATTGTCGATTGCCGTAAAACAGACTTTAAAAGTTTCAACAATAGTGGAAATGACGCAAATTTGCACCTCTATATCTCCAGATATATTCAAGATATCGGAAAACTCATAACGAATTTGGAAAGAGGACACTTTATTCATACATAATCAATCAATAACTCAATTTTTTTTAAATGTTCCATACATGAAAGCAGAAACCAACCGACGATGTGTCGGTTACCGGATCAAGTTTGTTTTCAAATTTTGATACACTCATATTTTTACTTAACTTCTCCAACTTACAAATTTGTTGGTGATGTTTGATATGGCGTGTACGTGGTTGTTAAAACAGATTCCTCTACAACAATGTTGAAACCTAAATCATAGACTAAATCGGCCAATCCATTATACAATGTGATTGCATATGATGTGACGATATGATGAGGGTGGCGTTGGCTGAAGCAGTTAACACGTTGACTGCAAAAACCGAATGTCCTGGGTTCGAGCCCGGTCTCCGACAGCCATTAAAAATAACAACACCACGAATTGTGGTGTCAGTTTGTCAGTTGTTGTGGAAAAAGTTCTAGTGATGCAGGCATAAGGCACTGGTCACTAAAAACTATACCGACGTCATCTGATACTAATCCTAATGTAAAAGGGCTATTAGCCACGCATACTTATTTGCAGACATGTACGATGGCATACTTTGGGTTTTGCTATTACACTATCGAACGCTGACGGCATACTTCATACTAATAGTGTGACAGACATCAGAAAATCAAAAATTTTTGAAAACCAACATAAGTACGTGTCTAACGTACTCGTATACATGCTATTAGACAGTCAGCTTTGGTATGCCATCGTACATGTCTGCAGACAAGTATGCGTGTCTAATAGCCGTTTTACATCAGATCGCCCTCCTTCGTTGTGTAGCAGAATCATTGGCGAAGTAAAATAACCAATAAAATGGCTACTAAGCACAGCTTCAAAATTTAATATGCCTCATTTGACACCAGATGGCGCTGCAACACTGCACTATCAAAAAATGTGCAAAGAGCAGAGTGGTGAAAAAGGAATGAAGCTTTCCTCTAGCTTTTCCTTCACCACCTGTCTTCTCTTCTTGACGTACCTTTGGTACATTACCCATAGAACTTATGTGTTACTACCCGATCTCTGGAAACAGAGCAAAGGTTGTGCACATATTTATAAAAGGAAGACAGGTTTCTGTTGATGTCAGTTAGGTGCAGCGTCACCTAGAACTACCCTGAGTTCAAAAGATGATAGAGGTGAAGCCTTTATGGTGGAACTTGGAGGTATCACCAGATGCTTGTCCCTGGTACCACTGGTGCCGGTTGCCCGACAGCTGAGCGTGCTTGGAGTTGAGTGTATGTACTAGTAGTCTGGATCCTGTGCTAAAAAGGTCGTGGCGTCCTACCCTACTGGGCTTAAGGGGCGATACTGTTTGGCCGAAGTAGGCACTGGATTTTTGTCGAAACGCTGCGTTCTTCTCGGAAGAGGGGCCGTGCTGTACCGGTAATGGTTGAGGTATTCTCTTAGGGACCTCGCTGTGGGTGTATACATAACACCCCGGCGTGCGAACTTTGAGAATTCTACGTGGTGGCTGTGGTTGCTACCAAAAACGCTGAGAGAATAGTCTTGGCTTCCCAGTGCTAAATCAATGCTAGTTGTTGGCGTGACGCGGTCAGCCAGACACTATTCTAGGTGCTGTTGCCATACAACAGATAGTACTGTTTACAGCCATCCCTAAACACGGGCGGCAAGCGTTTTTTAGCTGTCAAAAGTTATCATGTCCATACATTTTGTATGGAGCATACCGAAATAACGCGGCGGCAACGCGACGGCAACGCTTTGCTATTGGAAAATCCGATTTTGACAACGCGTTTTACAATGAAGTTAGTTGCAAAAGAAAACAATTGCCTTCTGTTTGCCATCATCAGAGTTACCACATGTGAATATTTATCTTATTTTCGAAGTTTTTCGGGATGCTAAAAATACTAAAACATTTCTTTGTTAAAAATAAGATTTTTAAGAATATGATATTTAATACTTTTAGTTTATTATTTAATGTCCTTTTGACTAAAGTACTGACACATTTTCTTCTTTCCTTCATTAAAAGTATGAATTATGTGCATACATATGTATATTTATCTTATACATGTTCTATTCAGTAAATATTTTGTGTTATCTACCTTTACGTTTGTTCCCTACAAGAAATGAATGACTAGTTTCACAAACAAAATTTTTTCACTAACACATTTGCAACAATTACATTGAATTCAATAGTGACAGTCAATTGACTAGTCATTCGATCGGAAGTGATGATGGATTTGTTTATTAATTATAGTTGCTCTACTCTAGCATATATGTTAGAGTGGGTCAGCTTATATACATATGTATGCCAAAACTTTTATGACTCGAATTTTATTTAAAAAAAATCATTCTGTCTGTGAAAATTAAAATTTATAAGTGTTAAAAAGTAAAAACAATAGTGAATAAAAGAAATTTACAAAATTTAATTTAATCTATATTTTCTTTTAAAAGAAAGATGTGTGGGCAATGAAAATGTGTGAAGAAGGCTAGAAACTGCCTAGGTTATTCTGTTCTTGCTTATTTCTGTCTTTAATTTTAAATATTTAATTTACTTGAATAATTTGAATTGACTTTTTAAAATAAACAAAAATCAATTAAAATAATAAAAATTATATTTATTTCTTAATCAGGCTTGAGTACCGATATTTTTCTGTGCAGCCACGCACTTCATCAGCACCCATGTCTATCTACTGGGGTAGAGATTATTATTAACATCATTAACATTAGCTGGGTATTTCCCCCAGCTAATAAAGTCTAGTTTAATTTTTCCTTTCTTCTTTAGATACTCACATTAATTAATAAAAATATTTCATTCAATAAGAATTGAAATTACTGAACTCAAGCCTGATTAAGAAATTATTTCTGATTAAAATTCACTACAGTTCAACTAAATCTAAAAATGTCTCAATTATATTTATTGTCAGTATATGGGGGATATATTAGTCAATTATGATAAGTCGAATTAATATTAATATTATAATTGATTAGTAGAAAGCACTGGAGTGAGCAGTTCGACTATATGTTACATTCATTAGTTAGAGAGAGATGCAATATCACACGTACACAAAAGTTTACATCACACTTTTCATTTTGTCTTTAATAATGTGATAGAAACTTTGTTATACGCAATGATGAATATAACCTACATGATTTCCAGTCAAATGACCGGTCAATTGACTGATATTCTTGTAGGGTTTAGTTCATTTGAAACAAAATAAATTTTTCCTGAATTTAAATTGAGTAAAATCCATTCATATTAATATATTTTGAGTAAAATCACAAAAAAAAAAGATTATCAATGAGAAAAAAAGATTTTTTTGTCCGACTTGAAGGTTTTTGAGAAAACACAAGCAAGTTTTCCAAATTTTCTAAATAACTAATTTTTTCAAACTTAAATTATTTTATTTTGATTTAAATAGAAAAATTTTTATAACAAAATCACAAACAACAATGTCGTATGTCCAGGTGTTAAAATAATCAGGATTGTTTTATTTATTGGTTTGATAACCCTGTTTTAACGTTTTGACATAACGTTGCCGCTTTTGTTTAGGTATGACATTTCAGCGTTAAAGCTCGGCGGAAAAAAACGTTCCGCTTTCCGCCCTTGTTTAGGGATGGCTGTTAGACGTGTGCCATTTAGTTCATTTCAGTGACCGGTCATTTTAGTTCATTATTTATAAATGAACTAGTTCGTTCATTTAGTTCAATCGGTCTTTTTAGTTCAATGAATTAGTTAGGTCTTTTTAGTTCAATGATTTTACATCTACAATTCTACATGCATATGTATGTTTGTGTGGTCTTTGGAAAAAATTAAAACACAGACTCTGTGATTAAAAAACTACGAAAACTAATTAATTAATAATAAATTTGCTTTATAATGAGTTTATAAAACATATTTAGTGTGCAAACCTTTAAATATTTTAAAATTTAAAATATTTTTAAGTGTTTACTTGTGTTTTCTTGTTTATTGCATTTGTGGTAGTAGCCATCGATAAAAAGAACTAAATACACATGCATACATACATACATATGGATAAGTATAGAAGCAAAGCACACAAACAGTAAAAAAGTAAAGTAAAGCAAAACGTTGAAAACATTTAGTTCATATCCTCTGTGTTAGTTCATTTTGTGTCTTAGTTCTTAGTTCAAAAATTGAACTAGCTCAAAAATTTAACTAGTGATCGTAAAACAATTGAACTAGTTCACATAGTTCAAAGTACTGAATCGTTCATTTGAACTAGTTCGTTCATGAACTACACAAGACTAGTACTGTTCTGACCAAGTCATTACGGCGAAGAGTTTAGATAGCTCAAAGTACCTCAGCAAGGTACTTCTAAATAGTACAGGGATAACTATATCAAAGATTGCAACCTTGTGCCTTATTGGGTGGGCACATTTGTTCATTCGAAAACGGTGCATGGGAGCGTTGGTCTAGCATCTAACCCACGCCCGGTGCTTGTCACCCATGAGATAAGGCCGTAATGGCTGGTGCTCACGGAAATCTATCACTATCTTTTCCCTATCACCCTCTCTCAGTATCGTTTCTTCAATTAACAGGTCGCACAAAGGGATCATTGTATTGGACCCAAGTGAGCTGGACTCTAAATTTTCACCCTTCCTTATCAGCAGCCTACTAACCTAACCTAACCTAACCTTTACATATTAATGTCGTTTTGACCTATCGTATTCAATAAATGGCACAATATTTCCCAAGAAAATATTGCCCAATTTTCCTGACAGTGAAAAAGTAAACAACATTGAACAATTTTGGCACCACATTACACAATTCTCTTGATTGTACAATAAAAATCAAAAGTCTTGATATTTGCCAAAATATTGTGACACCTTCGAATATGACACACACGAATATTATTGTACCATACGAAAAACTGCACAATTATATTGCAAGTGGGAGGGCCGCTTAACAAAATTCTGTGACCTAAACTTTAAAGGCTGGCGCATAGACTACTAATTCATATTCTGTGCTATGGCACTTAAAACTTCGCATTTTTAAACTGACAGTTGAGTTAAAATATGTGGTTTCCTACGAGGTCTGTTACATTCTGTACGTGCCATCAACGCAAAGTAAAAAATTGGTCAAATATTAAATTTTTCCGTACGTTAAGTAGTTTGACAGATATTGGTTGGTTTTTAGTATGTTCTGATTAAGGTTTTCATGTTTTGTGGCACCAAAAATAAAATAAAACAAGAAATTAACGAAATAAATGAAAAAGTTTAATTTAAAAAATAAAATGCAGAACCATTGTGCCAACCTTCTCCTTCGTTGCGTTAACACCAGTAAAGTAGGCGAAGTTTAACCTATGACGGATTCTATGTGCCTGGGCCTCTATACCAAGGCCTATTTATCAGGTCAACGCAATCGTCCTGATGATATTCTGTGTTTTCGTGTTTAAGCTGTCAAAAGTTATTTACACCATATACTTAAGTTCATGTTTGTGTGTGTTTCTGACAACTTAAACATAAAGTTGTTTTTTGTATTGCTGTGTTTTTGTAGAGTTGCGTTGACCTGATAAATAGGCCTTGCTCTATACTTTACTGATTTTTATCGTTAAAAGTCAGTTGGTTATTGGCTTGCGGCACAGAATA
This sequence comes from Tachina lurida, assembly GCA_944452675.1. Taxonomy (NCBI): domain Eukaryota; kingdom Metazoa; phylum Arthropoda; class Insecta; order Diptera; family Tachinidae; genus Tachina; species Tachina lurida. Next base: position 52,955,386 of record OX101753.1, read on the forward strand.
TCCAAAATACATTAAGTCTGCAGTAAACCAATAACCAACTGCCGAAATGTCAAAGTTTATATATAAATAATACCTGTTTTATATTAGCTATTTCTTCTATATTGTAAGAACTGTTTTGAAGTAAATATATGATGACTCTAAAGCAAAAGACAGCTGCAGTAAACATAATATACACGCGTTTCTGCGTTTTATTTCAGTTTTTCAGTTAAACTTTTAGTTGACAGATGAATTTTTGATGTATTTTAAAAACTCAGCAAGGGAAACAGTACTTCAAAATGCAACAATACACAAACCCGCTTCGAAAAAAAATTTCGAACCCCTTATAATATATTTGAGCATTAATTACAAATTATGCCACTTTCAACTGTTTCTAAGTCCTAATTTACAATCAGCAAGTCTTATTGTTAAGCTGATTAGTTTTTTAGGAGAGAGTGACGAGGGGAAAAGAAACGTTTATGTGCCCTTCGTCTCTCTCTCCAACAAACTAATCATCTTAGCAATAAGACTTGCATAGTGTACATTAGAACTAAGGAAAAAAGGCTGATATTAAAGATCTTTTGATATATTTAAGTAAAAATTTTAAAACTTATATTCAAAATTTATTAAAAATATGAATCAAAAGTGTTTATTATATATATATATATATGAACAATTAATTATATCACCGTGGAAGCATGGTGTAACTATTGTCATATGAAATTTTGCTGTATTTACTACTTTTTCTTACAGTGTAAGTCATGAAGGTAGATTTATCGGCAGTGACATTAAATTAATGTCATCTCAAATTATTAATCATTTGAAGTTTTTGTTTACCAATAGGTGATTTTGATGTTGATTTTGACAAATTAATTGCAATTAGATATTTGTTAAAGATATATAAAATAATATTCAAATTAAAATATTTGTATAAAACAGTAAAATTTTGTTGTAACCATCATACAAGTATGTACATTTTAAAGTGAGTCACACAACAATTTTTAAGGTGTAAAACTACATACATACATATCGTACTGAAAGGTATGTAAATATTTTGGAGTTGTAAAAGAAACCCCTCTGCGCAATAAAAGGTGCGACTAAAAAACTGATGGTGTAATTCCTTTTGAGGAGCTACACATTTAATATTGACATGCTTGAGTGAATATGAACTGTATTGTGTTGAAAATTGATATAATACTATTCATATCTACACACAAATAGAGAAGTCTTCGAAAAAATTTCCGAACTGAATTTATTGCTTCATAACCGAAACAAGATTTCCAACACCCATATACTTACATGTATGTATGCATATCGAAATGTATGAAGGCTGTGAAAGTTTAATGCAGGTTTGGGGCTTCAGGGATTTCAACGAATTAACATTATTTTTAAGCTGTTATATTTTTCTTTATTATAATACTTGTGTTTTGTAGTGGTCAGTGTGTGTTAATATATATATGTACATATATATGTGTAGTATCCCAGTCGTTAAGCAGCTCTGGGTTGGAGAACATTTCTCGTGTCATCGTAATTATTTCTGAAGTGCGGTCAGGCTTGTGTGCGTTGTTTGGTCTTCGAGAGTTTTTCGTCTCGCTTGCATTGGTTGACTGATCTGCCACGGATAACTGTATAATCTTGCGTTTCTTTTGTGGAATTTCGTTGACAACCACGTTGCTACTTCCTATGTGAAGGCATAGGTCGGGTATAGTCAGTCACAAAACCAATTTTAAGAATACTGTTAATAACATCATGGACATATGGTCTTAGTCACCCGTCCATTTTTGTGCAACCATGTTCTACAAATTTACTTTGTAGAGTATGTACCAATAAATAAATAAATGTGTGTAGTAAATGTACACGTTTTCCGAAACAAAATTATAGGTAACCACTGGCGTAGATAGGCTTTCCTGGTTTTGTGGGGCAATGCCGCACCATATTTGATTTTGCTCCCCCCATCCCAGAATTTCTGAAATATTAAACAAAAAATTATTATAAACTTATCTATGTTTGGAAAGACATACATATACATAAGTATTCAATTTCCCTTTACGCACAGAAATCATTAGAATTTTTATAAAAATCTACGTGAAAAATAATAAAATATCGGTTACAAGTTGTCAATGTATGACCATCGATATCCAATACTTTATATCGACCATTAACTGCAAGAAAATCGTAATATACAATTTCTAAATTTTATTCTAAATGCTATTTCTTTTATTATAAAACGAATATATTTCTTTAATATTGTGTACTGTTTGCTTTGATTATGATGCATGATACAATGAGGGCAATTACGAATAAACTTCCGCGAGAAATTTTTCCCGGGAACAATTCCAACTAATAGCAAGTAATAGGGAAAACAAAAAATTTTAATTGAAAAAGGGAGAAATTTCTCCAGGAATTTTATTCATAATTGCCCTGAATAATACATGATATAAATATAGAAGGTATTTCGATTCCATTTATATCATGCTATAATATAAAGGTACATTCATTCTCTCTTTTCGTCGCCATATTAACCTTCTGACCAGCGTGACCCTTTAAGCATTATGTATTTTAATTTAGCAGTGCATTTTTCATTTTGCATTTAGCATTTTTTTCAACATTTTTGTATTAATTTTTTAGCATTATTTCGCGTTTTTGGATTTACAAATTTCATTATTTTTTTCCATTTATATAAGTGAAAAGCTCTGTCAATTAATGTATTTCATTGTATTTTGTCATTTTTATACAAATATATAATTATGGAAACAATGTAAACATCAAGAAACGTCTTAAGCGGCTGTTAGGCTCTCATAGTTGGTATTTGAGAATGGTGTAATAATGCAAAATTCGTGTTTTTCAGAATGGTTTGGTTTTCAACAAATTTTAAATTTTTGTGTTTGTCATCATACCATCATACTCGTTTAATAGATCTTCTGTCAACCTCAGTGCAAATTTCATTTGTGTTTTCGTAAGGAAAGGGTAAAGATGAATTGGTTAGAGCGCGCATTTTTAAAGCTGTTTATTGAAATGTACGAAAGTCTTTCATGCTCATGTACCGAGTGTGACCGTCTAATAGCTGCTTTAATGTATTTTAAACGTCAAACACGTAATAATTAGAAGAAAAGAAGCTTTTATTTACGACAGTTACATTTTATCATTAATGTACTTTATTAGCGTTTTTTAAGCCTATTTGAGAAGTTTTCCGCACAATATTATGATTTTTAAGCACACATTGACGACATCACTAATTTGTATAATAATAATAATAATAATTTAATGTCTGATAAAACCAAAACAGTCACAATTTTCAAATAAATATTCATTTATATTAATTTTTGTAATAATAATTTGTATATTTTTTTATTTAAGAAATAGAGTTTCTACGCGGAATTACTTTTTACAAATCTCGGGAAATTTTCGGGAATTTAATACATACGGTTTTGGAATTTGCTTTATTTACATTGCTGTTCGTTGTTTTATTACTTAAAAATAAAACTATGTAACGATGAATAATATAAGCATGAAAACAGATGTAATAGAGGTTTCCGAGGTGACTCCAACAACTTGAAGCGTTACGAAATATTTTAATCAAGCTATCAAGGCAGATTCATTTCCAGGTAGTATCAGGATTACAAAAACAATGAAAAAATACAACAATGAAAAAAACAACATGGGTTGTAGTTCATCAAAAACTTCAAAAATAGAATTTGTTTAACATAACAATAATAAAAATTATTCACATAACTTTGAAAATATTTCTCCGCGGCAGCTACCACTAACAACATTTGCAACGTTTAGCACTTCTCACAATTTTTTAATAGTTTTTTCATATTTATAAATTTGTTTTCACAGAATTTTTTTTAATAAAATATTTTTCATATTGAATTTTTTTAACATTTTCTTTTAATTTCTCTTTCGTAAAAAATTTTTGAAGTTTCCGATGAACTTTAATTTGAAAAAAAAATAGCTCAGCTGAATTTCCGCTACTACCTTGTGAATGTGCCTTGGTTGCTATGTTTTAAATTTGAATGTTGTATATTTTTTCATAAAATTATATTTTTTATTGAGGTCATTTAATTCAATTCATATGTTTTTAAAATTCCCGGGAATAAAATATTTTACTTCTCGACTCCCGGGAATTGGAAAAGGACGGGAAATTAGAAACCTTGGGGTCTACTCTGTAATTCGAAACGAAAGAAAATGCTTTCGAATGTACATGTAATTAACATACAATTTCGAAAGAATTTTCTTTCGTTTCGAATTACAGAGTAGACCCCTTCTCTCGAAATTACAAGCATGACATGCAAAATAAAACCTTCATTACCACAGTTGGAAAAAATGGCAGTATGTACACCTTGAAATAAAAGGTTTGAATCCGTACACCACATTGGGACCCCGCTGGATCTCAATTTTAGCGAAAACTGTTCCCGTACTCAAAGTTTGGGCAAGTAAGGGAGCTTTTGAGAGAGAAATGTTGTTCTTGTTCTTGCCAGAAACAGCCCGTAATTTTTCTTTGGGCTAGTTTGGCCAAGCCGAAAAACAATCAGCTGTTTGAAAAATAACATAGTAAAATTAAATTGTCCTAAACACTAAAAACATTGAAAAGTTGTATCAAAAAGGTTTATAAACAAGTGGTGAACTAAGTTTTATCAGTTTTTATGTAAAATTAAGAAACAAAACGTTCTAGTTATGGCACATCATGTAAGTAAACGCATGCGTGTGTATGTGTGTAAGTATGTATTTTCTTTTTGCGTTGGCTTTTGGTAAGATTTTTGGTTTTTCTTGTTCCCGTACTTTTGTAAATTGTTTGTATTATTGAGAGAAATTATAGCTTTTTCTCATTTTATCGAACTTTGCCCAAAAAGTACGGGATCAAACCTAAAGTGACTGTCATGATTTGCTTAATGCTGTTCCATTCTTTATACCTTATAGAAATTTAAGATTAGCTAAGCTGTTTGATGTTCCTTTTCATCGGACTAATTATGGCCGTAATGGCACATTAACCCGTGCTTTCGCGTTTCTCAATGAAATTAACTTTAAATTACAAAGAGAATCAAAATCTTACATAGAATTCAGTACTGCAAAAAATGAGTTTAAACTTGTTCTTCTAAGCGTTATAAGATAATATGTTATTTGAATTTTGTTTAATTTCATAACTTTGTTTATACATATCTACAAGTTAGCCTTCATTATTTTTTATTTTTTTTTTGTTTATCTTTTACTATTTATATAAGTTATTTATCCCTAGTTAAAATATTTTACCTTTATATCGTTGTCTGAAAGGACTTTCTGTCCATAGACTGAAATAAATAAATAAATAAAACTATGCAACATATTTACATGTTTTTCATGCAACATATTCAGAAAAGATATTGAAAATTTTTCCCACAGTTGTCAGCGTGACCATATTAGCTTATTTTTAGCTAAATTTAGCTTATTTGTTTCAGATTTAGCCTTAAAATTTTCATTTAGCTCTTAGCTTATTTTTTAGCTTTTTTTAAAAACTCATTTAGCTTTTTTAGCCTTTTTTTAGTCTAAATTGCGTGTTCTCTACAAAATATATTAAAAACATAAACAACTTATAAAAATTATAATTTTTTAGCATTGTAAAATAGTTTAAAAAAAATACAAAATGTAAATTATACGACAATTTTATAACAGAAATGGAAAGAAGAAAAATAGTAGATAATGGCAGAATGGTTAGAATTCCAATGGAAAAAGTTAAATTCATATTAGTGGCCAAAACACTCTATGAGTTTTTTGGGTATAAAATTATTTGACTTGAGTTGAACGTTCATTCAGCGGCATCAATTAACTTAAAATAAAAACCTGAAATAGCCTTAAGCCTGGATAACACTATGTACCGATTTTCGTCGGGCCACCTCAATAAAGTCATAAGTAATAAGCCAAAATGGCATTATTACTCAATTAATTCTGGAATAAGTCTATATGGGCTTATTACCAATGCAGTGTGGCGCAATTATGTCCTTGTATTTCAAGTAGTCGATAAATTAGAGCAAAATCTTTACTTATGACTTTATTTCACTGATCTGACGAAACTCGGTACATTGCGCAGATAGTGTGATCCATGCTTTACCTTAAATAGCATTAATTCACTTAAAAAGCTTTCGTATTTTAATATAAATGTTTTTACATTTTTAAAAACTTTTTAAGATTATTTTGGGGAAGTTTTTGTTTTGTTCTTCATTAAATCTTAAATATAATAATTAATAAATAATTTCATTAAGCAATTATTCTATATGTATAATAAAAAAATATGTTTGTGTAATATTTAACGTTAGTTTAGCAATAAGAAACTATTGAAAAGTGATCAAAGAAGTGGAAAAAAGTTTAGCTTTATTTTCTAGCCTAAAATGTAACTTTTTAGCTTATTTTAGCTTTTTTTCAAACGTGATTTAGCTTAATATTATTTTAAAATCTGGTCACACTGTCAGTTGTATTTTTTGTACAAACGAACACAGAAATGTAAAACATGTAACATGTATGCAACATATTTATCAGAAAAGAAATCGCTATTAATCAATTTTTAATGCAAAAAGTATTTTTAAAATGTGTTTAATCCCAGTAAAAAAAGACACTCCAAAAAAGTCATGAAAATGTAGAGTTTGCGATCAGGAAGTAGTGCAAATTTCGATCCGATCTAATGATTTTTACATAGGGTTGTCATTGCAAGAAGTTCTTTTTTTCGATGCCTGGTCACCGAATTGGAAGCGATTTTAAGAAAAATTTCCTTTTTTGTGTTCTATGATAATATTTTCATCTAGGAAAAATGGCTAATAGTTACCTATTTTAACAATTAGTTTCTTTTTATAGGAATTTAAGCGCGAACAGTAATTTAATGTAAATTTAAGCAAATAACTTTAAAATTTTAGACCAAAATTAGTTCATAAGTTTCTTAGAAAAAAATTGATTTTTTTAAATATCTGGTGAGTAATTTCTAAAACTATGAAGGAATTACAAGGTTTTGTATGACTTAAATAAACTTCTACTTGGTTTTCTGCTAACTATCGGCAAATTAAAAATATCGATTTTTTGGAAGCAATGAAAATGTACTTCCTTTAGAATGACTTCCAATTTTTTTTACTGGGATATTATGTTGAATGCTGGCAATATATTAAAACATATAAAATAAAAGCACAGTCTTCGACTATCATTCAAAGCGTACGGTTGTTTCCTATTCAACATTTTCTCTCATTTTACAAAAACAAATATATATATAATACTTGTGATATTAAAAAAACTAGATAAAAAACATTATTACGCCCAGTAAAAAAAGACACTCCAAAAAAGTCACGAAAATGTAGAGTTTGCGATCTGGAAGTAGTGCAAATTTCGATCCGATCTAATGATTTTTACATAGGGTTGTCATTGCAAGAAGTTCTCTTTTTCGATGCCTGGTCACCGAATTGGAAGCGATTTTAAGAAAAATGTTCTTTTTTGTGTTCTTTTGATAATATTTTCATCTAGAAAAAAGGGTTAATAGTTAGTTAGTTTAACAATTAGTTTCTTTTTATAGGAAATTAAACGCGAAACAGTATTTTCATGTAAATTTAAGCAAATAATTTAAAAATTTTAGACCAAAATTAGTTCATAAGTTTCTTAGAAAAAAATTGATTTTTTTAAATATCTGGTGAGTAATTTCTAAAACTATGAAGGAATTACAAGGTTTTGTATGACTAAAATAAACTTATACTTGATTTTCTGCTAATTATCGGCAAATTTAAAATATCGATTTTTTGGAAGCAATGAAAATGTAGTTCCTTTAGAAAGACTTCCAATTTTTTTTATATTTACATCTTAAATATAGCACCGGGCTCACCGGACAAACTTTCAAACAACAGATTCCATATATTGGGTGATTACACTAATAATCCAAGCAAAAAGCAAAAACCAAACGATTACCCTGAATTACCAACACAAAGAAATAATAACATTAGCAATCCTAAATATGTATTGATATCATCTGATGACCCAAAAACAACTATTTCGAGCCTGAGACCATTTGCTACAAAAAAATGTATTGACGGTGTAAGCACCGAGAGTAAATCAATAACTTCACTGCGGGATGGGAATTTACTCATTCTTACTAATAACCAACGCGTTGCTGACAAATTTTTAAAAACTAACTCGTTTACTAATTTGTGTAAAATTAAATGCAAACTTCATGAATCGCTTAATTCTGTGAAGGGTGTCATTTACGCTTCTTGCTTAAAAGATGTGAAAGAAACTGAAATTATTGAAAAAATGAAAACAGAGTGAGGCTTCAATGGAACTATCTTCACCGTAGTCAGGAAAAACCACCTTACAACCTCTAAATCTCCTCCATAACTAATATTTACTTTACACCTCTTAAATACCCAGCTTGGTTATTTTTCTATTATTAATGAGGGAAATGGATCCGTGAATCATATCACTGCAAGAGACTCATTGCCCACACAACTTTAATCTAATTCCCCCAAAAAAACTACAGCGGATATTTTTTCAACACAACAAAAAACACTACCGCAAAACAGGGTGTAGGTTAAATGTTGTTGTTAAATGGAACATACCACACAAACAAATTAATGTTATATCAGAATATCAGATTATAGCAATAGAAATAAATCTCAATATAAAATTCACAGTTTTGTCAATTTACATTACCCCTAACACTGTCATTTCAGTGCGGGAACTACATAGTATAATATCATCAATAAATAGTCCATTATTATTTATCGGAGATTTCAATAGTTGCAACACAATATGGGATCCACTACCAACGGCAACCGAGGACTACAAATCGAAAAAAATCATCAACGACGCAGGTATATGTATCCTCAATGATGGCAGCCCAACTCATCTTTCCACACACAACTCATTCACCCATATCGACTTATCCTTCTGTTCCCTATCCCTCCTCCCCATAACACAATGGTCTATACTGGTCGATCTCCAATTAAAATTTCCATTAAGGTTTCAGTACAAAAAATCACCCCGAATAAAATAAACAGGTTTTTGGTTCACTTGGGTGACTTAACAAATTATTCCCTAAAAGCTTAGGAGGAAATTTTCACTAGGCAATTTTGAGCCTCCAGCAACAGAAACGCAGCAATTATAGCAAAATCAATCCGTACTGCAGCAAACTTGCATATTCCACAAATAAGAAATAACCCACAAAAGTACAAGAGAGTCATGGTTCCACGGTGGAACCAATCACTCTTAAACATACGTAACCACAAGAAAATCTCTTAGCCTACAAAAAAAAAACAACGCTGAATTCCGCAAAGAGGTTAAAAAAGCCAAAAAAGATAGCTTCGAAAAATTCACAAAAAATATTAACAGGAACACTCCCATTTCTGACATATGGAACAGTATTAATAGACTAACCCAAAAAGGATCTTCAACTACCATACGAGCAATAAACACTCCAAACGATACACTCATCGACCCCAAAAAATATAAAATTTTTTTGGTAGTGAATGGGCAGAATATGCTTCAGACAATAATTTCCCGCAACTATTTACCACATCTAAAAACACAACAAATTCAGAAGCACTTCGCACCAACATCCACAAATCTGCATATTCTAACTGTTTAAAAAATGTTAAGTGCACAACCCCTGGAATTGATAGAATATCATACCAGATGATTAAACCTTTTACCTACAACACCAAATTAGAGCTATATAATGTAATATTTCAAAATGGGGTTATACTCCAAACGTGGAAACTTGCCATAGTAATTCCAATACCTTAAACCAATAACTCCTCGCCTGTGGCATCATTTCGCGCTATTTCGCTGTTACCGTGTATCTCAAAAATAATTTAACGAATAATTGCTTCAATATTATCATGGTTCATGGAAAAAAGAAACTAATAGCCAAAGAACAAGTGGCCTTTAAAGTTAACAAAGGATGCGACGATGCACTTCTTCACTTAGATAATTATGTTACCAAATCGCTCTCAGCCAGAAATTATGTCACAGTACTTTCAATCGAATTTGAAAAAACGTTTGACAGAATATGATCCCACGTAATTTTAAATACTCTAAAATCATGGTTCGTAGGCCCTAAAATGTATTCGTAAAATCTTTCCTGTCTAATAGGCGTTTTAAGGTGCGAATAAATGGACATTTCTCAAAAACATTTCCTCTGAGAAACGGTATCCCACAGGGATCGCCGCTGAAGTGAGCAAAATTTTAAACAGCACGCCCACCCTCGACCACTGTTTATACGCAGACGATTTATATATCTTATGTAAGAGAAACAACAACAACGAAACAACACAGATTTTGGAAGAAACCTTAAATAAAATAATTAACTGGACTGAGTTCTCCGGGGCCAAAATTTCACTACAAAAAACCAAAAAAAAATCATATTCGCAGAAAACATAACTGTGATTCTGATAATCACATAATTCATACTAACGGCTTTGATGTACAAAATGTTAACAAGATAAAAATTCTTGGAGTTATTTTTAATCGTAGATATCACTGGAAAGACCACTGCACTTAACTCAAGAATTCCCTCTTAGCAAGAGCTATATATAATACGTTATTTATCAAGGAAAAATTTTGTTCATATTAACACGCTTACTTATCTAACCAAAACATTGGTATTCAGCAAAATAGACTATGGCTTGTAACAGTTTTAAATCCACATTAAACATTATAAAACCACCATATCACAGAACAACCCCCATAATCAACATACTGAATGAATCCGGTCTTCCGACAATAGAAAATAGAATTTATGAATCAAAAGGTAGATTACTACCAAAGCTGCTAACCAGCACCAATTCCATAATCGATAAAGACATCTCGTCAAGCATTGCAGGCAGAAGACCTAAGCGGATCAATTCCGCAATATCCAATGCTATAGAGGTTGCCCCGGACATGTGCATACCTCTTTCACTTTATAAAAAGACTAGCTGACCCCGGTCCGCGTTGCTGGCCCTAAGCAAACATTAGTGTTGTATATGGCATTGGTGGTACAATATGAAAATTGGATTTTGCCGACGAATAAACTAAATATTGCGCCATCTGCCGGAAGAACTTCAAACTACACAGAAACGCTCCTCACGCTCCATAGAGCATGTATATAAAGTTTGGTCTAAATCGGTGCAGCAGTTCTTGAGTTACGGTGCAAAATCACAAAAAAAACTAAATATGGCGCCATCTGTCGGACGAACTTCAAACTACACAGAAACACTCCTCATGCCCCATAGAGCGTGTATATAAAGTTTGGTCTAAATCGGTGCAGTAGTTCTTAAGTTACGGTGCAAAATCACAAAAAAAAAACTAAATATGGCGCCATCTGTCGGACGAACTTCAAACTTCACAGAAACACTACTCACGCCCTATAGAGCATGTATATAAAGTTTGGTCAAAATCGGTTCAGTAGTTCTTGAGTTACGGTGTAAAAACACAAAAAAACTAAAAATTGCGCCATCTGTCGGACGAACTTCAAACTACACAGAAACACTCCTCACGCCCCATAGAGCGTGTATATAAAGTTTGGTCAAAATCGGTTCAGTAGTTCTTGAGTTACGGTGTAAAAACAAAAAAAACTAAAAATTGCGCCATCTGTCGGACGAATCACTATTTCTGAAAGTGGCGTAGCATTTACCGGGGTAGAATATATATATATATAAGCACGCACAGGTCTTTTACGAATATTTTGCGGGGTGGAAGGCGAAAATCTGTTGGGCATTGAAGAGTTCACCCATAACAAAAAAACGTACTTTTGTATTATATATAATAAAACTATAAACAAACCACCGTGGAAATTCAACAAAAACTCAATAGACCTCACTTTATCCAAACTTAAAAAAAGCGAAACACCAAAAAATCAATTCTTAAGCCTTCTGCCTGAAAAGGAAAAGATCTTACAAAATAATGGCTGGCGCTTTATATGCACAGTCCTCTCTCCCAGCTTACGCTGCATTAGATGACGGCGGGAACCACTTGCTTCTCAACGTTTTAAACCAGCTACAGTGTTGTTAGATTTGACGATTTTACGTCATTTTGACGATTTTTTATAACAAATTTCCCAAAATGACGATTGACGATTTTGTTTCAAATATTACTCATATTTTGACGATTTGTTGAAATAAGTATTTGGTAACATAAATATGCCAACAAGTCCTTGCAGAAAAAATCTAATTTTAATTACAGCATCAGTTATTTTAAATATGGACTCTGAAATTCTTCCTTTACTAAAAACTTTCTCCAAATCTTGTGTGTTAAGTCCCAGTTCACACTAGTCAAGTCTTGTTGCTAAACTTATCACCTTTTCTTCTTTGAACTTTCATCGGCGTTCACATAATGCAAGTTTTATTTTTAAATTTTTTAACATTACGAAGGAGAAAGCAAAACTTATTGACAGTAAATGAAGGTGAGTGCTCGTTTCTATTTCCTTCGGCTCTCTCTCCTACAAACTAATCAGCTTAGCAATAAGACTTGTATAGTGTAAAATAGGACTAAAGAAAAATATTAAAAAGCTAAATCGATTAAATTACCAAACAATAAACAATAAATAACTTATGTGAGTTTGTTATTTACTTTTTTTTATTTTTCCAAACTCATCAGCTAGTGTTAACAGAATATTTAGTAATATTGATCTTACTAAAGCCAAGATCTAAAATTTACTGGAAACAGAAACTCTTCAAATCATTGTGCTTCCGAAGGATTATTTGAAGTGTAACTCTTCGGAATGTTACAATGTTGACATTAAGAAAAATTTTATAAAAAAACAAATTCTAAAATTTATAGTTTTATTTTGAAACTATATGATCAAACAGAATTGGAGCATAAACACATTTTCCATACAAAATGACACAAAAAACTAGCCTCAGAAAGCAGTCGATAGATAGAATCTATTTTATTTTGAGAACGTTTTTTCTTATGCTCTCACATATAAATAAATATTCTCTCAAACATGTTACCATACTTTCAATAAATTTCATACATTTTGTGAACAAAACTACAAAGAAAAATAAGCACAAAAGAAAATAAAACAAAAATTAGAGAGCATTTGAAGTTACTGCCTTAGATTTTATTATGAGCTTTGTTAGTTTGACAGCGATTTTTCCTGAAGTTGCGGACTTATTCTGTTTGAACATTATAGTTGTACTTAAAAATTGTTAACACACTATTATATATTCTGAATTTTTTTATTTAATTTCACCCTATAGTTTTTATCTTTGACAATAATGTCGATAAATTGTTTCTTGTTACATAAAATAGTTTTTTATTTCTAATATGATATATTAGTTGTTCAATAACATGAATAATTCTTGTATGACGATTTTTCGACGATTTTATTTTCAAAAATTGACGATTTTTGGACAAAATTGTCTAACACTACCTTTTAACAACAACTGGAATACAGTAATAAAAATCAGAGATGCTCTCATCGATAACGAAGGTATAAATCCAAATACATTGGATCCCTAGTCATATTGGCATTTTGGGCAACGAAATGGCAGACATTGCAGCAAAACATGCTTCCTATGCACCGATTTTTCTTGACCGTCGCCATATTAAAAACTTCATAGTAACCAAAACAAAAGAAAATCAACCACATCACCACCACTATTACAATATTAACCCTAACTTCGAAACCCCCATATATCCGGCTACAATCGACATAAGCAAAATAAGAACTTTTTCAAGACTTCGGTCATACTAAATTCTCTCATGAATACAGGATTAAGAAAACCAACATGCCCTAGGTGCAACGGTAACCTCACCGTCAAACACACTCTTATCGACTGTCCATCACTCAGTGCCCTAAGAAGAAAGTTTTTTGGTCACCAGTCGGCCTATAACATCCTCCAAGATCCATTCACTTCAAATATCAACAAAACTTACTACTATATGAAACAAATCAAGCTTGAACCATGATCATATACACATAAAGCAAAGCTAAAAATTTCTGTATGTATTAACCTTAGAGCCGATAGCCCTGGCAGTTAGCGCTACTTAAACCTTTAGTCTTAGAATTTATTTATTTATTGTAGTTCAGTCAATGGACAAATAATCCTTACAGACTAAGATAACATTCAAAGATAAGGAACTAATACTAAGGTTGTTTATAAAATTTGTATTAAAAAAGAAAAAAGAAATCTATCACGGATAAACATATATATACATATATACAATATTACTTTGAAAAGTTTACAATTAAATTAAACAATTAAATAGTTTTGAGATCACAGTTATTTCAATAAACTAAAAAGAAGCAATTTAAACTCTGATTTTTCAGTGCTAAATTCGATAAAAGATTTTGAATCTTTTTGAATATTATAATTTATTTCGTTCAAGAAAGAGAATGTACGTGATAAGGTACCATTACGAGAATAATCTGTACGATGAAATGGAACATCGAAAAGTTTAGCGAACCTCATATTCCTGGGAGGTATGTAAAACCGTATGGCATAAAGCAAATCAGGGCAGTCAATAGAACCATTGATAATATCATATAACAGCAAGGCAGATTGAACTTTTCTACGAGACGCCAAAGTACGTAGACCAATAAACAAGCATTTAGATTCATATGGAACGGATGATAAATAAAGTAACGAGCGCGTAGCATATTTGACGAAAATGCGTTGAACTCTCTCTATACGAGCAATACGATTAGAGACATGGGGATTCCAAATAACAGCAGCATATTCTAGTTTAGACCTAACAAAAGACGTATAGATATATTTCAGAGTGTATGGATCAGCAAACTCAGAACAAGTTCTCTTCAGAAAACCCAGTATTTTATATGCTTTAGGAAGTAAATACTCAACATGAGGATCAAACGACAAGGAGTTATCAAATATAACGCCTAAGTCAAGCTCAAGATTAGAGGTATTCAACACTACACCATCAATATAAATTCGTAAGACTAAAGCCGGGATCCCACTATCGGCATAATGTACCGATGTTCGTCAGCTCACTGCAATAAAGTCGTCAGTAATAAATCAATATTCCCTTTGTTTTTCAAGGATTTGTCAGACTCTCAGTCATTTATATCATTGGAACTTAGAAGCTCTATAACTTCATGTGGAAGATTTAAAGGCTTATGTTGTTGCATGCGCCTGCGTAAGTATTTTGTCGAAATTATTGGATCGAATGTATCTAAAGCTCTGTTGAAGGTTGTTTGTTCTGCTGTTTTTGCGAGCATGATGTAATCTGTCGGATTTATAAATCTTGTGGCGCGATTCAGGTGCCGAGTTGGCATTTTGACTTCGCAGCTAGAATTTGGTTATAGTGACGATATATGTTCCACGACGTATTGCGTTATACTATGCTATTGTGAAACTGTTTTCTATGAAACAAACTAACGCTTCTTCTGCAGAAAGAGGAATTGGTTTAGGTTGACTTTCTGAGTACATCTTTTTAATTTTGGAAGCTCTTGTTGGACTTGCTATGGTTTCCTTAAAAATTGCAGCTAAGTTATAATTTCCTTCCTTCCTGGCTGAGTTTGCTGCTGTTTGTACTATTAAATCAGTTTGCACTAATATAGCCGTTGCTGCTCTTCTTTTCCCATATTCCGAGTTTTTGCAAAATGGAATCTCTGGATGTCCCACAGTGGAAGAAGTACTTTTAATAGCTGTTTTTTTTTTTTTTTTTATTTGGAAAGACATCTCGCTATTTAGCCATGAAAAGTTTTCATTTCGAAAGTGATTTTCTCTTCTTCCACTTTTTATACATTTTGTTCCTAGATACTTGCAGAAAAAGCGTACCTTCTCCACCAATAATTTTTCGCAATCATCGTCAATCTCAGACGCATCAACTTTATTTAAGACATATTGGACAAGGATATAATTTTTTGATTTTTTTGAGGGTTGTTTGACCAAATTTCAAAAACTTCGATTTTTTTCAATGCATAGGAATCTGCAATAAATCATATTATTCAGATTACGCAACCTTACGCAATATGAGATAAATCCTAGTGAATGCACCTCACTTTAGTGTATTCAAATATATTTACATTTACATGAAATTAAGCTTTTGAAAAAAACCAATTTTAAAGGTTATGTTAAAAATTTAATTAAAAAAAAAGTTTTTAATATTTTCAACTTTGCCAGCTATGTGCTAATTGTGAGGAGTCTCACCCTGCGAGTTACAGAGGATGCATTATTCACCAAGAATATAAAAAGAAAATACAACAAAAATTATCTAATTTTCAACACACCAGAGATCATCTTCCCATTAAAAACAACTACGAAACATCACCAAATTTTTCATGCTCATACTTAGATAATGACAACACAACTTTAGAAAAAATTGAGAGCTTATTAAAAAAACAGATGGATCTTACAAAATCCCTTCTTAATATGATGTCAGTTCTTTGCACTAAATTATGTCAATAGATCTTCGTATAGCAACATGGAACGCCAAGGGCCTCTGTAATAATTTACGAGAGGTTGAAGCATTTTTGCAGTTAAACAACATCGATATATTTTTAATATCTGAAACGCATTTTACTAGCAAATCATTTTTTCAAGATTAAAGTTTATGACCTGGTAAATGCTAATCATCCAAACGAAAGAGCTCATGGAGGATCAGCAATTTTAATCAAATTTTGTATCAAGTATTATCAAGAAGAACATTTTATTCAGGAAAGTATACAAGCTTCTATCATTAAGGTTAAATGTAACATGTTTCTTGTGACTGTTTGTGCAATTTATTTTCCATCTCGTCATAACATAAGTTGTAAAACAATTTTTTTGATAAACTTGGACCTGGGTTTATTGTTGGAGGAGATTTTAATGCTAAGCATCCTTGGTGGGGCTCTCGTCTAATAAATCCTAAGGGTAGAGAACTTTATAAGTGTATAGCTTTAAAAAATTATTCTGTATTATCGACTGGTAAGCCAACTTATTGGCCCTCTGATCCATCTAAGATTCCGGACTTAATTGATTTCTTTGTTTATACCGGAATAAATACAAGTCAGCTTGGTATTAAAGATAATTATGATCTTAGCTCAGATCATTCTCCAGTTTTATTAACATATACCTCTTCTTCTCAATTAATTAATAAAGAAAGAAAGCTATTAATCAAGGTTGGCAAACGGTATCGTAAAAATACCGATACCGATTCAAATACCGCTAAAATTGGATACCGGTATCGTTACCGATACCGAAATCCATTTCGGTTAGAAAATACCGGTAACCAGACTACCGTTTACGTCTATACCGGTACGTACCGGTATACCGATTCCGGCCAAAAAATAAATGATAGTTGAGTTGTAGTTGCCAAATTTTTATTATGTATTACAACTTTTTTCACCATGAGACAACTGCTTTTTATCAGTTGTATTTTGGTTTTTATTTCGACCATTGTGTTCGATTTGCTTTACTATTCCAGACGCCAACCAATCCCATTTGTCAACAAATATTATATACATTTTCATAAAACATAGAATCTCAAGAAAAAATAGCAAGGCCAAAACTAAATATTTAAAATGTTTTGTAATGTATACTATGTTTTCAAAACATATAGCATAGATAAGAACCTTTGTTTTTCGTGCATTGTTTCGAAGCCAACTAAAATTATTTGTTATTCGGAATAGGGATGGGCAAATGAAAAAAATGTATCGATATATATCGTATCGATATTTTTGAACAGTATCGATATATATTTTTTGTAAACATCGATATTTCGATATATCGATATTTTTTGCCAAAATATTCCAAATCTAAAATAAATACACATACTAACATATCGTGCCGTAACCGCCAAAAAAAGTTTAAGCGAGGCTTCATTACTCTTTACTTTATGTTGCTGTGCCGTTCTATTTTTAAATTTTAATAGTTACTTTTTCATTAATAAATTAGCTTTTTCTGACCAGAACGGTTACAGTTTTCCACTAAAGTAATGAGTTTTGTATCGTCCATTGTTATGTTTCAATATAGTGTTTATTTTCTTCTGGTAAAAATTTAATTTCTTAAATTCTTAAAGCACAATCACAGTTTATTTCGAAATGTTTTTATTTTATTTATTTTGCCACTCAGTTCTCGTGGTACCTTCATAGCGAACAGTCGAATAGCGGAATTTTACTTACTTACCAAACAAACAAAAATTACATATACAAAAAAAAATATTAGTAGTAACTTATTATTAGTAATAGGTACATACATACTGTCTTTAATAAATAAGCTTTCTGCTTTGCTAATATTTTTTACATAGTAAAAATAACAAAAACAAAAAAACCGCAAAAAAAACTTAAACAAGTGATATTGAGGAATACCTCAAAGTCAAACAAACAATCATAAATAACAAAAACAAAAAATACCGAAAATAAAAAAAAAAAAACATAAACGAATAACCCTTGAGGAATTCTTTGTATGAATTCCTCAAATACAGAAAAACTTGAAGTGAGTTCTAACGGCAGAAATGCTTATTTTACTGTGAGTTCTGAAACTCTGAATGGAAAAAATATAAAAAATAAATCTGATGAAAATCTTTTGTTAACGGCAACGCCAATTTTTCGTCAGCGACCAACTTCGCTTTGTCCAATGCCAAATAGTAATGATGC
Source organism: Tachina lurida (assembly GCA_944452675.1). Classification (NCBI taxonomy): domain Eukaryota; kingdom Metazoa; phylum Arthropoda; class Insecta; order Diptera; family Tachinidae; genus Tachina; species Tachina lurida. The sequence goes on from OX101753.1 coordinate 52,973,885, forward strand.
ATTAACATTACAGTTGCCCAGTACTTCTTCATTTAAGTCAGTAATATCATCCCCTTCAGGCTCGTGTTTATCACTTAACAAAGTTATCACTACAGATAACAGCGGCTCGAAACTCAAGGTACAAGTTGGAATGGACAGATACATTACAATTTTAAAGCGCGGGCGAAGCCCGAATTCTTCAAAAATCTCATCTGCTCCAAAAGTGTCTAGGGATAACAGCGCAGCCTCAACTAATCGCCAAAACCGCTTTAAAATTTTTCAAGATGACAACGACAAACCCGAGGTATCCTCGAACAAAACATCCAAGCCGCCACCAATCTATTTGAGACAAAAAAATTCAAATGCCCTTATTAAAAAATTAATTTCGGTCATTGGTGAGAATAAATTTCACATTGTTCCAATAAAACGTGGCAACATCGATGAAACTAAAATCCAAATTTATGACGAAAAAGATTTCCGCAAAATGGTTGCTGAATTTGAAAAAAGTAAAACAAGCTTCTACACATACCAGCTTAAGAGCGCTAAAGGCATGCAGATCGTATTGAAGGGCATAGATTCTTATGTTGTCCCCGAAGAAATAAAAGATGCACTCGTCCTCCAGGGGTTCAAGGTAAAAAATGTGTCCAATATAATAAATAGAGAAAAGATTCCCCAACCCCTATTTCGTGTTGAACTAGAACCTAATGATATAAAATTGAAAAAAAATGAGACGCATCCAATTTATAATTTAAAATACCTCTTGTACCGAAAAATCACAGTTGAAGAGCCACATAAGCGTTCAGGTCCTGTACAGTGCCATAATTGCCAAGAATATGGCCATACAAAAACATACTGCAATTAACCTACTGTTTGTGTTGTGTGCGGCGAATTACACGGCACTGCTAGTTGCAATAAACCAAAAGATCAAAGTGGCAAAAAATGTAGTAATTGTGGAGAAAATCACACCGCTAACTACAGAGGTTGCCGTGTGTACTCTTTTGTAAAGAAGACTATGGTGCAAAAACCTAAATTAACTCCAGCTCAATCAGCAAACGTTTACTCTGCCACTTTTCAGCAAATGAGCCAACCAGTTACTTCCCGTGTATCGTATGCAGATGCTGCTAAGGCTAGTTCTATTCCGACACAAAATGTTTCACCGCAAAATAATTCTACAAATACAAACTCAAACTTTAATTATAATCGCCTTGAAGCCACTATTGAAAATCTTGTGCAAACTATAAACAATTTTACAACAAATATGACTACCATGATGCAAAAAATGTTGCGAATGCAGAATACTCTGCTTCAAGCAATACTTAATAAGCCATGAACACGTTAACAATATGTTTCTGGAACGCAAACGGCATTCGCCAACATAAAAATGAACTTGAGCACTTCCTCACGGAAAAAAATATTGATATAATGTTAGTATCTGAGACTCATTTGACTTCGAGAAGTCTTTTTAAAATTTATGGCTACACTATATATGATACAAAGGACCCTAGAGGAAGGGCTTGCGGTGGATCAGCAATTCTAATAAAGTCAAGACTCAAGCACTATGTTCTTGATAACATTTGTGAAGAATACCTACAAGCAACAAATATTGGCATTGAAAGTTTTTGTTCAAATTTCGTTATATCATCAATTTACTCCCCTCCCAGATTTTCAGTCACTGAGAATCAATATGAGGATTTCTACAAATCTCTTGGACCTTGTTTTGTAGCAGCTGGAGACTACAATGCGAAACATACGTTCTGGGGTTCGCGCCTTGTTACACCCAGAGGTCGAGCATTGTTCAACACTATTTCAAAAATGGGCTTGGATGTCATTTCGAGTGGGGAGCCCACTTATTGGCCTACTGACATACAAAAAATTCCGGATGTTATAGATTTTGGCGTCATAAAAAATATCTCTAGGGACTTAATTCAAGTTCAAGCTTCTCTTGATCTCTCGTCCGATCACTCCCCGACGATCATCACAATTTGTAGCCCATTAAGAAGTAACTTACCTGACCCATATGTGAAGATGATCAATCGTGTAAATTGGCTGGGGTTCAAAAAATATCTCAGCAGTCATTGTACGGAAAACATTACGCTTAGAACACCCGATGATATTGAATCGAACATTGCCAATCTCAGCGAGAATATTAAACAGGCTGCTGAACATGCCAATATCTCCCATCCGCAGATTGGGTTTAATAAAATTTATTCTACAGACATTGAACGTCTCGTACGTGAAAAAAGAAGGGCTAGAAGGGAATGGCAACAGCACAGATCACCACAAAATAAAATCAGATTTAAAGAGTGCACTAAACGACTCCAAGAGTTGCTTGCATCTGAAAAAATTGCATCTCTTAAAAATTATCTGGAGGGTCTTGATGTTACACCGGCGTCTAATTACTCCTTGTGGCGCGCTGCCAGAAAGCTTAAAACACCCGTTGAGTATAAGCCACCTCTACGCACATCTACCGGAGGTTGGGCAAGAAGCGATACTGAAAAAGGTAAAATATTTGCTGAGCACTTAAAATCCGTTTTTACGCCAAATATATGTACTGGTGTTGCTGATTTGCCGAATATAGTCGCTCTACCCCCTCAACACATAAAGTTTAAGACGCGTGATTTACAAAAATTAATTGCCGAACTCAACCCGAAGAAAGCTCCGGGAATTGATGGAATTAGTAATCAGATGCTGATGAACTTGCCTCGTATTGCAATGAGAATCCTGTTATTCATATTTAATGCTATTTTACGACTGGAGTATTATCCACACAACTGGAAACTTGCCAAGGTTAAAATGATTCCAAAGCCGGGCAAAGATATAACAAAGGCTGAGTCATATAGGCCAATAAGTCTACTATCTACAATGTCAAAGCTTTTCGAAAAACTGCTCAAAACAAAATTGTCCCCAATTCTAATTAGTAGTGGGTGCATACCAGACCATCAATTTGGTTTTAGAAGTCAGCATAGCACCATTGAACAAACTCACAGATTAGTTCAATTTATAAGAAGAACTTTTGAGGGAAAAAAGTATTGTTCTGCGCTGTTTATTGACGTTTCCCAGGCATTTGATAAAGTGTGGCATGAAGGCCTTATTTTAAAATTGAAGACTTACTTACCAATAAACATTTTAAATCTTTTGGAAAGTTACATTATTTCCCGTAAGTTCACTGTTGCGGAAGGAGACTTTACAAGTAGGCCAGAAACAATTTCATCTGGTGTGCCACAGGGGAGTATACTGGGACCAGTTTTATATTTAATTTATACTTGTGATATGCCTGTGAGCAGTAGTATCCATACTTCCACATTTGCCGACGATACAGCCTGCCTTAGTATGCATGAAAACCCTGATGAGGCATCCCGCAAACTCCAGAAACACATTAGCCAGATGGAGCTTTGGTTAAACTTATGGAGAATCAAGGTAAATGAACAAAAGTGTGTTCAAGTAACATTTACTTTACGAAGAGATACTTGTTCCCCCATTCGGATTAACAATCAAGTTGTTTCTCAACATTCACATGTGAAATATCTTGGTATACACCTTGATCGACGACTTACATGGAAACACCACATTGATTCTAAGTTAACTCAAATGAAACTTAAACTAACTCAGGTACATTGGCTGATTGGTCGAAATTCAACACTTAGCCTAGACTGTAAACTTTTAATATACAAGTCGCTTTTAAAGCCAATATGGTGCTACGGAATTCAACTATGGTGCACTGCTTCAGCTTCAAATGTAGAGAAAATTCAACGCAGGCAAAATAAAATTTTACGCATGATAACATCGGCTCCATGGTACATCAAAAATTCAAATATACATCGTGATTTGAATATGCCACTAGTGACTGAAGAAATTGCAAAATACGCTGGCAAATATTTAACAAAACTCGAGTCACATCCTAATCCGCTTGCCCGTAATATTTTGAACTTTACTGGACACATCCGCCTAAAAAAGAGGGACACAATGGCTCTTATTCACAGCACTCCAGATGGGACTTCTTGAAAATACTTTTATTTTTTTTCCTTTTGATTATCACTACTTACATATGTATTATATATAACTACTACTAAGCTTATGTCCGACATTGGTCGGGCCTAATTATATTTTTTAGATTTAAGATTTGAATACTTATTGTTAGTTCATATATGAAGATACAATAAATAAAAATCATGCATAAAAAAAAAAAAAAAATTTTGCCACTTACAATTACTTAACAGTTTTTTGATTTTCAGAGGTTGAACCGAAACAAAACAGAATGAAAGAGAAAAACTAAAGGCTTGTATAAGATCTATATAAACCAAAAAGAGTCAGCTGATTCGTAGCAGAACATAAAATAAAAACTAATTCTGCCTTTAGGTTTATATCCACATAATCCAAATTTGGCATTTAGCTCAGTTAGCAAATAAAAGTCACCTGCATTAGTGGGTCACCTTATAGATGCGCCTGGGTTGTTATTATGAAATTTCTCTTTTTTTCTTCTTCGCATCACTAGTAGTGATGCCAATATCGTAGTTAAAAAACGGCTATAGCTCTTGAAAGTATCGAAACCCGATACTCGTAAATAAGAATCGATGTATCGATATATCGGTTTTTGAAATATCGGCGATATATATCGATATTTATTTTCTCAAATATCGATATTTCGATATATCGATATTTTTTGCCCATCCCTAAATTCAGAATACAAAAAAAAAACAGTTGTTTAAAAGTTAAGTTGTTTCAGTTTCAATCGAACTTGGTTGAGCTGTAAACCGTAATATGTGCAAAAATTGCAAAAATATATTTCAATTAACTTTCTTTCTTTGGTGTTGGTCTTGTTTACACATTTCACAGTAATATATAAGGTTGGTAGAGAAAAAACTTCTAAACTTTTATATTTGAAGTTAAATATTCGTCTCTTGAGGCGAAGAAAAGTACTTTTAAAATGAAGGAAAAAATTTTGGCGACCACTGTTGTACCAATTTTGTACTCTGTGTTTATATACATCTATTAAATTGTACTTTCATCATCCTGGAAGTTTATTTACCCCGAAAGCGTATAAATAAAACGCGAAATACATCATACAGGTAGTTTAAAAAAAAGTCTTCTAACAAAATATTTAAAACAGTCCTGTGAATTACTCTTATTCAATTATGTTTTATAAACAAAGTTATAAACAATATAGATCCAGTACAAAAATATTGCCTAAGAACGTATCCAAAGTATAAAAGTGTCGAAAAAAACCGAAAAAATCATATTTGGTGAAAAAAAAGACATATTTGAAATTTACTGAAACAAGATATATCTATATGGTTCAAAAAATCTTAGTCTCTTCTTTCTGTATCCTTTTATAAATTTAAAATCGGTTGATATTTAACTTAGTTGGAGGTTGATAAGTGTCTACGGGTACGAAAAACCGGTTTTTACCCTTAACTCAAGATTTTGGAGGTGTCTGGAAAATTTCAAATACAATTTGTATTGTTATACTCGACAATACCTAGCAGAAAAATAGTAACACGTTCCAGGTATTTCTATTTCATCAAAATTTGTCAAACAGTGTAATATATCAGTATAGACAAAACTTTTATTTTTACTATTTGGTTTAATTAACCAAAATGTATACATATATACATATATAAACTGCAGCCTCCTTGTTTCACTTTTTTAATAAATTATTTTTTAATAATAGTATAAAAACATACATATGTATATAGAAACAAATAAGTTAATATGCTTTTATACGAGTACATATGTATGTTAATGTAAAAATACCCCCTTTTTGAAGTAATTTAATAAAAAAAAGATTTTTTGTAATGTCCACTGCCTGAAATAATAAATTTATCAGTAATATCGGTATACCGGTATTATAAACTCGATAACGGTATGTACCGGTAATACCGATACCGAAATAAAAAAATACCGATACCGCTACCGATACCGAAATTTAAAAAATAATTGTACCGGTATCAATACCGATACCGTTATTTTTTTCGGTTTCCAATCTTGCTATTAATATATAAAACCGATTCGGAATCTTTTGCATATTGGATTGATTCCAATTTAAATTTGCCGATAACAAATGCTTGTGAGCTAGATAATGTAGTTGAAAGTTTTACCAAATTATTGCACGAAGCAGCTTTTTTATTATCAAATCCATCAATTTCTTCATCTGCTGTGCAAAATAAATTTAAAATTTCTTCACAAACACGCGAACTTATTCGAATTAAAAGAAGGCTTAGAAAAGCATGGCATATTAGCAGAAATCCCTTTGACAAAAGACGCCTAAACGTAGCAACTAAAAACCTTAAACAGCACTTGAATAATATAAAAAATAAATCTATTGGAGAGTTTTTCGACAATATTAATTTAGCATTAAATAACAACCCCAAGTTATGGAAAGCAACGAAATCTATTAAGCAGCCAACAAAACGTAATCCTCCTTTTAAAAATGTTAATGGATCGTGGTGCAGGTCAGACGAAAAAAAAGAACAGGCATTTGCGCAACATCTGTATAATATTTTTCAACCTCATCAAATTGACAATCCCGTCGAAGATGAAGAAATCTCAAATTTCTTAGACGTACCATACCAAATGTGTTTCCCAATAAGTCACATTTCTCTTTCTGAGGTTGAGAACCAAATAAAAGATCTGAATCAAAAAAATCTCCTGGATATGATAATATTGATGCAAAGGTTGTTAGAAATTTGCCCAAAAAAGCCATTATATATTTGACATTAATTTTTAACTCTATTTTGCGCTTAAGCCTTTTTTCCTTCACAATGGAAATGTGCTGAAATTATAATGATTAAAAAACCAAATAAACCAGAAAATGAGATCACATCGTATAGACCGATTAGTCTATTAAGTATTTTTTCAAAAATTTTTGAGAAAATTTTCTTGAGCCGATTGTCTCCAGTACTTGAACAACTGCATATTATTCCCGACCATCAGTTTGGATTTAGACAAAAACAACAACTCCTCAACATTGTCATAGAGTTATCAACGTAATTCGAAAATCTTTTGAGGAAAAAAAGTACTGCTCCGGAGTGTTCTTGGATATACAACAGGCATTTGACAAAGTCTGGCACATTGGTCTATTGTTTAAACTAAAAAATCTTCCAGTTACATTTTATTCAGTTATAAAATCTTATATACATAACAGAACATTTTATGTAAAATTACGAAACACAAGATCAAATATATATGATATTAGAGCAGGGGTCCCACAGGGCAGTGTACTACGTCCGGTGTTATATACAATTTTCACAGCCGATATGCCCATTTCTGAACAATTTCAGAGTGAATTAAATCTAATTGAATTGTGGCTAAAAAAAATGGAAAATAAAAGTAAATGCTGAAAAATCATCTCATGTAACTTTTACACTTAAAAAATTTGATTGTACCAATCTTACTATTAATAATATCCCGATACATAGAAACGATTGCGTTAAATATCTTGGCTTGAACATGGATCGTAGACTTACTTGGAAACAACATATTAAAAAAAGCGTCAGCAATTAAATACAACAAATAGAAAATTTTACTAGTTAATTGGTCCTAAATCTCAGCTTAATATTGAAAATAAATTAAAACTTTATAAAGCAATTTTAAAACCTGTGTGGACCTATGGAATTCAATTATGGGGAACTGCAAACCATTCAAACATTGAAATTATTCAAAGATACCAATCAAAAACACTAAGACTTGGTATATTACTAATGAAGCAATCCACAATGATCTCAAAATTAATACTGTAAAAGAAACTATTAATTCCTACTATGTTTTTATGCAAACTCCCTTCTGTTTTGCAAGGGAAAGATTTTCAGTGAAAAAAGCAAGTTCAACGGCGTTCATAATACCTACTTTTTTCCCGGAGAGGTTTATTATTCCCGCATTTGGTAAAAAATGGGAAAAACAAATTCATAATAGGAGAAAAGGGATATGTGAAAAAACTCGCACGGAATTGTTATTCATGATTGTTTATTATTATTTACTTTATTTTTTGTTTTGTTATGTTAATTAATTATTGTTATATGATTAATTTTATTTTTATTTTTTTATTTTAGTACTTATATGAACATATATATATGTATATACATATAAATATTTGCATTAAATGATTTATTTGACATATGTATTTGTAATTAACAGCCACTCTAAACTAAGTAGTTGTTGTTAATAATTTTGTAAACCACAGATTTTGTTTTCTATTTTTATAGTTGTATTTGCTGTAAAGTACAACTAAAACTGTAATTGTTATTTGCAATAAAGTTTCGTATATAAGGCAGAAATCTACATCAACTGACACCACACACAGTGGACCAAACACAGAAGAACGCTGATGAAGAAGGTTTGTTTGTCAGAATATTTACAACTAACTTTGATGTTATTTGTTCATTAATAATTATCACATGTAATTTGCTTAAAAAGCGATACGAACATTAGCCTGTTCAATTCGTAAGAACTGTAATTGTTATGTTTCATCAAATTTGCTTATTATCATATTATGTAATGATAGATTGCAATTAAAAAATAATATATACAAAAAAATTTTCAAGAATTTATGAAACAAATCTTTAGTACTTACATGACAGATTATTCTCCATTACAAACTTTTTATAAAATTTTAACACACTTTCCACAATAAATGCTCAAACTTTCGATAAAAAGTGACATTTTACAAAATTGTTTGAACACGTATGGGAACAATGACTTTGACTGCGCGCTGTCCAGTAGTATTTTGTACTTAAAAAAAAGTATCAATTTGCTTGAATTGGAGTGTTAGTAACTGGTTAGCAAAAAAAAACAAAGCAATATGGATAGTTTCCAAATTTGAATTTCGCACGGAAAAAGTAGGTATTTGAAACATAGTGCATTCGAAGAAAGTTGCCGTGCGTAACGAAATGGCAATAGGTTAATTTCTTAAGTCGCCGAACGACGATTAATTGCTTAAATTTTTTGTTTTTAATTTGAAAATACCAATACAATTTCGATTGTAGTGCTACTATTATTGTTTATACACGGTCACCCTTTTTTGTTTTTTCTTCTCTTGTTTTGCATTCCTTTTTCAATATGTAAATCAGTGTCCCGCAAAATAAAATATGTTTGTAGTGGTGAGAAAAATGAGAGTAAAATATATTTACACTTGAAGAAAACATTTTTGTAATTTAAGATACATGCTGTGGTTATTCATTGTTTGAATATTTTTGGTAGATAAGCAATTTAATAAAAACTTAAGTAAACAGTAAAAAATAATATTCCATTCAACAATGTAGTCTAAAAATTCCAAAATAAATGTATTCGCAGCGCTGTGAAAGCTTTTAAAATGCCTTTTTAAACTATCTTCCCTATTATTTTTAAGTGTTTCATAGCATAAAATGCATTGCATATTGCTAAAAGCATTTTTTATCACAAAATATTTCTTAGCTTACATAATTATTTTTTGCTGTAGAAATTTATTAAATTTGAACTTAATTTCGTTCCGTGTGCTAAAAAAACTAAACAAAAAACAGGAAAAAAATTAATACATGCGTGCACAACTTCATTCGTCGCTTGCTTAGTGACTAGAGTTGTGCAGCTCATGAACGAACTAGTTCAATTGAACGATTCACTTCACTGAGCGCTGTGAGCCGTTCAATCCACTGAGCGCTTTCAGCTCAGTACTGAGCGGTTTTTAGATTTGTATCGAACTCTTTCAGTAGCTCGTTTTAGACACAAACCTATAATAAAACCCATTTAAATTACATGTAGGTTTCTATCAAACTCTTAAGCAGCTCGTTTTAGACACAAACCTATGTAAATTAAGTGGGTTAGATTATAGGTTTGTGTCTAAAACGACCTAATGAAAGAGTTCGATACAAGTCTTGTTCTTTTTTAGCAATTTTTTTTGTCGCACAAGTACATAAAAAAATTTATATACATACATATTGTGATATTAAAATATATTAAATAATTTTAATTTTGATTCTACATATATAGTATATACATATGTATGTACATAGTATTTATATGTATGTAGATATATTTATTAACAAATTCCACTCATTACACTATTTTAGTTTTATTTATTTCTTATACATACTTCATCTGTCTTGTTTTGTAATGTATGACCAGCGTTACCGTTGTAAAATTTCAGAAAGTGGAACAAAAAGGGATTTTTAAAACAAGGTGGCACCAAAAAGGGGATTTTAGGAAAAAAGGGGCAACTTTAAAAACAAGAAAAATTAAAACAGATCTGCTTATTCTTAAAAACATCAATAATAAAAATCAGGTTTTGCATATTTAAAGACGAAAATATACTATTTTTATGATAAAATAAAGCCACAAAATATAAAAATAATTCATTTAATATGTGCTTATAATACAAAATGACTTGAATTTTCTGAAGATACAGATATATTTTTAATGGTTTTTTGACATTGGCACTTATTTACAAAAAAAACTAACTCAGTTTATATATTTTAGAGAAAATTTATTAAACTTTTCATAAATATCTTAATATTGAATTCTCAAGATACATGCACACGACAGTTCGGTAAATTTTGTGTACATTGCATTTTTAATTAAGGGAAAAAGGTCGTTTTTAGGCATTTTTAATAGTTATTAAATGCCTATTTCTTAAAACTGTATATCTGTGCTTTTGAGCAGGTTCATCATTTGGAATGCAGTCTTTCAAATCCCTTTACTACAAACTTAAGGTAGATAACAAGGAGTGACAAGATTAAACTTTCAGTCTGTTAGATAATTTATTTTTTAATGATTCCAATTAAAAAAAGCGCTTATCGGAAGCACTAGTATGCAGCAAACTAAATATACATATATGAAGCAAATGTATAAAATTTTGATTATAAACTTTCATTAACACTTCAGATTAAGATATTTTTTACGCTTTCTTACACGCGTAATTTTAACTCTTTTACAAAAACCTACAGTTCACTTATTATTTTTTTGTTATTTTATTACTAAAAACGGAAGCAATTTCAAAATAGTTAGTATCCTCAATTGATTTAATAAGTACTGGATCTAAATAAATACTTTAATAAAATCAGTCTTGTATCGCTTCTATTAATTCTTGGCAAAAATTCACTATTCGTCTTTTATATTTGTTCGAATGAAATTTCACGATTTTTTTTCTTGTTCGAACAAACGAATAACTTTGAACTTTTGTTCGAATATTCGAACAAACAAAAATGTATTGGAATAATTTTAAAAAAGTTTGCAAAAAATGACACGCATCTATATTAGTTTAATTTTTGTTATTAACAAACAAAAACTAATTCATTACACAAGAAAAACAAATAATTTTAATAACAAACTTAGAAATTTTAATAAATAAAAATTTAAATAAATTAAAAATAACATAACTTTTTTCCAGATTTTGGATGTTAAAAACCGAAACGAAATTAGTTAAAAAGTATAGGTATCTATACACATTTACAAACCCTTTTTAATATGTCATTGATTTAAAAAATCATTTAAAAACCCCAGATAATCCCACTTTTTACTCGTAGTTGGCAGACGATTATTTTTTTCTTTTAATAAAAGAACAGGTAGAAAAGTTTCTTTCGCAAATTGCTAATGTTGGTGATATAGTTAAAATAGCATTAAAAATCATATACAGTTTACGTAATCCTTTCTTTGATGTTTCCAAATAATTTAAATCAATTAATCAATCTGTTAATGCAACATTATCAATTACTCCATCGTATTTGAGATTATTACCGCATATTTTGATTACAAAATAATTCTGAATATAAATTATTCGCGTACTGTTTTTCCGCTTTTTGTGGCGTATTTGAAAAAATTAGTATTGGATAGTAAAGCTGGGGAATAATATTAAGGCATTTAATGCTTTTTTAAGTCGTTCAATAATTCGATTCTTAAGGCTTTCGATTAGAGAACAGCAGTTATTTTTTTTAACTCTTTATCATGAATTGTGAGACACCTTCTAATTCCATTAAAGAGGTATTATCTTTTCCTAGGAGGAAAAAAAGATGCGTTTAGCGACCATATATGTACATATAAACAGGCTTAAACAAGTATTTATAATTTGGAGTAATTTGATTACTTAGCAAAAATGAGAAAAAGTTGTTCGAATATTCCAAAAATGTTAGTTCATATTTACATATTTTAATAGGAAAATATTTTTAGTATTTACATATCCATACAGACAGAGGTATACGAATATAAGCCAGCGAGGGCGTATTAATTATTCAAAAGATATGCATAAGCTAGCCACGCATGTTAAAAAAAAAGATTTGTTATATACTTGCTTACATATTAATATATTAAACAGAAAAACTTTTATATCAATAAAATCGAAAGTATAAGAAAGTATATCTTCATTCAATAAAAAGTATCAAAAAGTGGTAAAAATTAGAAAAAGTTTCAAATTTGAGTGCATTTTGTAAAGGTAGCACAATAGTATCCAAGCAGTCGAAAAAGTGGCAAATTGCTACTTTAGTAGCACCAACGGTAACGCTGTGTATGACCACACACACGGACACACACATACTCTATAAATCTGTCACCTTTTATGCTTCTGTTTTCGCTCTTTCTTTATGCTTCACAAAATGTTTCACTACAAATGAGCTGAGCTATTGAGCCAACTGAATGAAATACTTCCGTAAAGTGAGCTGAGCTGAAAAGAGCGGTCACTCAAAAGAGCTGATAAGCACAACTCTATTAGTGACGACTAAATGAAAGAGCATAAGCATGTATGTGATTTTCATCTGCACAATTGTGCTATGCAGGGTTACCGTTCACCCGACTAAAGTCGCAATTTGACCCTTTTTTAGCGGTCTGCGGCTTTTTGTGAGACTTTTTTTTGTCACCGACTTTTCCGACTTTTTTTAATTTTATTGCGACTTTTTACCCTTTTTTGTGAAACTTCTCAAAAAACAGTTAATTTGCAGTAAATTAAAATTTTTTTTCTTCTATATTCTTATGAATTGAACAGGCTTATGTTCGTAACGCTTTTTAAGCCAAATTACATGTGATAATTATTAATGAACAAATAACATCAAAGTTAGTTGTAAATATTCTGACAACAACACATTGATGTTATTTGTTCATTAATAATTATCACATGTAATTTGGCTTAAAAAGCGTTACGAACATTAGCCTGTTCAATTCATAAGAATATAGAAACAAAATACAGTTCGAAAAATAATAATTAACTAAAAGTTTTTTGATTATTTTTATAAAAAAAATCGTCAAAATAACGTCGACAAAATTTAAAATCAATTCACAGATTATTGTTCATTTGGAAACACTTTTACCACTTTTTTGCAACATTCATATCATGTATAAAATGTATTCAAGAAATGTTTCATAAATTTTCAGTAGAACTGCAAAGAATAGTTTTAGCTAAAATCTCCAGCGTACATGAAAACATGTACATACCCAGCAAAAAATTTCAAAAAAGGTAATCGGATTTGGAATGAAGCATTTTTGGTGGAAGCTATTCCTTACTGGATCACCAACTTAATGATTAGAACAATGCGTGAGACTAAAATAATCGATTCTTGAGAAGTACTTACTTATTTTATTTGGCAACTTGTTCACGTAATCTATTTAATCTAAAAAAATTATTCTCATCATTTAGCAACTTGTAGGTATATAATTTTTTTAAATTTTAGGTAATGTGATTTGTAATGAAATTTGGTAATGAAATTTGGTAATCAGAAAAGTAATTCATTATATGGTAATGCGTAATTTTTTGCTGGGTAAATATATAAGCATGTATAACGCAACTGCATGTGTTGTGAAATATGATAGAAATGGATTCTGCAATAAGATTTTTGTTTTGTTTCAATTGTTTTTTTGTTTTGTTATGCTTTTTATTAATAAAAAACGTTAAAAAAAAGAGATGCAACTTTTATTTTCTCAAACGACTTTTTTGTGCGACTTTATTTTCACAAAACGACCTTTTGTGCGACTTTTCTAAAATTCCTAGCGGTAACCCTGGTGCTATGGCTTGCGGGTTACTGATTTAGTAGTAAATCAGTGTCCCGCAAAATAAAATATGTATGTAGTGGTGAGAAAAATGAGAGTAAAATATATTTACACTTGAAGAAAACATTTATATAATTTAAGATACATGCTGTGGTTATTCATTGTTTGAATATTTTTTGTAAATAAGCAATTTAATAAAAACTTAAGTAAAAAGTAATAATTCACCCAACAATGTAGTCTACAAATTCCAAATTAAATTTATTCGCAGCGCTGTGAAAGCTATTAAAATGCTTTTTTAAACTATCTTCCCTATTATTTTCAAGTGTTTCATAGCATAAAATGCATTGCATATTGCTAAAAGCATTTTTTATCACAAAATATTTCTTAGCTTACATAATTATTTTTTTGCTGTAGAAATTTATTCAATTTGAACTTAAATTTCGTTCCGTGTGCTCAAAAAAACTAAACAAAAAACCAGGAAAAAATTAATACATGCGTGCACAACTTCATTCGTCGCTTGCTCAGTGACGACTAAATGAAAGAGCATAAGCATGTATGTATGTGATTTTCATCTGCACAATTGTGCTATGGCTTGCGGGTTACTGATGTAAATATACATACATGCATATCGTTCATTTACTTCAATACCTTTATGACACTTTTTTTTAAAGCAATCAAGTCAGTATGTAGTGAGTATTCGAGTGGTTTAAATCAATTACGGAAAAAAGAGTGTAGTGAAAAAACAAATGCGAATATAAATCAGCCTAAAATTTAATTTGGAAAAGAGAAAAAAAAGAAATATATTATAGTGTTATAATAATTTCAAAAGAAAAATACTTTGTAAGCAAATCAGAATTAGACAGTGTAAAGAACACCTAAACCAAATTATTTTAATAAGACGTATTATAAAATTTACTGAATTGTATAAAAATTAAATACAATTATTATTATTAATAATAATAATACCTAAATCGATTGCTACTTTCTTTCTTTTTGTGAATTTGTGACGAGCAGTTCTAAAAATTCATTAATATAAAACTTCATAAACCGAGTATAAAAAATTCAATTGATTTCGCCTTATCAAATACATTTTGATATAACCTACCGTCCTATATACTACTACATTTCTTCCAAGGAAACACAATCGAGTGAAATAAAACTGCAGCAACATTCAAGGGTTACAAGCTCGACTCACTACACCAGGAATTACAACGATTGAGGCCAACAACTATAAGCTCCGCTTACTACACCCGTAATTATTACTACTTTTGTTCCAGAAAGAACCACCTCCCGGTAAGTCACCCCTTTTCCTTTCCATATTTACATATATTTTTAACCAACCCCCGTGTGCCCTGCACATTTTGGTCCTTCGAACCGGATCCGGGTCATCCAAAACCCGGCACCCCCCTTTGCTATTTTCTATTCGAAAAACCCCGTTTTTCCCCATAAAATCCCATTTTTCAATACAAAACTGGTATAACCTCCATTTGTGAGATATGCCATTTTTGCAATAAATGGTACATAAACCCCCGTGTATGATCTGATATGTACAGTCTCGTCAGAAAACGTTAGTTTTTACAAAACTTTCCATTTCGCCGAAAATTGGTGTGTCTTTTTATATTTTATAAAAAACTCTAACGGTCCACAAAAATAAATATACATACGTGCATTTATACTTAACAGGTAACAAATACAATTTTTTCTTTATTGCTTAAATCAAGAGAAAAAGCAAAAGAAAAAAGTGTCGTTAAAAATTTACCTGTTAACCGCATACGTATGTATGTATGGTTGGAATTTTGCCCTTGAAAAAACATCTCATGTTTTCTATTCTTCTGTTTCTTCTGCAATAAATACATACATACATAAATTGATACTCTTTATGTATTAAGCAGTTTGTGTTTTTTTGGCACTCTTGTTCATTAAAGCAGCGAGTGAACGATCAACCACCAAACAAAAGCAGCAAAATCATTTGTATGTACATATGTATGTATGCATTTACTTTGGACAAAATATATAGGTCAGTAAGCCAAACGAAGCAGCTGATACATAAGATCATTCAGTAATAAATGGTTACGAGGGTAGCGTAACGAGAAGAAAAATAAATTGTTATGTTTATTGTTTATTTTAATAAATCGATGAAGACTTAAGATATTTGTATTAATGAATACAAATTTCTGCCGTAATTAACCCCCGGTGTACACATATGTCAGATCATCATACACATACTTTCGCTATATGAAATATTGAAACACATAATTTGAAAATTTATTTAATAATTTCAAATTTTACTAACCCCCATACATTGGTCGCTTATACGAAGCACCATTGAAAATTTTTGAAATTTTCTCCATCAACAAATAATTTGAAAATTTATTTAATAATTTCAAATTTTATTTAACCCCCATATATTGGTTGCTTATACGAAGCACCATTGAAAATTTTTGAAAATTTCTCCATCAACAAATAATTTGAAAATTTATTTAATAATTTCAAATTTTAGTTAACCCCCATATATTGGTCGCTTATACGAAGCACCATTGAAAATTTTTGAAATTTTCTCCATCAGCAAATAATTTGAAAATTTATTTAATAATTTCAAATTTTATTTAACCCCCATATATTGGTCGCTTATACGAAGCACCATTGAAAATTTTTTGAAATTTTCTCCATCAACAAATAATTTGAAAATTTATTTAATAATTTCAAATTTTATTAACCCCCATATATTGGTCGCTTATACGAAGCACCATTGAAAATTTTTGAAATTTTCTCCATCAACAAATAATTTGAAAATTTATTTAATAATTTCAAATTTTATTAACCCCCATATATTGGTCGCTTATACGAAGCACCATTGAAAGTTTTTTGAAATTTTCTACATCAACAAATAATTTGACAATTTACTTAATAATTTCAAATTTATTAACCCCCCACATATTGGTCGCTTATCCGAAGCACCACTGAAATATTTTATTAGATTTTCTACAATACATCCTGGCCGCTTATACGAAGCATCTGTAGAAATTTACAATTTTTACAGCAATAACACTTGTCACTTATACTAAGTACCAGTGAACATATATCTTGCGATACATTGATCGTTATACCGATACCGGTGACGATTTCTCAAACCCCCATAAAAACTTTTTATTAGTAACTCCTACCGTTTTTCTCATTGGAATGGCAACGTTAAAAAATTTAATACGCGCTTCTGATCGCGTAATAGATTTTCAAACCTATTTTAAAGGCTTGAAAGAAGAGGGCCACACTCTTCATACCTTGGTGGCTCAAGAACGACAGCTTGAGAAGCTCTGGACTAGTTTCGAGGCTCTCTACGACATAGCACTGGAGAAATATGAAACAATAAAGGAAGAAATCGAAATGGCAGCATTAAAAGCCCGTTTTTATTCTACCTTTGAAGCTTATACAGAGATCATCGCGACTATTCACCAATATACCGATAAGATTCGTACCCGGGCCGCAGCAGCTACCCCATCAGTGAAAACACAAGTCGATATGACGCCACATATTTCTTTACCCCCCTGCGATACCGAAGTATTCCATGGTGACTACAAATCTTGGCCTACATTCCGAGATATGTTCACTGCCTTGTACCGCAATAACAACCGTCTCTCACCTGTAGAAAAAATGAAGAAGACGCAAGGCGAAGCACGTGAGCTTCTAAAAACTTGTCCCATGACCAACGAAGGTTTTGACATGGCATGGCAGAACCTCATGCATCGTTATGAAAACAAGAGGGTCCTAGTTAACGCACAATTGAAATCACTTTTCAATATAAAACCGATGTCTCGGGAAACTGGTTCTGATTTAAGGCGTCTGCAGCGTACAATTAGCAATTGTATTACAAATCTCCGTTTGCTTCAAATTGAAACAGCGAACTGGGATTCGATATTCGTGTATATCTGCTCGACCTGCTTGCCTGAAGTCACCCTTAACTTATGGGAACAATCTCTGCCCCAAACCACGGATTTACCCACTTGGTCGCAGCTTGATGTATTTCTTACATCTCGGTTTCACACTTTAGAATCGGTTGCTGATATTCGATCAACTTTTGCGAGCTCGAATGGTTCAAGACCCGCACAGCAGGCTAAGCTGAATAAATCTAATTCGTCTTCAAAGCCAAAGCTTCAAAGTTATCAGACTAATGTTTCCAAAGAAAAGAAAGGAAAATGTGCCCTTTGTCCGCAATTTCACCCCCTTAGATTTTGTTCCGTTTTCTTAGCAATGCCAATCGAAGAACGCTATGCTACGGTTAAACACCAAAATCGATGTACCAATTGTCTGGGAACATCTCATGGCTCTCAAACATGCAAAAGCAAATATGCCTGTCACACGTGCAAAGGAAAACATCATACGTTGCTTCATCGCACATCTACAGCACAACGATCTTCAAATACCACCCAAGCCATTTCCCCCCCTTTTCAGACCAACATAAACAAGAATCTGCCTCCTTTAGATATGAGCCCCTCAACGTCAGCACAAGCCGCGGACAGAATGCTACAATCGTTCTCAACACACCTCCCCTCAACGACACAATTTGTCATCCTAGGTACAGCTCTTGTTGACGTATATCAGGGCGAATGCAAATATACAGTTCGCGCGTTAATTGATTCTGCATCTGAGGCAACTTTCATTTCAAGAAAATTACAATACTGTCTGGGCCTTAGCACGCGATCTTCACAAGCTCAAATACATGGCTTAGGTGACTCATTAACTGCTACCTCAGCGCAGACATGCCCCATTAAAATAGGCTCTCCTATCGACCCATCGTTTGAATTGTTTGCGGAGGCATTAGTGATAAACAAGCTGACCGGTCAGCTTGCATATTACCCCCCATCATCGCAGGCATACAGCAGTTTTTCACATTTACAGTTAGCCGATACTTACCGCAGCGGTGGGTCCGAAATTGACCTACTTCTCGGTGGAGATGTTTACCCAAAAATAATTCAAGATGGGCTGCATTGGGATAGACAACAGTCTTTGGTTGCGCAGAAAACTGCTTTCGGATGGATAATTACCGGCAAGGTAACCGTAAATCCGTGTAAAAAGGCAATTTTATCATTTTATAACACCGTCGCGTTGGATAATCAATTTCGACGTTTCTGGGAGCTTGAAGATCTCCCGAAGAAAGCAAAATCATCACCAGAGGACATATATTGCGAGAATCTGTGCACCTCGACTACCTTCCGCAATCAAGATGGTCGATACGTTGTATCACTTCCTTTTAAACAAGAACACCCCGAAAAATTAAATACTGGTCAATCTCGAAAAATCGCGTTATCGCAATTTCTACGAAATGAAGCGCGCTTAATAAAAAACCCCCAACTCAAAGCTGAATATGATCGAGATATTACCGAATATTCTGCTCTTGGCCAAATGGCCAAGGTAACCCCCATAAGTGGTGACAGCGGCACCTATTATTTGCCCCACCACGCTGTTATAAAACCCGATAGCACCACAACAAAATTACGTGTGGTGTTTAATGCATCAAATCCCTCAGCAAATGGCGTCAGCCTCAACGATTTGCTTCATACTGGCCCAATTCTACAGGCAGACTTAATGATCTTAATATTAAGATGGAGATTTTTCCGCTACGTTTTTAACGCGGACATCGAAAAGATGTACCGCCAAATTTTAGTCCACCCCTCTCAAACCCCCTTTCAGCGAATTTTACATCGAAATTCGCCAACTGAATTCATTCAAGACCACGAGTTAAAAACCGTCACCTTTGGCGTAAACTGTGCCCCCTACCTAGCAATCAGGACGTTGCTAGAACTCGCCAAAGAAAGCGAAACCGATCACCCTAACGTGGCCGAAATATTACGGAACTATATGTACGTCGACGACGTCCTTTCTGGAGCCCATACCATATAATCGGCGCTTAAATCACGCGATGAACTCATAAAAGTTCTTGCTACAGCAGGCTTTTCGCTTCGAAAATGGACGGCAAACAATGAAATGTTACTACAAGAACTACCGTCGTCACACTTGCTGGATGAAGAGTTTCTAAAATTGTCAGACTCCAGCATAACCAAAACTTTAGGCCTCAGATGGAACGCTGGAGGCGATTATTTTTATTTTAAACTTAAAACTACGCCCAATCGCAATTTCACGACAAAGAGATGTGTGCTATCTGAAATAGCAATATTATTCGACCCAGCAGGTTGGCTGTCACCCAAAATCATCGTAGCAAAAATCATTATGCAGCAAATATGGAAAGATGGTACCGACTGGGACGAAGATTTGAATCCCCCAACGATGCAAAAGTGGCATGAATTCCTTGACGACTACATAAACATTGAACAAGTTAAAATTCCCCGTTTAATTGATTTTGATCCCGCCTATAAAGTCGAAATACACGGCTTTTGTGACGCGTCGGAAAAAGCATATGCAGCAGCCATTTACCTTCGCTCTGAGTTCCAAGGATATGTCGCCAGTCATCTGCTAGCAGCTAAAACGAAAGTTGCGCCAGTGAAATTCGTTTCCTTACAAACCAAAAGGTCTGATAACATCAACAACGAGCTCTCAGCTAAAGAAATAGTTGTCGTCAAAAATCGTTTGACAATCGCCTGTCAAAAATCACATTTCAGCGACAAGTATTCACAATTATTGGAACAAAAACCGCTGTCCCACAAAAGTTCGTTTCTAACGTTCAACACTTTTATAACTTTCCCCCTTTATTTCTTCCCCGTTATAGCAAATATGCATAATCGTCGCCGCAGTCACGACTCCCCCATAGAAGAGCACAAGCTCACCGTCCACCTAAAGGCTAAGGCTCCCGACTGGCGTTTATGTCGGAAATATCATCCGTTGCGTAAATGCGCAAAATTTAAAAAAATGCCCGTTTTGCAGACGATGTTCATGAAAGGCCGCCAGCAAAACGCCTGGATCGTAGCGTCACTGACGCTTATCGCAACTTGCGCTTGGCTGATCCTGATTTTTTTGAAAGCCACACCATCAATTTTGTATTGGGAGCGGAGGTTAATCCGAAGCGGAGCGGAGGTTAATCCGAAGTGGTATCCAAACAGCCTCTATTGGGTCCCCATTGGCGCAAGACACCGTGCTGGGATGGGTTATCATAGGCAAATTTGCCGTTTGAACGTCATTCATATTACAACATTTATACAATACTTATATACATTTACATTTACATTTATAATTATATAGGGTCATTTTTTAATCATATAATTTTTATTTGCATTTTTGGATTACTACAATATTTGTACAGTACTTATATATGTATGTTTACCTTCTACGTATATTTTTTCAACATCATATTTGAATTATGATTTTATTTGCATTTGAATTATTATAACATTATAATACTATATTATAATCACATCTCTTTTTTTATCATTGTAGACCGTCCCTCGTTGCTATATTATAATAATAAAGCAAGGGGGGCAGAATGTTTATACACGGTCACCCTTTTTTGTTTTTTCTTCTCTTGTTTTGCATTCCTTTTTCAATATGTAAATATACATACATGCATATCGTTCATTTACTTCAATACCTTTATGACACTTTTTTTTAAAGCAATCAAGTCAGTATGTAGTGAGTATTCGCACAAAGTATACAGAGGCGAAGAAAGTGAGTGATGAAAAAAGCTAAAATCAGCTACGACACGGGTTCGGCGAGAAAGGGACAACTGTAGTATATTTGTTATTAAGTTGCTAACCATATAATCAAAACAAACAAGAAAAAAATGTGTACTTTGTGAAATAACCAACAGGACAATTTTACAAAATTAAATGAAAGATTTTGTAGTGTTGAACTAGAAAACTTAATGTGTTAAATGTCATTAGTGGTAAAAAAGTGATTAAAATTAGTTTCCACATAACTACAGACATCATTTTAAGCATTTTCATTAAAAAATATTAGTTTTTACCATTTACTTCCAAAAAGCATATAGCGAATAAGACCACAATGAATAAAATGAAAATACATTTGAACGAGTGAACATTTGTACAAAATTAAATCAAGGAATTTGTTGTGTTGAATTAAAAAACTGAATGTGAAAATGTTTATTAGTATTAAAAAAGTTATTAAGATTTGTTTTCAAACGATTCCTGAATCAGAGACCTGCGCCGTGACGGCTTAGCCGGCTCAAGCCGCGCCGCCGATGATTTTTGGCAGCCGCCGCCGCCGTTAATTTTTCGGCTAAGGATCGGCTTAAAATTAGCCGCCGATTTAGTCAGACGATTAAAATTAGCCGCCGATTTTTTTAATTTTTTTCTTAGTTTGACTTTTTTATCACAGATATAATCAGATATGGCAGCACTGACGTATGTCAAAGGCCCATATCAGATTTTAGTTAACCCCATATTTCGAAGAGTTAAACTCTAAGTGGCATCCTGAAAAACAATGTAATAGAAGAAAAAACTATACATTACCAAGCATTTTGAAAAAAATGTAAACAAACAAAATACAATAAAAATTTTGTCAATAAGAAAAATTTTGTTTTTATTAAAAAATTAAAATATGTACATGAAATTTTAATTTTCAATTCATTTTTTCTATTTAAAATGTTGGCTGAACATCGAAAAGGTAAGTACAAGCTGGAAAACAAGAAATTTATGTTTTAAATAAGTTTATTTAGTACATACATATAAAATGTTTATTAACTTACAGGCACAAACGGATTTACATACAATTGCTCCCAAATGTCTTTTTTGGCAATTATTCCGCCAGGCACAATTTTCACGAAGGTAGGAATTCCGGAATACATAAAAACAAGATATGTACATTAAAAATACCTATCTCAATTTGTGTACATTTTGGATACATACCTTGCAACAGGAGGGTGGTAAGCAAAACTACATGGATGCATCGGTGTCTAATGGAGATTTTGTTGCCGCAAAAGCATCCAAAACGGCTGGAGGTATTTAAAAAAACCTGAAAGTATAAAAGTGTAACATTATACCTCTGATTTATTAATTTCTTTAGATATTTTTTTGTATACTGTATGGGCAAAAAGTGGCAAAGCAATTTGTAGCACTCTTCATATGGAGAATCATCGCATGTGTCATGGATTTCCTGAAATAATATATATATCACATACTTAGTTATTTTAAATATATATGTAAATAAATAAGATCTTAATATAGACTCAATTTATTGTGCAGTTTCTAATTTTTTTTTTGTATGTCTGCCGGCCAGACAATCGTGTTTATGTGTAACATACATGTGCATACATACGAATGTATCTGCCCTGCAGACAATTGTGTTGACATGTTTTTGGAAACACTGTTTAAGGGTGGGTTTTCTTTATTTCCATACAGACAAATATGAGCACTTATAAATTTCAAATATAATAAAATTTGTCTGTATGATAAAAGAAAACCTAACCACAAACAGCATTTGATAAAAACACAAAACACCTGTGCAAACCACACAATTCGGGGTCTGCCGGCCACACCTTTATTGAGCGCCAATACTGTTTGTTAAAAATATGTTCCAAACAGTATCTGACACTCATTGAATAAATCTTTGGCCCACACTTAAATTTCAAAAACTAACCTTTCGGTGTTCTTCGGGAACCGATGCAGCCTCCACATCTGGGCAACCCTTTATGCACTTGCGACTCCTGCAATAAGTAATTGGAATTATTGTTTGTTAAATAAAATCTATAAAATCAGTACTTACATGTTTCTTTTCTTCAAGTTTTGTCTTGGCACAGGATCTGCAAAAAAAAATTATAATTATAAAAAGTAAAAGAAAACTAAACACAATTACTTACCTCTTCGATAAATTGAAACACAATGGCTGCTGCCATGAAACTTGCATTGGAATGCAGGATTGCATTCATGAAAAGGCGCCAATTTATGCATTTTTTCCATAAATTTGCGCCTTTTCATAATTTTTGTGGAAAAACTTCAATTGAAAATAAAATAATTTCAATTGACGTTTAACCTGTTGAAATGACAAAGAAAGACATATGCAAAACAATATCATTCTGTCCTTTAATTAATATGGGGTTAAATAATATTGCCACTTGGGATGCCATTCGTCAATTTTTCGGAAAAATTACGTGGCAGTGTTTTCCCGTGTCCAATCTGCCTAACCTGTGTTTTTTATGCTGAATTTACTTTAAATAAGTTTTTATATGGAAAAAGAAAATAAAATTAAATGTTGTAAAAAATGTTGGGACACATATAGTTCGGCTATAATGAACATTGATTAAAATTCACTCACAATTATTGTTTATTCTTTTGCTTTTGCTACATTTAATTTACGCAGCAGTTACACGAACAAGCTTTAGTTAAGTTTTACACACATTACTGCAGCACAACAATTTTTCTGTAAATGCTTATGTTATAAGCTATAGGACACGTTTTGTGGACATACAGAAACATTAAATAATTAACTATCACAATTTGGTAACAATTTTGTGACAGTATGTAAGTACATATACATACATATGTATGAATGTGTTGTTATCCTATCTAAAAATATGATGATGATTTTATAATTTGATGATTTTATATCATGATGAATCAAACAAGTATTTGAAAAATACCGGGCCTGATTCACGATATCGACTGCGTTCGACTTGTCGCACACTTACATTCAAAACAAAAACAAATTCTAAAACTTTGTTGTTGTTTCCAATGTAAGTGTGCGACAACGTTCTACTTGATATCGTGAACCAGGCCCACCGTCTTTGAAATTAAATTTGATATCAAAATGAATTTATCAGGCCGTGAGCTCTGATGATTATATCATAAGGCTGCTATAATATTAATAAATTGAGTCTATACGTGATGAATTTTCATCATGATATCAATTTGACATTCATCATGATATAAATTCATCAGGTGTGGACACTATGTTATAGTGCGTTTCCATTGTGGGTAAAATATGTCGGCACTTTTTTATTATATTGTAAATGTTTTTCAGTTCGCAAATTCACAATAACTTTATAGTTTTGTTTACATTATTTTAAACTGTATATATTAAGGCACTGATACACTGTCATACAAAGTCGTGCGATTTTTTAGATTGTGTAGGATAGTGAGTTATGGCCTTTATGCGTCTCCTACACGTTTCGACTTGTTGTACAATTTGATTAAGTTGTATAATCAATTGTTACGTTAGAGGTCTGATTGACCAACGGTTGGTCATCTGTTGAATAAAAAATCAAAAAATTTTTATTTGCATTCAACTGTCGAACAACTTTGCTATCAAATTGGTGCGTGTGATGGCGATTTTTTCTTTTGTTTGTCATTTTCATTCAAACGTTTTGCAAGGAACATTTAACTGGATCATTGCGTCGTTTGTTTCTGCTACATCAAATAATGAAGAAGATGATCCACTTAAACTTGAAGTTTTGAAATACTTTGCAATGACAGATAATGACACAGACACTTACAACTTTTGGAAAAAAATGAAAAAGTAATTGTCTTTATGATATAGATAAATTGCACCAAATTTGCTTACAATAAAATTTTTGTATTTTAGGAGTACCCACAAACGGCTAAGCTTGCTGCTTATATTCTAAGTATACCGTCTACAAGTGCATCTGCAGAAGCATTTTCTAGCGCTGGATCGCTAGTAACGGCCAAAAGGTCAAATTTGATCCCCTTAACTGTGAAGCAAGTTCTTTTTGTTCACGACAATTACGATTTAGTCAACGATATTCTCAAAAAATAAGGAGATTATATATCGGTCTTGTGTACATTGATATATGTACAATTATTTGCTTTTATTAAAAATTTTTTTGACAAACAAAAGAAACGAAGGTTGGAATGGAACATACAAATGAGTTTGTATGTTTGCATTTATATTTATTTCCACTTATTTTCAAGTATGTATTTGAACTCCAATTTTTTGAGTACTTATAACAATCGTGTGTGTTCTGGCTTTCACATCGTTTTCACATGTTTTCTTGCGAGTTCGGTTGTTTAAACACATGCTACGCCTGTTTAAGTTGAAATTTAGAAAATAAAAATAATAGTGTGTGTTCTAGCATCCGAATTTAGAAGAACCCAATTTAAAAATTTACGGTTTCAAACCTTTAGATTTTTCCGTTTTCGATTTTGAGCAAAAAACTCGTATTCTTTTCACTTGTTAACAGTTTTGTGAAAAGAATACGAGTTTTTTGCTCAAAAGTGAAAACGAAAAAATCTAAAAGTTTGAAATCGTCCATTTACAAATTGTTTTCTTCTAAATTCGGATGCTAGAGCACACACCATAAATTTTTATTTTCTAAATTTCAACTTAAACAGGCGTAGCATGTGTTTTAACATCCGAATTCACAAGAAAACATGTGAAAACGGCTTCCACCAGAACATACACGAATATTAGATTATATTTTTAGTATAGCTATTTCGCAGTTTAATGCATTTAATACAATAAATCAGGGCCTATTTATCACGTCAATGCAATCGTCCTGATGATATTCTGTGTTTTCGTGTTTAAACTGTCAAAAGTTGTTTGCACCACATACTTTATTTCATGTTTGTGTATATTTCTGACAACTTAAGCATAAAGTTGTTTTTGTATTGCTGTGTTTTTTAAGAATTTCATAGAGCTAATAAATAGAATTTCACTAAATTTCACTCCCACTCACTTTGGAATTTAAAACCACTTATACGCGCTAAATACGTAATATATTTTCTAAATCCTTTTTCAATCGTCATAGTTATTGTTATTATATGTACATATATCGTCTACTTCTAATAATAAACATTTATAATAAAACAAACCTAATTATTTAACAGTTTTTATTTATGTGATACATATTTAAATTTAATTTAGCTAGAAACTAGTCTTGATTAAAGTTTTTATTTGTTTATTTTTATTTGAGACAGTATAGAGCAACCGCTTAAGCTGAATGAAAGGAATTTCAGATTTACTGAATACTGTTTTGTGTCTTTGTATAAACTAGCTTTGATGTCAATGTAAAAGAAAATGCTTTTCATATTTCCAAATTTTAGAAACTTCAGTACAAAAGAAACAGCCAAATTATAAACGATAATAGAACTGGGTTACTCCATTCACTCCCAATTATTTCATTTGGTGTTTCCTTTCCCTATTTATGCCATTTATCACCATATATACATATTTTTAGTTAAAATTGCTAAATAATCAAAAACTAACTATACCGTAAGTAAATTTTAATATCTGGATTTAAGCCGGCTTAGCCGTCTTTTTGTAAGAGCCGTGCAAAAAGCGGCTAGCCGATATATTTGTCGGCTGACAGCCGAATTTGAGCCGCCGCCGATGATTTTCATGCCAGCCGCCGCCGCCGATGAAAATCCTTCGGCGCAGGTCTCTGTTCCTGATTTAACTTTGAGCTTTTTAGTTCATAAATGTTAATTTTAACATTTTAATTGCAAAAATCTCATAGCGAATGAGTACTCAAAGAATAAAATACAAAAACGTTAAACCAATGCAACTACGAAAGAAGCTTAAAGAAGACACGGGTTCGGTGTGAGTGCGAAATCCGAAAACACAAATTATCTTCCGTCTCGTGTCACCTCTGTGTACTTTGTGGTATTCGAGTGGTTTAAATCAATTACGGAAAAAAGAGTGTAGTGAAAAAACAAATGCGAATATAAATCAATAAATAAATTTAATTTGGAAAAGAGAAACAAAAGAAACATATTATAGTGTTATAATAATTTCAAAAGAAAAATACTTTGTAAGCAAATCAGAATTAGACAGTGTAAAGAACACCTAAACCAAATTATTTTAATAAGACGTATTATAAAATTTACTGAATTGTATAAAAATTAAATACAATTATTATTATTAATAATAATAATACCTAAATCGATTGCTACTTTCTTTCTTTTTGTGAATTTGTGACGAGCAGTTCTAAAAATTCATTAATATAAAACTTCATAAACCGAGTATAAAAAATTCAATTGATTTCGCCTTATCAAATACATTTTGATATAACCTACCGTCCTATATACTACTACATTTCTTCCAAGGAAACACAATCGAGTGAAACAAAACTGCAGCAACATTCAAGGGTTACAAGCTCGACTCACTACACCAGGAATTACAACGATTGAGGCCAACAACTATAAGCTCCGCTTACTACACCCGTAATTATTACTACTTTTGTTCCAGAAAGAACCACCTCCCGGTAAGTCACCCCTTTTCCTTTCCATATTTACATATATTTTTAACCAACCCCCGTGTGCCCTGCACAATTATTCTTTGCAATTTTTTTTTAATACATGATTTTTATTTATTGTATCTTCATATATGTATGAACTAACAATAAGTATTCAAATCTTAAATCTATAAATATAATTAGGCACGACCAATGTCGGACATAAGCTTAGTAATAGTTATATATAATACATAAGTAGTGATAATCAAAAGGAACAAAATAAAAAATAAAAGTCTTATGAATTGAATTAGGCTACTGTTCGTAACGCTTTTTAAGCCAAATTACATGTGATAATTATTAATGAACAAATAACATCAAGTTAGTTGTAAATATTCTGACAACAACACATAGTTGAACGGATCAGCCAGCCGTTTTCGAAGGCCACTAAACCTTCCTCATCAGCGTTCTTCTGTGTTTTGGTCCACTGTGAGAAACGTCAATGAACAGCGCAGAGCAATACTTTTTTTCTTCAAAAGTTTTTCTTATAAATTGAACCAATCTATGAGTTTGTTCAATGGTGCTATGCTGACTTCTAAGACCAAATTGATGGTCTGGTATGCACCCACTACTAACTAGAATTGGGGACAATTTTGTCATGAGCAGTTTTTCGAAAAGCTTTGACATTGTTGACAGTAAACTTATTGTCCTATATGACTCAGCTTTGGTAAGATCTTTGTCCGGCTTTGGAATCATTTTAACCTTGGCAAGCTTCCAGCTGTTTGGATAATACTCCAGTCGTAAAATGGCATTAAAAATGAATAACAGGATTCTAATAGCTATACGAGGCAACATTATCAGCATCTGGTTACTAATTTCATCAATACCCGGAGCTTTTTTCGGGTTTAGTTCAGCAATTAGTTTTTGTACATCACGCGTCTTAAATTTTATTGGTCGAGGGGGTAGCGCAACTACATTTGCCAAATCAACAGCACCAGAACATGTGTTTGGGGTAAATACGGATTTTAAATGCTCACCAAATATTTTACCTTTTTCAGTATCGCTTCTTGCCCAACCTCCTGTAGATGTGCGCAGAGGTGGTTTAAACTCAACTGTTTTAAGCTTTCTAGCAGCGCGCCACAAAGAGTAATTAGATGCTGGTGTGACATCAAGACCTTCCAAATAATTTTTAAGGGATGCAGTTTTTTCAAATGCAAGCAACTCTTGGAGTCGTTTAGTACACTCTTTAAATCTGATTTTAAGTTGGGGTGATCTGTGCTGTTGCCATTCTCTTCTAGCTCTTCTCTTTTCACTTACGAGACGTTCAATATCCGTAGAATAAATTCTATTTAACCTAGTCTGCAGATGGGCGGTAGTGGTATGTTCAGCAGCCTGTTTAATATTTTCATTAAGGTTGGCAATGTTAGATTCAATATCATCATGTGTTCTTAGCGTAATATTTTTTAAATGGCAGCCAATTAACACGATTTATCAAATTCGCATATGGGTGAGATAAATCGCTTCTTAATGGGCTACAAATTGTAACGATCGTGGGAGAGTGATCGGACGAGAGATCTAGAGAAGCTACAATTTGAATTAAATCCCTAGAGATATTTTTCATGACGCCAAAATCTATTACATCCGGAATTTTATGTATGTCAGTAGGCCAATAAGTGGGCTCCCCACTCGAAATGACATCCAAGCCCATTTTGGAAATTGTATTGAACAACGCTCGACCTCTGGGTGTAATAAGACGCGAACCCCAGAACGTGTGTTTAGCATTATAGTCGCCAGCTGCTACGAAACAGGGGTCCAGAGATTTGTAAAAATCCTCGTATTGATCCTTAGTAATTGCGAATCTAGGAGGAGAGTAAATTGATGATATGACAAAATTAGTGCAAAAATTTTCGACACAAATATTCGTTGCTTGTAAATGTTCTTCACAAATGTTGTCAATAATATAATGCTTGAGTCTTGACTTTATTAAAATTGCTAATCCACCGCATGCTCTTCCTCTCGGGTCCTTTGAATCATAAAGGTGTAGCCATAAATTTTAAAAAGGCTTCTCGAAGTCAAATGAGTCTCAGAGACCAACATTATATCAATATTTTTTTCCGTGAGGAAGTGCTCAAGTTCATTTTTATGTTGGCGATAGCCGTTTGCGTTCCAGAAACATATTTTTAACGTGTTCTTAATAAAAATAAAAAATCTGATGAGAGACTTTTTCTAACGGCAAAACCACAGTTTCGTCAGCGATCAAATTCGCTTTGTCCAATGCCAACTAGTTAATCGTTGAAATTACCGTTGCCTAATACTTCTACATTTAACTCAGCGATATCATCCGCTTCGGGCTCGTGGTCATCACTTAAACAAGTTGTCACTGAAGATAAGAGTAGCCCAAAACCCAAAGTCCAAGTCGGAATGGACAGATACATTACAATGGACAGATACATTACAATTTCGCGCGGGCGAAGCCCAAATTCTTAAGATGCCTAGGGATAATAGCGCATCCTCTACTAATCGGCAAAACCGTTTTAAAATATTGCAAGATGACAAACCCGCTGAATCTGCGAACAAAACCTCCAAGCCGCCACCAATCTATTTAAGAGAAAAAACCTCAAACGCTCTTATTAAAAAAATTAATTTCCGTCATTGGTGAAAATAAATTTTACATTGTTCCAATAAAACGTGGTAATATTGATGAAACGAAAATTCAAATTTATGAAGAAAAAGATTTTCGCAAAATGGTTTCTGAATTTGAAAAAAGTAAAAGAAATTTCTACACATATCAGCTCAAGAGTGTTAAAGGTCTGCAGATTGTGTTGAATGGCATATATTCCTATGTTGCTCCCGAAGAAATAAAAGATGCTCTCGTCCTCCAGGGTTTTAAAGTAAAAAATGTATCTAACATAATAAATAGGGAAAAGATCCCTCAACCTCTATTTCGCGTTGAACTTGAGACAAATGATATAAAATTGAAAAAAAATGTGACCCATCCAATATATAATTTAAAATATTTCTTATATCTAAAAATAACCCGTTGAAGAACCACACAAGCGTTCAGGACCCGTACAGTGCCATAATTGTCAAGAATATGGCCATACTAAAACTTACTGCAAATTACCTACTTTTTGTGTTGTGTGCGGCGAATTACACGGCACTGCTAGTTGCAATAAACCACAATTACAAAAAATGCAGTAATTGTGGAGGTAATCACACCGCTAACTACAGAGGTTGCCCTGTGTACTCTTTCGTCAAACAGACTATGAGGCAAACACCTAAATTGGCCCCAGCCCAATCAGCAAACGCTTTATCAGCCACTATTGCGCAAGTGAGCCAACCAGTTAGTTCCCGTGTATCGTATGCCGATGCTGCTAAGACAAATTCTATTCATACACAAAATGTTTCACCACCAAATAATTCAACAAATACAAATTCGAATTTTAATTTCAATCGCCTTGAAGCTACTATTGATAATCTGGTGCAAACTATAAATAATTTTACAACAAATATGACTAGCATGATGCAAGAAATGCTGCGTATGCAGAATACATTGCTTCAAGCTTTAGTTAACAAACCATGAACACGTTAAAAATATGTTTTTGGAACGCAAACGGCATTCGTCAACATAAAAATGAACTTGAGCACTTCCTCACGGAAAAAAATATTGATATAATGTTGGTCTCTGAGACTCATTTGACTTCGAGAAGCCTTTTTAAAATTTATGGCTACACCTTATATGATTCAAAGGACCCGAGAGGAAGAGCATGCGGTGGATCAGCAAATTTTAATAAAGTCAAGACTCAAGTATTATATTATTGATAACATTTGTGAAGAACATTTACAAGCAAAGAATATTTATGTCGAAAATTTTTGCACTAACGTTGTCATATCATCAATTTACTCCCCTCCTAGATTCGCAATTACTGAGGATCAATACTAGGATTTTTACAAATCTCTGGGCCCTTGTTTCGTAGCAGCTGGCGACTATAATTCTAAACATACGTTCTGGGGTTCGCGTCTTATTACACCCAGATAGGGATGGGCAAATGAAAGAAATGTATCGATATATATCGTATCGATATTTTTGAACAGCATCGATATATATTTGTTGAAATCATCGATATTTCGATATATCGATATTTTTTTGCCTTATGGGTTTTAAGGGTATTTCAAAACGATTTCCATAAAAAAATTTCTGATTAAGCCTTTAGAAAGCCTTAATAATTTTTATAAATAATGATGTTAATCATTGATTAATGAATGCCCTATTTAAAACTTCAAAATTCATCACTGCGGAATACGAGAAATATTCACTTTGCATCCAAACAATAATATTTAAAAAAATCGCGAACAAATAACTTAAAACTTAATGA
This sequence comes from Tachina lurida, assembly GCA_944452675.1. NCBI lineage: Eukaryota > Metazoa > Arthropoda > Insecta > Diptera > Tachinidae > Tachina > Tachina lurida. Next base: position 53,006,261 of record OX101753.1, read on the forward strand.
ACTCCATGAGTGGATAAAACCCAAATTGATATTGGTATCGGAAAAGGAAATAAATTTATCCATACATCTGTATGTTTAATTTGTATTATAGGATAATTTCTGAAAAACTGCATTCATTTCGAATGCACAATTAGTCACTTTAAGAAATTTAATACAAAGGAACTACGTATGTTAAGTTATACGTAACCTACTGTAGCTCCTTAACGCTTCCTTAGTTTTTACTTTATGTTGCTGTTCTGTGCTGTGTCGTTCTATTTCTAAATTTTAATAGCTACTTTTTCTGTAATAAATTAGCTGTTTCTGACCACAACGGTCACAGTTTTCAACTGAATTGATGAATTTTGCATCGTCCATTGTTATGTTTCAATATAGTGTTTATTTTTTCCCAGAATGGTCACAGTTTTCCACAAAAGTGATGAGTTTTGCTTCGTCCATTGTTATATTTAAATATAATTTTATGTTTTTCTGGTAAATATTAAATTTTTTAAATTCTTAGAGCACAATCACAGTTTATTTCGAAATGTTTTTATTTTATTTATGTTGCCACTTACAATTAGTTAACAGTTTTTTGATTTTCAGAGGTTAAACCGAAAAGGAACAGGGGCCCGTTTTTTCAAACCTACAAGATACAAATTTACAAGTAAAATAGACACAAAACAACAACACATTTACACATTTTTGGTTTGTGTGTATTTTATTTTTAGATTTGTAACTTGTAGATTTCAGAAACGGGCCCCTTAACGAAAGAGAAAAACTAACGGCTTGTATAAGATTTCTATAAACAAAAAAGAGTTAGCTGATTCGTAACAGAACAGAAAGTGAAAACTAATTCTGTCTTCAGGCCTATACCCACACAAACCAAATTTGGCATTTAGCTTAGTTAACAAAAAAAAGTCACCTGGTTTAGTGGGGTCACCTTATAGATGAGCCTTGTTATTAAAAAATGTCTCTTTTTTTCTTCGCATCACTAGCAGTGATGACAATATCGTACAGTTAAAAACCGGCTAAAATTTGTAGATCTCTTAAAAATATCGAAACCCGATACTCGTAAAAAAGAATTGATGTATCGATACATCGGTTTTTGAAATATCGGCAATATATATATCGATATTTATTTTCGCAAATATCGATATTTCGATATATCGATATTTTTTGCCCATCCCTACACCCAGAGGTCGAGCGTTGTTCAATACAATTTCCAAAATGGGCTTGGATGTCATTTCGAGTGGGGAGCCCACTTATGGGCCTACTGACATACATAAAATTTCGGATGTAATAGATTTTGGCGTTATGAAAAGTATCTCTAGGGATTTAATTAAAATTGAAGCTTCTCTAGATCTCTCGTCCGATCACTCTCCCATGATCGTTACAATTTGTAGCCCATTAAGAAGTGACTTACCTCACCCAAATGTGAATTTGATAAATCGTGTTAATTGGCTGGGATTTAAAAAATATCTTGGTAGTCATTGCACGGAAAATATTACGCTAAGAACACCTGATGATATTGAATCTAACAGTGCCAACCTTAATGAAAATATTAAACAGGCTGCTGAGCATGCCACTACCGCCCATCCGCAGACTAGGGTTAATAGAATTTATTTTACGGATATTGAACGTCTCGTAAGTGAAAAAAGAAGAGCTAGAAGAGAATGGCAACAGCACAGATAACCCAATTTAAAATCAGATTTAAAGAGTGCACTAAACGACTCCAAGAGTTGCTTGCATTTGAAAAAACTGCACCTCTTAAAAATTATTTGGAAGGTCTTGATGTCACACCAGCATCTAATTACTCCTTGTGGCGCGCTGCTAGAAAACTTAAAACACCCGTTGAGTTTAAACCACCTCTGCGCACATCTACAGGAGGTTGGGCAAGAAGCGATACTGAAAAAGTAAAATATTTGGTGAGCATTTAAAATCCGTATTTACCCCAAACACATGTTCTGGTGCTGTTGATTTGGCAAATGTAGTTGCGCTACCCCCTCGACCAATAAAATTTAAGACGCGTGATGTACAAAAACTAATTGCTGAACTAAACCCGAAAAAAGCTCCGGGTATTGATGAAATTAGTAACCAGATGCTGATAATGTTGCCTCGTATAGCTATTAGAATCCTGTTATTAATTTTTAATGCCATTTTACGACTGGAGTATTATCCAAACAGCTGGAAGCTTGCCAGGGTTAAAATGATTCCAAAGCCGGACAAAGATCTTACCAAAGCTGAGTCATATAGGCCAATAAGTTTACTGTCAACAATGTCAAAGCTTTTCGAAAAACTGCTCATGACAAAATTGTCCCCAATTCTAGTTAGTAGTGGGTGCATACCAGACCATCAATTTGGTCTTAGAAGTCAGCATAGCACCATTGAACAAACTCATAGATTGGTTCAATTTATAAGAAAAACTTTTGAAGAAAAAAAGTATTGCTCTGCGCTGTTCATTGACGTTTCTCAGGCATTTGATAAAGTGTGGCATGAAGGCCTAATTTTAAAATTAAAGACATACCTACCAATAAACATTCTAAATCTGCTGGAAAGTTACATTATTGCCCGGAAGTTCACTGTTGTGGCAGGAGACTTTATGAGTACGCCTGAAATAATCTCATCCGGTGTGCCACAGGGGAGTATACTGGGGCCAGTTTTGTATTTGATTTATACTTGTGATATGCCATTGAGCAGTAACATTCACACATCTACATTTGCCGATGATACAGCCTGCCTTAGTATGCACGAAAACCCTCACGAGGCTTCCCGATATCTTCAGCAACATATTACTCAGCTAGAACTATGGTTAAACATGTGTAGAATAAAGGTAAACGAACAGAAGTGTGCTCAGGTAACATTTACCTTAAGGAAAGACAATTGTTCCCCCATTACAATCAGTAATCAAATTATTCCTCAAAACTTACATGTGAAATACCTTGGTATACATCTTGATCGAAGGCTCACATTGAAATACCACATTGACTCTAAGCTAACGCAAATGAAACTTAAACTAACTCAGATACATTGGCTAGTTGGTAGAAATTCAACCCTCACCCTAGATTGTAAACTTTTAATATACAAGTCGCTCTTAAAACCTATATGGTGCTACGGAACTCAACTTTGGGGTACTGCTTCAGCTTCTGATGTCGAGAGAATCCAACGAAGGCAAAACAAAATTTTACGGTTAATAACATCGGCTCCATGGTATATAAAAAATTCAAATATTCATCGTGACTTAAATATGCCACTAGTGACTGAAGAAATTGCAAAATACGCAGGCAAATATTTAACAAAACTCGAGTCACATCCTAATCCGCTTGCCCGTAATATTTTGAACTTTACTGGACACATCCGCCTAAAAAAGAGGGACACAAGGGCTCTTATTCACAGCACTCCAGATGGGACTTCTTGAAAATACTTTTATTTTTTTCCTTTTGATTATCACTACTTATGTATTATATATAACTATTACTAAGCTTATGTCCGACACTGGTCGGGCCTAATTATATTTTTATATTTAAGATTTGAATACTTATTGTTAGTTCATATATGAAGATACAATAAATAAAAATAATGTATTAAAAAAAAAATTAAGAGCTTCAGAACTCACAGTAAGTCTATCATCAGATTTTATATTGTTATCATTATGAGCATCAGAACTCACAATAAAATAGGCATTTCTGCAGTTAGAACTCACTTCACAATTTCTTTCCTTTGGGGTACTCATATAGAGTATTCCTCAAGGGTACTTTGTGTGTTTTTTGTTTACGGTTATTTTTTGTTTTTGTTATTTCTATATGTAAAAATATTAGCAAAGCAAAAAAAAAAGCTTATTTATCAAAGTTAATATCGCACCTTATCAACAAGAGGGTATTAACTCAAAATTTTAAAATGTTCAGTAGAGACGAAAAACTGTTTGTGGTTAGATTACAAGAGAATTTGAAAATCCGAATCCATAGTACCAATTAAATTTCATTTGAAAATATATTTGCATTGTTTTTATTTCAAAATGTTGGAATTCTTGGGAAAAAACTCTATGTTTTGAGTTAATACCATTTTTCTGAATTTTCTCGATATTTTTTTTTGTATTATTTTGAGTTACGACGCTTTAGTTGAAATTTAAATAAAGTTTCAAAATATATTTTTCAACAAAACAGTATCAACTCAAAATACAACAGAATTTAAATAAAACAATTGGATTATTTTTAACTTGAATAAAGGCTCAAATCAAAATAATACCTTTTTTATGAAAATATAAGATACATTTCTGTGTGCACTTTTGTACTAACTCAAAATAATGCCTTTTTGATTATATAAAGGTTGTCACTACGCTATCAAAAAAATGGTCTCAAATGTGGTTTTCGAGGTGAAAGAGTAATCGGAATACGTTGAAATTTTTACAGTAGATAGATATTGATGTTGTTAGTTGATTTCTTGCAAAAAGTGAAATTTCAAAAATTTTGAGTTAATACCCTCTTGTTGATAAGGTGCGATATGTACTACGAATTTTTTTTTTGTTTAGTTTGTTTTTTTTTTTTTTTTTTTTTTTTTTTTTGTATCTTCAAAAATGAACTAACAATAAGTAATCAAATCTTAAATCTAAATATAATTATTAGGCCCGACCAATATCGGACATAAGCTTAGTGATAGTTATAAATAATACATAAGTAGTGATAATCAAAAAGAAGTATTTTTAAGCAGTCCCATCTGGAGTGTTGGGTATAAGAGCCCTTGTGTCCCTCTTTTTTAAGCGGATGTGTCCAGTAAAGCTCAAAATATTACGGGCAAGCGGATTAGGATGTGACTCGAGTTTAGTTAAATATTTGCCTGCGTATTTTGCAATTTCTTCACTCACTAGTGGCATATTTAAATCACGATGAATATTTGAGTTTTTAACGTACCATGGAGCAGATGTTATCAAACGTAAAATTTTGTTTTGCCTTCGTTGGATTCTCTCGACATTTGAAGCTGAAGCAGTGCCCCACAGCTGAATTCCATAGCACCATATTGGCTTCAAAAGCGACTTGTATATCAAGAGTTTGCAGTCTAGGCTGAGTGTTGAATTTCTGCCAATTAACCAATATATTTGAGTCAATTTAAGTTTCATTTGGGTTAACTTATGGCCTGTTTCTACATAACAAGTCAGTTCTCAGACAAGCAAGCGGTACACAGGCGAGTACGTAACAAAATGAGTTTTTATAGTACACTTGTCTAGCTTACGTTATATTTGGTATCACTTTTTGTATTTTTTATTTCATTATTGCCATGGTATACAATTTGGTATTTGAGTTAATTTTTTTCCATACTAGAAGCATTATTGAATGGCAGCCCTAGTAGAATATCACACAAAATAAAAAACAGCTGCTTTTAAATTACAGTTCAATATTAGGTCCGTTCGTTATTTTTCAAGCAAAATCGAGTAACTGAATAAATGCTGAGAATTTTTTCACCAGAAGCAATAAAAAATGTTGGATAAATCAAAAGAGGCTGCATCATAGATTTTTAATTAATAACATCGATAGGGACACACTTTTTATTTTGGGTATATTATATTTTTCAAGTAGCTAAAATTATTGTATATGCTTAAATAAACATAAAAAAGAAGGATTTCATCCATTATATACGATATGTACACATATTTGCAGCATTTAATGGGAATGCTCCCAATCTTCTTGCTTTGAATACAACTATAACCAAGGTAATATTGAAAAAAACGGTACATTGAAATGTGGTTCAAAGCACAGCAATTTATATATGAAACAAAATAATGGGCCGTATCGTGGTTGGCATTTTATGACTTCAAATTCGACTATTTGTAGTTGATTAAAGAAAACAAGTTATATTTTTCGTTAATCTAGTACAATACGCCTGACTTTCGTGGCAAAGTCGCAAATAACAATAAGGTGCAGTGCTTACTCAACTTAAAAATTACGGATATGATCGAACTTTGGGGTTTAATATCTTTCAATAGATTTGAAATGTGGACAAATGTATTAGAGATATAAAAAATATATTTCATATACATAAAACAGATATATGTATACTATTTTTTTTTTAATATACTAAAAACGAGTGAATTAATTTACCTAAAAATAAAATTCACAAAAAAGAAAAGCGTATTTTCGGCAACCATTTATTCAGTAAGACCTTACAGTTTCTCAGGCTCAAATTACTCTCTCATGATTTTGTAAAAGTGAATAAAATGCAATATAATACAGCGAAGTTCAGTAAAAAGGTTCAGGTACTCGAACAAACCTATTATTACTTTCCTTGAACAAATTTATGTGAACAAAATTGAAAGTAAAGTTGTGATAAAAATATATGGTATATAATGTAAGAATGTTTGTATTTATGGTTACAGTTTCCATAATGGTCCAATTAGACGATTGTGTGGACATTAGATTTCTTCTTTAGTTAATAAAAACCTATTTAAATTTCCACACAAGTACCTGTTTTTGATTGTCTGTATTTGACATTAGATACAAATGAAATTGTTATGTAGAAACAACAAAATAAAAAAGTATTACGTTTTTTACTCAAAAAAAGTTGACACTTGTTTTATGGAACCCCAAAGCCAACTTTTGCACTCATATGAACAAAATTTTTGAGTTACTTGTAATGTAGAAACATGCCATTAGAGTCAATATGATATTTCCATGTAAGCCTTCGATCAAGGTGTATGCCAAGGTATTTGACTTGAGAATGTTGAGGAATATTTTGATTGTTGATTCGAATGGGGGAACAGGTATCTTTTCTTAGGGTAAACGTTATATGAACACACTTTTGTTCATTGACTCTAATTCTCCATAAGTTCAACCATATTTCAAGCTGGGTAATGTGTGCTTGGAGATTGCGGGATGCCTCATCAGGATTTTTGTGAATACTCAAACAGGCTGTATCATCGGCAAATGTAGAAGTGTGGATGTTATTGCTCACAGGCATATCACAAGTATATATTAGATACAAGACTGGCCCCAGAATACTACCCTGTGGCACACCAGAAGATATAGATTCGGGTACACTCATGAAGTCTCCTTCCACAACAGTAAACTTTCTATCGAGAATATAACTTTCCAAAAGCTTTTGTATATTTATTGGTAGGTATGTCTTCAATTTTAAAACTAGGCCTTTGTGCCATACTTTGTCAAATGCCTGAGAAACATCAATAAAAAGGGCAGAACAATACTTCTTTTCTTCAAAAGTCCTCCTTATAATTTGAACCAATCTATGCGTTTGCTCAATAGTGCTATGCTGACTTCTAAAGCCAAATTGATGGTCCGGGATGCACCCAGTATCAGCTAAAATTGTGGACAATTTAGTCATGAGCAGCTTTTCGAAAAGCTTTGAAATTGTTGAAAGTAAGCTTATAGGCCTATATGACTCAGCCTTGGTAAGATCTTTGCCTGGCTTTGGAATCATTTTAATCTTGGCAAGTTTCCAGTTATGTGGAAAATACTGCATTCGTAAAATGGCATTAAAAATAAATAGCAAAATTCTTATTGCAATATGAGGCAAGTTCATCAGCATCTTGTTACTAATGCCATCAATACCTGGAGCTTTCTTAGGGTCGAGTTCAGCAACTATTTTTTGTAGTTCATGCATCTTAAACCTTAAGGGACGAGGGGGTAGAGAGACTACACTCGGTAAATCGGCAGCACCCGTACATGAATTGGGAGTGAATACAGATTTTAAATGCTCAGAAAATAAGTTACCTTTCTCACTATCGCTTCTTGCCCAGCCTCCAGTCGAAGTACGCAATGGTGATTTGAGATCAACGGGTCTTTTAAGATTTCTAGTAGCGCGCCATAAAGAGTAATTAGATGTTGACGTTACATCAAGACCTTCTAAGTACTTTTCCAGTAATGCAGTCTTTTCCGACGATAGCAGCTCTTTGAGTCGTTTAGTACATTCTTTAAGTCTGATTTTATTTAGGGGTGATCGGTGTTGTTGCCATTCTCTTCTAGCTCTCCTTTTTTCACATACGAGACGTTCAATATCCGTAGAATAAATTCTATTAAAGCCAGTCTGCGGATAGGAAGTAGTGGCATGTTCAGCAGCCTGTTTAATATATTCGGTAAGATTGGCAATATTAAATTCAATATCATCAGGTTATCTTAGCTGAATGTTTTCTACGCAGTGACTACTAATATATTTTTTGAATCCTAGCCAGTTGACCCTATTAATCGTTTTCGCATATGAGTTAGTTAAATCACTCCTTAGTGGGTTGAAAATTGTAACTATTGTGGGAGAGTGATCGGAGGACAGATCTACAGAGCCCTCTACGTGAATTAAGTCCCTATGGATATTTTTCGTGACGCCAAAATCTATAACATCTGGAATTTTTCTTACGTCAGTAGGCCAGTAAGTAGGCTCCCCACTCGAAATGACATCTAAGCCCATTTTTGAAATTGTATTAAACAACGCTCTACCTCTAGGTGTAACAAGACGCGAGCCCCAGTACGTATGTTTTGCATTGTAGTCACCAGCTGCCACGAAACAAGATCCAAGCGATTTGTAGAACTTCTCATACTGATCTTCGGTAACTGAAAATCTGGGAGGTGAGTAAATTGATGATATCACGAAATTCGAACAAAAATTTTCTACGAAAATATTCGTAGCTTGCATATATTCTTCACTAACGTTCTCAAGGATATAGTGCTTGAGTCTTGACTTAATTAGAATTGCTGATCCACCGCATGCTCTCCCTCTCGGGTCCTTTGAATCATATAGAGTGTAACCATTTATCTTAAAGCAGCTTCTCGAAGTCAAGTGAGTCTCAGAGACCATCATTATATCAATATTTTTTTCCGTGAGGAAGTGCTCAAGTTCATTTTTATGTTGGCGAATGCCGTATGCGTTCCAGAAACATAATTTTAACGTGTTCATGGTTTGTTGACTAATGCTTGAAGCAGAGTATTCTGCATTCTCAGCATTTCTTGCATCATGCTAGTCATATTTGTTGTAAAGTTGTTTATAGTTAGCACCAGATTCTCAATAGTAGCTTCAAGACGACTAAAGTTAAAGCTAGAGTTTGCATTCGTTGAATTACTTGGCGGTGGAAGATTTTGTGTGGGAATAGAACTAGTCTTAGCAGCATCGGCATACGATACACGTGAAGTTACTAGTTGGCTAGTTTGAGGAAGAGTGGCGGAGTAAGCATTTGCTGATTGAACTGGAGCTAATTTAGATTTTTGACCCATAGCCTGTTTAACGAAAGAATATACACGGCATCCTCTGTAATTAGCGGTGTGATTTTCTCCACAATTACTGCATTTTTTTTCAGCTTGTACTTTTGGCTTGGTACAGTTAGCAGTACCATGCAATTCACCGCAGATAACACAAACTGTAGGTAATTTGCAGTAGGTTTTTGTGTGGCCATATTCTTGGCAATTATGGCACTGTACGGGACCTGAACGCTTACGTGGCTCTTCAACTGTGATTTTTCGGTGTAAAAGGTATTTTAGACTATAAATTGGGTGCGTCTCATTTTTTTTTAACTGTATATCATTCGGCTCCAGTTCAACACGAAATAGAGGCTGGGGAATCTTCTCTCTATTGATTATATTGGTAACATTTTTTACCTTAAATCCTTGTTCGATAAGTGCACATTTTACTTCTTCAGGCTCAACATATGAATCTATGCCCTTTAATACTATTTGTAGGCCTTTAGCACTCTTAAGTTGATATGTATAAAAATTTGTTTTATTTTTTTCAAACTCACTAACAATTTTTCGGAAATCTTTTTCATCATATATTTGGATTTTAGTTTCATCAATATTACCTCGTTTAATTGGAATGATGTGAAAAGTATTTTCACCAATGGTCGACAGTAGATTTTTTAGAAGCGCGTTTGAATTTTTTTCTCTCAGATAAATAGGTGGTGGCTTGAAAGACTTTTGCGATGATGCGGCGGGCTTGTCGTTTTTGTCTTGCAATAATGAAAAACGATTTTGACGATTGATAGAAGATGTGCTGTTATCCCTAGACATCTTTGGGGCGGATCCAATTTTAGTAGAATTTGGGCTTCGCCCGCGCTTTAAAATGGTTATATATCTGTCCATTCCTACTTGTACCTTTGGTTTTGTACTACTGTTGTCTTCAGTAACAACTTGTTTAATTGTTGACCACGAGTCGGAAGCGGATGATATCGCTGAGTTAAATGTAGAAGTACTAGGCAATAATGTCAACGATTCACTAGTTGGCATTGGACAAAGCGAAGTTGATCGCTGACGAAACTGTGGTTTTGTCGTTAGAAAAAGTCTATTATCAGATTTTTGATTTTTATTAAGAGCTTCAGAACTCACAGCAAGATTATTATCAGATTTTTTATTTTTATTGTTATCATTATGAGCATCAAAACTCACAGTAAAATAGGCATTTCTGCCGTTAGAACTCACTTCACTATTTTTTTCCTCTGGGGTACTCATAAAGAGTATTCCTCAAGGGTATTTTGTATGTTTTTTTGTTTACGGTTTTTTTTTGTTTTTGTTATTTCTATATGTAAAAATATTATCAAAGCAAAAAAATGCTTATTTATCAAAGTTAATATGTACTACGAATATTTTTTGTATGCTTTTTTTTGTTTAGTTTGTATGTAAGAAAAATTCCGCTATTACGTCTGTTCACTATGAAGGTACAACGAGAAATCAAATGCAGTGTAGGTGATTTCTTCAATACATTTAGAAATTTTTGCGAACTTGCGATTTTTTGGTGCTCTTTCCGACTTTATTTTCTTCTTAAGAGTTTTAGTGATTTCTGGTCAATTTTAAGGCTTGTTTCCGATTTTGCAAATGTTCACCATGTAAGCGAGTTTTTTCAAGTATTCTGCTTAACAGTTTTCGGTAATTTTAACCAATATTAGATTTTGCTGTTATTCTGCTTTTAGCAAGTTTTTGCTAATTTTAGCGATTTTCGCGTTTCTTTTGCCAAATTGTTGATGTTTTCAAACATCGATGTTTTTAAGAATCCATCCCTAGCCGTGAGGCTTTTTTATTATCAGGTGAATTAAATAAAAAATTAAATATTTGCTTACTCTTGTAGGTCATATTATACGCAAATTTCGTTATCCCCATGTCCAATTAATACAACATTTAAAAAAATATGTATTAAACTATAATTTCTCAACTCAAATTACAAATGTCAAAAAGCATTCCTAAATAAAAAATAAAATAAATAAAAAACATTTACAATTTTCTTCTTAACATATAAATAAAAAACAGTAATCCAATAATCGGAAAAATTCAAAATTAATTTTCTACGTCAAATGTGGTTTTACCTTTATATAATCAATTTCATATGATATACCAGAATGTCCGAGGACTAAAATCGAAATGTTCTAATCTTTACAATGAAAGGTTCAATATAAATCATCACGTTATTGTTTTTACCTAAACTTGACTAAATGATACCTTTTTAAACTCTGAAATACTTTGCAACGATTTTCAAATTTTTCGCCGACACAGAATTACATCCACGACAGGAGGTGGAGTTTTAATTGCTACCTCAAATCTTTATCCGTCAGAAGTAGTACCAGTTGCATCATCATTTGATATTGAATTCATTGCTGTTGTTATGAAAATCAATTACGTTAATATATATATATATATATATATATATATATATATATATATATATATATATATATATATATATATATATATATATATATATATATATATATATATATATATAACTTGCTCATATATATTTAGAGTTTGAAAAAAGTGGAAGAATCCTAATTTTCGTTTTTTACTAGCCTATAACAAATTAATATTTAGTCTAATTGCAAAAGGCACTAAAAGCACTAAAATCAAAGTTAAAAAAGCACCAATTTAGTGCCTTTTTTAAAAAAGCACCTACTTGAAAAAAATGCGCACTGTATGACTTAAAAAGCACTAAATTGGCATCACTGCGTGTCAGTATCGATAGAAGCATGCTAAGGCATGCATGCCAGCAAAATATATAAACCTGTTAGAAGGTGATGAGAAGCTTTTTTTTTAATCATTAATTCGCAGACAGCAATTGTATCTGGATCAACCAACTCATGAATGTGTTGTATACAGGTATGATTGATGGTGATGAGAATCTTTTTTAAGTGAGAAATTATTACATCTGAATGCGATACAACCTTAAGTGGTCAACCAGCAAACCTCATGTAGAAACACTTGAGGTAAAAATTCACCCACACATAGATATTCCAATGTGTCTGACACTTTATGAACGACGCAGACTGGGGCCCGTCCATACGAGGTTGTGCCCAAAACTCAATATTTTAAATTTTCGAATTTAAGAAAAATAATATTGTTGGAGTAATCGGTACAAAATATCACATCACTGGTAAAAAAATTGAGGCGCTAACTACTATCAGCTGTTAAGTACATCAACTCAAAGTTAGCTGATTGTAGAAAATAACACGTGTTTCATAACATACGCAAGCTAAAGGAGGATTTTCAAATATTCATTTCTGCCGTTTAAGGGCCACTCAGACTATTATACATGTATAAAGACTTTCATCACACTTTACGAAAAAGAAATCTAAACACATTTGTTTCGACTATCAAAAAATCTAACGTAAATTGACATTTTATGTTCACACCATCACACCTCATATTACATTAAAAACATAAGTATAAAGCAAACAGCTGTTGAGGATTAACATGCCTACATTAATCTTTGACTTCCGGCGGTAAAGCAGTTTCATGTACGCTGAGGTCGTACCGGACGACGGTTAAAGTAGTTGATTTAAATAAGATAAATAAAAAGAAAATACGAGTTTCGTTAACTTTCAGACATGTCTTACACGAAAAATTATTCAATACGATAAGCACATTCAATATTTATATCCGTTTTAATACAAAGACATATAACATAAACGACGGCACGGCATCGGCGTCGAAACAGACGGCTTGTTAGTTTGGATGTTGTAATAATGCAACTCTGATCAGATGAAAAGTATTATCGTTTAGAAAATTTTCAAAAAGTGGTCAAATATTAGGGGATGTCAAATTTTTATCGTATTATTTACCATTCGTTATGACATTTTGCATTCACAATGTCGCACTTGCACGTATTATTTGAATTTTTGACATGTATTAATACAAAGTATAATAGTCTGAGTGGCCCTTTAAAGATAAAATTCTTTAGACTGAATTATGTCGTCTATCAATCAAGGCATGGTAATTGTTTTATATACATATATTGTTTGATAAATAAGTTCATTGGTTTTTGATGACTTATAACTTTTGGTAGTGTTAATTTTTTTGTAGTGATTTTTTGAAACTAATTTTTTTAAAAAATGCGCAATTTTATATTTTTGTATGATTTTGCAATAAAAAGGGAAGGTTATGTATATTACTAAGCTGAGAAGGCCAGCAACATAATTTTGCGCATTTAAAAAAAAAAAAATTTAATTTTTATTTATTTTATTGTTATTATTTTATTCTGTAAAATATTCTTGTATGCTAGCACTTAATTGTGAATAAATTCAGAATTAATGGAATGATTTTTAATAAATTTTGATCGTTTTATTTATAACATATGAATGTATCACAATTAGTAATAAAATATAAAATTTTCTTCAGTTTAAAATTTTAATGAGTCTTTTAAGAAACAAACGATTTTCTAAATTTGTTTGAAAAAATTTATTTTTTTTTGTATAAAACTTTCTGAATATCTCTGAAACTATAAGACTGTTAAAAAATTCATGAAGACGTAATTTAAAGGTCAATTTGTTTCCTAGCCTTCTGTGTAATTTTTTATTGAATCGAAGATTTCTCGATTTAATGCCAATTATGTGATACAGCATCCTCTTTTTTTTATAACAGAAAATCTCGAGATACAGAGTCAATTCAAAAAACTAATTTAAAGGGATTGATACACAGTACTTAGTATATACAAATTTACTATGAAACCTTTGACCTTACATAATAAATTTAATTTTGTTGACCTGTGTTATTTGTTATTTTTATGTATTTTTGCTTTGGATTTATTCAATACATTGCTTATAACTTTGTAATTTTTCTGGTTGGTCTTAGTTCTTACATAAAAGTATTATCTTTACGTATATGAACAGAAACCAGACGTTTTTTTTAACGATTTGTACTTTTCTGTCAGCATATAATCACTGTAAAATATGAAAATGTGCCCTACTTTCATCGATATATTTTGAACCGCTATACCAATTAAAGATCCGATTATACATATTTATTTGTCATCTCAATACCTTTCATTTTAATATCAAGAACGACCCAATCGGACAGTTCTAGCTCGAGATATGATGGGTCAAGTGAAAAAATGTCGAAAAACTGAAAAAATAATATCTCAAAAACTGGTCCATAAAAAAAAATTAACCTTGATTTTCGATTTCAGCGGAAAAAAATACATAAGGAATTCTATATCTCATCAAATGTACATGAAAAAAATTTTATTTTGTAAACTAGTGTTATCAATCCCTTATTATTTATCTGTTTTCAAATGATTTACTAAATAAAAAATAAACGAAAAAGATGAAGTCGTTTACTTGACTTTCAATTAATAAAATAGATTATATTCAAAAGTTTTCCTTGTTGTTGTACCTCGTCTTCCTCAAATTATTTCATTGTGAGTAGTCCGCTATAATTTTTTACATATGTAATGTTATTGTTTTTCTTTGTATCAATGTTTTTGTTTAGAACATTTTTTACTGATTTACTGTTATTTACTCTCTTAGTATATACGAATAATTCATAAGAGCATCCCTATTAGTGTTATCAATAATAGGTCCGTTTGTGTACTTTTTCCGTAAAGTTTCGTAGCTGAGTAAATACTGAGTAAATTGAACAAATTACTTTCATAAAAAACTTTAGTATGCGAAGGGAAAAAAGTTCAGTATTTTTTTTTTTTAATTATTACAAATTTTTGGGACTCGAACGGAGCTAATTTAATTATCTTATAGCTCTTCTCTTTCTATTTCGGTTATTTTTCAACCGATTTTCACAATTTTTTTTTTTAACAAAAAGGTATTCAAATTACCCTTTAAGTTGCTGAATATAGTTAGTACAAATTATTGCCGCTAGATGGCGGAAAATTAATTTTTATTGAAAAATGCATTAAAACACCCTGTATTTGCAAATGCTATGAGTTAATATGCTCAGCAAAAATACTCGCAAAAGGATTTTGTACAAATTTGTCAAATATTATTTGGTCGAATTCTGGAATTGGTCAAAATTTTGATTTTCTTCAATAACCTAAAAATAACGGTAATTTTGTAAATAACAGAATTATTTAAAAGTCACAGCACAAAAGTTGCTGCTGAATCCCTAAAGAACCATTTTCAATAATAAAAAAGTTCTTTTTCGCAAAAAGTCGGTTTTGGCATATTGCTAATCATATTAGAAATAAAAGACTATTTTATGTAACAAGAAAAAATTCATCGACATTATTGTCAAAGATAAAAACTATAGGGTGAAATTAAATCAAAAAATTTAAAATATATAATAGTGTGTTAACAATTTCTAAATAAAACTATACATTTTAGAATTTCTTTTTTTATAACATTTTTCTTATGGCTCGATTATAGATGGCAACCGAACTTTGGTTGCGTTGCTAGTTGCCGAAATGGTGTTACGCATGGCAACTGGCAACTAACAGCTGGTAATTTCAGTTGCCATATTGGCAACCACAAAATTGTAGTTGCTGCATAGTTTTTGAAACAAAAAAGAGGAAAAATTAAAAAGTTAGCGCAATATCATTTTTATTTTTGAATTTCTTCTTTGCATATTTAAAGAAAATGTGCTTAAAAGGTGAAAAAGGTGTTGTTAAAACTTATTTTAGGCAATAACATTTACTCACTGTAGATCCGATAATTCTAAAGAGCAGTCTAAGAAATTCAACATTTTGTACATCCTTCTCTTCATCAAAAATTAATTCTATTTAACTAATCATTTTTATGATAAGTAATGTTTTAAGCACTTTAACTTAATAATTTTCTTTTCAGCTTTTGTATTTCTTATATTTTAAATTTTTGTTTACATTATTTTTAATTGCCAATCGGTCATAATCGTATTTTCGATAACTTTTTGGCAACTGGAGGAAGTTGACATACATAATACCAATTTTAAGTTCAGTTGCGTTGCTAGTTAACTCGGCAACTGAAATTAGGTTGCCATCCATAATTGAACCATTAATGTCAACATTGTAACATTCCGAAGAGTTACACTTCAAATAATCTTTCGGAAATACAATGATTTCAAGGGTTTCGGTTTCCAGTAAACTTTAGATCTTGGCTTCAGTAAGATTAATATTACTAAATATTCTTTTAACACTAGCTAATGAGTTTGGAAAAATAAAAAATAAGTACATAACAAACTCACATAAGTTATTTATTGTTTGGTAATTTAATCGATTTAACGCTTTTCCAAAATATACTTATAGATATAAGTCGTTATCTTGAAAGTTAAAAAATCGAAGTTCTCTTATTTCATTTTCAATGCCTTAATATTTTTCTTTAGTCCTATTTTACACTATACAAGTCTTATTGCTATGCTGATATGTTTGTAGGAGAGAGAGACGAAGGGAAAAGAAACGAGTACCTTCATGTATATACTGTCAATAAGACTTGCTTTCTCCTTCGTAATGTTAAAAAATCACATCTGCATACACAAAATTATGCATAAAATATGAGCTGAAAAATAAAACTTGCATTGTGTGAACGCCGATGAAAGTTCAAAGAAGAAAAGCTGATAAGTTTAGCAATAAGACTTGAATAGTGTGAAATGGGACTTAAGACACAAGATTTGGAAAAACTTTTTAGTAAAAGAAGAATTTCAGAGTCCATATTTAAAATAACTGATGCTGTAATTAAAATTAAATTTTTTCTGCAAGGACTTGTTGGCATATTTATGTTACTAAATACTTATTTCAACAAATCGTCAAAATATGAGGAATATTTGAAACGTCAATCGTCATTTTGGGAAATTTGTTATAAAAAATCGTCAAAATGACGTTAAATCGTCAAATCTAACAACACTGATCACAGAATGACTATGTAAACTTAAGGGGCAACTCAATACAATTTTGCGAGAAAAAATTTTGCTTATGGGCAACTCAGTTCAAATTTTTAATAAAAACTTTGAACTTCTGCCACATTTTTTTACGAACCGACTTCTTATGAGAATTTTGTTGTACAACATTTTCTAATTTCTGTCTATAAAATTATTTCTTTTTAAAACCATAATTTTGAAAAAAATCAACATCAGGAATAATTTCACAAAAATCAATATGTTTATAATTTTTATATATTTTCAGCTAATATGGAGGATTATAAATTTCTTTTCAAAATTGTGCTTGTTGGTAATGCTGGAGTAGGTAAAACCTGCTTAGTGAGACGGTTTACTCAAGGACTTTTTCCGCCCGGTCAAGGAGCAACTATAGGAGTTGATTTTATGATAAAGACAGTGGAAGTAGATGGCGATAAAATAAAGGTAGTATTTAAAAACACAATTTAAAAATAAAAACATTATATATTTAAGTTGTCTCTACAATCTCTGAGATTTCGTCTGATTTCTAAAAGTGAAATACAATTTTTTTTTAATACATGATTTTTATTTATTTTATCTTCATATATGTATGAACTAACAATAAGTATTCAAATCTTAAATATAAAAATATAATTAGGCCCGACCAGTGTCGGACATAAGCTTAGGAATAGTTATATATAATACATAAGTAGTGATAATCAAAAGGAAAAAAATATAAAAAATAAAAGTATTTTCAGGAAGTCCCATCTGGAGTGCTGTGAATAAGAGCCCTTGTATCCCTCTTTTTTAGGCGGATGTGTCCAGTAAAGTTCAAAATATTACGGGCAAGCGGATTAGGATGTGACTCGAGTTTTGTTAAAAATTTGCCAGCGTTTTTTGCAATTTCTTCAGTCACTAGTGGCATATTTAAGTGACGATGTATATTTGAATTTTTATATACCATGGAGCCGATGTTATTAACCGTAAAATTTTGTTTTGCCTTCGTTGGATTCTCTCGACATTAGAAGCTGAAGCAGTACCCCATAGCTGAATTCCGTAGCACCATATAGGTTTTAAGAGCGACTTGTATATTAAAAGTTTACAATCTAGGGTGAGGGTTGAATTTCTACCAACTAGCCAATGTATCTGAGTTAGTTTAAGTTTCATTTGCGTTAGCTTAGAGTCAATGTGGTATTTCCATGTGAGCCTTCGATCAAGATGTATACCAAGGTATTTCACATGTAAGTTTTGAGGAACAATTTCATTATTTTTTGTAACGGGGGAACAAGTGTCTTTTCTTAAGGTAAATGTTACCTGAGAACACTTCTGTCCGTTTACCTTTATTCTCCACATGTTTAACCATAGTTCTAGCTGAGTAATATGTTGTTGAAGATATCGGGAAGCCTCGTGAGGGGTTTCGTGCATACTAAGGCAGGCTGTATCATCGGCAAACGTAGATATATGGATATTGCTACTCAAAGGCATATCACAAGTATAAATCAAATATAAAACTGGTCCCAGTATACTCCCCTGTGGCACACCGGATGAGATTATTTCAGGCCTACTCATAAAATCTCCTTCCACAACAGTGAACTTCCGGACAATAATGTAACTTTCCAGCAGATTTAGAATGTTTATTGGTAGGTAAGTCTTTAATTTTAAAATTAGGCCTTCATGCCACACTTTATCAAATGCCTGAGAAACGTCAATGAACAGCGCAGAGCAATACTTTTTTTCTTCAAAAGTTTTTCTTATAAATTGAACCAATCTATGAGTTTGTTCAATGGTGCTATGCTGACTTCTAATCCAAATTGATGATCCGGTATGCACTCATTATCAGTTAGAATTGGGGACAATTTTATCATGAGTAACTTTCCAAAGAGCTTTGAAATTGTTGACAGTAAACTTATTGGCCTATATGACTCAGCTTTGGTAAGATCTTTGCCCGGCTTTGGAATCATTTTAACCTTGGCAAGCTTCCAGCTGTTTCGATAATACTCCAGTCGTAAAATGGCGTTTAAAATGAATAACAGGATTCTAATAGCTATACGAGGCAACTTCATCAACATCTGGTTACTAATTCCATCAATACCCGGAGCTTTTTTCGGGTTGAGTTCTGCAATTATTTTTTGTACATCACGCGTCTTAAATTTTATTGGTCGAGGGGGTAGCGCAACTACATTTGGCAAATCAACAGCACCAGAACATGTGTTTGGGGTGAATACGGATTTTAAATGCTCACCAAATATTTTACCTTTTTCAGTATCGCTTCTTGCCCAACCTCCTGTAGATGTGCGCAGAGGTGGTTTAAACTCAACTGGTGTTTTAAGCTTTCCAGCAGCGCGCCACAAAAAGTAATTAGATGGTGTGACATCAAGACCTTCCAAATAATTTTTAAGAGATGCAGTTTTTTCAAATGCAAGCAACTCTTGGATTCGTTTACTACACTCTTTAAATCTGATTTTAAGTTGGGGTGTTCTGTGCTGTTGCCATTCTCTTCCAGCTCTTCTTTTTTCACTTACGAGACGTTCAATATCCGTAGAATAAATTCTATTTACCCTAGTCTGCGGATGGGAGGTAGTGGCATGTTCAGCAGCCTGTTTAATATTTTCATTAAGGTTGGCACTGTTAGATTCAATATCATCAGGTGTTCTTAGCGTAATATTTTCCGTGCAATGACTACTAAGACATTTTTTAAATCCCAGCCAATCAACACGATTTATCAAATTCGCATATGGGTGAGGTAAGTCACTTCTTAATGGACTACAAATTGAAACGATCGTGGGAGAGTGATCGGACGAGAGATCTAGAGAAGCTTCAATTTGAATTAAATCCCTAGAGATATTTTTCATGACGCCAAAATCTATAGCATCCGGAATTTTATGTATGTCAGTAGGCCAATAAGAGGGCTCTCCACTCGAAATGCCATCCAAGCTAATTTTGGAAATTGCATTGAACAACGGTCGACCTCTGGGTGTAATAAGACGCGAACCCCAGAACGTATGTTTAGCATTATAGTCGCCAGCTGCTACGAAACAGGGGTCCAGAGATTTGTAAGAATCCTAGTATTGATCCTCAGTAATTGCGAATCTAGGAGGGGAGTAAATTTATGATATGACAAAATTAGTGCAAAAATTTTCGACACATATTCGTTGCTTGTAAATGTTCTTCACAAATGTTGTCAATAATATAATGCTTGAGTCTTGACTTTATTAAAATTGCTGATCAACCGCATGCTCTTCCTCTCAGGTCCTTTGAATCATATAAGGTGTAGCCATAAATTTTAAAAAGGCTTCTCGAAGTCAAATGAGTCTCAGAGACCAACATTATGTCAATATTTTTTTCCGTGAGGAAGTGCTCAAGTTCATTTTTATGTTGGCAAATGCCGTTTGCATTCCAAAAACATATTTTTAACGTGTTCATGGTTTGTTAACTAAAGCTTGAAGCAATGTATTCTGCATTCGCAGCATTTCTTGCTAGTCATATTTGTTGTAAAATTATTTATAGTTTGCACCAGATTATCAATAGTAGCTTCAAGGCGATTGAAATTAAAGTTCGAGTTTGTATTTGTTGAATTATTTGGTGGTGAAACATTTTGTGTATGAATAGAATTTGTCTTAGCAGCATCGGCATACGATACACGGGAACTAACTGGTTGGCGCGCTTGCGCAAAAGTGGCTGATAAAGCGTTTGCTGATTGAGCTGGGGCCAATTTAGGTGTTTGCCTCATAGTTTGTTTGACGAAAGAGTACACAGGACAACCTCTGTAGTTAGCGGTGTGAATACCTCCACAATTACTGCATTTTTTGTCACTGATCTTTTGGTTTATTGCAACTAGCAGTGCCGTGTAATTCGCCGCACACAACACAAAAAGTAGGTAATTTGCAGTAAGTTTTAGTATGGCCATATTCTTGACAATTATGGCACTGTACGGGTCCTGAACGCTTGTGTGGTTTTTCAACGGTTATTTTTCGATATAAGAGATATTTTAAATTATATATTGGATGGGTCTCATTTGTTTTAAATTTTATATCATTTGGCTGAAGTTCAACGCGAAATAGAGGTTTGGGGATCTTTTCCCTATTTATTATGTTCGATACATTTTTTACTTTAAAACCCTGGAGGACGAGAGCATCTTTTACTTCTTCGGGAACAACATAAGAATCAATGCCCTTCAATACGATCTGCAGACCTTTAGCACTCTTGAGCTGATATGTGTAGAAATTTGTTTTACTTTTTTCAAATTCAAAAACCATTTTGCGATTTGAGATTTTTTCTCTTAAATAGATTGGTGGCGGCTTGGAGGTTTTGTTCGCAGATTCAGCGGGTTTGTCATTGTCATCTTGCAATATTTTAAAACGGGTTTGCCGATTAGTAGAGGATGCGCTGTTATCCCTAGACATCTTTGGAGCAGATGCAATTTTAGTAGAATTTGGGCTTTGCCCGCGCTTTAAAATTGTAATGTATCTGTCCATTCCGACTTGGACCTTGGGTTACTCTTATCTTCAGTGACAACTTGTTTAAGTGATGACCACGAGCCCGAAGCGGATGATATCGCCGAGTTAAATCTAGAAGTACTAGGCAATAATGTCAATGATTCACTATTTGGCATTGGACAAAGCGAAGTTGATCGCTGACGAAACTGTGGTTTTGCCGTTAGAAAAAGTCTATTATCAGATTTTTGATTTTTATTAAGAGCTTCAGAACTCACAGCAAGTCTATTATCAGATTTTTTATTTTTATTGTTATCATTATGAGCATCAAAACTCACAGTAAAATAGGCATTTCTGCCGTTAGAACTCACTTCACTATTTTTTTCCTTTGGGGTACTCATATAGAGTATTCCTCAAGAGTACTTTGTATGTTTTTTTGTTTACGGTTTTTTTTTTGTTTTTGTTATTGCTATCAGTGTTGTCAGATATGGCGATATCTCGCCAAACGTGGCGACAAAAATTTGTTTTTGGCGATGAAAATTTTGCAATGGCGATTGGCGATTTACTTGGCGATATTTTAACTTACGGGCGATATTTTTGGCTATATTTTTACAATTTCAATAAAATAGAATAATGTTGAAAATATTAAACTTTTTATATAAACATTTTTTCTACGACATGAAATAGTGCGTGCAAGAAATTCTAAATATTGT
Organism: Tachina lurida; assembly: GCA_944452675.1. Classification (NCBI taxonomy): domain Eukaryota; kingdom Metazoa; phylum Arthropoda; class Insecta; order Diptera; family Tachinidae; genus Tachina; species Tachina lurida. The sequence goes on from OX101753.1 coordinate 53,028,380, forward strand.
AACTCTTTATCTCAAAAAAAAATTTTCTTAAATTAAATGATATTAAATTAAATCTCATTTCGTGTTTATGAAACATAGCGGGGAAAACGTCCTTTTATAAAGTATAATGAAGCACTAAAAAGCCTGCACGAGTTCTCGGCTGTGTGTTTCGCACCATTTTTGGTGCTTTTCTTAATTTTTTGTGCGGGAAATTGCTTAGATGGTGCGTTGTGCGCTTTTTTTTTAAATTTCGGTGAGTTTTGTAACCAAAGCAAATTCAACACAACTTTTTGTCTCGGTGTGAGAAGAAAATCTTTGTACAATAAAATACACCTACTTCAATACTATAATGCTAAATTTTTACAATCAATTTTACAAACCACAAAAAGAACAATAAGTAGTGATGCTTTAAGAATTACCAAATCATATGCACAAAGTTAAATGGTGTTCTTGTTGTAGATAATTTGTATTATGTAAAGAAAACGAACATTTCTTTATATGAACTTTCCTGCCCCTCTTAGATTTTCATAGTAATTGTTTTTATAGTAAAAATTGTCACGATCATTGTTAATTTCTTATAAATTGCGTTGTTTAAAAGTCTAAATGCTGCACTATTATTATTTTTGAATCCTTACCTTAAATAGGTAAGGTTTTTGTATAGAATTTATGAAATTAAAAGAAAATTATTGTTAAGACAATTGAACACAAACAAATTTTTTATTTTTGTCAAATTTTATTTTTTTTTCTAAAGACCCTGACGTGTAAAAGCCTGTTTAATGGTTATATTTTTAATTAAATGTTTATTGGAATTTTATACAAAAAATAAATTCTAAACTTAGAGCGTTTTTATAAATGACGCGTTTTTTTCCATTTTGGTGCGTTTTAAAATTTGAAGGTTGACAACGCTGCTTCCCACTTTAAGAATATGATATGTGTACTTAAATACGCATTTATGTAATCGTTGATTCAGTTTTATCACAAGATTTAAATTGACCAAGATCAAGTTGAATTTATCCTAATTAGATTGATCTTTTGGAATCAGTTATGTATTTTAAAGTATTTTTTATACGCCAGTGTGTTAATGTAAACACTTTATTTTCATTTTTCTTAAACAATATATTTTTTATGCTTTACGATAAACGTTATTCAGTAGAATTTAAAATTTAACAATATTTATAATGTAATTACAAAATAAGAATATTTTTTGTAGCTAAAATTTAATGTTTTATTATATTGGCGATATTTGACGATATTCAACAAGTCTTTTGGCGAGGAGGCTGAAAATAAATCTGACAACACTGATTGCTATATGTAAAAATATTAGCAAAGCAAAAAAAAAAGCTTATTTATCAAAGTTAATATGTACTACGAATATTTTTTGTATGATTTTTTTTGTTTAGTTTGTATGTAAGAAAAATTCCGCTATTACGTCTGTTCACTATGAAGGTACAACGAGAACTGATTGATTTTTTTAAAAAGGTTTTCTTCTTGATTTTATTAGGCTATCTTATTGATTTTTTCAATAAGGTTTTCTTTTGGATTTTATTAGGCTCCTATATGATTATGTGTAAAGCATCTTATTGATTTTTCTAATAAAGAAATCTTCTTGGTTTTATGAGGTGTCTTGTTATTTCATATCTATAAATAGACATACAGACAATTTTTTTCATGATATTTTTCGTTTTTGTATAAACATGTTTCCACAATTATTTCAAATTTTGTTCAGACTGCTTGTTAGCATATTGGTTAGAGTGCTTGTCTATCAGTCAGAAGTTTGCTGGTTCAATGCTTGTCTCCTCTCAAGTAATAATATGTATGTATGGTGAGTTAGTTAATTAAGAATGCAATATAATATGTACTAGATATACCAAACGGACGACAGAATCGTCCGCATTCTAAACAGAAACAAAATCTCTTTATTAAACCTAATTCAATTTATTGAACTCTCGTCCTATAAGTTTTATGCAGCGTGACCGTTTGACCGACTAAAGTGGCAAATTGCCACTTTTTCGACTGCCTTGCCACTTTTTTCCCCTTTCTTTAGAGTGAATTATATAATAATACATTAAAAATAAAAAATTTAGTGTAGTTTTCACGTCTTTTTTTAATTTTGCCCCTTTTTTTTTTGATAAATCCCCTATTTGGTGCAACTTTTTGAAAAATGTCATCGGCCACCCTGGTTTTATGGCTTTCATACAACAACAAATAAGAAAAAAATGGAATAGCATGAAAAATAGTACACAAATACACACACACACACAAACACACAGTGTAAACTAACAAATGAGCGTGTACTATGTTTGCATGTAGTAGTAGCAACTTTAAACGATTATAGCTCCCAAAATACTAAACCGATTTCAATAAAATATAGATTCTGCACATCTGCGCAGAAATTCCTTTAAAATGATATAAATCTTTCCAAAATCGGTGCAGTAGTTCCGGCGTAAAAGGGATTACAAGAAACGTGTTCGCCTATTAATTATATAGATTTATAAGTAAATAACATCTACATATGCTACATACATACATACATTAGTATATGGTATAGAATTTAAATGAAAATACATATAAGCAAAGCACAAAGAATCAATACATATTTTTTTAGGTCGCCTTATAAAAACAAGAAGAAAACCTTATTGAAAAAATCAATAAGATAACCTCATAAAAACTACAAGATTTCTTCTTGATTTTTTCAAAAAGGATTTCTCTATGAAATTAATAAGATTTCCTTATTGAAAAAAAAACCATAGAGATTTCTTATTATTTTGTTCTATTTTATGAGGTATTTAGTAGGCACTGTTTTCTCTGTGGGTGACCCCGGGAAAGTTATATGATTTTTTGTAATTTTTTTTTGTTTTGCCCCCAACTTTGAGCACAAAGAGGCGACCTTTGCCCCCATCTGACCGCCATCATTTTTTGGCTCAAATATTTTTTTCCGGACCTCATAAAATGAGGGGTTCTTGCAAGTCGAAATCGAAAAATCGTCCACTATGCCATACCTAATATACATACATATACATATGTACTATGAATGTACATTGTACAATCAAAATTAAAATTATTTAATATTTCATATATTTTAATATCACAATAAAAAACTTAAAAAAAGTACAAGACTTGTAAAACCTATAATCTAACCCACTTAAATTGCATAGGTTTGTGTCTAAAACCAGATGCTGAAAGAGTTTGATAGAAGTCTACATGTAATTTGGATTTGATTATGTTTTGTGTCTAAAACGAGCTACTGAAAGAGTTCGATACAAATCTAGAAACCACTCAGTACTGAGCTGAAAGCGCTCAGTGGATTGAACGGCTCAGTGAAGTGAATCGTTCAATTGAACTAGTTCCAGGATAGGAAAAAATTCTGCTCGCAAATGCTATTTTATTATTTTCGTTCGTTTTAAAATTTGTTTTCGGAATTTTAAAAATAAAATTCGGAATAGAATTCTACTTTAAATTTTGTTTTTTAACTTTTGTTGATTTAATTCGTTTGCGAGGAGAACGAAAAAAACAAGAATTTAAAATATAATTCTTTTCCGAATTTTATTTTATAATTCTAAGGAACGAATGCAAAAGAATAATTCTTATAAAATTTGTTAAGCAGCAAATTGAGTTCTTTTTGACATATCATCGCCTAGCCCCAAACCACTATAGCTATAGAGCTGAAATTTGGTGTGTAGATTCCTCTTCCGATGTGTAAATCCACTAAGAAGGAATTTTTGGAAATTCAAACGCGAAAAGGGGAAAAAAGGGGTAAAAAAGGGTAAAATTGGTATATTTATATCTCGGAAACTACATTAGATAGACTGAAAATTCTAAAAGCATACGAATGCTGGTAAAAATAAGCCGACACGTATTTGGTACTTTTCCAATATGTGTACTTTTAGAGGTTAAAAGGGGGTAAAAACTGAGTTTTGGTACTTCTTTTCACTCGGCATATCTTCAAAATTATTTAACGTAGCAGAAAGCTTTTTGGTGCGTTCCTTTCTTCTGGACAGAATCTTGAATGGGTTTGACACTTTCTGAAAATTTGCGCTTAAAAGGGGTAAAATTTTACCCGTTTTCGGTACCTTTATGTTAATGATAATGTACACATATACATACATGTAAAAATAATTTACTATGTTTTCTTACTGGTCAGTAGAAGCTGGGATAATAAAATTTATGTTATTTTGAACTGCCCAAAAAGTGCCAAGGGGGTAAAAACGGGTAAAATTGGTATCTTTATATCTCGGAAACTACATTAGATAGACTAATTCTAAAAGCATACGAATGCTGCTAAAAAATAATCCTTTTTAGAAAAAGGTGCTTTTTGGGAAAAATACTTTTTAGAAAAAGGTACTTTTTTGGAAAAGTACTTTTTAGAAAAAAGCGCTTTGTAGGAAAAATACTTTTTAGAAAAGGTTTTGGGAAAAGTACTTTTTAGAAAAAGGTACTTTTTGGGAAAAGCACTTTTTTGAAAAAGGTACTTTTTAGAAAGGTAATTTTTAGAAAAAGGTACTTTTTGGGACAAGCACTTTTTAGAAAAAGGCGCTTTGTAGGAAAAACACTTTTTGGGTAAATTACCTTTTTCTAAAAAGTACCTTTCTAAAAAGTAGCTTTTTCTAAAAAGTGCTTTTCCCAAAAAGTACCTTTTTCTAAAAAGTACTTTTCCCAAAACCTTTTCTAAAAAGTATTTTTCCTACAAAGCGCTTTTTTATAAAAAGTGCTTTTCCAAAAAAGTATCTTTTTCTAAAAAGTATTTTTCCCAAAAAGCACCTTTTTCTAAAAAGGCTTATTTTTTAGCAGCATTCGTATGCTTTTAGAATTTTTAGTCTATCTAATGTAGTTTCCAAAATATAAAAAAACCAATTTTACCCGCTTTACCCCCTTGGCACTTTTTGGGCAGTTCAAAATAACATAAAACACAAGCAATAATGCCGGCAGAATGATGACGTCGACTTACTAGCTTCTTGAGACTCGTGTAAGTTCTTCCAGAGGTAGAATGTTGGTTTCAATGACTTCTTTTCCATGAGATAATACCTTATGCTCAGTTGCCGTCATCAATCTCCATGATAAGTTATTTATCAGTACTTTTGTTTCATTGGAAAAAGAGTCAAGTTTTTAATTGATTTTCTTTATTTTACTGTTAATAGTTACCAGTATTATTTTGAAGTTCTTTATTAATATTCTATTCAACCCGATTATCAAAGATGTAGTCTCAGTATCTTCAAAAAAACGTCGATCAATATTTCCATTCGAGCTACCACAACTGTTAATTGGCGAGGATACGAGATAGAGCAATAATGTCGCCCGTGCGACTAACTTTCGAAACCGGTGGCAAAATTGCATCCTATGTTGCCTTCAATGACTTTGTAGACGGCAAATTTCCCTATTTTTTCAGACAAATCTTTTCTTAATATTTTATATTTATTTCTTGTAAGACCCGAGTTTGGAATAAGGATAGTGTTGTTAATTATTCGTGTTTTATATTTGTTCGAATGAAATTTCACGATTTTTTCTTGTTCGAACAGACGAATAATTTTGAACATTTGTTCGAATATTCGAACTAACGAAGAATAAAAAAAATGTATTCCAATAATTTTAAAAAAGTTTGCAAAAAACGACACGCATGTGTATTAGTTTAATTTTTTTATTGACAAACGAAACACAAGAAAAACAAATAGTTTTAATAACAAACTTAGAAATATTAATAAATAAAAATGTTAATAACAAAAATTAAAAAGTGTAAAAACCTCCAATGCAGCGACACTGTAGCTCATGTTTACAACTCTATGTTCCACTAATATTATTGAAGTAACAGAATTGCAAAAAAGAAATAAATTAATATACAAACAATGTGTAAAACTTCTAATCGACAGACCGACTTTCATCAAATATAGACTAGAAGATATACGATTACGTCACTTTTCAAACGAAAACCAAATTAAAATCGGTCAAGCCGTCAAGCTACGGCATTACAGACACACAGATTCAAGAAAATATATTTAAAAATTATGATATCTTCTAAACGGTTGGACTAAATCAAAATCTGGTCTGTAGGTGGACTCGTACATACAAACAGACACACACTACAAACTTATAACACCGTATTTATATACATTTACAAAAATTTTTTAATTGTCATTGATTTCTTTTAATAAATCATTTGAGAACCCCATATAATCCCACTTTTTACTCGTAGCTTGCAGACGATTCTCTTTTTTTACTTTTAATAAAAGAACAAGTAGAAAAGTTAGTTAAAATAGCATTAAAAACCATATACAATTTGTGTAATCTTTTCTTTGATGTTTCCAAATAATTTAAGTATATTTCTTACATTGTTCATAATTTTTTTTACAAATCATTTTAATCACAGTTCTCGTGGTACCTTCATAGCGAACAGTCGAATAGCGGAATTTTACTTACTTACCAAACAAACAAAAATTATACAAAAAAAAAATATTAGTAGTACATATTATTCGTAATAGGTACATACATACAGTCTTTAATAAATAAGCTTTATGCTTTGCTAATATTTTTTACATAGTAAAAATAACAAAAACAAAAAAACCGCAAAAAAAACTTAAACAAGTGATATTGAGGAATACCTCAAAGTCAAACAAACAATCATAAATAACAAAAACAAAAAATACCGAAAATAAAAAAAAAACATAAACGAATAACCCTTGAGGAATTCTTTGTATGAATTCCTCAAATATAGAAAAACTTGAAGTGAGTTCTAACGGCAGAAATGCTTATTTTACTGTGAGTTCTGAAACTCTGAATGAAAAAAATATATATTTTTTTTTTTTCATATACATATTTATTTATTGTATCTTCAAAAATGAACTAACAATAAGTAATCAAATCTTAAATCTAAATATAATTATTAGGCCCGACCAATAGCGGACATAAGCTTAGTGATAGTTATAAATAATACATAAGTAGTGATAATCAAAAAGAAGTATTTTTAAGCAGTCCCATCTGGAGTGTTGGGTATAAGAGCCCTTGTGTCCCTTTTTTTTAAGCGGATGTGTCCAGTAAAGCTCAAAATATTACGGGCAAGCGGATTAGGATGTGACTCGAGTTTAGTTAAATATTTGCCTGCGTATTTTGCAATTACTTCACTCACTAGTGGCATATTTAAATCACGATGAATATTTGAATTTTTAACGTACCATGGAGCAGATGTTATCAAACGTAAAATTTTGTTTTGCCTTCGTTGGATTCTCTCGACATTTGAAGCTAAAGCAGTGCCCCACAGCTGAATTCCATAGCACCATATTGGCTTCAAAAGCGACTTGTATATCAAAAGTTTGCAGTCTAGGCTGAGTGTTGAATTTCTGCCAATTAACCAATATATTTGAGTCAATTTAAGTTTCATTTGGGTTAACTTAGAGTCAATATGATATTTCCATGTAAGCCTTCGATCAAGGTGTATGCCAAGGTATTTGACTTGAGAATGTTGAGGAATATTTTGATTGTTGATTCGAATGGGGGAACAGGTATCTTTTCTTAGGGTAAACGTTATATGAACACACTTTTGTTCATTGACTTTAATTCTCCATAAGTTCAACCATATTTCAAGCTGGGTAATGTGTGCTTGGAGATTGCGGGATGCCTCATCAGGATTTTTGTGAATACTCAAACAGGCTGTATCATCGGCAAATGTAGAAGTGTGGATGTTATTGCTCACAGGCATATCACAAGTATATATTAGATACAAGACTGGCCCCAGAATACTACCCTGTGGCACACCAGAAGATATAGATTCGGGTACACTCATGAAGTCTCCTTCCACAACGGTAAATGTCCTATCAACAATATAACTTTCCAAAAGCTTTTGTATATTTATTGGTAGGTATGTCTTCAATTTTAAAACTAGGCCTTTGTGCCATACTTTGTCAAATGCCTGAGAAACATCAATAAAAAGGGCAGAACAATACTTCTTTTCTTCAAAAGTCCTCCTTATAATTTGAACCAATCTATGCGTTTGCTCAATAGTGCTATGCTGACTTCTAAAGCCAAATTGATGGTCCGGGATGCACCCAGTATCAGCTAAAATTGTGGACAATTTAGTCATGAGCAGCTTTTCGAAAAGCTTTGAAATTAATCAGAAATAATTTCTTAATCAGGCTTGAGTTCAGTAATTTCAATTCTTATGAATGAAATATTTTTATTAATTAATGTGAGTATCTAAAGAAGAGAAGAAAAATTAAACTAGACACTATTAGCTGGGGGAAATACCGATATTTTTCTGTGCAGCCACGCACTTCATCAGCACCCATGTCTATCTACTGGGGTAGAGATTATTATTAACATCAGCTATTAAACTTAAATTTCTATGAAATGGAATATGAGAATTGATTGTGTATACAATTATTGATTTGCCTTTGGCAAACACATTTGTAAGTATCACTATTCATTTTCTGTTTTTCCATTTTCTATTTAGGTTAGCACGAAGTTATATCACTCTACCTATGTATGTTTAACTATTCTTACTTATCTTTTACGATCATCACATTAATTATTTTTACTTATTCGATGCACCATCGGTACATACATATAAGTATTATTGTAGTGGCTTTATGTTACTTTGTTTTTGCTTTCTACAGTTGACTTAGCTTTCCAGCATTCTGAAGCAGTTCTGGCCAAGTGAACAGTGATCGCCAAGTGGACATATTTTTGTCACGTGCCCATGATGAATTAAATGAGACATTATTAGATTTAATTGAACTATAGTGAATTTTTAATCAGAAATAATTTCTTAATCAGGCTTGAGTTCAGTAATTTCAATTCTTATGAATGAAATATTTTTATTAATTAATGTGAGTATCTAAAGAAGAGAAGAAAAATTAAACTAGACACTATTAGCTGGGGGAAATACCGATATTTTTCTGTGCAGCCACGCACTTCATCAGCACCCATGTCTATCTACTGGGGTAGAGATTATTATTAACATCAGCTATTAAACTTAAATTTCTATGAAATGGAATATGAGAATTGATTGTGTATACAATTATTGATTTGCCTTTGGCAAACACATTTGTAAGTATCACTATTCATTTTCTGTTTTTCCATTTTCTATTTAGGTTAGCACGAAGTTATATCACTCTACCTATGTATGTTTAACTATTCTTACTTATCTTTTACGATCATCACATTAATTATTTTCACTTATTCGATGCACCATCGGTACATACATATAAGTATTATTGTAGTGGCTTTATGTTACTTTGTTTTTGCTTTCTACAGTTGACTTAGCTTTCCAGCATTCTGAAGCAGTTCTGGCCAAGTGAACAGTGATCGCCAAGTGGACATATTTTTGTCACGTGCCCATGATGAATTAAATGAGACATTATTAGATTTAATTGAACTATAGTGAATTTTTAATCAGAAATAATTTCTTAATCAGGCTTGAGTTCAGTAATTTCAATTCTTATGAATGAAATATTTTTATTAATTAATGTGAGTATCTAAAGAAGAGAAGAAAAATTAAACTAGACACTATTAGCTGGGGGAAATACCGATATTTTTCTGTGCAGCCACGCACTTCATCAGCACCCATGTCTATCTACTGGGGTAGAGATTATTATTAACATCAGCTATTAAACTTAAATTTCTATGAAATGGAATATGAGAATTGATTGTGTATACAATTATTGATTTGCCTTTGGCAAACACATTTGTAAGTATCACTATTCATTTTCTGTTTTTCCATTTTCTATTTAGGTTAGCACGAAGTTATATCACTCTACCTATGTATGTTTAACTATTCTTACTTATCTTTTACGATCATCACATTAATTATTTTTACTTATTCGATGCACCATCGGTACATACATATAAGTATTATTGTAGTGGCTTTATGTTACTTTGTTTTTGCTTTCTACAGTTGACTTAGCTTTCCAGCATTCTGAAGCAGTTCTGGCCAAGTGAACAGTGATCGCCAAGTGAACATATTTTTGTCACGTGCCCATGATGAATTAAATGAGACATTATTAGATTTAATTGAACTATAGTGAATTTTTAATCAGAAATAATTTCTTAATCAGGCTTGAGTTCAGTAATTTCAATTCTTATGAATGAAATATTTTTATTAATTGATGTGAGTATCTAAAGAAGAGAAGAAAAATTAAACTAGACACTATTAGCTGGGGGAAATACCGATATTTTTCTGTGCAGCCACGCACTTCATCAGCACCCATGTCTATCTACTGGGGTAGAGATTATTATTAACATCAGCTATTAAACTTAAATTTCTATGAAATGGAATATGAGAATTGATTGTGTATACAATTATTGATTTGCCTTTGGCAAACACATTTGTAAGTATCACTATTCATTTTCTGTTTTTCCATTTTCTATTTAGGTTAGCACGAAGTTATATCACTCTACCTATGTATGTTTAACTATTCTTACTTATCTTTTACGATCATCACATTAATTATTTTCACTTATTCGATGCACCATCGGTACATACATATAAGTATTATTGTAGTGGCTTTATGTTACTTTGTTTTTGCTTTCTACAGTTGACTTAGCTTTCCAGCATTCTGAAGCAGTTCTGGCCAAGTGAACAGTGATCGCCAAGTGGACATATTTTTGTCACGTGCCCATGATGAATTAAATGAGACATTATTAGATTTAATTGAACTATAGTGAATTTTTAATCAGAAATAATTTCTTAATCAGGCTTGAGTTCAGTAATTTCAATTCTTATGAATGAAATATTTTTATTAATTAATGTGAGTATCTAAAGAAGAGAAGAAAAATTAAACTAGACACTATTAGCTGGGGGAAATACCGATATTTTTCTGTGCAGCCACGCACTTCATCAGCACCCATGTCTATCTACTGGGGTAGAGATTATTATTAACATCAGCTATTAAACTTAAATTTCTATGAAATGGAATATGAGAATTGATTGTGTATACAATTATTGATTTGCCTTTGGCAAACACATTTGTAAGTATCACTATTCATTTTCTGTTTTTCCATTTTCTATTTAGGTTAGCACGAAGTTATATCACTCTACCTATGTATGTTTAACTATTCTTACTTATCTTTTACGATCATCACATTAATTATTTTTACTTATTCGATGCACCATCGGTACATACATATAAGTATTATTGTAGTGGCTTTATGTTACTTTGTTTTTGCTTTCTACAGTTGACTTAGCTTTCCAGCATTCTGAAGCAGTTCTGGCCAAGTGAACAGTGATCGCCAAGTGAACATATTTTTGTCACGTGCCCATGATGAATTAAATGAGACATTATTAGATTTAATTGAACTATAGTGAATTTTTAATCAGAAATAATTTCTTAATCAGGCTTGAGTTCAGTAATTTCAATTCTTATGAATGAAATATTTTTATTAATTGATGTGAGTATCTAAAGAAGAGAAGAAAAATTAAACTAGACACTATTAGCTGGGGGAAATACCGATATTTTTCTGTGCAGCCACGCACTTCATCAGCACCCATGTCTATCTACTGGGGTAGAGATTATTATTAACATCAGCTATTAAACTTAAATTTCTATGAAATGGAATATGAGAATTGATTGTGTATACAATTATTGATTTGCCTTTGGCAAACACATTTGTAAGTATCACTATTCATTTTCTGTTTTTCCATTTTCTATTTAGGTTAGCACGAAGTTATATCACTCTACCTATGTATGTTTAACTATTCTTACTTATCTTTTACGATCATCACATTAATTATTTTCACTTATTCGATGCACCATCGGTACATACATATAAGTATTATTGTAGTGGCTTTATGTTACTTTGTTTTTGCTTTCTACAGTTGACTTAGCTTTCCAGCATTCTGAAGCAGTTCTGGCCAAGTGAACAGTGATCGCCAAGTGGACATATTTTTGTCACGTGCCCATGATGAATTAAATGAGACATTATTAGATTTAATTGAACTATAGTGAATTTTTAATCAGAAATAATTTCTTAATCAGGCTTGAGTTCAGTAATTTCAATTCTTATGAATGAAATATTTTTATTAATTAATGTGAGTATCTAAAGAAGAGAAGAAAAATTAAACTAGACACTATTAGCTGGGGGAAATACCGATATTTTTCTGTGCAGCCACGCACTTCATCAGCACCCATGTCTATCTACTGGGGTAGAGATTATTATTAACATCAGCTATTAAACTTAAATTTCTATGAAATGGAATATGAGAATTGATTGTGTATACAATTATTGATTTGCCTTTGGCAAACACATTTGTAAGTATCACTATTCATTTTCTGTTTTTCCATTTTCTATTTAGGTTAGCACGAAGTTATATCACTCTACCTATGTATGTTTAACTATTCTTACTTATCTTTTACGATCATCACATTAATTATTTTTACTTATTCGATGCACCATCGGTACATACATATAAGTATTATTGTAGTGGCTTTATGTTACTTTGTTTTTGCTTTCTACAGTTGACTTAGCTTTCCAGCATTCTGAAGCAGTTCTGGCCAAGTGAACAGTGATCGCCAAGTGAACATATTTTTAAAGCCACTACAATAATACTTATATGTATGTACCGATGGTGCATCGAATAAGTAAAAATAATTAATGTGATGATCGTAAAAGATAAGTAAGAATAGTTAAACATACATAGGTAGAGTGATATAACTTCGTGCTAACCTAAATAGAAAATGGAAAAACAGAAAATGAATAGTGATACTTACAAATGTGTTTGCCAAAGGCAAATCAATAATTGTATACACAATCAATTCTCATATTCCATTTCATAGAAATTTAAGTTTAATAGCTGATGTTAATAATAATCTCTACCCCAGTAGATAGACATGGGTGCTGATGAAGTGCGTGGCTGCACAGAAAAATATCGGTATTTCCCCCAGCTAATAGTGTCTAGTTTAATTTTTCTTCTCTTCTTTAGATACTCACATTAATTAATAAAAATATTTCATTCATAAGAATTGAAATTACTGAACTCAAGCCTGATTAAGAAATTATTTCTGATTAAAAATTCACTATAGTTCAATTAAATCTAATAATGTCTCAAGCTTTGAAATTGTTGAAAGTAAGCTTATAGGCCTATATGACTCAGCCTTGGTAAGATCTTTGCCTGGCTTTGGAATCATTTTAATCTTGGCAAGTTTCCAGTTATGTGGAAAATACTGCATTCGTAAAATGACATTAAAAATAAATAGCAAAATTCTTATTGCAATATGAGGCAAGTTCATCAGCATCTTGTTACTAATGCCATCAATACCTGGAGCTTTCTTAGGGTCGAGTTCAGCAACTATTTTTTGTAGTTCACGCATCTTGAACCTTAAGGGACGAGGGGGTAGAGAGACTACACTCGGTAAATCGGCAGCACCCGTACATGAATTGGGAGTGAATACAGATTTTAAATGCTCAGAAAATAAGTTACCTTTCTCACTATCGCTTCTTGCCCACCAGTACGCAGTGGTGATTTGAGATCAACGGGTCGTTTAAGATTTCTAGTAGCGCGCCATAAAGAGTAATTAGATGTTGACGTTACATCAAGACCTTCTAAATAATTGTCCAGTAATGCAGTCTTTTCCGACGATAGCAGCTCTTTGAGTCGTTTAGTACATTCTTGAAGTCTGATTTTATTTAGGGGTGATCGGTGTTGTTGCCATTCTCTTCTAGCTCTCCTTTTTTCACATACAAGACGTTCAATTTCCGTAGAATAAATTCTATTAAAGCCAGTCTGCGGATAGGAAGTAGTGGCATGTTCAGCAGCCTGTTTAATGTATTCGTTAAGATTGGCAATATTAAATTCAATATCATCAGGTGATCTTAGCTGAATGTTTTCTACGCAGTGACTACTAATATATTTTTTGAATCCTAGCCAGTTGACCCTGTTAATCGTTTTCGCATATGAGTTAGTTAAATCACTCCTTAGTGGGTTGAAAATTGTAACTATTGTGGGAGAGTGATCGGAGGACAGATCTACAGAGCCCTCTACGTGAATTAAGTCCCTATGGATATTTTTCGTGACGCCAAAATCTATAACATCTGGAATTTTTCTTACGTCAGTAGGCCAGTAAGTAGGCTCCCCACTCGAAATGACATCTAAGCCCATTTTTGAAATTGTATTAAACAACGCTCTACCTCTAGGTGTAACAAGACGCGAGCCCCAGTACGTATGTTTTGCATTGTAGTCACCAGCTGCCACGAAACAAGATCCAAGCGATTTGTAGAACTTCTCATACTGATCTTCGGTAACTGAAAATCTGGGAGGTGAGTAAATTGATGATATCACGAAGTTCGCACAAAAATTTTCTACGAAAATATTCGTAGCTTGCATATATTCTTCACTAACGTTCTCAAGGATATAGTGCTTGAGTCTTGACTTAATTAGAATTGCTGATCCACCGCATGCTCTCCCTCTCGGGTCCTTTGAATCATATAGAGTGTAACCATTTATTTTAAAGCAGCTTCTCGAAGTCAAGTGAGTCTCAGAGACCATCATTATATCAATATTTTTTTCCGTGAGGAAGTGCTCAAGTTCATTTTTATGTTGGCGAATGCCGTTTGCGTTCCAGAAACATAGTTTTAACGTGTTCATGGTTTGTTGACTAATGCTTGAAGCAGAGTATTCTGCATTCTCAGCATTTCTTGCATCATGCTAGTCATATTTGTTGTAAAGTTGTTTATAGTTAGCACCAGATTCTCAATAGTAGCTTCAAGACGACTAAAGTTAAAGCTAGAGTTTGCATTCGTTGAATTACTTGGCGGTGGAACATTTTGTGTGGGAATAGAACTAGTCTTAGCAGCATCGGCATACGATACACGTGAATTAACTAGTTGGCTAGTTTGAGGCAGAGTGGCGCTATAAGCATTTGCTGATTGAACTGGAGCTAATTTAGATTTTTGACCCATAGCCTGTTTAACGAAAGAATATACACGGCATCCTCTGTAATTAGCGGTGTGATTACCTCCACAATTACTGTATTTTTTTTCTGCTTGTACTTTTGGCTTGGTACAGTTAGCAGTACCATGCAATTCACCGCAGATAACACAAACTGTAGGTAATTTACAGTAAGTTTTTGTGTGGCCATATTCTTGGCAATTATGGCACTGTACGGGACCTGAACGCTTACGTGGCTCTTCAACTGTGATTTTTCGGTGTAAAAGGTATTTTAGACTATAAATTGGGTGCGTCTCGTTTTTTTTTAACTGTATATCATTCGGCTCCAGTTCAACACGAAATAGAGGCTGGGGAATTTTCTCTCTATTGATTATATTGGTAACATTTTTTACCTTAAATCCTTGTTCGATAAGTGCATATTTTACTTCTTCGGGCTCAACATATGAATATATGCCCTTTAATACTATTTGTAGGCCTTTAGCACTTTTAAGTTGATATGTGTAAAAATTTGTTTTATTTTTTTCAAACTCACTAACAATTTTTCGGAAATCTTTTTCATCATATATTTGGATTTTAGTTTCATCAATATTACCTCGTTTAATTGGAATGATGTGAAAAGTATTTTCACCAATGGTCGACAGTAGATTTTTTAGAAGCGCGTTAGAATTTTTTTCTCTCAGATAAATAGGTGGTGGCTTAAAAGACTTGCGATGATGCAGCTGGCTTGTCGTTTTTGTCTTGCAATAATGAAAAACGATTTTGACGATTGATAGAAGATGTGCTGTTATCCCTAGACATCTTTGGGGCGGATCCAATTTTAGTAGAATTTGGGCTTCGCCCGCGCTTTAAAATAGTTATATATCTGTCCATTCCTACTTGTACCTTTGGTTTTGAACTACTGTTATCTTCAGTGACAACTTGTTTAAGTGATGACCACGAGCCCGAAGCGGATGATATCGCTGAGTTAAATGTAGAACGATTCACTAGTTGGCATTGGACAAAGCGAAGTTGATCGCTGACGAAACTGTGGTTTTGCCGTTAGAAAAAGTCTATTATCAGATTTTGGATTTTTATTAAGAGCTTCAGAACTCACAGCAAGATTATTATCAGATTTTTTATTTTTATTGTTATCATTATGAGCATCAAAACTCACAGTAAAATAGGCATTTCTGCCGTTAGAACTCACTTCACTATTTTTTTCCTTTGGTGTACTCATATAGAGTATTCCTCAAGGGTACTTTGTATGTTTTTTTGTTTACGGTTTTTTTTTTGTTTTTGTTATTTCTATATGTAAAAATATTAGCAAAGCAAAAAAAAAAAGCTTATTTATCAAAGTTAATATGTACTACGAAAAAATTTTTGTATGATTTTTTTTTTGTTTAGTTTGTATGTAAGAAAAATTCCGCTATTTAGTCTGTTCATTATGAAGGTACAACGAGAAACTTGTGCAATTGTAGATAATTTGTCCCTAAACAGTACCGGCAGCGAATTACACTAAAAGACATCACGTCGAGGTCAGAGATATGGAAGAATCCGTGTCAAGAGAAGTAAATCCATTCCAGATATATTAGTCGATGGAAGTATAAAAATTATTGAAGGGGGATCACTAATTATTCTTATCCTGGCAGATATATTGAAAAACCTTATTAAAAACAGTTTAAAATTTTTGATAAACATACCAAGTAGCTGTTTTTTAATGTAGGAGGAGAGTAGCTGTTTTTTAATGTAGGAGGAGATTCAATGACCTCATGAAAAAGTTCATGATTGTACTCAGCGTTGCCGTTGTGACAATAAAGTATCACATTTGACCCTTTTTTAATTTATCCCTTTGTATCATCTTAACAAAATGTATGCCGTAAGGCAATCATATGATAAAAAATTGGACGAAGCAGAGCTGCTTGTCCAGTTGGCGATATTCGGTTCGATGGTGTCAATCATTTTACTGTTTTGGTCGATAGAAAAAGCCAATAAATGGTGAAAATATTGCAAAAAATCTGAAACCTAAATCTCTGATTCCAAATGCAAATTATTTTTGGGAGTATCACAATCGAATAGTTATGTTTTTTATTTGCTTTATTATTTTTAAATAACAACTGTTTATTAATCCCAAATTATTATTTTACTTATTAATTAAAATATTTTTTAACCCCCGACCAAAAAAAGGGGTGTTATAAGTTTGTAGTGTGTGTCTGGGTATCTTTGTGTCTGTCCGTGCCCACGTACAGCCCAAACGGCTGGACAGATTTTGATTTAGTTTTTTCTGTTTGAAAGGTGACTTGATCGAGAAGGTTCTTAACTATATTTAAAGAAAATCGGTAAACCCGTTCAGAAGATATCACATCTTTTCTAGATATATCGGGGGTTTTAAAATTTTTAATTTTTGTTATTATTAAAAATACATTGAAATTGATTATTGAGGGGTTTAGCTGATGATATGCATTAGCAACAGTGAAATGCGCATATGATCTAGCTGAACCCTTCAATAATCAATTTCAATGTATTTTTAATAAAAAATATTTTACTTAATAAGTAAAATAATAATTTGGGATTATTAGTGCGTTTAAAAAATTTTAAACTTAAATTTTAACAATTCCCATAAAAACACTAGTTATTAACTTGACTGCACCCGGTCAAAAAATACTTGTGTGGCAACACTCTATTCTTTAATAGCTGTTGTTGTTATTTACATTTATTTTCTTTTACATACTCTTACAACTACAATTTGTAGCTGAAAAAAAGTCAGCCAATGTAGCAATGGTAAAGTAAGAAAATAAAAAACATGTTGATTATTGAGTTCTTGTTTCAACTTTGTTATTTGTTGTTAGGCTTCACATTTGTTTAAATGAAAGCTTATAACATAATAACTCTAAGAAATTTAGGTAAAGGTTCCCTGATGATATGCATTAGCAACAGTGAAATGCGCATAGGATCCAGCTGGACCCCTTATATAAAAGTATGCGGACTATATGGATTTCGATGCGTTAAATTCAAATCTGCTTTCAGTTTTTCTCTATCACGTAGAGATTTTTTTATGGGCGTGGCTAATTTTGGCCCCTAAATTAGTCGGCCATATTAATATATTTTACTATAACTCGAAAACCGCTATTTCGATTTTAATAAATAATAAACCAAAAGACGCGCCACAAAATTTTGTTAAAAAAAATTAATAATCATTTTTTACCTATCTTTTATGGTTTCGGAGTTATTCAGAATTTAAAAAAGAAAAAAGTTTCATATTTCTTACATTTTTCTTAAAACCACATATCCTAGGAATAAAACAAGCTATAAAACGTGAAAATCCAGCAATAAATCTTGATTTTATTCACAATTTAAAGCAGGTACCTAAAAATGGAAAAATGTGTTTAATGCATTAAATGCAGTCACATTTACATCTGGTAATGCTATTGAAAGAGCATTGCGAGCAGGAAACATAACTTTAAATTGTGAATAAAATCAAGCGGTTTTCGAGTTATAGTAAAATATATTAATATGGCCGACTAATTTAGGGGCCAAAATTAGCCACGCCCATAAAAAAAATCTCTACGTGATAGAGAAAAACTGAAAGCAGATTTGAATTTAACGCATCGAAATCCATATAGTCCGCGTAATTTTATCTAAAGGACAGCCAAAAAATGTTATTTTGTTGTACAGTGTAATCAATTTCAATGTATTTTATATTTATTTTACTTAATAAGTAAAATAATAGTTTGGGATTATTAGTGCGTTTAAAAAATTTTAAACTTAAATTTTAACAATTCCCATAAAACCACTAATTGTTTATTAAATAATTTAAAATTTTTTAAACAATTATTGTGTATCAAATAATTTTTTCACGCGCCGCCATTTAGTAGTAACACATTGTTGCCAGAGTTATGAAAAACACACTGAACATACTCAGGGCTGCCAGATAAAATTTATCGAAAAATCGCCGAAATCCCGATAAACTATAAAATAATCGTCATTTTATACTCGAAAAATCGTCAGAAAAATCGGACAAATCAAAATTAATTTTTTAATGTGTATACATGTTTTATTTTTATGTTTATTGAGAAATTGAAACCATAGTCCGTAGTAGTCGCACAGTGCTGCTTGCGAGTCAACATCACGCCTCGTTGGCAATTATTTCTTAAATGCAACCAGGCCACTGTTGTTTATTGGCCTTCGAGAGTTTTGCGTCTCGCTCGCGCTTGTTAATGGTTACCGCAACTAACTTTATCGCTAAAAGTTAGTTCTTTGTAGTATTTTCCATTATCAAGTGCAAACGTTTTTAATAATATTTAACTGGTGGAGCCCATAAAAAACTCTAGGAGTGGATCTTGAAAATTCCTACTTTCTATACGAAAGTATATGTCGTTCGCAGCAACCGAAGGAAGCTTCTACACGTGGGATACCCTTTTTGGCTACGTGCTTTTGCCATTTTTGTTCTATTTGGAACACAGAATACAACAAAAAATTAATCCATTGTCCTCTTTTAACCCCTTATAACTTTATTCTTCTCTTAGGTAAAATTATGAAAAAATTGCCAAGTTTTGGTCTCAGTATTTGTGATGCCCGATGCTTTTTTTTAAAGGACAGCCACCTCCGATTTAACGCGCATATTTAACCCATTCGGACTACTGTCTCCAGTAGTCGTCAAAGAAAAAATATTCACCCGGGAATTATGGAATTTGAATCTTTCATGGGATATGGCGGTTCCTTCAGAATTTGACTCACGCTGGCGAAGTTATCGAAGTAATCTGATTGAACTCAAAACCTTTCAAGCTCATCGACATATACAGAAAGGATTGATACCTCGTAATACGCAACTTCATGATTTACAGATGCCTCAGAAAAGGCGTATGGTGCAGCAATATATATCAAAATATTCCTACCAAATAAAACAGTTATTGTATACTTACTTTGTGCGAAATCCCGTATAGCCCCTCTCAAGCAACAAACACTGCACAGCATACACCCCAGTGGGTGTATGGGCCATTCTTTCTTCATGGAGATGAGAAACATTGGCTTCCTATGTTCTGTCTAAATCCTGACACACCTTTAAACGAACAGAAGAAAAATGCGTATAACTTGCTGGTTTCATTACCGATTGAAAATTTTTTACATTAAGTGCGTTCGAGAACTCAAAAATTTGTACAAATTTTTACTATTTTTTACTGGATTGCGTTCGCGTACACAAAATCCAGTAAATGAGAGGCGAATTGAGAGCGAAAAATGACAGTTAATTTACTGAGTAAATGCAAATTTTTACTGGACAAATTTTTGCCAGTAAAATCCAGTAAAATGAAACCATATGTTTTTAAATATAAACAAACAAAAGCAAAGGGAAACAAAAATTTTTGTTTTGTGATGAAATTTCAAAAATAACAAAAAAAAATTGTATTAAGTTGTTGGCATCACTGGAAATTGACGGAGAAAAAAAAGGGAGTTCAGCCGCGGAGTTTAAAAAAGAAAGACACGAAATAAATTGTAAAGATAAAAAGAAGAATAATTTGTGAAGAAAATAAAATATTGTCTAAATATTTAAATAAAAGATAAATGTGCATCTTTTAGTTCAGAAGTGGGATGATTAGAACATAATTGTTTGCCTAAAATAGTGCGGTTTCTGACAAAAATAAAATACATAAAACATTCAAGCCATCTAATATATAGAAGCTGGATGATCGTATGTACATATGCGTGTATGTGTATATATACAGACAGGCAAATGTATTAGAGAAACGTTTAGTATTACTTTGTGCATGTATAGGGAATAAAAGAAAAAAAATTTAAAACGGTTGCTTGTTGCGTACATATCAAAAAGGAATACAATCGAACGAATACCGAGAATTGCGGGACTTTTTGAAAAAAAAGAAAGATAAGAAAAAGAGTAACGTATCAACGAGCACATAGAGACAAAGAAAAGTAAAGACGGTCAGACGGTAAAGTTTAGTAATGAAAAGAATAAATACATTGAAGATAGACGAATTAAAAGCGATCTTAAGAGAAAAGAATTTGTCAACGACGGGACAAAAAGCGGAATTGGTGCAAAGGTTGATTGAAGCGAACGGTGGTGACGAAATCGAAATGTGTGACGATAGTGAAGGTGTACCCTCAATTCAAAGTCAAATTGACGAAATGCGTGAGATGATGTTAACTTTAATGCAACGTGTGTCGGAGCAAGGACATCAAACCAACGAAGTGTTAGTTTCAATGCAGGAAGAGCCAAAACGTGAGGAAAATCAAATGCAACGAAACCATTCTGTGAAAGAAATTGCAGAAACGATACCAGAATTCGACCCTACTCGAGAATCTTCAATTTCAGTTGGCCAATTTATTCATCGTGTGAATAGTTCGCTAAGGGCTTACAATTGGGATGAAAAGTGTATGCTACTGGCGGTATACTCTAAGATGAAGGGAGTAGCAAAAATGTGGTTAGACTCTACGCCTGTTTTATATTCCAGTTGGGCTGCGTTTTCGAAAGATTTGAAAGACGAGTTTGGAACTACGTGTGATGAAGCTGATGTGCATTTTATGATGAGAAGTGCTATCAGAACAGATGGTGAACGTATTATTGATTATTGTTTTCGAGTTTGCACGTTAGGAAAACGATATGATTTGAGTGATGCTGCTATTATTAAATATATTCGCGAGGGTTTAAGAAATAGAGAATTACAGAACGCTATTGCGGCGATGAAATTTAATTCTTTCCGAGAAATGCGTGAAACGATAGAGGATTATTTACGAAACGTGTCGGTTGTTAAAAATGCTCATAGTGAGCGAACGAAAATTAACAATTATGAAAAAACGAAAGATAATTCGGGCAGTGCTATAAAAAAAGGAATAACGTGCTATAATTGTTTAGAACGGGGGCATATTTCGAGCCAATGTACAAAACCACCTACACGTAAACGATGTAATGACTGTAAAAAAGTACATAGACGCGGTGAACCGGAAAATTGTGGAATTAAACGAAATAGCACGCACGTTAATAAAACCAACATACTTGATTGTGAGAAGAATTTTATAAAAAGTGTACGTATAAATGAAAAACATATTAATGCATTTTTGGATACTGGCAGTCAATGCCATATGATTTGTGAATCTGTCGCGGAAAAATTACCCTGCAAGAAAATAAAGTGTTTAATGAAAATTAATGGCATTTGTGGTGGCGCTCGTTATGCAATGAGTAAAACTTTTATCGATATTGAAATGGACAATGTAAAACGTAATATTGAAGTGTATATCGTTGATGATGATTTACTGACAACCGATTTATTGCTAGGCCAAGACATTTTTAATCGGGTTAATGTGAGTAAGAAACATGGACAATTTATATTCGAAAACAATGTAATGAGAAATTTCATTAAAGCGAGTGAAAAAACTGTAATCGGTAAAGATGACGTTAATTGCGGAAATGAAAATAATGCTGTTAAAAATAAATTAATAAACATTTTGAATGACTACCGAGATGTGTTTGCAAACGGTATGAGTGAAATCGGTAAAACTGACGTTATCGAAATGCATTTAGAATTAGATACTAATAGGCCGATAACACAACAACCATATCGCGTACCGGAACCAAAGAGAGACACTGTGAATAAAATTATTGATGAATTATTACGCAACGATATCATAACGAAATCTACGTCAACATATGCGAGTCCGATAATTTTACTAAAAAAGAAAGACGGTTCCGATCGAATGTGTGTTGACTACCGCCGGTTAAATAGTCACATCGAAACAGAAATTTATCCGATGCCAAATATTGAAGAAAGGCTTCAAAACGCGACACGGTATAAACTGTTTACAACACTCGATTTAAATAGTGGTTATTACCAAGTGCCCATTGCTGAAAACTCGAGAAAATATACTGCATTTGTGACGACGGACGGTCTTTATGAATTTAAACGCATGCCATTTGGGCTAAAGAACGCGCCAGCTGTTTTTCAACGGCTTATGATGCATATTAAAGAAAAAACGAAGCCAGATGACATGCTACATTATATGGATGATATATTGATTGGCAGTGACTCGATCGACGAAATGTTTGATAAACTTGCGAGAGTGTTTAAAGCGTTACGCGAATTGAAGTTAACATTAAACATTAAAAAGTGCGAGTTTCTTCAAGAGTCCGTTGAATTTTTGGGCCATAAATTAACGCCAAATGGAATAAGTCCCGGCTCCATAAAAGTACGAGCAATCCAGGAATTCAAGACGCCATCTAACATACATGAGGTACGTAAATTTTTGGGTTTAAGCGGTTATTTCAGGAAATTTGTGCCATGCTACGCCTCCATTGCTGAACCCATGAGAAGACTCCTTCAGAAAGATGCAGCGTTCCAATGGAGTGAAAATCAGGAAGCGTCATTTCAAAAATTAAAAAACATGTTAATTAATCAACCGTTAATGGCAACGTATCGGGTAGAAGGCGATCATGAAATTAATACTGATGCTAGCAGTAGCGGTTTGGCAGGTGTACTGTTACAACGAGAGAAGGATGGATGGAAACCTGTGTTATACTATAGCCGATATACGAGTGCCGAAGAACGAAAATATCACAGTTATGAACTTGAGACCCTAGCAGTTGTTGAGACACTGGAACGTATGCGGTATTATGTGTATGGTAAACAAGTTAAGGTTGTAACAGACTGCAATGCAATTCGTACCGCGATGACGAAACGAGAATTGATTCCGAGAATAGCCCGATGGTGGTTACGCATCCAAGACTACGAAATTACCATTGAACACCTTGCAGGTACGCGCATGAATCACGTGGACGCTTTGAGCCGTTATCCAGTTGAAGAATCCCATGAAATTGACAGCGCATCCCTTATGGTGATGAAAACCAACGTTTCTGAAGAAGATTACCTCTTCAGCATGCAATTGCAAGACGAAAATATAAAACTGATTATTAAAAAGGTACAGGAAAAAGATCCCGTCGTTATGAACGAGTACGCAATGCAGTATGGGAGGCTCTACCGAAATGTAAACGGTAAGAGGCTTTATGTAGTGCCAAGATCCTTGCGTTGGCGTATTGTTAATGATAATCACGACAGGGCCGGTCATTTAGCAGTAGACAAAACTATACAGCGAATTCAGGAGTACATGTGGTTTCCAAGAATGATGAATTTTGTAAAAGCTTATATAAAGACATGTATCGACTGTGCGTATAACAAAAGCCCAGGTGGTAAGCAAGTAGGTGTGTATTATTATGACGACATTCAGCCCATACCGTTCCATACAATACATTTGGACCACTTAGGACCTTTTCCCAAAAGTAAGCGTGGAAATGAACATATTCTTGTCCTCGTTGATGCGTTCACCAAATATACGATCGTAAAAGCTGTAAAAAGCACAGCCACGAGACACGTTTTAGCCATTATTGACGACGTGACTAGTTATATTGGTGTACCTACACGTATAGTCACCGACAGAGGCACTGCCTTCACTTCAAAAGATTTTGGTCGATATTGTGAAGAGCATGAAATCAAGCACATTCAAAACGCCGTACGAACCCCTCGTGCAAATGGTCATGCTGAACGTACCAATAGAACGTTACTTTCTATGCTTAAAACTACAGTTGAAAATGATCGACGATGGGATGACAGTCTACGTAATCTTCAATGGTCAATTAATACCATGCGTAATAAAACTACAAAACAGTCTCCTCACGAATTGGTCTATGGTTTTACACCGCGCGACATTCTAAAAAACAAAATAACGTTAATTCTCCATGATGAACAGGATGGCGATGATTCGAATTTAGAGAATTTGCGAGAAACAACCGCTCATCGAGTGAATCAAGCGAAGAAACAATTGAAAGACAAATACGATAAACAACACGCTGCACCGATCAAATACAACATAAATGACCTTGTATTAGCCGAGAATGAACCTGCGAGTAGTGGTGAATCCCGAAAATTGGAGCCGAAATATAAAGGACCGTATGTGATAAAATGTGTTTTAAACAACGATCGCTACGTCATCACCGATTTGCCTGGTTCTACAAGAACAAAACGTCATTATACCGGTATTTACGCGTCTGAGAAATTAAAACCGTTTTGTAACTTCAACGAAATTGAAGAAGAATATAGTCCAAGCGAAGATGAAGACACCCACGATGGCCGTAGTGAGGACACTCCAGGTGTACAGGAAAGGCCGACTGTTGGCATCACTGGAAATTGACGGAGAAAAAAAGGGAGTTCAGCCGCGGAGTTTAAAAAAGAAAGACACGAAATAAATTGTAAAGATAAAAAGAAGAATAATTTGTGAAGAAAATAAAATATTGTCTAAATATTTAAATAAAAGATAAATGTGCATCTTTTAAAGTTATAAACAATATGACGTTTATTTAAGTTTGATGCCAGAAAAGTATTAGGGGATGTTATGTATTCCACGCGAAATTAAAACGTGCGGAATTTTTATAGAATTGTTGGAAATATGTATTTTCACGTGGAATGCAGAACATAATCGATTGTTTTTAAACGTGAATAAAGTTAATAGATTTTTATAGTTAAATTTTTGTTTATACATATCGTCGGAAGGTTACTGGTTAACCGCATGGAACATTTAAAAAAATTTACTTATTGTACTTTTCTTAAATTTGTTTTCAGTCTTTCGATATCTTGAATATATTAGGGTATATAAAGTTATTATCCTCTTTTATATTTCTCTTAATAAATGCACACGTTGGACCTACTTGAAAGGAAGTGAACAATATTGTGTGTCTTTTTCTGCACAGCCCAATCACTTTTCATGTTGAGCGTAAAAACATAGAAACTTTAACGGGCTGACCCGCGAATTCGACAAAATAAGAAAGTTTATTGTCGACATCGTGAAGAAAATATTCTATGGTGTATTTTTATACAATAAATAAAAAAACATTCATCGATTTTCTCAAAAACATAAAATTTTTCCATGCGGCTGGTCAGTAACTACCCAGCAAAAAAATTCTGTTTTGGAAGCACTAACAACTGAGGGAAGCAATGTGTTGTTTACTGGATTACAAAAGCTTTGAAAGCTGCTTCTGAAAAGCACTAACATAACGCAGGCTCTCTAAAGAAAAGTAAAGAACAAAAGTAAAGTAAAAGTAAAGAACAAAAGTAAAAAAAAATTGCAAGCCAGTAACTTTTGCATCTGAATACACAAAGGCAATACAATATTATTGCCTCTGTGAAGCACACTGGTAAGGCACAAAATTATGGCTTTTTGGAAGTTGAATTCATGCGCAACCACAAGTGATTCTCTAACATTGTCTCCCTTACAAAAACGCTTTAGAAGTAGTAATTTGAGCTGGGTACCCGACGATATGTACATATGTATGTATAGTTTTGTATATTCCCTGCAGATAATGCGACTAGTCCATACATGTATGTAAATACTCCAAAGAGGAGTAGTAATACTCCAAAACTACTCCAAATGTATGAAAAAAGGAGGTTGATGTCCAAGGATTGGTCCAACTTTGCATTACATCGGACTAACCCCAACACTGCTCCATATAGAATAGTTGTAGACTACGATCATAATCGTTTAAACACGAATACTTATTGTGCAGCATTGAATGCTTGTGTGAAAACGATATGATCCATGATTGAATTACATGGGACCATGTTGTAACTAGTCTGTTTCATCTAGATTGGTCCACGTATTACAATATTATATGCAGTTTTTTTTTCATATACATACATACATACATATGTATGTATAATTTTTTTAGCGCCAAAATGGTCGAATCAGCTGTTGTATAAATTTTACTGGATTTTACAATTTTTGCGTTCGCGTACTTTTATTTGCAAACTTTTTTATTGAGAGTAATTTCCTTAAATTACTCAGTATTTACTCAGTTACTGGATTTTACTGGAAAAGTACTCAAACGCACCTATTATATCAACCACAGAAATTCCTTTAGAGCTCAGACACCTTTCGAGCTCCACGATTCACTTCTTATAATTATTAGAGAAACTCAAAAATTCGCGTTCGCAGAAGACATCAAGCAGTCTCAAAACGCAAAGAACTAAAGGTGTCAAATCCGATCAAAAGTCTATCTCCATTTCTAGATGAAAATTGTATTCTAAGAATCGGAAGCAGACTAGAAGAGTCAACGTTGTCATTCGATACAAGGCATCCAATGCTCCTTCCTTATAATGAGATAATCAGCAAACTAATATTTGAGTCCATACACAAAGAAAGTGGAAGTGCAAAAATCAGTCCCCTTCCCAAGGAAAACTACAAATCTACCGACAAAAATAAAGGAAATAGTGCGGACCTCGAGAGAAACCAACCAACCTACTGACAAATCCAAAAACTCCCCGCCCCAAAAACACTGCACTTTAGCTCCAACAAGCTTACTAATGGTTCTCGCCTTATTCCTTCCGTTAATAGTATGCCAGCAAGGCACCTAACAAGGATAATTAGCTCTCCTGGGTTACACCTTAAACAGATTGGTCAAGTTCAACCAATCATCTCAGAATGGAAGCTCCTAATCTACTTTGAACTGTCACCATTTCTCAATTAACTACAACTTCTAGCAAACGGAACGAATACGTTAATGAAATGTTGCAATAGTTCAGATCTTAATCACCAATGTCTCGCGGTCGTTACGGATTTTAACACCGTTAGGCATAAAGTGGATGTTTATTTCGAAAGCCTCTTAAGAACAAAGAAACGAGGGGCAATTGATTTCATTGGAAATGTAGCAAATTCATTATTTGGAGTTCAGGATTCACAGTATGCGGAAAAAATTACCAACACCATCAACAGTATAAAAACTAACGAAGATCACTTGGCACACCTTCTACGGAATCAAACATCATTCGTCGACTCCACCCTTAATATTATGAAGCAAACGGAGGCTCATACTCAGAATAGCCTCGATAAGTTAAACTTTAGGCTGAAGAGGCTCGAGAACTTTACAGTTAATGGAACCAGCAGTTTCAACTCATTGCATCGCTTAGCATTAGAGCTGGCAAACTATATATAGTTTAATTTTCATTAGACTATCGATATTTTTTTCCCGATAGCGATACTATCGTTGAAAAAATATATTACCAAATACTTACTTTCAAATTTAATCTTAATTAACCTTAGTCTAATGTATTTAATTGATTGTTAAAATTCGTTTGTTTTTTTTTTTAATTGAAGTAAATGTTATTTTTTTCACAAGAAACTTTACCCCATTTTACTTCAAGATACCCTTTTTGACCCTTTTTTTTCTTAAATACTTTTTTATGATACTTTCTCGAAAAGTTTAACTGCAACCCTGCCCGCAAGCCATACCACAATTGTGGACATAAGCGATGCCAACTCTACCCCTTTTGTGGTAGATCTACCTGTTTTGGGTATCTCACTCAACTCCACAACTTTCGGAGAAAAATCTACCACTTTCTTAGCTTTTCAATAACAATACTAAAGTAAAGTTACCCGAGTTTTTTATCTAATCCAAACTAGAAGTTCAACTGAAGTATATTTTCAGCAATGCATGCAAACAACTCGGCATTGATTACGTTATTTAAAAGTTGCTACATGCCCAAATATTTCCTTTACTGAGCCAGTTTGTAAGAAAATTTATCGTTCTTCTACATTAAGGATGTAACGAATACCAGTTTAGCAAATGCGAATGCGAAAACGAATAATACATTTTAATTTTTTGCGAAAGCGAATGCAAATACAAATGAAATACAATACGTTAAAAAAAAAACACATGAAAATAAATTTGTATAAGAACATGAAGTTGTGTTGTATAATCTATTAAAAATAAGTATGTATATGAAATCACATTAAAAAAGATATAGATAATAATTAAAAAGAAATAATATGATAATAATATGAGTGGCACTTGTTTCGCTTAGAATTTACAACAAACAAAAACTAGTTAGTATTTTTTGCATTTAAAATTGTTTGTGCTTAACATTTTCCAAAAGTTTGAAAAAGTAGAGAATATTTTCCGCAAATTAAATACTGCCTTTTCTTTTTCAAAAAGTGAAACATATTTCCAAACACTTATGAGAACTTATGTATTTATAGAAAAATTTTCCGCTAAAATTTAAAAGGTTTTTACTTGTAAGTATAAGTATGTATCTTTTTCATGCTGGCTTAAAATAATTTTGGTGTTTTTGATGTTTATTGATCCTAAACTATTTTCGTAAAAGAAGTACAAAATTTTTTTGTCTTTAGTATTCGCTTGAAATATTCGCATACATTTTAGCGAATGCAAATAGTAAATGTAAGCGAATAATTTGCGAAAGCGAATGCAAACATTCGTCACATCCCTATTCTACATATATATTTAGTTCGAATGTTGAAATTTAATTGTTGAAAAGTGTTTACTGATGCTCTGCAAGGAGTGCTATACACTGAACGATGTATTAGCGCTAGCGCCGGTAAACTTACACCTGCAGAGGAGCATTACAAATTATTTCATGAAAATATTTATTCCTTTAAATTAATTAAGTACCGATGCCATAATTTAATTCTGAAATCTTTTAGTTGTTTTTTGTATTAAAACTTTTAGTATTAACAATCAGCAACGATGACTTCTCATAAGCTTCCTTATAAAATATTTTTTTATCGCAACGGAAGGTTTATGTGTAGTTTCCACAATGCAAGCAAGCGACTTGTCTAAAAAAGTTGTATAGGAATCACTCAAAAATTTGAGTGTTTTTCATATATTTATTCTAGACAAGTGCCTTGCTTGCATTGTGGAAACTACACGTTAATTAGCAGTAAAAAAAATACCCTAAAAATAAAAGTGGTAGATCTACCTCTTTTCAAAGTAACATTTGTTGGAAACAACCTCTTTTTCACATCGAATCTACATCCAAGAAAGATTTTGGGTTGGCATCACTGGTGGACACATACAAGATTGATGCCAACCCAAAATTGTTCTTAGTTGTAGATTCGATGTGAAAAAGAGGTAGTTTGCAACAAATCTTGCTTTGAAATAGGTAGTTCTACCACTTTAATTTTTAGGGTATTTTTTTTACCGTTAATTAACCTTTCGTTGCGATCAGAAATATTTTAAAAGAAAGCTTATGATAAATCTTAATTGCGGATCGTTAATACTCAAAATTTTAATAAAAAAACAACTAAATAAATTTAAGAATTCAATTATGCCATCTTCACTTAATTAATTTGAAATATTTTGGACGTGCAGAAGAAACACATACATACATACATATTGTTGGTATCAAAAACTCAAATAAATGTAACTTTACAGGAGAAGGTAAAACTGTAATATTTAAAATGTAATTTTTTTGGTACAACTGCTTGTAAAAGCGCTGTTTTTTAAACCATGTATTGCAATACATTTTTCTCACGAGATGTATTTGTGTGAAATGTATTGAAATCACTGAAAAACTCAAATTCGTAACAAATACGAGTTAGAGTCTTTCTACTTGAGACCATCGATATTTAGCATAAATGTTTATTTTCATATTTAAAGGAATAAATATTTTCATTAAATAATTTGTGATGCTCCTCTGCAGCGATAGCGCTGGTACATCGTTCAGTGTACAGAAATCCTTGCAGAGTATTACCAAATTTTGTTTCTGCAAACAATTTTGAACAAATTAACTTTCGACAGACGAACGAGCAATTTTCTCACAAACTGGCCCAGTAAAGGAAATATTTGGGCATGTGGCAGATTTTAGATAGTGCAATCATCGCAGCGATGCTTACATTCATTGCTGAAAATATTTTCAGTTGAACTTTCAGCTTGAATTAGAATCTAATCCGCAAGCAGGGTGACCGATGACATTTTTCAAAAAGTGGCACCAAATAGGGGATTTATCAAAAAAGGGGCAAAATTAAAAAAAAAAAACGAGAAAACTACACTAAAATCATGCTACAATAATACAGGTAACCGCGAAGCGCCAGCAATGTTTCGTGATGTGATCTGCCAAATGGTGTTTATGTTTTACCAACACACGCGCACAGTGCCTATTAAAACTGTACTAATACAAACATGCTTTGCAAAGCCAAGAGAAAACGCAAGTACATGTATATTGTTTTCTCTTGGTTGTATCTCTTGTCAATAGCGATGCCAACTATTTATAACCCAAACGCGCTATTCCCCTACTTAAAACGCGCTATGTTACAACATTGTAAACTATTTGTAGTCAAAACGCGCTATTTTCCGACGCGCTAAATTAGATTTTATTCTATGATTTTCATTAATGACAACGTATTTTATATATTTCTCATTTCGCGTTTATGATAACAAATTGTTATATTTTTAATGCTTTTTAGAGAGTTCTAGGAAATTTTTGAAAAATATGGACGCACGTACATAATTTTTTTTCTAAAACAACAACACAACTTCCACCTTTTTTTAAATAACCTTGAAAAATAACTTTTTTTTCCTCTACTGAAAGAATTTGATTTAGGACAGTCGTATTAGTAAATACAATGAATTGTTTTTAGTAGCTCTTTTTCAGATTTTACAATATTGCTTCTTCGAAATTATATCCTAAATAACTAAAATCATTTAATACAGAATCAGAATCGCCTTCCAAATAATCGAAATCTTTAGTTTTTCTTTTAATTTTACTTGTTAGACTTTGTAAAATACGTTTTTAATTCTAACCACATTTGAGGGAATTGTTTTGCGACAGCTGCATCATTAACTAATTCGAAAATTTTTATCAGATTTTTGGATACTCGAAATTTTTGAAATATATACAAAAAAAGCTAAAAAATATTGAACTGAAATAATGTTATTGACTTTATTTAAAACGCGCTAACTTACCGCTTTTTTTATTAAACGCGCTAAGATGAAAAAAGCGCTTTTGGGATAGTTAAAACGCGCTAAATTGGCATCGCTGCTTGTCAATCACAAAACAGCAATAAAAATAGCTGTTGTTTTATTTGTTGTAGATTCGCGGCTACCTGTATTATTGTATCATGACTAAAATGTTAATTTTTAATGTATTATTATATACAGTAGTTCACGGATAAATGCGCCACGCTTAAGAGAGTTTCACGCTTAAATAGTTGTCAAAACCAACATTTTCCTCGATCTATTTAATTTTTGCACATATTTTTCTGTTAAATGAATCCCGCTTTACTGCGTTTCACTCATATACATATATGTAGGTCGTATATTTCATAAAAATAAATTATTTATCATGCAGACTTTCACGGTTAAATGCACAAACTGAATTTAAAATTTTCAACCTTGTAAATTGTTTCTTTAAAAATTCCACACATTAAAATTAATAAACTAACCGAAAAAAACGCCAAAATGAAAATAAATCATCAAATTTGGCAAGCCTGTTTTATCTGTTTACAATCAAGGCGAATTCAGTATCAGGTGACTTTATCAACCCGGCTGATTATCAGCTGTTGATGCCAAGTTAAGCATTTTGAACCAAAATGTCAAAATTTGCTTAGAAATCTTCTGACAGATTGGTTTTGTAGCATAGCAAACTACGTGTTGTTTTTTGTGTTGTAAAATTGTTGTAGGGAAGAGTTCACCTGATACTGAATTCGCCTTGATCACAATATCTACGTTGAAACAAAAACTTCAGATTTGTGCAGAAATTCAAGAAATTTCTAAATTTCTTGTAAAATTTATGCATGTGTATGTAGCATACATACATACGTATGTATGTACGTTTCTTTGACGTACAATGTACATATGTTACATGCACATGAACTTAAATCTGTTGCCTTAAATTTCAATTTGTGAAATTGTTTTTTAGTTTTTAAGATGATTTGCTTGAATTGTTATGTTTAACTTTAAAATAATTTTATTTTTCGTTTCATTGAATTGAATAACCAATCGGAAAACGATGATCTCTAATACTTAAACATATTTTCGTTTTCTTTTAGTAAGAATGAAAAGGGATAGAATTTGGTTATGAAGCACGCACTTCAGAGGGAATTTTGTTAAATGCGTTGGTAAGGCAAATAACCATGATTCTTTTAAATGCGCCGGTAACGCACTTAACCGTGTTTTTTTTAAACGTTTATCGTTTAATTGCGTTGGGGTTTAGACATTTTCACAAACGCATTTATCCGTGAACTACTGTATATTCAAGCAGTTTCTTCTGGAGTGTTGAGTATTAGAGCCCTTGTGTCCCTCTTTTTTAAACGGATGTGTCCAGTAAAATTCAAGATATTACGAGCTCTCGAGTTTTGTTATGTATTTGCCTGCGTATTTTGCGATTTCTTCAGTCAGTAGTGGCATATTTAAATCACGATGCATATTTGAATTTTTAATATACCATGGAGCCGATGTTATTAGTCTTAAAATCTTATTTTGCCTTCGTTGGATTCTCTCTATATTGGATGCTGAAGCAGTGCCCCATAGCTGAATTCCGTAGCACCATATATGTTTTAAGAGCTACTTGTATATTAAAAGTTTACAATCTAGACTGAGTGTTGAATTTCTACCAATCAGCCAATGTATCTGAGTTAATTTCAGTTTCATTTGTGTTAGCTTTGAGTCAATATGGGGCTTCCATGTAAGCCGTCGATCAAGGTGTATACCAATGTATTTTACGGTTGAATGTTGAAGAACAACTTGATTGTTGATTCGAATTGGGGAACAAGTATCTCTTCGCAGGGCAAATGTTACCTGGACACATTTTTGCTCGTTTACTTTGATTCTCCATAAATTTAACCATAGTTTCAGTTGTGTAATATGTTCTTGTAGATATCGGGAAGCCTCGTGAGGGTTTTCGTGCATACTAAGGCAGGCTGTATTATCGGCAAACGTAGATGTATGGATATTGCTGCTCAAAGGCATATCACAAGTGTAAATCAAATACAAAACTGGCCCCAGTATGCTCCCCTGTGGCACACCGGATGATATAGATTCGGGCACACTCATGAAGTCTCCTTCCACAACCGTAAACTTCCGGGTAGTAATATAACTTTCTAATAGCTTCAGAAAATTTATTGGTAAATATGATTTCAATTTTAAAATAAGACCTTCATGCCACACTTTATCAAATGCCTGAGAAACGTCGATAAACAGCGCAGAACAATACTTCTTTTCTATATTCTTATGATTTGAATAGGCTAATGTTCGTAACGCTTTTTAAGCCAAATTACATGTGATAATTATTAATGAACAAATAATATCAAAGTTTGTTGTAAATATTCTGACAACAACACATAGTTGAACGGAACAGCCAGCCGTTTTCGAAGGGCACTAAACCCTTGGTTAAACTCAACTGGAGTTTTAAGCTTTCTAGAAGCACGCCACAAAGAGTAATTAGATACTGGTGTGACATCAAGACATTCCAAATAATTTTTAAGAGATGCAGTTTTTTCAAATGCAAGCAACTCTTGGATTCGTTTACTACACTCTTTAAATCTGATTTTAAGTTGGGGTGTTCTGTGCTGTTGCCATTCTCTTCCAGCTCTTCTTTTTTCACTTACGAGACGTTCAATATCCGTAGAATAAATTCTATTTACCCTAGTCTGCGGATGGGCGGTAGTGGCATGTTCACCAGCCTGTTTAATATTTTCATTAAGGTTGGCAATGTTAGATTCAATATCATCAGGTGTTCTTAGCGTAATATTTTCCGTGCAATGACTACTAAGATATTTTTTAAATCCCAGCCAATTAACACGATTTATCAAACTCGCATTTGGGTGAGGTAAGTCCCTTCTTAATGTATTACAAATTGTAACGATCGTGGGAGAGTGATCGGACGAAAGATCTAGAGATGCTTCAATTTGAATTAAATCCCTAGAGATATTTTTCATGACGCCAAAATCTATAACATCCGGAATTTTATTTATCTCAGTAGGCCAATAAGTGGGCTCCCCACTCGAAATGACATCCAAGCCCATTTTGGAAATTGTGTTGAACAATGCCCTACCTCTAGGTGTAATAAGACGCGAACTTCAGAACGTATGTTTTGTATTGTAGTCGCCAGCTGCTACGAAGCAAGGGCCAATAGATTTGTAGAAATCCTCGTATGATCCTCAGTAATTGCGAACCTAGGAGGGGAGTAAATTGATGATATGACAAAATTTGAGCAAAAATTTTCGACACAAATATTTGTTGCTTGTAGATGTTCTTCACAAATGTTGTCCAGAATATAGTGCTTGAGTCTTGACTTTATCAAAATTGCTGATCCACCGCATGCTCTTCCTCTCGGGTCCTTTGAATCATATAAGATGTAGCCATTAATTTTAAAGAGGCTTCTCGAAGTCAAATGAGTCTCAGAGACCAACATTATATCAATATCGTTTTCTCTGAGGAAGTGCTCAAGTTTGTTTTTGTGTTGGCGAATGCCGTTTGCGTTCCAGAAACATATTTTTAACGTGTTATGGCTTGTTAACTAATGCTTGAAGCAGAGTATTCTGCATTCTCAGCATTTCTTGCATCATGCTGTTGTAAAATTGTTTATAGTTTGCACCAGATTTTCAATAGTAGCTTCAAGGTGATTAAAATTAAAGCATGAGCTTGTATTTGTTAAAGTATTTGGCCGTGAAACATTTTGTGTGGAAATAGAGCTTGTCTTAGCAGCATCGGCATACGATACACGTGAATTAACTGGTTGGCTCACTTGGCAAAGAGTGGCGTAGTAAGCGTTTGCTGTTTGTGCTGGAGCTACTTTAGGTTTTTGCCCCATAGTCTTTTTAACGAAAGAATATACAGGACATCCTCCATAGTTAGCGGTGTGATTACCTCCAGAATTACTGCATTTTTTTTTCTCCTTGATCTTTTGGTTTAGTACAACTAGCAGTACCGTGCAATTCACCGCAAATAACACAAACTGTAGGTAATTTGCAGTAAGTTTTTGTGTGGCCATATTCTTGACAATTATGGCACTGTATTATTATATTGGAAACATTTTTTACTTTATCCCTGGAGGACAACATAAGAATATATGCCCTTCAATACGATCTGCAGTCCTTTAGCACTCTTAAGCTGGTATGTGTAGAAACGTGTTTTATTTTTTTCAAATTCAGAAACCATTTTGCGGAAATCTGTTTCGTCATAAATTTGAATTTTCGTTTCATTGATATTGCCACGTTTTATTGGAACAATGTGAAATTTATTCTCACCAATGACCGAAATTAATTTTTTAATAAGAGCGTTTGAATTTTTTTTCTCTCAAATAGATTTGTGGCGGCGTGGAGGTTTTGTTCGCGGATATATCAGGTATGTCGTTGTCATCTTGCAATATTTGAAAACGATTAGTGGGGGATGCGCTGTTAGCCCTAGATACCTTTGAAGCAGATGCAATTTTTGGGCTTCGCCAGCGCTTTCCCACAGTTATATATCGGTCCATTCCGACTTGGACCTTGGGTTTTGGGCTGCTCTTATTTATAGTGACAAATTGGGTAAGTGATGAACACGAGCCTGAATCGGATGATATCGCTGATTTAAATGACGAAGTAGTAGGCAACTGTAACGTTAACGAATCACTAGTTGGCATTGGACAAAGCGAAGTTGATCGCGGACGAAAAATTGGCTTTGCCGTTAAAAAAGTCTATCATCAGGTTTTTTGTTTAAATTAAGAGCATCAGAACTCACAGTAAGATAGGCATTTCTGCCGTTATAACTCACTAGTGAATAATGTGTTAAACTCTTCCATCAATTTGACTCCCCTTTCAGCTGAGTCATTAACAACGTTTATTGATTTTAATACTTCCCTTCCTTTGTTAAAATATTCATTGCGAGACCATTCACTGGCATCAGTTTCAATAAACGATGTGTTTAGTTTAAAACGCTCAAAAAACATCAATGACTTTTTAGTGATTAAGCTACATGGTAATCCTTTTCAAAAAATTCGTTCAAGTCGCTATAAGATAACAAACATTTTTTCGGAGCTAAATCGTTTTCTTCAACACCTTTTTTTATTATCAATTAGTTCCCGCAATTTTGTGGACATTCGTCATTTAACTTCGAGTGGTACATTTTCATCAAAAAGGGAAAAGAGAACTGGCTCATCAGCTTAGTACCAAAGATGGTTTAAAAACTTTTGCAAGCAGGCTTCAGCAACTAATGAATCCTTTTCTTTATATTTATTCAAATTTTTTTAAAGTTTAATGTCGTTCCATGGCGCTTCAATGCCTTTATTTGCATTAATCCATGGTTTTATGTAATTAACTACAACAAAGCCACATATCCTACATAATGCTTTTGTCTCAGCGTCTGTAATTAGAAATTCTTTTCTTAAGAGAAATATTTTTATTGAATAAATAGCTTTGGCCATCCATCGGGCCTTATGATAAGCACCGGGCTTTCGTATCTTATTTCCTTTTGGAAAAATGCCTCCCAAAAGGATGACGACGAGTTCTAAGAACTCTGTGAGCATTGAAACACAGAAAGAAGACTTTTTTGTCGCTGTTTTAACTAACCGCCTAACTAACAAAGAAGCAAAATATTAACAAAGAAAAAAAATATATCCAACACATGACAAAAATAAATTAATGACTTAACAAAGAATTATTTTTTTGTATGGGAACCACCTTAAGGGTTGAAGATAGACGATAAGTATGTTTAGAGAAAATCTTTGTATTGAAAAAATATAGGAGGTTACTCATACATTTGACTTCGATAGGTACGCCCTAGGGGCAGTTAGAGCACTGCGAGTAAATTTTATAAAAATTTCCCCTTTGTAAGGGAACCCCCTTAAGGAGAGGAGTTGGGCGGTCGGTGTGTTTAAAAAAGATCTTAGGCGGAGAAAATTAATGGGTGCTGGTCATACATTTAACCCTTGTAGCGGTGACCCCGGGAAAGTTGTATGATTTTTTGTAATTTTTTTTGCTTTTACCCTCAACTTTGAGCACGAAGGCGTGACCTTTGCCCCCATCTGACCGCCACCATTTTTTTTTGTTCAAATATTTTTTTTCCAAACCTCACAAAATGAGTGGTTCTTGCAAGTCGAAATCGAAAAATCGTTAACTACGCCATACCTAATGTACACATGTAAATAAATGTTTGTTGTGCTCAATGCGGCGGCACGTGATAATATTAAGATACCGACTTGAAATTTTTACAGAATCATATTTTTGCTTTAGCTGATAGCCAAAGTAGCTAGTGCTATTTAAATATTATATTAGTCTTATATTTATATAAGTTTTAATATCATGTAAATAAATAATAATATTTTTCCTATAATTAATAATTTAAAAGGGCGCTGCATTAATAATATTACAAAAAAAAATTATGGTCATATAAGGACCAGTCTTTTAGCTTTTTTCATAAGTCACTTTCTTCAACTCTGGTCTACTTTGTGTCACTGAGAAAGCGACGAATGAAGTTGTGCACGCCTCTATGAATTTTTTTCTGGTTTTTTGCTTAGTTTTTTTGAGCATATGGAACGAAATTAAAGTTCAAAATTTAATAAATTTGTACAGCCAAAAAAAGCATAATTATGGAAGCTAAGAAATATTTTGTGATAAAAAATGATTTTGGAAATATGCAATGTATTTTATGCTATGAAACATAGAAAAATAATAGGGGAAAAAAGGCATTTTAATAATTTTCGCAACGCTGCGAATAAATTTAATTTGGAATTTATACACTACATTATTGAGTGGATTATTAGATTTTTTACTTTTTACTTAAATTTTTATTAAACTGCTTATTTACAAAAAATATTCAAACAATTAATAACCACAGCATGTACTTCAAATCAGGGAACGAAAATGACTTCTTGGATTTAGTACCAACTGTGAAAATAAAATGTACTTTTTGGACCATAACAGTACAATTTTTTTTTAATATTTATTAATAAAACGGAAACGTAAAATAATGTGTAAAAATTCAGAAGTAAACAATAAAAGGAAGAAAGTTAACAAAAATGTGTATAAAAATTCAGTATAAATAATAACATAACAAAATATTAAATATTACATTCATAAGAGTACAGTCGTAGATCACACTTATTAGAGATCGATTATTTTAAAAATTTTGCTTATTAACAGGCCTCTTATTTTCATGCACTATAAAATCTAAGTTATGCGCATAAGAATGCGTGATAAAACCTAAAACACACTATTGAAGTAAAGGAGCGATATGTAGTTAACAAAAAAAAGCCAAGGTGAGTTCATGTATGAGGTGCTGTCAAGTTAGCAGGTACAGTTAAAGTACTAGACAGATTTTTTTGTTGCTGACACCACACAAAAAATTAAGGACAACATAGGCAAAATTAATGTTACCATATAGTGAAACATTGGCATTTTTGAAATTGTACCAAGCAACTCGCGGTAGTACCACGGTACCAACGAGGTCAAAAATATAAAAAGTGCTTCAAATTACAAAACATTTCTTTTAGTGGAAATTTATTTTACTCTCATTTTTCTAACCAATACAAACATATTTTATTTTGCGGGGCACTGGTAAACACTGTTGCCAACTTTGTTCCAACAAATATCGGTAAAGTAGATAAGAAAATAGGTAGAAAATAGCTAAACTTCAAAAATATTTGAAAACTTAGCGATAAATAACTAAAAAAACAAATTTATTTTTAGGATGTTATAAATATTGTACGGTTACTTAACTTCTTTCACAATTCCCAAATTTCTCTACTCTGATATACCTACATACATATGTATATGTAACATATTCATTTTATACTTTTGTATATTCCTATGTGTATAAAAAACTATAAGCGGTATTATTTTTAACTAAAAATTGTAAACGAATCTTCAGCATTAATAGTTTCGTAGGTACGAAATTTGCCTAATAATTTGGTACCTAATTTGCAATGTAGCAATTGCATGTACCGAATTCAGTACTTCCATAGTAAAAAAATTGCTTCAAATAAAGCAGGCTTTTGCTATTATAGAGTAAAAATAGCGCTCTCAAGCCTGCTGATTTTTGTATGACGAGTTCACTGTTTGGAGTACTAAATTTTTGCTCATAAAAGTCCTTTTATGAATTGTTGTCAGCAGAGTGAGTCTTGTGTGTGACGAACAGCAGATAGGTATTGCTCGAATAGTAGCACAGGCAGTTGTGTACGACGTGTGTATATAACAGTGGAATAGACATAGTTGTATCGAGTGGTAGTATATCCCTGCAAATAATGCGACTAGTCCATAAGGACTACTCCATACAAGACCATGACTATTACAAAACTAGTCCAAATTTATGGATAAAACATGGTCGATTTAACATTGCGATGTCCCAGGGATGAAGCACATGGTCAAAATTTGCACTACATCGGACCACCCCCAAAATTACCCCATATGGAATAGTTATAGACTGCTCGCATACAATTTGTTTGCCTAAAAAGAACGATCATAATCGTTTAAACACGAACACATATCGTGCAGCATTGAATGGTTGTGCGAAAACGACATGATCAGCCATGGATCCATGTTGTAACTAGTCTGTTTCATGTAGTCCAATATTATTTGCAGATACTTAATTAGTTTAAGTCGTGTGTGTGTGTATTTAAGCTCTTGATTACATTAGTTTAATGTCCCTTTTCACAATGTATGATTAAGAGTTAACGTGAACTTTAA
This sequence comes from Tachina lurida, assembly GCA_944452675.1. Classification (NCBI taxonomy): domain Eukaryota; kingdom Metazoa; phylum Arthropoda; class Insecta; order Diptera; family Tachinidae; genus Tachina; species Tachina lurida. The sequence goes on from OX101753.1 coordinate 53,068,644, forward strand.
CTGACAGTTCTTCATACAAAACTTGCCGTTAAATTCTCTGTAAGCTTTTAATTGTAAATTGAGAAAAGGCACGTAATAAATAAAAATAGTGTCATTCTTAACCTTAATTACTACGACACCGTTGTATGTTTATTCATTTCGAAATCTTCGAGTTCACGGAAAAGCGTTTTTAAAGGCTAAAAACGTAACAATATCTTCCGTTTCGTGTGATTTCTGTATATTTTTGTGCTAAGAATCGACACAGTGTAAAGAGAACTTTATTCTCAAGGAGTTCGATCGTGACCGTGATGTGTGATGGACGTGTTACGGAGATCAGAGCATTTTCTTGATGTTACACTAAAAAAACAATTTTTTTGCACATAATTGACATTCTTCTACTGTCGAATAACAAAAAAACGAAAAAGAAAAAAAACTTGAAATGAGAGAGCAACGTGCTCAAAACTCAAATAATAAAGACAACGTGAATCCAAACAACAACAAAAACCATGTAAATACAATAGCAACAATATTAATAGAGACAATGACAGAAAACGAAAACCGAAAAATATGGATAACAATACTACAGCAAAGCGCTTTAAAAACAATTATTATTCTGTGTTAGACTGTGAAAACGATGATAATTGTGATAAAAATGTATTAGGAAAATTTGAGAAACATGTAAAAGATAAAAAAAAATAAAGAGAAACCTGTAAGTTCTCATTCAGATACTGCAACTACTAGCAACAAATCATCAAAAATAATTAATGATAACACTTTGGTTAATTTAGAAAAATTCACAAACAAAAAAATACCGCCAATAAACATTATCGATATCGATACAAAAGATTTAATTCAATTCATTAAAAATGGACTTAAAATAAATGATTTCAAAATAAAAGATTTTAGAAACAAAAAATCGTTATTTATGAACACAATTCAAGATTTTCTAAGAGTGAAAGCATACTTGGAAAATTATCTGTTGAAAAAAAAAAATTAAGTTACCAATGTTTCTGGTGCAAGTATCCAGAAAGCAACATAAATGCATTGCAAAATATCAAAACCCTTTTATACCGGTGTGTTAAGTGGGAACAAGTTAGGCGTCCAGAAATACCACAGTCTCGCAATTGCCAGGGGGTTTTTCATAGTGATGCCAATTGCTATCTTCCCAGGAGATGTGTAATATGTAGCACGAGTCACGAAAGAGGAAAGTGTCCTATCGAACAAGTTCCGGCTGAAGAGAAAATCAAGTTGTTCTGTGTAATATGCAACAAATATGGACATCCTTCATCTTATAAGGGTTGTGAAATATACAAGCAACTTAAACAAAAGATTAGCCTTAAGAGAAAAAACTTACCAAAAAATAAAAATTTTAATACGAATTCATTTACTAATGCAGAATATTCTTTTGCAAATGTAGTTAGGGGTAATAACATGTCAAATGAAGGTGCCAATAATACAGATAATGTAACTACTAACTCATTTCTTCAAGAAATTAAAAATTTCATGATAAATGTTAATAATCAATTGCTAAACTTTCAAAAACAGTTAACCTTACAAATATCTAGAATAGATACAATCTATTCCATGCTTGAGGGATAATGGCAGCAAGCAACCAAACAATTTCAAAAAAACTCAAAATAATTCAAATAAACGTCAATTCACTAATACTAATAAGTAGAAGGTACGACCTAAAACAATTTATTTGTAAACATAATCCTGATATCGTTCTCTTAAGCGAGACTAAACTCAATCCCAAACATAAAATTCAATTCGAAAACTTTGATTTGATACGAAAAGATAGGAAAGGTGCAACCCAAGCCGGTGGCACAGCAGTATTAATCAAAAATGCCTTTAAATATAGTTCTTACACAAACAACTTAATAAAATATTTTAATACTTTGGAAACATGCATAATAATAATTCCTTTAGCTACAAATAAAATATTGTTCATTATTTCAGCATATTACCCATCTGGTAATGATAATGCTCACTTAAAAAGAGAAATTAACAATCTTTTCGAATCCATGGACTTAGAAAATGTTAATAATTATTACATTCTAGCTGGTGATCTTAACTGTAAACATATGGAATTTACCCCATTCCATATGTTTACAGTTCAGGTCACCAGCTAGAATGTAATAATTATTAATATTTTCTAAGTCCATGGATTCGAAAAGATTGTTAATTTCTCTTTTTAAGTGACCAGCTAACAATCAAAAAGGTAGTCTATTGAAAGAATGGTTAACAGACAACGAAATACGTTACAGATGTAAGTTTTATGCTTCAAATGTTACATCATACCCTCGTACAAACTCGGTTTTAGACGTTTGTATAGCAGACTGTAGATTACACATTGTTACCGAAAATAATACTTTAAATTGTCTTAAAACTTTAGACTATGATAGCGATCATAATGCTGTAGAAATAATCGCTTCTGTAAACAATGAACAACAAAATTTTATATTTTTAAAGGATAATACCGAATCTAAGTACAATTATAAAACCACCAACTGGAAAAATTTCAAAATAATATTACCAGAAAAATTATTCAAGACGAACATATTCCTAACGATCGGAACCTTACGAACACTGAAATAGATCTTCATTTGGAAAGACTAAATAATATAATAACAATATCAATAGACGAAACAGTCCCAAAGTATAAAAATACAAAAGATAACTTCACAAAAATAACCAACCCAACTATGAAAATGTTATGTAAAGAAAAAAGCAAAATTCTTACTACATATCATTAAAAAACATAATAGACTAGAGAACACCCTTTCTCAAGCATGTTTAAATACAGCAAAAGCTAAATTGAAAATGATAAAAAAAACTAATAACTGAAAACCTTACGCAAGTCATCAACAACCATATTCGTGAAAAACTAACAGATATAGACCCAAAATATTTTAAAAACATGTTTGGTGAGTTAAAAAAGAATTTCAAAAAATTCACACCATTAAATCTTCAAGAAATAAAAATTCCAGAGCACTCTGAATTCATTTTAACTAATGCTGGAATTAACCCGTTAAATTTAGAAAAGGATACCTTTAATAACTATATACATAGTAGATGATCAAGTGCACATGTTAGATACAATAGGAGCTTTCTTCGAGTCAGTTCATGCTCATAAGAATATTGATCAAGACAACATGGTGCATACCCAAGTTACTGATACTTTCAATAGGTTTTTAGAAACCAAGTTAATATTTGAGAGTAATAAAACCACTCTAACTAATTTTAGTGATACACAATTATCAGATAATTTAGGCGAAACACAAACATATAATTTTTTCATAACAAAAAATAATATGTCATACTTTTTTTCGAGTTTAAGAAATAAACTTTCATCATGAGTTGATAATATACCAAATATTTTATTTAAAAAAAAAATTAACACAGATAATGATAGATGATTATTGCAAACTATTCAATAATATACTCAACAACTCATATTTTCCGAATGATTAGAAAACAGTTAAGGTTGTGATACTGCCAAAAAAGGATAAAGAACCAAATAATCCAAAAAATCTTCGACCGATAAGTTTATTACCTAACATTAGCAAAATTTTCGAAATATGCATCAATAATAATATTACCACATTCTGTAACGATAAAAACATAAAAAGTGATAAGCAGTTCGGGTTTAAATTCAAACATTCGACCATAAACGCTGTTCATAAATTTACCTCCGATATTCAGCCCAATCATGAATATTCCCTCGGAATTTATTTCTCACGGAAAATAATTTTCTCGAGAAAACATTCCTCCAATCATAAATTAATTGGGAACAAAAAAGAGTAATACGTGGCATCATCGCATTAAGAAGCTCGTTGTTTTGCTTGTTTGTTGACATTTGTTTCTCCCTTTTTTTTGAGTGAGAGAGCAAACAAAATTACTAAAATTTACCGACTTGAAAAAATATGTAAAAAAAGTTTATAAATTATTTATTTGGACATTACTTGTGTTTTTTATATTTAAGAACTATAAAATTGAAGTTTGTGTATATAAATTGTGTTTTAATTGTGTAATAACTACAGGGTGTTTTTTAGAGGTATAGAACTTCGAATTGAAATAAAACACAAGAAAATCGTTTTAATGTCCATCAATTTGGCTTTATTGGAAGGATAATTTTATGCCATTAATGTTTAAATATGATTTCGGGCATGTGGCCGCCGCGGCTAGCTCGAATAAAGCCAATTCTACAGGTCCAATTTTCAACCACTTTTTCGAGCATATGGGGCCGTATGTTGGCAATAACGCCACGAATGTTGGCTTCCAAGTCCCCTAACGTTTCTGGTTTGTTGGCGTAGACGAGCGACTTCACATATCCCCAAAGAAAATAATCCAATGGTGTCAAATCACACGATCTTGGTGGCCAATTGACAGGTCCATTCCGCGAAATTATGCGCTCATCGAATGTTTCCTTCAATAAATCTATTGTGACGTGCGCTGTGTGGCATGTAGCGCCGTCTTGTTGGAACCACAACTCATCCACATTCAAAATCTTCAAAATCTTCCATAAAGTTGATGGACAAAGCTCCAATTGCTGTGCACGGTGGCGAATCGATTCATTCGGGTCCTCTTCAACACTTTGCTCTACAGCGGCAATTGTTTCTTCGGTGCGCACTGTTCGACGTCTCTGCGGATGCGTATTATCACATAGAGTAAACGTAGTGTGAAAACGATCCATGGTTAACCGAATTAATTGCTCTGATGGACGATTATGTCGACCATAAAATGGACGGAGCTTGCGGTAAACTTCGCGAACTGAACCATTATTTTCGAAATAAATTTGCACGATTTGCAAGCGTTGTTCTTTTGTCAACCTGTTCATGATGAAATGGCAAACCAAACTAAATATTAATCACTTGACAGCTGACAAAATGGCCGCCAGTTAAAAAAGTGATGCCAACTTAAAGTTCTATACCTCAATAAAAAACACCCATTATGTTCTTATGTAAACTCCCTTCTGTTTTGCAAAGGAAAGATTTTAAGTGAAAAAAGCATGTTCAACGGCGTTCATAGGTAAGGTTAAGTTAGGTTAGTATGGGTGGTCAAAGGACCTCGCATAGACCAAGATTGATCCTTAGCGATACCCAAATGTGACAAGAAATCTGCAAGTATGGCGGCCTAGTTCGCGGTGCCTGTATCGAATGACTCCCACACAGATTTAGCAAACCTTAGCAGCCTACACATTTTTATTCCCGATACAAGATCAAGACTACGAAAAGTGTGATCACCAAGGCAGTCATACCTAGTGCGGTTTAGAGCCGGACAGTGGCACAGTAGATGTTCTACTGTCTCAATTACCCCGGGTTCCTGCAGGTGCCGTCAAGTATTTGTCCTATTTTGACGGCATATGAAGCCGTCCAGCAGTGTCCAGTTAATATCCCCACTAGAAGTCTACAGTTTCTTCTGGTTAGTGATAAAAGGAATTTAGTCGATTTAGGATCATAGGAACTCCACATGATATTAAAAGTTTTGCAAGTTTTCGTCGCACGCCAATTTTCCTCCGCTTCTTCCTTCATCTTAGAGTCTAAGATCCATTTCACGTGCTGAATTGGTTTCCGAACATATACCATTTCTTCCACAGGTAATTGGATTCCCCTTTTGGCCAGTGTATCTGCCATTTCGTTTCCCTCAATCCCCATGTGTCCTCGTACCCAAAAAACATTTACTTGTCTGTCAGCATATAACCTATTTATGGCATTCCTACACATGAGCACAACCGAGGAGTAGTTACAGTCTGCTGAAATAGCCTTAATTGCTGCTTGACTGTCTATATATATATTCACACGCGCATTCATGGTTTGAGGGGTAAAAGCTAATTCATTTTGGCTGCATAGATTTCCGCCTGGAATATGCTACAGTAATCAGGAAGTTTATAAGATTCCTCTATACTGAGCTCTGGGCAGTAAACCGCAGCTCCTACCCCTTCATCCATATTTGAGCCATCAGTGAAGAAATTGAAACTATGCCCCCTATAGTTAAGACCTTCGAGATAGCCTTCTTCTCTTATAGTGATCTGCGGTTTTTCAAGAAAGTTAATTTCTGGAATGATGTAGTCCGAGCTACACTCCATGTCTTCCAGCAATTTAGCGTGACCAAATGGTTTGTACGACATCTGTCCTGTTATTCTCAGTCGGATTACGGACTTGCATGCCGCGTTCAAAGCGGTTAGTTTTATTGGTTTAAGGTCCAACATAACATCTAAGGCTGCAGTAGGTGTACTTTTCAGAGCTCCAGTGATGCAGAGTTCTGCCAGTGTCTGGGTGTTTTCTAACTTTTTTAGGTATGCTTTCGTCTCAGTCGCCCTCCACCATACGAGTATTCCGTAGAGTAGAATTTGTCTAGCTACCGCTGTGTAGGTCCAATATGTAAGATTAGGCGAAAGTCCCCATGTCTTTCCCAGCATCTTTTTATATGCGTATAGAGCAGTGGTAGCCTTTTTGACTCTATCCTCTATATTGGGTTTCCACGTCAGTTTACTATCCAAAATAACTCCCAGCTACTTTATATGTGTTTTGGGCGAGAGTGATATACCATCCAATTTTGGTGTTCTCCATTCCGTAACTTTCCTTCTAGTAAAAAGTACGAGATCTGTTTTTTCAGGGTTCAAGTTCAGACCTACCCTGGCTGCCCATCTATGAATATCTACAATTGTGTCGAGGAACTTACCAGTTATGATAATGGCTATGTCGTTTGCATATGCCGTAATCCCAGCTGCCTTACCCTCGAATTCCATGAGAATATCATTCACGACAAGCATCCAAAGAAGAGGTGAAAGAACTCCTCCTTGGGGAGTTCCTCTATGAGCTTCCTTGTTTATAGTGGCATTGCCTAATTCTGCAGATATAATTCTACATTTTAAGAGATTGCCAATCCATTTCTTGACTAGCATAGTCCTTATAGTGTAACGATTTCTCAATCAGCTCGACAACATTATGGAGTGCTGTTTCTACTGATCTACCCTTTGTATAGGCATGTTGGTTAGAAGGCAGAATATTTGGGTATACATTTTCTTTTATGTGTATATCCGAGATTCTCTCTAGTGTTTTCAGCAGAAAGGATGTTAGACTGATAGGCCTAAAGTCTTTTGAATACGTATGGTTACTCCTACCTGCTTTTGGTATGAACACAACCTTAGCTGTCCTCCATGACCTTGGCACATAATTTAGTCGAAGACAGCCATTGAATATTCCCGTTAGCCAGAGAATTATCCTCTGTCCGCCATATTGAAGTAGGGCCGGAAAGATGCCGTCTGGCCCTGGTGATTTATAAGGTTCGAAAGAATTAATGGCCCATTCCACTTTACTAATGGAAATGATGTCACAGTTCTCAGTATCCAGTTCATTTGTAGTTTCAGAGCGAGATGAGGTCTCCGTGCAGGCTGGGAAATGTGTGTTCAAGAGAACCTCCAACGTTTCCCGGCTGCAACTAGTCCAATCACCATCCACTTCCTCATTCTAGCCGTATCCGTAGTTTTTTCCATGTTGCCACAAAAATTCTTCCATGAATTTCTTTTGGCCTTTCTCACCTCTTTCTTAAAAGATTTCAGTGCTTTTTTATAGTCCCTCCAGCACTCAGTTTGTTCTATGTATTTAGCCAATATGAAGAACTCACACAGTTCACGTCTCCGAACGTCTAATTTACTACTCCACCATGGAGGTTTAGACTTACGTTTAATGCACGAAAGGGGACAAGCTAATTCATATGACCTGGTTATAACTTTCGTTAAGCAGTTAACAGATCTTTCAATATCAGCTTCACTCCTAATTGGTTTAGCCTGATATAAGTTGTTTTCAATGTCCTTACTGTAGCACTCCCACTGGTATTACGTGGGTTTCTATACAATTTCCTAAGCTTTGAAACTTTAGACAAAATTTTAAACGCTATATAGCAATGATCAGAGAAGGACTGCCGTCTAAGCACCTTCCAGTCATTTACAACAATTTCTTCATTATTAACAAGTGTTAAGTCCAAGACGTTAGATGAGGTAGGACCTATATAAGTAGGCTCCTCACATCTGTTCACAATTATAAGGTTAGTTTGAAGTATGAATTGAATAAGTGACTCACCTCTATCATTGATGTCCTTACTTCCCCATACTGTATGATGCGAGTTTGCATCTGTGCCTATTACCAGTTTTAGCTTCTTGCCGTAGGCGTCTTTAACGAGCCGTTGGAACTCCGCTGGGGGTGCATCATCAGCGTATGGCATATAGCATGATGCAAGGAGTATAAGCACATCCTTGCTCTCATCTACTGCCACAACCACTAAATCGTCAGTGCTGTAATTATACAAAATATATGAATTCAAGCTCTTCTTAATTAGGATAGCTGATCGTATCTTGCTTACCAATTTTGAGAAATATGTGTGGTAATTTCGTGACCTTAGCCCAGCAACCCTGTTTCCAGATGAGATCCATGGCTCCTGGCGAAATGTTCTCGGCCTTTAGCCACTGCTATCTTAGCCCACTTAAGTCTGTCTGACTGTTCAGAAGACAGATCTTTTTGTGAGCCAAGTAGGTGTGCAATCCGAACCGCTGCCTTGTACTCTGAGAGAGCCTTAATAGCCTCCTTGTTCCTCGGTGCTCTCTCCTTTTTAATAGGAGTTGAGGTGGAAGGACCTGGAAACCTTAAGAGCTCGATCTCTGTTTGCAAATTGACGCAGGTAACACTTTCAAGGTCCGATTCTGAGTCGATTGAGGGACTTGAGTGTTCCGCGTGCTTAGCCGTTTTTTATGCTTGTTCAGTAGCACTACAACTACTGTGACCTGTTACCATCACAGTAGAGGCTTGACCGCTGGCGACACGCAGAGGAACATTATTTTCCCCGTGCCTGCCGGTGGACACAGTCAATTCAGCCACCGACGTTTGGGCGTATACCACCACCCGCTTACTTTCTTCGTTTTCGCTCATTTCTCATCAAAATTTTTTTTTGCGTTTTATACATATCGCCATGTAAGAAAACCGTCGACCCTCTGGGTAAAAGACGCGGACCAGGACGCCGCCCAATATGGAACAGACGCGCCTGGATTTTAATCGTCATCCCAATTCCAGCTATGGTCCACCCCTTATGAAAGAAAAACTCACAGATCGAATTGGAACCACGATTACCTCCTACCTATGATCAGAGCTCATTCCAATAATGTACGCAATAGGCATTACATTACGACGCTATGCTCAAAACCCTGATCTTAGCCGTGCACACACTAGTACACGTTACCAGCCAGCACCTACGAGGAGGGTTCAGTAGAAGGGTTTCTTAGGCCGGCCGGCGTTCATAATATGTACCTACTTTTTTCCCGGGGACTTTTATTATTCCCGCATTTGGTAAAAAAAGGGGAAAAACAAATTCATAATAGGAGAAAAGGGAAAAGTGAAAAAACTCGCACGGAATTGTTGTTCATGATTGGGCTGATTAATTGGAATTGGCATAAAAAAAATTGTACAGGAGCATGCCTCATTGATATGGAAAAGGCATTTGACAGTGTATGGCTTCCAGGCTTAATATTCAAATTGCTTCAATATAAATTTCCAATACATCAAATTATTTTAGTATACAATATGATTAGTAATAAAAACTTCATTGCTTATTATCAAAATTCGAAGAGCACCAAATCGTTAAAAATTCTAAATGGATTACAACAAGGAACAGTAAATTCGCCTGTACTTTTGAATTTATACATTTGAGATCTGCTAAATCAAGATGATATTATTATATATCATTCTGATAACAAAATAGAAGCGATAAATCTGAACCTTCAAAACAGTTGCAACTTAGTTGAACAATATACAATAAATTGGAACATGAAAATCAATGCCCAAAAATGTGAAACCATTCCCTTTAGACCACCAGTTGATAAATGCAACTCAAACATAAGAAAAAATTGGAAACAATTTAGAATCAAATCAATTTGATTAAATTATAACATTCCAAATAAAGATATAGTAAAATATTTAGGCATATGTATATGTATGTACTTAGAAAAATTTTTATATTTTAATCATCATGTTAAAGAGATACTATTAAAGGTAAGAAAAGCATTTTTTATATATAGACCTCTATTTCATTCGAAATACGTTAAACCTAAGATAAAAATTAAAATGTATCAATCCCTTATAAGACCCATACTAACATATGGTTGCCCAATTTGGTTCAATATATCGCCTTTATACATGGAAAAGATAAGGGTCTTTGAAAGAAAATGTCTAAGAGCATGTACATCTTTATACAGATCCCAACAAAGTGATCATAAAAAATACATATCCAATAAGAAATTTTATAATAATGCTAATATAATAAGAATATATAATTTTATAATAAACCTAATCAGAAATAATATATTACGGTGTAGCCAATGTTTAGAAAATGATGATATATTGGCCCCTTATTACGCAGATGATGAATACATAATTAATTCCTTACAGACGGGATTTGTTGTCAAAACGAAAATGGCATACCGGTCTTTTACCATGACTATAGATGTGCCAATATAAAAGCAGCAAATTGTAACCCAGAACATATTGGTAGCACAAGCATATCAATCAGAAACTTGAGATAGACACAAAATGATACCAAAAATTTTTGGTGGCTTTCTGAATAAACAATATAATTTCCATTCTTTTTTACCCTTTGACACTAGCCTTCTTAACCTTCTTATATATACATAAGAAATGTTAAAAAAAAAAAATTAATTTTCATTGCAATACACAGGTCATATATATTCATCTATGTATTTTAAATAAGATGTAAAAAACCATAATACTAGAGAGCCCGATTAAGGGACACTGTATATATAAATTGTTATTGTTAACTAGTGTTTATTATAGTTTAATTATCAATTTTGTAAATAAATAAACAAAAAAAAAAACAGCTTTATTCTCAATATAAATATGTACTTATTTTCTAATTTTAGTTACAAATCTGGGATACAGCTGGACAGGAGCGATTTCGATCTATTACACAAAGTTATTACAGATCTGCGCATGCTTTGATTCTCGTTTATGACATAAGTTGCCAACCTACATTTGATTGCCTTCCAGATTGGCTACGTGAAATACAAGAGTATGCCAATTCTAAAGTATTGAAAATTTTAGTTGGAAATAAAACTGATCGAGACGATCGAGAAATTCCTACTCAGATTGGCGAAGAATTTGCCAAACAACACGATATGTACTTTTTGGAAACGTCTGCTAAAGAAGCAGAAAATGTAGAGAGATTATTTTATGAAATTGCCGCAGAATTAATTGATCAAGCTCGAAGTAAAGAAGGTTCTTCATTCAGTAATAAGAATTCTGGCGACTCTATAGGATTGTCTTCTCTTGGCGCTAAGGCATCCCAAAGCAGCTGTTGTAGTGGTTTTACAAATAACTCTAATAGTAATCTCCAAAATAATACAACTTAAATATGTATCTAAACAGAAAGCTCTTTGCAAACTGGGATATATTGCAATATCACAATGTAACTAAATGATGCTAACTTTATTATTTTATTTTTTGTTAAACGTCTATTTTTAATTAAATTAAGGATGTATTTGCAAGTATTTTATAAAAATGTATTTATTTTCTAAGCAAACCATCTCAAAAGATATGTTATATTAAATAGTAATTCTTCTACAATTCAATAAATGTGTTCATTTAATTACTGAGTAGTGTAGACAAAGATATTTATTTATTTCACTAAATGGATCAATATTCAGTCGTTAAGCAGTTCTTGGCTGAAGAACACCTCTCGCGTTATCGAAATTATTGTTTAAGTGCTGTCAGGCTTATGTGTATTGTTTGTCCTTCGAGAGTTTTTCGTCTCGCTCTAGTTGACTGATTTGCGGTTCTTTTGTGGAATTTCGTTGAGTCATATTTTTAACAATACTATTAATAACATCATGGGCTTATGAACTTAGTCATTCCGCTAATTTTTGTGCAGCCATATTCTGCACATTTACTTTGTATAATACCTCGTATGTTATAAATAAATAAATTCATCAATATTGAAATCTTGAAAAGAATTGTTGAATTTCTCACCATTATTTAATTTCAGAAATGTACGGTAAACATAAACAATTTTTGAAACTTTGTTTTTCAGTATAGCCACCTTTATATCGTCACCATAAATGCAAACGGACGTAACTTCACTTTTATATTTTTTACAGGAGAAACAAAAACGTTTCAAAATCAATAATAATAAAGTGTTCCTAAAAATTGTCTTCGAAATTTACTTGTAGTATGGATACTTACATATGTATATGGTTTTAACCATTTATTTCCTTTTTATATATATTTAAGCTATTATGTTAATTACGTTCTTTGCAATAAAAAAATAGATGCATTCGTAATTACCTCCGTCTGAATTTCTTTAATAAAGTCGTAATTTTTGATCGCAGATGTCTGTGCAGGTGCCTCTGTGGCTGAGTGGTAGTGAACTCATAAGTATGTCGAAACCAATCACTTCCTATTCTGATTTTTAAAATATAAAGAAAACTACTAAATGTAATGAACATTCCTATCTAGCAAAGTTTTGATTAATTACCACGTAAGAAACATCAACTGACAAACTTAAGTGCGTGCGAAGATTAAGATTTATTTGATATTTCGAAGCAAAAATGCGTATCCCTCATCCCTAAATAAGAGCGGCAAGCGTCGCGTTAGCAGCAGGGTACGTATTTTCAGTACAATCAAACAATATTTTCACATTTAAATGTACTGAAAATGCGTACCCTGCTGCTAACGCAACGCTTGCCGCTCTTATTTAGGTATGAGGGTATGACTTAGACCACTTTCATAATTAAGGGCACATACATATGTACTAATGAACTGCATGATAGCATTCATTCCTTTCAACCACACTGAATTCAGCACTCAATGTGATAGCATTCACACCAAAATACACACGAAATACAAAAATAACTTACACAATGATGCACACAATTCGTAAACATATGCATTCCCATCCACATGAACTTATGACCGGTGACCATTCGTCCTTTTTTAAAAGGACAGTCCATTTTTTTTTTATCACGATGTCCTTTTAAAATTCTTTTCATAAAAAGGGTCCTCTTTTAATCAATTGTCCTGAATTGTCCTTTTGTCTTGATTACTAATTTTTTTTCTTTAAACTCCAAAATTATTAGTTTAATTTTCTCAAAATCCGAAAATGTCAACATCAATACAATAGAAATTATAATCATCCAAAACTGGTATTACCTGGCAACACTGGAAAAAGTACATATCGCACAATAAACAGTCACAATTCAAAAATTAGCAAAACACTGGTTATACTGTAAAAATTACATAAAAACAGGAATAAAGGTATTTTATATTGGTCAGGAAGACTGTGTTGCAAAAGAAATTTTCCAAGTCATTGGGAATTCGTTCAGTGAACTGTTTTATGAAAAAAAAAATCATGTTGATAATTTTGAGTTGAGACTGTTTATGGTTTATGCCAGGAACACAACTGGGACGAACGACGAATTTTTCGGTGCGAACTTTCGTCATAAAAAATAAAACACATGTGTGCATATGAAAATGAACACAACACCGCCGTACAACGAAATTCGTCGTGCGTGACGAATTCTGAGATAGGTTTATTTCTAATTTGTACGCCTACGAAAAAACAATTTTCTTTCTCTCACTCTCTGTTTTTGTACACACAACAACCACCTTTACCAAATACAAGAGAGGGATTCGCTGCGTAAATTCGTCGTTGTTGTGCTTCACACGACGAATTTACACAGCGAACTCTTATCGACGAATTCGTCGACGTAGACGAAATTCGGCGTTCGTCCAAATTGTGTTCCTAGCATTAGTGTGCGATATGTTCAAAGCGTTGAATTATGCTAGGAACACAATTGGGACGAACGACGAATTTCGTTCACGTTGACGAATTCGTCGATAAGAATTCGCTGAGTAAATTCGTCGTATGAAGCACAATAACGACGAATTTACTCACCGAATTATGCTCTCATAATTGATAAAGTTGGTTATTGTGTATGCAAAGATAGAGAGAAAATTGTTTTTCGTCATTCGTCGGCGTACAAAATAGAAATAAACCTATCTCAGAGTTCGTCACACACGACGAATTTCGTTCTACGGCGGTGTTGTGTTCATTTTCATATGCACAAATGTGTTTTATTTTTTATGACGAAAGTTCGCACCGAAATATTCGTCGTTCGTCACAGTTGTGTTCCTAGCATTACTTGTCAACTCAGTGAATCTGGTATTTCATACCCAAACATGGCACTTCAATCAGGTACCCGTAATTCTAAAATAACACTGGTCAACAAGGTTTTAAACGGGTAATTCGATGGGCTGAATTCGAACCTGTAATTGGTTTTTCTATTTATCACATCAGGTATTCGAGATACAAAAATATGATTTTATTTGTTTTTTACATAAAAAATCATTAGTTTATTCAAAATCAATGAACTTTCAACAGTGAATGGCGTTATTTAAACGTCACACGTTGGGAAAAACATATAAAAACGCTCTCATCGCTTAATTTACTTAATAACGCCGTTATTAGCGATATGTTTAATAGAACTTTTTAGGGAATTGAGTGGTATAAATTTTCTTTTATATAGTAGCACTGGACGTTAGTACCCTACACTCGGAAGTCAAGACTTTTAAACAACTGCACCTATCCTAAATAATAAAAAATAAAACAACACGTGTATCTGCGATTTTTGAAATTTTGAAGTAAAGCATTTTTTTGCGGTGAAATAAAACAAAAATGCTCATATGCCATTTTTGTTTTAGAAATTCAAAATTTCATCACTCGCAGCAGATTTTTAAGAAGTATTTTAATTATATAATTTATACTAACTAGCATAGATATAAATTCAGGTAATAGTGCATGAGTCATCATTTTGTTAAATATATCACTCAAGTTTAACAATCGCGAGTTTCTTCTTGCGTACTGGGTCCTATAAATTTTGAAATCCCTATTGCAATGCTATTGCGCTTTTTCTGATAGCATATATTGATATATAATTTAAGGTTTTTTAATACAAAACTAAAGACAAAATTTCATATTTTATCATATCAAAATTTTGCAAAAATTTATAAAAGGTACAAAATATTTTTATGGCATTTAACAGAAAAAAAATTAGGGGAGAGGAGATTCCCGCGTAACAGATACATTGGCTAGTTTTATAAAATTTCATAAAACATGGAAATTTTGAAATAATTCAAATAGGATTCAAAGAAGATTTTTCATGTTTTTAATGAAAAATATCTAAATACAAGAAAAACAAAATAATTTCCATAGAGTTCCCAACTAATTAGATAGTAATAAAACAAAATTGAGAAATTTTTGAAAAGTGAAGTTAGGCCTTTTAGCATCTAACACATCCATGTATAATTTTTATTGGAATATTTATACTAAAATTATTAACAATTAATTGTTGACTCAACAAATATATTTAAAACTAAATTTACGTTAAATTGGCCAATCAAATTAAAGTAACAATATTTTCAGTTAATTCAATGTGTAATATGATATATTTTTATTAATAATTTTTGTTTGTCGGCTAATAAAGTGTAGTAAACAACATTAATGGAATTCACTAACTTTTGTATTATCATTAATAACACTGTTCTGCACGAAAATTAGCCCTCAGACCACTTCAACTGATTATTATGTAAAATGAGCTCCTGAAACTGAATATGACCTCCGTTTCAAATCGTATGTGTATACTGAAGCGAAATGATTGAATCTGCTTAAACTAAACTGTAAGGAGAAAATAAAATTATGCACAATTAAAACTTAATATGTTTTCTTTTTATTTCAACAAAAATTTAAAACAATTTTACAGAGTTTTATTTAAAAATACCAAATTATGAAACTGCTCTTTGTTTGTCAATTTGCTGTGTCAACTGTTAACTTTAAACTGGCGATTTCAACAAACAGCTGATCGCACGATTTTAGAACACGGTGAAATGCGTTTTGTGATTTTCAAACTGTAAGCGATTTGAAAACGCTGCGTTTTCCAGAACATGGGCGTATATCATGTAAAGTTGCAGGTGACTGCAGATGATTTGGATATTTTACAATCACTGAAGTGTTATTGTGGCTTTTTTCAAGCAGTTAGTGCTATAGTCAACTTTAACTATATTTTTTTCTAAAACACTTAAGCACAGACCGCAAATAAATTTTATTTTTTACTTAATACATACGGTATGTAACATACCTCTAACTATAAATAAAACCTCTTCTCTTCCACTTAATTGAGACAAGTGCAACTTTAGAGAAAATTTGGCAATGCAAAGAAAACACGTGTTAAAGCTTAGTGATGCACCGGCTGAAACATATGTTGTGTTTGACAGCTCATGCCTATTCAACTAGATCATATCAATCAAAATAGAATCGATATATAAGTTCTGTGGGATATTAGTAATCGATAGAAGCACACTTTTGGCGAAATTAAACACGTTGAAAAATTTAATTAAACTCTAGACGCTAGATCGACCATTTTGCCCACAGTGCAGGGTTACTTTAGGTTTTTTACTCATAGTCTGTTTAACGAAAGAGTACACAGGACATCCTGTGAATACATACCTCCACAATTACTTCATTTTTTATCATTTTGATCTTTTGGCTTATTTTAACTAGCATTACCGCGTATGTTATTTACCACACACAACGCAAACAGTAGGTAAATTTCAGCAAAGTTTTTGTGTGACCCCATTCTTGACAGTTGTGGTAATGTACGTGTCCTGAACGCTTGTGTGGTTATTGAACTGATTTTCTAATTTTTTTCAATTTTATATAATTCGGCTCCAGTTCAACCCGAAATAGATTGCGGTGTTTTGAAGGTTTTGTTCGATGCCGATTTCTGTGTAATTATCCAAAAAATGGGACAAAAATTTTTTTCTTCAACTATTTTGGGACTATAGAATTTTTTGTGTAATTTCGCACCAACATTATACACAAGTAAATTTTTTAATTATAGATCTTCATTTCAACAATTTTACTCCGTAAATTTACTACCAAACATTTTTATAATATTTTCATATTTATGTTTGGCTGTACTTGTCTTGAAAATTTTCTTTTTCTTTCATTTTAGAACTTTTTATTCAGTGGAAAGAATTTTCAGTAAGTTAAAATTAACAAAAGCTTACATGAAGAATAAATTGCAGTCTGGTACCATCCTGCCAATATTTTTTGCATATGAAGGTATAGGCCAATATTGAGAGGATCTTTTTGAACCAACCAAGAAAATATTGAAAATGAAATATTGGAATTAAAAATTGCATACAGTAATACCTAATTACATTTTTTCATAACATTAAAAAAGCCAGACTTGAATTCGCCAAGCCCCATTTCAATTGGAGTGTCAAAAAATGGAAGACTGTGCTGTTCTCTGATGAATCTAAGTTTAATTTAAAGGATTCAGATGGCATAAGGCGGGTACACAGACCAAATGGACAACGGTTGAATACTAAATATTGCAAAGGCACTGCAAAGCATGGATGTGGCAACATAATGGTCTGGGGTTGTTTCTCTGGGCAAGGGATTGGGCCAATTCATAAGATTGATGGAATTATGGAACGTTTTATCTATCCTGACATATTAAAAGACGTGAAATTGCCTCATGCTGAAGAGAAGATGCCACTTAAATGGCCATCCCAGCAAGATAACGACCCAAAACATACGTCAAAAGTGGTTAAGGAGTGGTTCCAGAACAAATTGATAAAAGTTCTCCGTTGGCCTGCCCAAACCTCCGATCTTAACCCAATCGAGAACTTGTGGGAGATCGTTAACTTAAAAATCAACCGAGAAAATTGCAAAACCAAAGAAAATTCTTATGAATAGAATAGGCTGCTGTTCGTAACGCTTTTTAAGCCAAATTACATGTGATAATTATTTATGAACAAATAACATCAAAGTTAGTTGTAAATATTCTGACAACAACACATAGTTGAACGGAACAGCCAGCCGTTTTCGAAGGCCACTAAACCTTCCTCATCAGCGTTCTTCTGTGTTTTGGTCCACTGTGTGTGGTGTCAGTTGATGTAGATGTCTGCCTTATATACGAAACTTTATTGCAAATGGAATATGTGAATTGGTTTGATTCATTGCATTTCAATTTGCTCATGGGTTTTGTAATGAAGGTTTCAAAATTGCCATCTTCTATATATATACAACAGTCTTACCATTGTCGTTTGTTCTTAACTAACTATGCACATGTTTGTTGATTTGCTTATTTTTGTTCTACTTAACACAAACTTTTTTGGTTTGTTACTATTAAGTATATTTTTATATAATTTTTGCCACAACCCAGTAAAAAAAGACACTCCAAAAAAGTCATGAAAATGTAGAGTTTGCGATCTGGAAGTAGTGCAAATTTCGATCCGATCTAATGATTTTTACATAGGGTTGTCATTGCAAGAAGTTCTCTTTTTCGATGCCTGGTCACCGAATTGGAAGCGATTTTAAGAAAAATGTCCTTTTTTGTGTTCTATGATAATATTTTCAGCTAGGAAAAATGGCTAATAGTTACCTATTTTAACAATTAGTTTCTTTTTATAGGAATTTAAACGCGAAACAGTAATTTAATGTAAATTTAAGCAAATAACTTTAAAATTTTAGACCAAAATTAGTTCATAAGTTTCTTCAAAAAAATCGATTTTTTAAAAATTCTGGTGAGTAATTTCTAAAACTAGAGAGGAATCACAAGGTTTTGTATGACTAAAATAAACTTCTACTTGGTTTTCTGCTAACTATTGGCAAATTAAAAATATCGATTTTTTGGAAGCAATGAAAATGTACTTCCTTTAGAATGACTTCCAATTTTTTTTACTGGGAAGCCAATGACTATTAATTTTTAGTTAATTTAATTATTATTTTTCGAACTGTATTTGTTTCTATATTCTTATGAATTGAACAGGCTGTAAATCTCAGCTAGCTTACATTATTAAAAGAAACGTGTTTAAAATTCATGGAATTTTCCATAGCAAAATAATATTTAAATTCGTTTTGAAGCTTTTCAATAGCCCTAAATGGGTGTTTGATATTTATCGCTTTCAATAGACTTATTAGTCCAGCAGGTGGGTAAATCTCAGTTGATGACATAGCCTTTTAAATTGCAATATCTACCTCTTGGACGCAAGCCTGTCGCGTGTTGTGGAATATTTCATAGTCATTGCAGATACATATGCACATTAGATTAGCTCGAAGAAAGTGTAAAATAGCCGAACTCATAGATATACGAATTTTGGTTTTGTAGAATACAGTAACACCCCAAGAAAGTGATTTCCTTCAGCAAATTTATTTAAAAATTGTTAAATTCACTAGCCAACTCATTACCTCCATGGCCTGAAGTGCACTCTGGAAATACTGCACAATATTTGGTTTTTGATGTGTAGAGATGAGCAGTTAAGTTATAAACTGTTAATTTCCTTTTGTAAAAAAGTCAACGCACGAAGCAGAAATTTTACAATTAATCCTGTCTTTTTCCCTTTCTGCTCGCAAAGGTTTTATGTTAAAAAATGTATAATTTTTTATACATTTTTGTTAAGCACAAGTTTGTATCGCAGCTTAAATAATAATGTTTTGAAAAAGTAAAGTTCCTTTAGATGGTCTTTTTAACGAATATGGCTATGCCTGCTTTAGCAAATTGCTTCTCCAACACTCCACGTGGGTGCCGGCAGATAAAAAGAGCCACAGTTTCGTCCAATTTCCAGGAGCGTGCTTGGATAAGGTTTTGGATCGCTGGATTGACATCTGAATCATGGGAAGAAGGTATGTCCCGATCAGCCAGAAGTCATGTTGGGGGATCTTCGCTCTTCGAAGTGCCGCATCTTTATGCACTGATAGTAGTGTACTTACATCCTCGCTTCATGTTGGTGGTTGGAAGAAGAGCGTGTACTGGAGCTTAGCTGTAATTCCCTGTTTAATTGTAAGTAGGCCGAGAACTGGTATCCACTTTTAAAACTGGTATCGACGAATGAGGGCGCTCTTATGTTACATTAGGATTAGTATCCGCTGAGGCCGGTGTAGTTCAGCGGTCAGTGTCTATTCCTTCATCACTTGAACTTTCCTACAAAAGGGACACTACAACATATCAGACACTTTTGTTGTGCTGTTATTTAATTACTTTCTCTGTGGCCGGTCTCGAACACAGGACCTTCGGCTTTGTAAGCAACGTGCTAACTACTTCAGCCAACGTCAGCTATTCTGCGTTTCGATTCTAGTTGAAACTTTACATATTTCGATTGTATGCATTCTGCATAACTTACTGTTACTATATCGCATATGAAGTGCTAAAGGGCGGCTTAGACTATCCAACAGTTCATACTGGATCATGGTTAAACTTTCGTCAAAATAATAATGAAACAACAAAACTACAAGGTTTTTATTATATTTATTTTTTTTAGCACATGTGCAAATTCCTCTAAGAGAAATTGAACATCTTTAAGACATATAAAAATATTTATTTATGATATATAATAATATACATTGTAAAATTTTGTGTAACCACATTTATTAAAAATAATTTAAATAAGTAAAAGACATCATATACTCGAATAAAATGTAGGTTTACAGTGCGGAATATGATTACTATTATAGTTCATTAATTTTCTTTTTGTTTGTTTTTTTTTTGGTGTAAATTATTTTATAAAAAATAATTTTTAATTGACGACGTCTTACATAAAAAATACATATGAGCTATTCTTCATTAAATACTTTACTTACTTACAATACACTTAAATGCGTGTAGATATAATATAAAATATTTTGATTGAATATTAAACATAAGTATATACATATACATTAAAAATATATCATGGGCATTATAATTTGTATATATATGCAAGTATTATTTGTTAAATAATATATAAAAAAATTTGGCACTACATTTTAAAACTCAAAATTCTAAAGTTATGGAAATACAAGACGAGAAAGACTGTCGAAACATGACAGCTTAAATTTAGATACATAGTATGTATAATGGTGCCAAGATTTTTTACGTTGTTAGTGAGTGAAAAACATACATAATTGTTCTTGATTTTGCGCTTTTTTTTGGTAAGAGATAAATTAAATTATTATTGCAACATTAATGCATTTAAATTTCGTTGTAAAATTGTATCTTTGACGGAATTAAATACTACATTTATGTTACGTGTGTCTATGGCAGTTGTAAAATGATGATATGTGCGACTCTGTTGACTTTTGCGAACGCTCATGAACATTTGTAATATAAAATTTTGTACGTCCAGAAGTGAATGCGGATTGCCGTTGAATTGTGGATAGAACCAACGGATATCAGTCTCTGGATTTTTAACCTTTTGCTCTAACAAATCCATTTTGTTTAAGAACAAAATAATTGATATACCTTTAAATGTATTATTATTTACAATAGTATCAAATATATTTCTAGATTCTTCTAATCGATTCGTTATTCTGTAAAAAATTCAAAAACTTATAGTTATCTCCAAATACAATCAATCGCATTTCATCACCAACTTACCTATCTTCAGCTAGAACTTGATCGAATTCACAAGTGGAAACTAAAAATATTATCGATGTAACTGAAGAGTCAAAACATCGAGTCCATTTTTGTCTTTGCGTACGTTGTCCGCCGACATCAACAAAAACAAATGGGATGTTCTAAAAATAAAATGTACATAAGAAATTATTGTTAAATTTTTTCAATTAAGTGATTATTTGGAAAAAAATTTTTTTTGATTAATATGTATTTTAATTAAATCTATGTTTATTTTAATTGAATCTAAGGCTCTATCAAACAAATGTAATCAACAGAGTTTAACTCAAAATACTATGAAATTGTTAAAACCCAGCCTGCATAGGCTGTTTGTTAGTCCTCTGATGATGATCGAACGAGTAACAATAACAAAATCATCTACTTGTTTCTCTTAATCATTATTTACTATTTGAAGAGTACAAAAACAAAAGTTTTTGTTTAAAACTAAAGAAAAAAACTGAAAATAAATCAGTTGAATGGAAGATGTTGAAAATGCGAAAAATTATGAAAAGGCAGGACAGCATAATTTTTTTAATATATAAAAACCGGATTTAGATTCAATATTAATAATATGAATAGTTTTTGCTTTGCAAGAACAAACTCAGTTATTAATATCAATAATATACAAGCAATTATATACACAGAAAAAAATAGACACAATTTAGATTCGATAACTATGTGTGGTTGGCTAGGGAGATGAATTTCGACAACTTTATTCTTTAATTCAATAATAATATTTATCAAGACAGCGAGTTTTCTCAGTGAAACTCAAAAAAATTTTTGATAAATAAATTATCAAATATAGTCACAGGTTAAAAAAAATAAATACAGATTTGGCAACAACATATACAACAACATCATTAAAACTTATCAAATTCTACAAAAAAAAAAACGATTTGAAAATTCTTTGCTTATTGAAAAAAATTCTCTTTGTTTCAATAACTTATTTTTTGAACTAAATATTCAATAACTTATTTTTAATTGTACTTATCAATTATGGAAATATTTTTTCACAGGAAATTAAAAAAAAAAGTTGTTGAATACCGGCATTTTTGTTATTGAAACTGAAAAGTATTTTTTAGTGTGTAAGATAAAAAAAGTTTCAAAGGACATACATAAGTTTGCATGTTCCTTGAAAGGTTTGTATTTATAAATTTTTTTATTTAGTCAATGGAAATAATCCTTATAGACTAATAACAAAATACTTAAAATTAGGTTGCATAACGTGAGTTAAATAAATAATAAAAGTTATAACTTATGAATTAAGAAAAACAATAATTTTGTGCTTAATGATATAATTTAAAGAAAAGTCGACAAATTCCGACAAATAATTGTATTGACGGCATAATTTCGTAAAAGGATCAGCAATTGCATAATAAGATCTACAAAGCTTGATAACAAGAGGATTATAATGACGAGTACTACGACAAGGAATATTAAATTTAACAGAATTTAAAAGAAATTCGGAGCAAATATTACAATTAATAAGGTTAATCGTAAAAGATACATTTAACATTGTACGACGACTTTTTAGAGTAGGTAGTTTTATTACAGCCAGCCTGCTAATATAAGAAGGAAAATTTGTTGTGAAACTCCACTGGTGGCCCCGTAAACTGAATAACAAGAATTGTTTTTGGAAAGATTCAATACGAATATTATGAATGTTGTAATATGGGGCCTATATAATTGATCCGTATTCTAAAATAGGTCTAACTAGAGACACGTACAGCTGCTTCGTAATGTGGGGGTCAGAAAACTCTCTAGCCCATCCCTTTATGAAGGCAAGAACGCTTCTAGCTTTTTTTTTTTTTTTTTCTAGGACCAGCACTCAGGGGATAACCCCTACTCATGCAATGCATTGTGCTAGAACAAGGAAAATAGGTTATAGGGAAGGAGGATAGAGGGAGTAGTGTTTGTGGACATTTGATTTAAACTTTCCCACGCTGGTAGTGACAGGAAAGACCTCCGCAGGTAGTTGGTTCCACATACGTACAGTTCGGCTAAAAAAGGAATTCTCTCTGTAATGCGTAGTGCGATTCATTGGCCAATCGACCACAAAGGGATGTGCCCTGAATGAGGCACGGGTTGTACGTATAAATGTGCGGGTTTCAGGAACAAGTTCCCTAATTTCATTAGAACACATTCCGTTGTAGTAACGATAGAACAATGAAATGCACCCCACATTGCGTCGATGCTCCAATGAATCAATAGAATTGGATATCCTACTGTCACCGATGAGCTTCTTCGCCCTCTCCTGTACGCGGTCGAGCAGCCCCAAAATAGACTTTGAAGCGCCGGCCCATACATGAGAGTTGTATTCCATTTTCGGTCGGATATAAGTGGCATAAATAGTAAGGAGATCAGATGGGGTGAAATATCGTTTGCACCGTTTCAAAAAGCCGAGGCACTTGAATGCTTCTTTTGCAATTTGAAAAATGTTGTCAGTCCATCGAACATCACACTGTATTTTCATGCCAAGAACATCAAGAGCGTCTGATTCCTTAATACTTATACCTCCCATAGTTACAGAGGCAGCAGCGCTTTCGGTCATGCGTCTATGTGTAACCATGCAACACTGGGTCTTACGGGCGTTAAAGTCGACCCTGTTCGCATGACCCCATTCAGAAATTTTTACTAAATCATGGTTTAAAGTCTCATTCATTATTTGTCGCATAGCCTCAACCTGCGGCAGGCTAGGTCTATTGCTGAATGAGAAAGAATGGCAAATGCTACTGTCATCCGCGAAAGAATAGATAGGGTTGAAAGTTTTACAGAGAAGGTCATTTAGAAAGATAAGAAATAGAGTCGGTGAAAGGACGGAACCTTGCGGTACCCCTGAATTTAACTTGAACTCATTTGATGAGATCCCATCTATAACAACTTTTATAGTGCGATCCCTGAGGAAACTCGATAAGAATCGAGCGAAGTTATCACCGACACCAAAGGCAATACATTTTGACAAAAGTGCACCATGCCACACTTTATCAAACGCCTTGGAGATATCTAAAGCCACCACCTTACTTTCGCCAAAATGGTGGATTGAATTACACCATTTCTCCGAGAGGAGGGCAAGTAGGTCTCCCGTAGATCGGCCTCTTCGAAATCCATACTACCGGTCGTTGAGTAAGCTGTTGGACTCCAGATACCTTACAAGATGGAAATTCACCATACTTTCCATTACTTTGGAAAGTGCAGAACATATTGCGATTGGGCGATAATTTTCAGGGTTAGTAGCTTCTCCTTTTTTAGGGATTGGCGTAACATTAGCAATCTTCCAACACACTGGAAACTCACCAACATGGTACAACGTGCTGAAAAGGTTAGCTAATGGACGTGCTAGCGTCGAAGAGGACTGCTTCAAGACCAGTGCTGGAATGCCATCCGGCCCGGGAGACTTATTTATGTTGAGTTCCGACAAAACCCTTTTTACTGCCCGAGCTCGAAAGAATATCTTAGGCATAGTAGTGGATACTCTCTCTAGCATAGGAAGAGGCTGATTGCTTTCCGGCAAGTAGGAATTACTTGCGAATATTTCAGCTAGTAGGTTAGCTTTATCAGCCGGGTCAGTGAATATTAGGTCATCCTTTAAAAGAGTCGGAATTGAGGAACTAGCATTATTCTTTACTCTTTTAACGAATGACCAGAAGCTTTTACTACCCCGAGGGGCAGCAAGAACTTTAGCACGGAGACGATTCTCGTAAAGAGCTTTTTCACGCCTCAGTACTTTGGCACACGAAGATCTCGCCCTTTTGCGTAGCAAGTCAGTATCGGCATTTTGATTACTTCGCCAAATACTGAATGCTTCCTCTCTAGATCTGACTGCATTTTTGCATGTCTGATTAAACCAGAGTTTCTCTTTGGGCTTAATCGGAATTTGTTTTGATGGTATGAAAGCTTTCATGCCCATCAAAATTATACTTTCGACCATTTTGGCCATGGCATTGACATCATTGTCTAGGAAACATAGCTTCCAATTAAAATGCCGAAAAAATTCATTGAGCTGAGCCCAACGGGCCTTTTCGTAGCTGTATTTTAGTCGTTTCGTAGCTGCAGATGAAACGCTATGAAGTGCTGAAAACGAAAAGGAGGCCGAAATGGTACAGTGATCTGAATTACCGAGAGGTGCATTAACATTTACTTCATACTTATCAGGGTGTGAAGTGAGAAAGAGGTCGAGTGTATTTTGTTGGTGCCCTTCAACACATGGAATGTGTGTTGGTTCATTCACTAGTTGCACTAGATGGTTATGTGCTGCGAACAACTCAACATATTGGCCTTCCGTAGTTGTACGGCTCGAATGGCGAAGCCAAGTTGAATTGTGAACATTGAAATCACCAGCAATAACGATTTCACTGTTCGGACAACTCTCTAGGATCTTCGATATGGAGTCAGAAAGGGCATCGAAGCCAGAAATGGTAGTATCCCTTTCTGCGTTTGGACTTCTGTAAACAAATCCGAAATGCAAACAGTGTGCCCTGATTTGGAATTTAACCCAGAGACAGCTAAATTCAGCATCAGATATGCCTAGTGATTGCTGGCATTGGTACACAACTGTATTGCGAATGTACATTGCAAGTCCGCGATGAAAATTAAAAAGAGATAGTAGGTGATAACCAGGTATCTGAAAATCCTGTGGATCAGCATTCTCAGACACCTGGGTCTCACAGTCATCGTAATATGAGGAACAAAACACAATTTTGGGTCCAGTAATATTCCAAGATCAAGAAATGAATCAACCAACTCCAGCTGATGACCTCCCAGATACTAGTTAACAGCATTTACATACATATATTACTTCTGGAAAAACGCATAAATTTAATTTTTTAAATTGTGCTCCATCATGTTAGATTTGCACCTTATAAGAAAGTTGTTACGTAAAGTCGCTTTGAATATTAATGTGCTCGATAAAATTATTGAGGGAGTAAAAAATGTTTACATGGTCACCATATATCAGTATATAAGTACAGTTTATAATGTTTGGCAGATCATTTATAAACAAAGAAAACAGAATAGGCCCAAGATGGCTGCCTTGGGGAAAACCAGATGAAGCATATATGTACTTAGAACTACTATTATTAAAACGAATGGTTTGCTTTCTGACAATTAAACATGAACTCAGCCACTTTAAGCTCCGAAGAGTTACTATTAATTGATCCAATTTAGCAAGAAGATGATGGTTGACTTTATCAAATGCTTTGCTAAAATCTGTATAAATAACATCATTTTGTTGCTTTAGTGTAAAAACAGAATTGACTAAAGATGTTAAATGGAGAATATTAGTCGTAGTTGCGCAGCCATTTCTAAAACCATGTTGGTAAGGTGACATTAAAGATGCAGTCTGGTGACTGATGAAATCAGCAATTCATTTTTCAAACAGTTTCGGAATCGAGCTTAATTTAGCAATACCTCTATATAGTTTGTAATATCAGATTTGTTACCAGACTTATATAAAGGTATTATATACGAGTCTCTCCACAAAACAGGAAATAGCCATACTTTATCAAGATATTAAATAATAAACCTAAAGGTGTAGCTAATGATTCTGCACATTGAATTAAAACGCAGCTTGGAACTCCATTAGGACCATGACTAATTGACATCTTGAGGTTTTTTTAAGTTAAACCAGATGTCATTACTATTGAGTGTAGAAAAAGAGATTGCTTGATTTGATGCAACCACGTAAGAGGATCCATTTCTGACATCACAAACAGCATCAGAATAAGTACTGGATTCTTGATTACAAAATTTCATAACTGATGGATAACCGCTATAGATCTTCTCTTAGAATTAACAAATGAATAAAACGATTTGGGTAACGAATAGGATTTGGGAAACGCGAATTTTCGGGCGGGTAATCCCGGGAAATGTCTGTCTAATATACCCGGGAAATTTTTGAGATTTTCACGGGAAAATGGGAAATTAAAAGTACATGTTATTTCATATATACATACATATATATAAAATTTTGTGGCACACATATTTATAATCCTATTTTACTTTAATATAAAAACTCTTTGTTTTTTTATATATTTCAAAAGTTCGTTTGAATGATTGTATGACTAAATTTACACGAAACTATATATACCCTGTTCGAAGGAAATTTTTCAATCTTAAAATTTAAACAAATTCTAAAATTGTGTTTTTGTTTCAAATGTAACTGTAAGAAAGAAAGAATTCCTTCCACGCCGATACACAAGCAGTAAAATGTCCATATTTTTTTTTAATATAAATAAAAATGTGAGCTATTCAAATCTACACTGAAATTTCATAAAAATTCCATAAAATTGAGGTCATACCACCCAGCAAAAAATTTCAAAATATTTAATCGGGTTTGGAATTAAGCTTTTTTGGTGGAAGCTGTTCCTTACTGGATTACCAACTTAATGATTTTCACAAGGCGTGAGACTAAAATAATCGATTCTTGAGAAGTACTTACTTTTTTTTTATTTGTCAACTTGTTCACGTAATATATTTAATATAAAAAAATTATTCTCCTCATTTAGCAACTTGTACATAATTTTTTTAAATTTTTGGTAATGTGATTTGTAAGCGAGTAATGAAATTTGGTAATCAGAAAAGTAAGTCATTATATGGCAACTAGTTCTGATAGTAACGTGTAATTTTTTGCTGGGCATATCTCCTAATGCTCTATTGCAAGGCCGTTTCCGAGTATAATACAATTGTTAATACTTTTGTGGTAAATGAAACTCTGACATGCTGAGTTGTTGTTGTTTTTTGAACATTTCGAAACTGAAATTAGGGGTGTGTTCGTAAATGCATCACTGCTCTGCATCCATACGTGCAAACTTTTATTTAAAATGCAATACAAGTTCGCTGATAATCTGGTTTAGTAGTAATCATCTTTGTACACCATATTTGACATTTATTTGTGAGTTATCTACTCCAGTGAATCAGTTTAGAAAATTTAAATTTCTATTTGCAGCGCAGTGATGCATTTACGAACGCACTCTAGTATTAGTAGTTGTATTGTAGTCTGAAATAGCCTTAATCAGTATCGTTTAATCACCATAACGTAAAAAAGTGGAATAAATTGTATAAGTATCAATGATTGCAATGATATAATCTTTTCTTAAAGTAAAAATTCGATGGTAAGCGAACTTGAAGTGATTTTTCGCCGAATTTTGAAAAGTGTAGTGAAAATTTTATTAAAATTTTTTTTTTTTTTTTAATGCATGATTTTTATTTATTGTATCTTCATATATGAACTAACAATAAGTATTCAAATCTTAAATCTAAAAAATATAATTAGGCCCGACCAATGTCGGACATAAGCTTAGTAGTAGTTATATATAATACATATGTAAGTAGTGATAATCAAAAGGAAAAAAATAAAAGTATTTTCAAGAAGTCCCATCTGGAGTGCTGTGAATAAGAGCCACTGTGTCCCTCTTTTTTAGGCGGATGTGTCCAGTAAAGTTCAAAATATTACGGACAAGCGGATTAGGATGTGACTCGAGTTTTGTTAAATATTTGTCAGCGTATTTTGCAATTTCTTCAGTCACTAGTGGCATATTCAAATCACGATGAATATTTGAATTTTTATATACCATGGAGCCGATGTTATTAACCGTAAAATTTTGTTTTGCCTTCGTTGGATTCTCTCGACATTAGAAGCTGAAGCAGTGCCCCATAGTTGAATTCCGTAGCACCATATTGGCTTTAAAAGCGACTTGTATATTAAAAGTTTACAGTCTAGGCTAAGTGTTGAATTTCGACCAATCAGCCAATGTACCTGAGTTAGTTTAAGTTTCATTTGAGTTAACTTAGAATCAATGTGGTGTTTCCATGTAAGTCGTCGATCAAGGTGTATACCAAGATATTTCACATGTGAATGTTGAGAAACAACTTGATTGTTAATCCGAATGGGGGAACAAGTATCTCTTCGTAAAGTAAATGCTACTTGAACACACTTTTGTTCATTTACCTTGAATCTCCATAAGTTTAACCAAAGCTCCATCTGGCTAATGTGTTCCTGGAGTTTGCGGGATGCCTCATCAGGGTTTTCATGCATACTAAGGCAGGCTGTATCGTCGGCAAATGTGGAAGTATGGATACTACTGCTCACAGGCATATCACAAGTATAAATTAAATATAAAACTGGTCCTGTGGCACACCAGATGAAATTGTTTCAGGCCTACTTGTAAATTCTCCTTCCGCAACAGTGAACTTACGGGAAATAATGTAACTTTCCAAAAGATTTAAAATGTTTATTGGTAAGTAAGTCTTCAATTTTAAAATTAGGCCTTCATGCCACACTTTATCAAATGCCTGGGAAACGTCAATAAACAGCGCAGAACAATACTTTTTTTCCTCAAAAGTTCTTCTTATAAATTGAACCAATCTGTGAGTTTGTTCAATGGTGCTATGCTGACTTCTAAAACCAAATTGATGGTCTGGTATGCACCCACTACTAATTAGAATTGGGGACAATTTTGTTTTGAGCAGTTTTTCGAAAAGCTTTGACATTGTAGATAGTAGACTTATTGGCCTATATGACTCAGCCTTGGTTATATCTTTGCCCGGCTTTGGAATCATTTTAACCTTGGCAAGTTTCCAGTTGTGTGGATAATACTCCAGTCGTAAAATAGCATTAAATATGAATAACAGGATTCTCATTGCAATACGAGGCAAGTTCATCAGCATCTGATTACTAATTCCATCAATAACCGGAGCTTTCTTCTGGTTGAGTTCGGCAATTAATTTTTGTAAATCACGCATCTTAAACTTTATGTGTTGAGGGGGTAGAGCGACTATATTCGGCAAATCAGCAACACCAGTACATATATTTGGCGTAAAAACGAATTTTAAGTGCTCAGCAAATATTTTACCTTTTTCAGTATCGCTTCTTGCCCAACCTCCGGTAGATGTGCGTAGAGGTGGCTTATACTCAACGGGTGTTTTAAGCTTTCTGGCAGCGCGCCACAAGGAGTAATTAGACGCCGGTGTAACATCAAGACCCTCCAGATAATTTTTAAGAGATGCA
The DNA here is from genome assembly GCA_944452675.1 of Tachina lurida. Lineage (NCBI taxonomy): Eukaryota > Metazoa > Arthropoda > Insecta > Diptera > Tachinidae > Tachina > Tachina lurida. The sequence goes on from OX101753.1 coordinate 53,099,120, forward strand.
ATTTTTTCAGATGCAAGCAACTCTTGGAGTCGTTTAGTGCACTCTTTAAATCTGATTTTATTTTGTGGTGATCTGTGCTGTTGCCATTCCCTTCTAGCCCTTCTTTTTTCACGTACGAGACGTTCAATGTCTGTAGAATAAATTTTATTAAACCCAATCTGCGGATGGGAGATAGTGGCATGTTCAGCAGCCTGTTTAATATTCTCGCTGAGATTGGCAATGTTCGATTCAATATCATCGGGTGTTCTAAGCGTAATGTTTTCCGTACAATGACTGCTGAGATATTTTTTGAACCCCAGCCAATTTACACGATTGATCATCTTCACATATGGGTCAGGTAAGTTACTTCTTAATGGGCTACAAATTGTGATGATCGTCGGGGAGTGATCGGACGAGAGATCAAGAGAAGCTTGAACTTGAATTAAATCCCTAGATATTTTTTATGACGCCAAAATCTATAACATCCGGAATTTTTTGTATGTCAGTAGGCCAATAAGTGGGCTCCCCACTCGAAATGACATCCAAGCCCATTTTTGAAATAGTGTTGAACAATGCTCGACCTCTGGGTGTAACAAGGCGCGAACCCCAGAACGTATGTTTCGCATTGTAGTCTCCAGCTGCTGCAAAACAAGGTCCAAGAGATTTGTAGAAATCCTCATATTGATTCTCAGTGATTGAAAATCTGGGAGGGGAGTAAATTGATGATATAACGAAATTTGAACAAAAACTTTCAATGCCAATATTTGTTGCTTGTAGGTATTCTTCACAAATGTTATCAAGAACATAGTGCTTGAGTCTTGACTTTATTAGAATTGCTGATCCACCGCAAGCCCTTCCTCTAGGGTCCTTTGTGTCATATATAGTGTAGCCATAAATTTTAAAAAGACTTCTCGAAGTCAAATGAGTCTCAGATACTAACATTATATCAATATTTTTCGCCGTGAGGAAGTGCTCAAGTTCATTTTTATGTTGGCGAATGCCGTTTGCGTTCCAGAAACATATTGTTAACGTGTTCATGGCTTATTAAGTATTGCTTGAAGCAGAGTATTCTGCATTCGCAACATTTCTTGCATCATGGTAGTCATATTTGTTGTAAAATTGTTTATAGTTTGCACAAGATTTTCAATAGTGGCTTCAAGGCGATTAAAATTAAAGTTTGAGTTTGTATTTGTTGAATTATTTTGCGGTGAAACATTTTGTGTCGGAATAGAACTAGCCTTAGCAGCATCTGCATACGATACACGGGAAGTAACTGGTTGGCTCATTTGCTGAAAAGTGGCAGAGTAAGCGTTTGCTGATTGAGCTGGAGCTAATTTAGGTTTTTGCACCATAGTCTTCTTTACAAAGGAGTACACAGGACAACCTCTGTAGTTAGCGGTGTGATTACGTCCACAATTACTGCATTTTTTATCACTTTGATCTTTTGGTTTGTTGCAGCTAGCGGTGCCGTGTAATTCGCCACACACAACACAAATAGAGGGTAAATTGCAGTATGTTTTTGTATGGCCATATTCTTGGCAATTATGGCACTGTACAGGACCTGAACGCTTATGTGACTCTTCAACTGTGAGTTTTCGGTACAAGAGGTATTTTAAATTATAAATTGGATGCGTCTCATTTTTTTTCAATTTTATATCATTAGGCTCAAGTTCAACACGAAATAGGGGTTGGGGAATCTTTTCTCTATTTATTATATTGGACACATTTTTTACCTTGAACCCCTGGAGGACAAGTGCATCTTTTATTTCTTCGGGGACAACATAAGAATCTATGCCCTTCAATACGATCTGCATGCCTTTAGCGCTCTTAAGCTGGTATGTGTAGAAGCTTGTTTTACTTTTTTCAAATTCAGCAACCATTTTGCGGAAATCTTTTTCGTCATAAATTTGGATTTTAGTTTCATCGATGTTGCCACGTTTTATTGGAACAATGTGAAATTTATTCTCACCAATGTCCGAAATTAATTTTTTTATAAGGGCATTTGAATTTTTTTGTCTCAAATAGATTGGTGGCGGCTTGGATGTTTTGTTCGAGGATACCTCGGGTTTGTCGTTGTCATCTTGAAAAATTTTAAAGCGGTTTTGGCGATTAATTGAGGCTGCGCTGTTATCCCTATACACTTTTGGAGCAGATGAGAATTCTATGGCGAGAGTGAGAGAGAGACTCGCCATAACTCTCACCATAGAAACCAATTGAATTTTGATTTGGTTATGGCTATGGCGTTATGGCTATGTCACGTCTAATTTAGGCTTAAATGAAGCTGTCATTAGGTCTATAGTGCGTAATGTAAAGAAGAACCCATTTAAAAGCGCTGTTAAAATATCGCAGGAAGTCTCAATTACATCAGATACTAACGTAAGTGTAAGCACAATACGGCGAGCATTACATGCAAATGGGTTACATGGTCGATTCCCAAGAAAAAAGCTGCTAATATCGATCGGCTGTTAATCAGAAAAGACGTCTTTGTTTTGCAAAAAGACACGAAAATAAAGATGTTTCTTTCTGGAATAATATTCTTTTTAGCGATGAGAGTAGGTTTGAGGTATTTGGCCAGAAAAAAACCGTTAAAGTATGGAGAAGCAAAAACAATGAGTATGCCGACCAAAATTTAGTAACCACGGTTAAGCACGGAGGGGGTTCGGTGATGGTGTGGGGATGTATGACAGCAAGCGGAGTTGGGAGTTTGGTTTTTATTGAAAGTACGATGAATAAAACTGACTACCTGGATATTTTGAAAAATAATTTACTAACCAGTGTGGAGAAATTGGGCTTACACGGATCTTGGGCCTTCCAACAGGACAATGATCCCAAACAAACTGCAAAAATAGTGAAAAAATGGATACTGTATCACACTCCTACAACACTTGATCATCCCCCCCCCCACCCCAATCACCGGACTTAAATCCAATCGAGCATTTGTGGGAGCATCTATACCGCCAAATCCGTAAAAGGACAATTAGCAATAAGGATATGCTGAAATCCGTTATAGCAGAAAATATCTTCTGCCATAACAAAAAAACTTGTAGAATCGATGCCAAAAGGAAAAGCAACAAAATACTAAATCGCTATCACATTCATAAAAAAATTTTACACTTTTTTTTTGACGCGTAAAATATGGATTAGATTTAGTTTTTGTGCTACAACTTTTGTAGCAGTAAATTTTTTTGCTGTTTTTTTTAGAATAATGTAGAGAATTAAATAATGATTTCAAAAGCCTAAAATTTTAAATTTAATCTTATGTTTAAAGTCTGAAATAAAAACCTTATTTTAACAAATTACTTTGTACACTTTATTTTGACGCTCACAGTAAATGTGTTTTTTATTCGTTAAATGCTATCTGTTATTAGCACAAAGTACAATTGAGACGCTGAGTGCAATAACTCTGTAAGCCACATGGAATAAAAAACTGATTTTATGTGCTCAATGTATTGCTAGGTACCATAGCTTTATATGCTAAAAATATTTTAAGTAAACTCGATTAATTTAGCGGTATTATGTATTATAAAATATACTTCTTCGCAATAACTCTGTTTATCCACACCAACTTTGCTTGTTCTTTTTCTCATTGATGGATTTTGGTGAAACTGGAAGCTTTTTAGGGTACACCAAAGGTGAAAAGAAACCCTATTGTTTTCGCTACGCTGTCCGTCTGTCCGTCACAGGGTATTTTCTCGAGAACCGTAAGAGCTACGGACCTGAAATTTGGACAGAGTGTGTAGACCCTTGGCCGCTACAATAACAAATACATGAGAGTTGGAAATTAAAGGGTGTGCCAAAACGAGCAACGAAAATTGTATGTACATGCACTTGAAATTTGTAAAGTTAGTGTATTTTTATACAGACTACAACAATTAACACTAAAATTTAAAAAATTTTAATTAAAGGGTGTACCATCAGTTAATGTAATTTCGACTATGTAATTTTGATAACTTGCTGTATCTTAGAAACCGTAAGAGCAAAACTCTTGAAATTTTCAAAAACGGTAAAACTAAAAAATCAAAAAAATATAAAATCGCCAAACCGAAAAAATTCGCCAAAAACAAAAAAAAAATCGACAAAAACAAATAAAAATCGCCAAAACGAAAAAAGCACCAAATTTAAAAAAAAAATTATAAAACTAAAATTAATCGAGGAAAATCGAAAAAATCGCCAAAATGAAAATATTACCAAAAATAATTATTTTTTCAGTTAAACATATTTCATATTTTAGGAAGATCTTTACTCAAACAAATTCTTTAGTCGAAAAAAACCAAGAGGTCACTTACTAAAAATTGGACTATAACCAAAAATTATAAATTTGATCACAAAACAAATATGTATGTATGTACTTATGTATGCATCTGTATACGACATATACATACGTTGGTAAAGATTATATTGGAAAAAAAGTAATCAATTTTGGTTACAAGTAACCAAAACGGCAACGCTGATCATAGCATACGCTGTCTACGGGACTGTAAAAAAGCCAAATAACAAAAATCAAACATAAATACACACACGCTTTCGCTCTCAGCAATGCGAGCGCAGCATACACTGTAGAAAGAAATGAGAGTGCGTACGCTGGACGGGTAGTACTGGAAATACCCGCCATAGAAAATTTTAGTTTGTATGAGATGCGCATTCTATATGATTTATATTCTTTGATATTGATTAAAATTTAGTTCTTTTTATATTCAGTGTTGCCAGTTTAGGAGATTTGTTCGCAAATTGGGAATTTTTTCGCGATTGGCCATGCAAATTTCGTATTGGGGATCAGGGGATTTTTTGGGGATGATAACCAAGCTTTAGCGGATTTTTTTTTATAACTGATGGTAACAGGAATGATTTTTGAAAGAAATCTGCGTCTGGCAAGTCTAAAAAATGTGAGTTACTATTCATAGTGAATGGTTTCTAATAAAGAAGAAGTATTAAGACAGATTAACCAATAATGAACACTACCAAAACAAAAATACGTAACAAAATGTAATATTAATTGTTGGAAGCACTTCTTAGAATAAACCACACTTTAAAAATAATTCAATTTGTTATAACAAATTTAATGCTTCTGCTGAAATGCTAAAGCTTTTTAATACCAGTACAATGTACAACATCGTTTGAGGGTAATGAATCAGAAGATTTCGAGTCTGAAGTTTTTGAAATGGTAAGGTTTGGTTTAAAAAAAAACCGGGAAAAATCAAAAAGGGTGGCAACCCTGTTACAAATGGGGGGATTTTGGATATGTTTATGCTGATATTTTCTTGGCTATGCGTGTGTGTGACTTTGATTCTTTGTTTATGTGTATGTATCTATACTTGTGTGTACAGCGTCTGTTGTTATTGTAGAGAAGCGTTGTGTTTACAGTGGGTGTTTGGATGGGTGTACGTGAGTGTGCGTGTATGTGTATATGAGTGTGTGTGTTTGTATTTACTTATATTTTTGATGGTGTCTAATACTTTTGTTGTAGTGGCAGACAATTATTATAGCCAGTAAGAAATGTCGATGGTGAAAATGTGCTGACTAGCTTGTCACCAGTACTACTCTATAATTATTCCCAATACAATACTTGGAAACCCTACTAATAAAAATACAATTGACTAGGTAGTGACTACGTAGTTCTTATGGGGTGCTGTTTTCTTCTTCTTCTTCTTCTTCTTCTGTGCTGACATACTATGTATGTCAAAAAAGGTGGCTTCGGACACTTAATCCATGGTGCCACCTTTGTGGTGATAATTTTGTTTTGTTGTGTAGGAGCTTCCTTCGGTTGCTGCGAACGACCTATACCTTCATATAGGAAGTAGGAGTTTCCAAGATCCACTCCCTTGTGGTGGTTGTTTTTATTATTGTTGTTTTTGCATGTGGTTAATGGAAACCAACGGGATATCGCGGTGATACCGTTAACCGACGCCAACCATTAATCACATGCGGTGAGACGCAAAACTCTCGAAGGCCAATAAACAACAGTGGCCTGGTTGCATTTAAGAAATAATTGCCAACGACGCGTGATGTTGACTCGCCCAGAGCTGCTTTACGAATGGGGTTGCTGTTTTGAGTTATGGTTGGTATGCTTATGTAGGGTTATTGTATGTATGCATTTATGTTTGCGATCTCTGGGGAAATAATCTAATAGCTGCAGAGAGTGGCAATCCTGTTGTGAATGGAAGTATATAGGGAATGTATTTGGTAATGTATGTATATGTTGTTCTATTAATGTAAGTGATCGCATCTATTTTTACTTTGAAGAATATCATTGCTTGGGTATATTGTTTGGCCTTCGAGAGTTATTCATACATATTTACAAATGAATGTGTATATGTTTTCTAGGCTATTGATGTTGCTATTTTTATGGATATAGAAAATATTGTGTTGACACAGGTTTAATACGTACAAGTGCATTTCAGATGTTAAATGTTTTGAATCCAATCAGTTTGATAGGCAGAGTTTTTTGAATAGGGGTAATGATATCTTTATTTCAGTATATTGAACTTTAATGTAATAATTTAGGAAGTAGCTTTTGGAGAAATATAGAAGCACCTACTTTCACGTGTCCCGATTTTTCTCGTACCTTTGAAATTACAAACTGATGCTAGAGATTTTGTTCTGGGTGTTGCTGTGTATGTATATCAATTTCATCATATATCGTAATACCAACAGAGAGTTGTGGAAATGTGTATATGTGTGTATGTGTAGGTGTATATGTATGAATTTCATCATGTGTCGTAATAAATTAGATTTCATAACTACTACGCGATTCTCATATAAAGTATATAAGTAGAAGAAATAATGCAGATTGTCATCAGTCTGCTCTGATATCTCAACAAGTGACAACCTATTTTCCCAACCAAAATTTCTAAAGTGTTTAAAATCCAAAAACTATAAAAGTGCTAGAACTAATTACTGTTTGTTAAACAAGTTTATAGTGTATGAAAAATAATTAAATAAATTATTTATAACTAAAATTAATTGTTTTTAAATAAAATAATTAAATAAATCGAAGGCTATGATTGGAACTAGTAAGCTAAATCTTCAAAACAAATATTGTGATGAGATGATCGCATCAAATGGTTATATGGCTCATGTCAGAATCACAAAAACAGTTGTCAGCAAGAACGGATTGGAGATTTTCTCATTAAAAGAGCGAGCAACTTCAATCGAGCAACTTCGATCGAGACATATATCCTTCTCAACAAAAATGTGGGTGTTATGTTTCCGGAGGAGTTTCTGAAATCTGCCAAGAGCTCCATACTACAACAACTGAATGAATGTAGTAGGATACATACTACATTTAAATTTAATATGGAGCTCACATGTGATTATATGAAGACGGTGAATGATGAGATGAATGTTTCCCAACTTGTACAAAATTTCGAAAATGATGTTGGTGACTTTGTCTGATGACATAGAGTATATGTACACGAAACAGACCGAGGTAAAATAGAAGAATTTCAAGAGAGGGATAGCGGATGGACCTTAATTTCAATAAATTCCCTTGAAGTTAATATAAACAAGGCGTCCATAATAAGAGGATCGAGCTTTATCCCTCTCCCAAAAAATATTGCAGTGAAATGTGCATGCATAAATGTCGAGAACAATGATATTTATTGCTTTAAATGGTGTATCATTGCGGCTTTGTACACAAATAGTACTTTAGATCGAAGACAACAGAAAAACTATAGAAACTATAATATAACAAACATTTCTGATGAGAATATTATTATAGGGGCAATTGTATTATATTTCGAAGGCCTAGAGTTTCCACTCCCATTGAAGCAGATTAAACAATTCGAACGTCAAAATAATATGAGCATCAATGTATTTGGTTACAATGGAACATCGCTTATAGGACCATACTACATAACAAAAGGAGAAAAACATGTTCATATTAATCTCTATTTGCTCCAGTCCAATGAAAACTTCCACTATGTACTCATCAAGGATATATCAAAGTAAGTTTCATTTATGCATTTAAGCGAAATATGTTTTTTTTATGATGATTATGTGTATAATCATCATTAAAATGTTTGTGGGAAAAAAGTCATCAGAATGCCCGAAGATGAATCTATCATCAAGTTTCAAAACTACTACAAACAGTTAGATGTACCATTTGTAATCTACGCAGACTTCGAGTCTATTTTGGACAAAGTTGATGATCCTGTAAGTAAAAGCACTACAAATGTACAGAAACATCATGCTTGTGCATTCGGTTATTTTATTAATTGTAGCTTTAAGAGAGAAAATAATTTATATAGACATTATTTTGGTGATGATTCGGCGAATATATTTATCAAAAAAATAGTTGAAGATTGTACAGATATTTATCTAAATTATTTACTTAAAGTTAAGAAAATGTTCATGACCCCAATAGAAGTAGCTCAATATAATAATGCACAAAATTGTCATATATGTAAGAAAATATTAAATAACGATAAAGTTAGAGATCATTGTCATCTTACGGGTAATTATCGTGGGGCAGCTCATAGCGAATGCAATTTGAATTATAAAACACCTCAGCTTATACCGGTTATCTTGTATAATCTTTCCGCATATGATATACACATATTTTTCAAAGAATTTATTACTATAAAAAATTTCACAATAAAAGTGATTCCCCAGAACACAGAGCGTTATATGTCTCTTTCAATTTTCATAAGTTAAGATGAAAAATATGGATTCGAAATCAGATTTATAGACTCGTTTAGATTTATGGCTTCGAGTTTAGATACGTTAGCGAAAAATTTTGATAGCAATGATTTTAATACTATTCGATCATGTTTCGTTGATGAAGCTCATTTCGACCTGATTAGAAGAAAGGGTGTATTTCCGTACTCTTACATGGATTCCTTGACTAAGTTTAAGGAAACTATACTTCCTAGTAGAGAAGAGTTCTTCAATATTCTAACGAATGAAGAATGTGATGTAGCCTAGTATGAACATGCTCAAAAAATATGGAGGGAGTTTAACTCCTTGACAATACTGAGCTCTACTTAAAAGCAGATGTTCTTCTTCTAACCGATGTGTTTGAAAATTTTTGGAAATTTAGACCCATGTCACTATTATAAAGCACCAGGCTTATCTTGGGATGCAATGTTGAAAACCACAAAAGTTTCACTGGAACAGTTCACAGATTCCGAAATGTATATGTTTATGCAAAACGGAATAAGAGGTGGACTAGTTCAATGCTCGCAAAGATATTCGAAGGCGAATAATAAGTATTTAGAAGATTTCGATGCATCAAAACCATCGGAATTTCTTGTATATTTAGACGCCAACAATTTGTATGGTTGGGCGATGTCGGAATATCTTCCTTGCGGTGAATTTGAGTGGGTATGTGATACTGATTTTGATGTTAAAAAAATTTCTGATACTGCAGAGTACGGGTACATTTTGGAAGTGGATATAGATTATCCCGATTCAGTGCACGATCTACATAATGATTTGCCATTTTGTCCTCAAAATAAGGCCGTGGGGGATCCAAAATAAAAAAATTTGTTGCAGACTTACACTCAAAAACAAATTACACCATACACTATAGAGTTTTAAAACAAGCCATTTCAAATGGCCTCATCCTAAAATAAATCCATAGAATACTCAGATTTAAGCAATCCCCTTGGCTTAAAAAATATATTGACTTAAACACATTTCATAGGACAAAAGCTAAAAATAATTTTGAAAAAGATTTCTTCAATTTTTTAAACAATGCTGTTTACGGGAAGACAATGGAAAACATTAAAAAACGTAGGGACATTAGAATTATTTCATCTTGGGAAACAACAAACAGGAATCATTTGGGTCTCAGAGCATTAATTGCGAAACCAAATTTTAAGCAGTTGACAAAATTTTCTGACGATATGTATGCGGTAGTTAGAAAAAATGGAACCACTATATGATAAAAATATATATATGTAAGGGTCTCAATGGGTTAAGTCTGTAATATTCACCATACCTTGAAAGCAACAAGCAAAGAAGAAGTATCAAGTAGAGTATTCAATAGTCGGTCGGTGAGAAAAGTCGTTCATTATAAAGTTGTTTTGTACATGTTGTAAAAAGTTGCCTAAAGTTGAAAACTAAATTAAAGTTGTCTAATATTGTGAACATATTTTCCATTTACAAAAAAACTGCTTTTCTTTTGTTTAATTAAATTTAACTAATAATACTCAAAATCTATAAAACTATTAAAATTAATAAAATATTTCTCTGAATTGAAAATAAACTGAATTCTAAAACGAAAGATTCGTGTTCTCATTTGAAATTGGACAAAATCTTTTACATATATGTTGGTTTCACAGTACTGGAGTTATCCAAGTGGAGAATGTATGACTTCCATTATGGCTTCATGAAGCCTAAATTTGGAGAGAACATTTCTCTCAACTATATGGATACTGACTAATTTATTTATTCAATTAAAACTGATGATTTTTACGATGACATCCGTAATGATATTAGTTTGAATTTTGATACGTCAGAATATCCTATAGATAACCAATTTCGTTTGCCGCTACTCAATAAGAAGGTTTTGGGAATGTTGAAAGATGAAAACAATGGGGATATAATGACAGAGTTTGTTGGTTTAAGAGCAAAAATGTATTCTCTGTCAACTCTTCGCTCGGAAGCTGTTAAAAAATCTAAAGGGGTCAAAAAGTCTGTAATTAAAAAGTTGTCCATTAATGATTACAAAAGTTGCTTATTTGAATCCAAAATTATCTCGGATATACCCAAAAACTACATAAAATAGCACTTAGCTTTTCCGATGATAAAAGAAATATAATGAAAGATAAAATTAAAACGCGCGCTTGGGGACATTATAGTGTTTTCACACTGACTTGGTTTTAATAAAAGTTGGTTTTAATGTCAAAACCAACTGTTAAAACCTGGTTTTACCATACAAATTGTTTTTGTTAAATCCAACTTAAAACCATTTCTGAATTGGTTTTATTTTGGTTTTATGAAATGAAACCCTGTTTTCGCTGTGGTAAATTCAGTGCTGCCAAGTTAAAATGACCGATAGCAGCTGATAATGTTTATGCCAGTGAATAACAAGAGATGTCGCTTGAAAGATTTTCAACTTAAAAATGGATGCAGCATCAACAATAAGTAAAAAATTATGGAAAAATAAGAGTTCTTTGGAAGGAAAACAACAAAAAAAATTTTTTTTTTTGCGATTTATTTGTGCATTTTTTTATATACAATAACTTTATTTCCAAGCACTTCTTCACTTTGTATTACTAGTTCTATAAATTTTAAAATATTAATTTACAAAATATAAAATAATTTCCATTTTAGAGCGCATTGTAAAGTTTCTTAGTTTTTCATACAAACAAAAACAGTTGTACAGTTTGTCAAATAAGTGTTATAAAAATCAGAAAAAAATATAACAACAAACACATGCATTTCTGCAGGAGATTTATTTTATTTTGAGCAAAGTTATTAGACAGTCTGTGAGTTAAAACCTGAATTTAACAAATTTGCAGTGTGAATGCAAAATCAGCTGTTTTTGGTTTTAACATTAAAACCAGGTTTTAACTTGCAGTGTGAAAACACTATTACATAGACCGAAACAATGAAACAATGGATGTAGAATAGAATGCTTCCTACTAAATTACATGTAAGATGACAAAAACAATTTAATTTTGTACTAATTGTATTTATTTGTTAATGTATTTCTTTAATTATTTATTATTTACTTATTTGCTTATTATTTAATTTATTTATTTATTTATTATTTCTTTAATTATTTATTAATTTTATTATTTACTTATTTGTTTATTAATTAATTTATGTATTTATTATTTATTTATTTGTTTATTAATTTATTTCTTTATTTATTTATTTATTTATTTATTGTTTATATATTTGTTTATAAATTTATCTATTAATTTTAGTATTTTATTCACACAAAAACATGTAAAAATTTAATGGTTTAAAACTTTTATCTTTTTACCTACACCTAAATTATTTGTAAATTAAAATCAAATATTCGATTAATGATCTTTTTTCTTTTTATATCTATATATTTTTATTTATACATATAGAGTTAAATTTGTATTAGTACTAAGATTTTTAAGAAAAATGTTAAATAAAATATTGAAAAAATATTAAAATATGTAAATGGTTTTTATTTCAGCTTAAATTTACGAAATATAAATTGTAACTACAAATGTCTACATTTTTATATTTTGTCTCTCTATTGGCTTTACTTCTCTAGATCAAAAATTTTTCTTTTTTGTTTTCATATCGCTTAAACATGCACAGTCTTGTTTTGTTATCTTTGAGAGGTCCTACACAAGAGGAATTGAATTTCACAATATTATGAAATTCCATTAAATTTCATTAGATATTTTCTTGTCAACACCAACCGTTATTAAATTAAAATTTTCTCATCCATGTTTAATAACAGCAAATAAGAGGTATCAGCTATTAGATTAGGTATCAGATATCAGATCAGCTTATCAGGACCTGGTCTGGTTTTGAGATCAGTTTATCAGGACCTGGTCTGGTTTTCAGATCAGCTTATGAGGACCTGGTCTGATTTTGAGATCAGCTTATCAGGAGCTGGTCTGGTTTTCAGATCAGCTTATCAGGAGCTGGTCTGGTTTTCAGATCAGCTTATCAGGAGCTGGTCTGGTTTTCAAATCAGCTTATCAGGACTTGGTCTGGTTTTCAGATCAGCCTATCAGGTAGCTGGTCTAGTTTTCAGATCAGGATATCTGATTCAGATTGAGTTATCAGTTTACAAGTAGCTAGTCATTTATAACATTTATATGAATGAAGTTTCAGGTCAGATGAAATAACTAAAGTCAATCCTTTATGAGCAGTAATTTATATAGTTATGAAATAGTCAAAATGTTTTCTAAAACGAACATCATTTAATTTATCATCAAAAATCCATATTTATCGTTCCAACACTATACAAATTTCTTGAAACTTTTCAAAATGAGACATTATTAGATTTAATTGAACTATAGTGAATTTTTAATCAGAAATAATTTCTTAATCAGGCTTGAGTTCAGTAATTTCAATTCTTATGAATGAAATATTTTTATTAATTAATGTGAGTATCTAAAGAATAGAAGAAAAATTAAACTAGACACTATTAGCTGGGGGAAATACCGATATTTTTCTGTGCAGCCACGCACTTCATCAGCACCCATGTCTATCTACTGGGGTAGAGGTTATTATTAACATCAGCTATTAAACTTAAATTTCTATGAAATGGAATATGAGAATTGATTGTGTATACAATTATTGATTTGCCTTTGGCAAACACATTTGTAAGTATCACTATTCATTTTCTGTTTTTCCATTTTCTATTTAGGTTAGCACGAAGTTATATCACTCTACCTATGTATGTTTAACTATTCTTACTTATCTTTTACGATCATCACATTAATTATTTTTACTTATTCGATGCACCATCGGTACATACATATAAGTATTATTGTAGTGGCTTTAAAAATATGTTCACTTGGCGATCACTGTTCACTTGGCCAGAACTGCTTCAGAATGCTGGAAAGCTAAGTCAACTGTAGAAAGCAAAAACAAAGTAACATAAAGCCACTACAATAATACTTATATGTATGTACCGATGGTGCATCGAATAAGTAAAAATAATTAATGTGATGATCGTAAAAGATAAGTAAGAATAGTTAAACATACATAGGTAGAGTGATATAACTTCGTGCTAACCTAAATAGAAAATGGAAAAACAGAAAATGAATAGTGATACTTACAAATGTGTTTGCCAAAGGCAAATCAATAATTGTATACACAATCAATTCTCATATTCCATTTCATAGAAATTTAAGTTTAATAGCTGATGTTAATAATAACCTCTACCCCAGTAGATAGACATGGGTGCTGATGAAGTGCGTGGCTGCACAGAAAAATATCGGTATTTCCCCCAGCTAATAGTGTCTAGTTTAATTTTTCTTCTATTCTTTAGATACTCACATTAATTAATAAAAATATTTCATTCATAAGAATTGAAATTACTGAACTCAAGCCTGATTAAGAAATTATTTCTGATTAAAAACTTTTCAAAATTCATATTACTGACAACATTATCCCTATAGACGAGCTTAATATTTTTCTCATCTTGCTTATACATTATAATATCATTTACATTGTCTCTTGTTAAATGCTTACTACCGTATTCATAAAAATTTTAAACAACATTTTGATTGTCGTTTAACCAAAATTCACTAAAATTGTATTCATAATAGAATTTTAGCTTAAAAAACGTTTTTTTATTTAAACCTTGTGTAAGTCACCAAATCTTAAAAATTAACTGCACCCATACTTTAAATAATTTTGAGTTGACGTCGTTGTAATTTTGCTTCATGTTTATTTGCATTTTTAACTTTGCCTATATGTATGTATGTATGTATCTATGTATGTATGTACATATATACGTATGTATGTATTAGGAATTATGATATAAGTTGGGCACAAGTAGAATGAGTCATCATTCTTCTGTCGCCCCATACAAATATATACACGTGCATATGTATGTATATTATTCTGCTTTTCACATGCAGCATCAGCAAATATCATACTTGAAATTCTTTAAGCTTCATTACGAGAAAAAATAAATGTATAATATACTATTCTTTTAATTATGAAATTAACTTCTTCAGATATTCATATTTGACTTGATATAGATAATTTTAGTATAAATATATGTTTTTAAACTTGAGATAGTAGTAGTGGACTGTCACTCCGGCGTAGATTAAAGTTTAATTACCCATAACTCCGACAAAGGACCCCCGATTCCCTGACAGACTAGAATTTCCCATAGACAGACAGACCTCAACATATTTTACGTCGGCTTTAGAAACAATTTATTTTCACGTTTTTCCCGTCGGCATTATGAAAAATCAATTTCATGATTTTCCGTTGGCATTAGAAAAAATCATTTTAATGATTTTCCCGTCGCTATGAGCTGCCCCACGATAATTACCCGCAAGATGACAATGATCTCTAACTTTATCATTATTTAATATTTTCTTACATATATGACAATTTTGTGCATTATTATATTGAGCTACTTCTATTGGGGTCATGAACATTTTCTTAACTTTAAGTAAATAATTTAGATAAATATCTGTACAATCTTCAACTATTTTTTTGATAAATATATTCGCCGAATCATCACCAAAATAATGTCTATATAAATTATTTTCTCTCTTAAAGCTGCAATTAATAAAATAGGCGAATGCACACGCATGATGTTTCTGTACATTTGTAGTGCTTTTACTTATAGGATCATCAACTTTTTCCAAAATAGATTCAACGTCTGCGTAGATTACAAATGGTACATCTAACTGTTTGTAGTAGTTTTGAAACTTGATGATAGATTCATCTTCGGGTATTCTGATGACTTTTTTCCCACAAACATTTTAATGATGATTATACACATAATCATCATAAAAAAAACATATTTCGCTTAGATGCATAAATGAAACTTACTTTGATATATCCTTGATGAGTACATAGTGGAAGTTTTCATTGGACTGGAGCAAATAGAGATTAATATGAACATGTTTTTCTCCTTTTGTTATGTATAGGGTGTTTTTTATTGAGGTATAGAACTTTAAGTTGGCATCACTTTTTTAACTGGCGGCCATTTTGTCAGCTGTCAAGTGATTAATATTTAGTTTGGTTTGCCATTTCATCATGAACAGGTTGACAAAAGAACAACGCTTGCAAATCGTGCAAATTTGCTTTATTCGAGCCAGCCGAATTGGCTTTAAAAAAGCCAAATTGGCTTTATTCGAGCCAGCCGCGGCGGCCACATGCCCGAAATCATATTTAAACATTAATGGCATAAAATTATCCTTCCAATAAAGCCAAATTGATGGACATTAAAACGATTTTCTTGTGTTTTATTTCAATTCGAAGTTCTATACCTCTAAAAAAATCGTGCAAATTTGCTTTATTCGAGCCAGCGGATTGGCTTTAATAAAGCCGAATTGGCTTTATTCGAGCCAGCCGCGGCGGCCACATGCCCGAAATCATATTTAAACATTAATGGCATAAAATTATCCATCCAATAAAGCCAAATTGATGGACATTAAAACGATTTTCTTGTGTTTTATTTCAATTCGAAGTTCTATACCTCTAAAAAAACACCCTTTAGTATGGTCCTATAAGCGATGTTCCATTGTAACCAAATACATTGATGCTCATATTATTTTGACGTTCGAATTGTTTAATCTGCTTCAATGGGAGTGGAAACTCTAGGCCTTCGAAATTTAATACAATTGCCCCTATACTAATATTCTCATCAGAAATGTTTGTTATATTATAGTTTCTATAGTTTTTCTGTTGTCTTCGATCTAAAGTACTATTTGTGTACAAAGCAGCAATGATACACCATTTAAAGCAATAAATATCATTGTTCTCGACATTTATGCATGCACATTTCACTGCAATATTTTTTGGGAGAGGGATAAAGCTCGATCCTCTTATTATGGACGCCTTGTTTATATTAACTTCAAGGGAATTTATTATTATTATCCGCTATCCCTCTCTTGAAATTCTTCCATTTTACCTCTTACCTCCTCGGTCTGTTTCTTGTACATATCCTCTATGTCATCAGACAAAGTCACCAACATCATTTTCGAAATTTTGTACAAGTTGGGAAACATTCATCTCATCATTCACCGTCTTCATATAATCACATGTGAGCTCCATATTAAATTTAAATGTAGTATGTATCCTACTACATTCATTCAGTTGTTGTAGTATGGAGCTCTGGGCAGATTTCAGAAACTCCTCCGGAAACATAATACCCACATTTTTGTTGAGAAGGATATATG
This sequence comes from Tachina lurida, assembly GCA_944452675.1. Taxonomy (NCBI): domain Eukaryota; kingdom Metazoa; phylum Arthropoda; class Insecta; order Diptera; family Tachinidae; genus Tachina; species Tachina lurida. The sequence continues at coordinate 53,115,913 of OX101753.1, forward strand.
TCTCGATCGAAGTTGCTCGATTGAAGTTGCTCGCTCTTTTAATGAGAAAATCTCCAATCCGTTCTTGCTGACAACTGTTTTTGTGATTCTGACATGAGCCATATAACCATTTGATGGGACCATCTCATCACAATCCTCACAATATTTGCTTTGAAGATTTAGCTTACTAGTTCCAATCATAGCCTTCGATTGGTTAGCATAGGAGTGCGTTTAGATATGCTGATTTAATTTTGTTTTGAGTCATAAAGACTTTATTGCGGATGGTACAACTTGTAGTATTCATTTTATTTAATTATTTATTAATTATAAACAATTTATTTAATTATTTTATTTATAAACAATTTATTTAATTATTTTATTTATAAACAATTTGTTTTAGTTATATACACTATAAACTTGTTTAACAAAGAGTAATTAGTTCTAGCACTTTTATAGTTTTTGGATTTCAAACACTTTACAAATTTTGGTTGGGAAAATAGGTTGTGACTTGTTGAGATATCAGAGCAGACTGATGACAATCTGCATTATTTCTTCTACTTATATACTTTATATGAGAATCGCGTAGTAGTCATCAAATCTAATTTATCTGATGGTATACGACATATCTGTTAGTATTACGATATATGATGAAATTCATATACACAGCAACACCCAGAACAAAGTCGCTAGCATCAGTTTTATAATACAACAGATGCGAAAAAATCGTGAAAGTAGGTGCTTCTATAAGTTTTTGCTGTATTTCTCCAAAAGCTATTTCGTATAATTGTTACATTAAAGTAAAATATACTGAAACAAAGATATCATTACCCCTATTCAAAACTTCTGCTTATCAACCTGACTGGATTCAAAACATTTAACATCCGAAATGCACTTGTACATACATATAAAACCTATGCCAACACAATAGATAGAAATCTCCATAAGAATAGCAACTAGGGATGGGCAAAAATATCGATATATCGAAATATCGATATTTGAGGAAAAAATATCGATATATATCACCGATATTTCAAAAACCGATATATCGATATATCGATTCTTATTTACGAGTATCGGGTTTCGATACTCTTAAAAGCTATAGCCGTTTTTAAATGTACGGTTTTGGCATCAGTACGAGTAATACGAAGAAAAAAACAGAAATTTCATAATAACATCCCAGGCGTATTTATAAGATGACGCAACTAAACCACGTGACTTTTTGGATTGTCTGGGTATAAGCATAAAAGCAGAATTTTTTTTTACTTCCTGTTCTGTTACGAATCAGCTGACTCTTTTTGGTTTATAGAAATCATATACAAGCCGTTAGTTTTTCTCTTTTATTCTGTTCTGTTTTGGTTCAAGCAGTGAAAATAAAAAAACTGTTAACTAATTGTAAGTGGCAGCATAAATAAAATAGAAACGTTTCGAAATAAACTGTGATTGTGCTTTAAGAATTTAAAAAAATTTAATTTTTACCAGAAAAACATAAAACTATATTGAAGCATAACAACGGACGATACCAAACTCATCACTTTAGTGGAAAACTGTGATCGTTCTAGTCAGAAACAGCTGATAATTTATTACTGAAAAAGTAACTATTAAAATTTAGAAAGTGAACGGCACAGCACAAAACAGCAACAGAAAGTTAAGACTAATGACTAATAACACAGTAGCACATTTTTCAACATCAAAATCTTGAACCAATTGAGACGCCCAAAATCTGAAAGCTTATGATGGTAGAAGAAAAACCCTATCTGGGTTTTGCATTATTAGCTAAGGTTTTTTTAAATTCATTTTTGAAGTTTTCGACAGGGAGGAAGATTTTAGTACATGTACCATGTAAACACCGTCTGAAAGCTACGACTAGTGTTCAATATACATATGTATGTATATTTAAAAAAATTTAAGTGTCCTTATTTTTCATTCCTTATGTTCAAAATTATAAATTTTTCTAAGTATCTATTTTAAAATATTTGAAGTGTCCTTATATTTTCCATCACCAACATTAAAAATCTATGACGAAATTTTACGTGTTTTGACAGTTTTGCTGTTTTGAGTAATTTGTTGTTGTTTTTTTTTTTCATTTTATCTCAAGGTAAAATTTTTAGATCTGATTAAGAGCTAAAAATTTGCAGAAGAAATACAAGCAATATTTCGAATAGTTCACAAGGTATAGACTTAAGAATCAGTACATGTTTTTTGAAAATTGTACTAAAATCTACCCCCAGTCGAAAACTTCAAAAATAAATTAAAAGAAAACCTTAGCTAATAATTCAAAACCCAGCTAGGGGTTTTCTTCTACTATCATAAGCTTTCAGATTTTGGGGGTCTCAATTGGTTCAAGATTTTGGGTCTGCACTGTGTAATTAATATTGTAATTTTTAGTTAAAGTAAACTTGTATATTTTATATTTTAATGTTTCAATAACAATACAACTCGATTGCTAACACATCCCCTGAAGAAGTGAACATAAAAATCACGAAACGTCGGGAAAAATATTTAAAAAAAATTAATTTTTAATTGACATAGAACAAGATAGGCCTCACCTAAATAATAAGAGATAAATTCTCAAAGACTAATGAAGTCTTAAGGAGCTACAGTAGAGGTTACGTATAACTTAATATACGTAGTTCCTTTGTATTCAATTTCTTAAAGTGACTAATTGTGCATTCGAAATGAATTCAGTTTTTCAGAAATTATCTTATAATACAAATTAAACATACAGATGTATGGATAAATTTATTTCCTTCTTCGATATCAATATTAATTTGGTTGTTCGCGTTTTCTTTAAATATTATTGTTTAATGGATGCCTAGTGGATATTTCTTATTCCGAAACGATGAACTTTGAAGAAGTGTTCAACACTGGGCATTCATTATTTATTTCCTTATTTATAAACATTATTAAAGCTTTCTAAAGGTTTAATAAGCAAAATTTCTTATGGAAATCTGTTTTACAAACCCTTTATAAAGTCTCAATAATTGTTAAAAATTTATGTCGCTTAAGCTGGATTCACCCATTGTTTCGGAACAAAATTTTTGTCCGGACAAAATTTTTTTTATATGTAGTTTGACGTTTCTCTTTTTGAGAGAGAGAGAGAAGAAGAGAACAAATTTTGTTCGGAACATTTTCTACTTGAATTGGTTTAATTTTAATTTTTGTCCGGACAAAATCGAACTGAGCTGCCAACTTTTTTAATTTTTCAGCCAAAGTTGAACTGAGCTGCCACATCATGTTATATGAATAATAAAAGCACAGAGTATACTTGTATTTATTACAATAGAAGTATAGAAAAATTAGGAAAAACATATCCAAACGTATGGAGTTGAACAAAACCACTGCAGTAAACAATTAAAAAGATGTGTATGACACAGCAAATTGTAATCATTTGCCGCTGTGCTGCCACTTGCAAAATTAATACTCATCGTTTACAAACGTGTTTCATATGGTAGCTTTGATTTTCCAGACAAAATTTTCGAAATGGATGAATCGTCTTGCAAAAAACTCTCAGTAAAAAAAATTTTCTCCAAACAAAACTTTTGTTCCGAAACAATGGGTGAATTCACCTTTAAACTTTTTTGGCGGTTATGGCACGATACGTTAGTATGCGTATTTCTTTTAGAGTTGGAATATTTTGGCAACAATTTTAGGCAAAAAATATCGATATATCGAAATATCGATGTTTTAAAAAAATATATATCGATACTGTTCAAACATATCGATACGATATACATATATCGATAAATTTTTTTTCATTTGCCCATCCCTAATAGCAACGTCAATAGTAGGGTATTCAATTAATCGAGGTTTTGCTTTCATCGGTTCATCGCTCGATTAATTAACCGATGTTTTGGCATAATCTTTTAATAATCGGTTAACCGATTAATAAAGTGTTTTCATAAATAAAGTGTTATCAACAAATAAAAGTGCATATATTATTTATTAATTTGAGTTTATTAGTAAAACAAACAAAAAACACACATAATAATTCTTAAACTAACAGTCAGTTCCAGAATGTCGAAAGAAAACTTAGGCGAAAGATAAGCAGTCACTCACTTTCGTTCGAATCAGCGCCACAATAACATTCGACTTGTCGTTCGCCTGGTTTTACGTTTCTAACGTAAGCCGTATACCCGTTGTCAAATATCCATATAGCCACATCAACAATTTCACACATTCATCGTCAAATAAGAATAAAATCGTTTAAATGTGTAAATTGTGCTTTAAAAAATGAAACTCTATTCTAATTCTAACCTGCAACAAGTGGCACCCAAAAATAAATTAAAATAAAGAAACTTAACAAAACAATTTTTTTTAGGTATAAAAATTACACATAATTACTCATTGGTTTTTATTTATGATAAATAAAGACCCAAAAAAAAAACACAAGTCATGCACAATTTTGTGAAGAATCACCCAAATGGAAAATGAAAAACATCCCATTTATTTCGGTCATTATTCATATTCATTTGGGTGATTGTCATTATCTTTAGGTCTTTCAAAAATACCAACAGACCCAGAAAAGTGTTCTACCTAGCCGGCCTTTGGACGAGTGCAATAATTTTCTTTTCTGTGCATACATACATAGATATGTAAGTACACATGTATGCGCAACGGCGACTTCGTAGAGAAATATGTATATTTTTTGTTAAACTGGCCTTCGTCCGATCTTAAGAACTCTCTCCTCTAGGTATGGACATATGTAAATACATATACATACATATATTATATCTATTTGGTATATATATTATTACCGAATACCGGCTCCGCTCAGTAAGTTTTCTGTATAGCCGGATTGCTTAAGGATTTTCATCTCTGTGTATGTAGAACAACTGCTTAGATGAATAAATACGGCCTTATGTATAAGAAAAAACTGACATGAAGTTAGCATAAGTGACGACATTGAACTAGGTGCTAAAGAGTTCCTCCACACAAATTGGCATTAAAAATCGGCGCATAATGTAGTTTTCACCCACTATTAAATTCCAATGTGATTTATGCTAACTGCTTGGCCGTTTTTTCTTATACATAAGACCGATAGATTCTAACCAAGTTTCATTATAACTAGCGGAAGTGGTGGTAGGCAGAAAATCTTTACTCATCGAAGCTGTTGTCGAACACACATACATACATACATACCCAGAGAAGAGTATCACAAAGCCCAGCCAAAGGACGCAAAACGGCTTACTTACAAGCCCAGACGTGGGGAGACCGCCAACGACGCGTTACTCAACAAATCCATTGCCAGCGAAGCCAGTTTAATATTACTATTGGCAAAGCAAATTATTGTATTTGTGTTAATAAAAATAATTTGTTTTATTTTGTATCAGTCGACAATTAAAATACAAGTGCCTGCTTTTGACATTAGAGTTCGTACAAATGACTGAAAAAATTTTTATTGGGGCGCAAATTTGTATTGAAATGCTTACGTTATCGTTCGCACTCACTTTCTTTCGACTTGTCGTCTTAAAGGCTTTTAGTGAAACGCAAAACAGCTGTTTGTCGTTTAAAATGCGTGCGAAAGAACATGAGTGACATCGTGGAACAGGCAGTAAATCAAGCAAAAAATTCATAAATATGTATTCATTAAAAATTAACAAGTTTGTGAGGTCATTATATAGTTTAAAGATATCTTCTAACACAATTAGAGATGCTAATCGGGACAGGTTTTTTGAAATCCCGGGCTTCGGGATTTAGTGATGGAGTCTCGAAATCCCGAACCGGGATCCCGGGATTTTCGGGACTTACAAAATCCCGAAAAAATTGTGCACAAATGTGCGACTTTATAGTAATTATAATATTTTAATTTAACAATTAATTCTTTTTTTTGCATATTTTAAGGTTACTTATATAACTCAGACATTTAATTGCAAATTTTAATTGAAAAGTGCGATGTATGTAAACATTTTTCCTAGAAAAGAAAACGCCATATATTTATCTGTGGCAATAAATAATAATGGCTTAAGTCGAAATGTCTTGTTTCGAGATATTAAGGGTATTGTCTAAATTGTGTTTAGTTTTTATATAAAATTTTTAGCCACCGAAAAAGATGCACATCTACTTGGAACAAAACTGTTAATTTTATAAAAAAAAAGAAAACGTTTTATTAGTTTATTTACAGCCAGTTCCAGAATGTCGAAAGAAAACTTAGGCGAAAGATAAGCAGTCACTCACTTTCGTTCGAATCAGCGTCCCAATAACATTCGACTTGTCGTTCGCCTGGTTTTACGTTTCTAACGTAAGCCGTATACCCGTTGTCAAATATCCCTGTTGCCACATCAACAATTTCAAATATTCATCGTCAAATGAGAATAAAAAATCGTTTAAATGTGTAAATTGTGCTTTAAAAAATGAAACTCTGTTCTAATTTTAACCTGCAACAAGTGGCACCAAAAAATAAATTAAAATTAAAAATAATGAAACTTATCAAAACAAATTTTGTTAAGTATAAAAATTACTCATTGGTTTTTATTTATGATAAGTAAAGACCCAAAAAAACACAAGTCATGCAAAATTATGTGAAGAATCACCCAAATGGAAAAATTACAAACAGCCCATTTATTTAGGTCATTATTCGTTGTCATTTGGGTGATTGTCATTATATTTAAGTCTTTCAAAAATACCAACAGACCCAGAAAAGTGTTCTACCTCCTCGTCCTTTGGACGGGTGCAATAATTTTCTATTCTGTGCCTACATACATACATAGATATGTAAGTACATACATACATATGTATGCAACGGCGACTTCGTAGAGTAGAAGTATATTTTTTGTTAAACTGGCCTTCGTCCGATCTTAAGAACTCTCTCCTCTAGGTATGGACATATGTATGTAAATACATATACATATATTCTTATTTTATTTATTTATTCGCTATATTATTACCAAATTCCGGCTCCGCTCAGTAAGTTTTCTGTATAGCCAGATGGCTTAAGTCCTCGTCCATACAGTGAAACATTTACTGCATTCGTCTCCACACTGTGAAGTTTTTGATTTGCAGCTTAATACATTTTCTCATATATTTCTCAGGAGAATGAGACGAGAATGACGTACTCAACAAGAACTTCATGTACATGAAACAAAGTACAAAATGTTTCACTGTATGGACGAGGACTAAGGATTTTCACTTCTGTGTATGTATAACAACTGCTTAGATGCATAAATACGGCCTTATGTATGAGAAAAAACTGGTATGAAGTTAGCATAAGTGACGACATTGAACTAGGTGCTAACGAGTTCCTCCACACAATTTGGCATTAAAAATCGGCGCATAATGTAGTTTTCACCCACTATTAAATCCCAATGTGATTTATGCTAACTTCTTGACCGTTTTTTCTTATACATAAGACCGATGGCTTCTAACCAACTTTCATTATAACTAGCGGAAATGGTGGTAGGCAGAAAATCTTTACCCATCGAAGATGTTGTCGAACACACATACATACCTAGAGAAGAGTATCACAAGGACCAGCCAAAGGACGCAAAACGGCTTACTTACAAGCCCAGACGTAGGGAGACCGCCAAAGACGCGTTACTCAACAAATCCATTGCCAGCGAAGCCAGTATAATATTATTCATTGGCAAAGCAAAATATTTTATTTGTGTAAATAAAAACAATTTGTTTTATTTTGTCTCAGTCGACAATTAAAATACAAGTGCCTGCTTTTGACATTAGAGTTCGTACAAATGACTGAAAAAAATTTTATTGGGGCGCAAATTTGTATTGAAATGCTTACGTTATCGTTCGCACTCATTTTTTTCGACTTGTCGTCCTAAACGCTTTTAGTGGAACGCAAAACAGCTGTTTGTCGTTTAAAATGCGTGCGAACGAACATGAGTGACATCGTGGAACAGGCAGTTATATTCGTTGTTTTTTAGTTCAGATGTTATGTAAAAATCCATTGGCAGAAAAATAAAAACTAAAGTGCACTTAAGCTATTATATTGAAATGCAAAATAATTTGTTTTGATAGTAAGTCGCTTTAGATTAAATTGAAAATTGCGGAAAACCTGAGATAATGTATAGATATTTTTTAAATAAGTTTTCAAATTAAATTAAATTTAAATACAAGTTTTTTTCTTATGAGGAATATTTTGAATGGGCTGTAAGTTATTGAACTTAAATGTATACAAGTTTTAATGCTCAAACATTTTAATATTAATAATATTAAAGCTACCTTAAAAAAAGATTAAATTGAGTTAAGATGTTATGGCTTATGCATTATTTTCCATGAAGACTTAAGCTAAAATATAAATGCGTATAGTTTTAATATTAATGACATTTTAAAATTTAAATTTAGCTGAGTGATAGATCTTGAAGAAGAGAATAAGAATATGTAATAAAATGAAAAAGCACTTATGTCAACTTAATCCATTATTATTTATTGCCACAGATATATACCATTTAATATTATCTACGAAAATATTTATTCAAAGCAAATTTTTTATTTTAACAAGGAGTATCTAATAATTTTTAATATAGAAGATGACCGCCAAAAACATTATTTATGCTAAAAATCGGGATTCAGATAATCCCGAAAATCCCGGGCTTTAAAACTAAAAAATCTCGGGCTCCCGGATTTGCATAGTCCCGAAAAGCCCGGGATTTCCGGGCTCGGGATTTCCCGTTTAGCATCTCTAAACACAATATTTCAAAAAATAATTTGGTTTAAATGTTTAGGTCTTAAGCGATTCTCCTCTTTAGGTTTGGTAAATGACTTGGAAAAATCCTTTTACTTATCTTAGATGATGAGGAAGTCGAAAGCAATCCATAATACTGAATATCTAGTTTCTCAGTTCTCTTCTTGGATTTCTCAACACATAAAATCGTTCATTATGCTACTAGAGTCCTGTTTTATTGATTTTTGCAACTTTTCTTTGACGTTTTATTATTATGAATCAAATATTTTTATTTTCAAATTCTTAGCACTTCTAATTGTTTCAGTTAATTTTGTTAGAACATTTCTTGTATTACTATCAATAGTTCCTTCTATTGGCAGGTCATCATTTGACTCATACTGGCAGAGCTACAAGAAAACAGAAATGAATTCGTCTCTCATTAAATCTAATCCTTAATTAAATCGTTGGCAACTACTATTGGCTTTTATTAAATTATTAAACAAAAACTTATAAATTCCCCCTAGTTACATTACCAGATGTAAGCAATTCTACATAGCATAAGTTAGTTATAATAGCTGTAGACAGGTAGGAAAACAAAACTACATAGTTATGTAAATAAAACTTGTTAATTTAAAAAATGTATATAATTAAGCAAGCTGGTCATTTTCATTAATTTTTATGAAAATACTCGTATAATATAAAATTCATTATAAAATAGAGATTCGAAAAATAAAGATAAGTTTCAAAAATATTTGTTAAAAATTAGAAGTGGGATTAAAACAATGTCTGAAAAAGAAATTTTTGGCTCCTTCACTGTTAAACACTTGAAGGAAATGCTGAGTACTTTGAACCAAAAGACAACGGGAAATAAAAATGAAGCTGTACTGCATCTTATGCAATTCCCAGAAGAAAATCAAAGTTTAATTGATGGCAGTGGTGATGAGATTGAAAGGACTGGTGGTGAAAGCTTAGAAGAAGATGAAAGGGTATATGATTATTTAAGTGTTCCAAAAATGAGTGAAACAGATCAGAGCGTGAAAATGAGAGCTGATGTAAGTGGAGTTAAAATGATCGATACGGTATGCAATGAAATCCAAGTGGTAATAAATGAGAGGGAAATAATGCGAAGAGAAATTAGTTTAATGAAACGAGAAGTGGAGTTACAAAAACGGGAAATAGAACTTTTGAAAAAAGAAAAATATATTTTGGATAAGCAGAGAATTGATCCAACTTTGGCTAGTGGAAATGAACTTAAATGTAATTTTACTTTCGTTAAAGATTTACTTGCTGAATTTCATGGAATGGAGCTAATTTCCAATTATGGGCATATTAACTACAGCACATAAAGGCTGCCTATAACTTGAATGACAACAATATGCGCGCTCTAATATCAAATAAAATGAAAGACCGTGCACTCAAATGGTTACATTCACGTTCAGATTTAATGATGCTATCTGTAGATGAGCTGTTAGCTGAAATGAAAACATTGTTTGACGATCAGTCAAGCCGATTAACGTTAAAACGACAATTTGAAAATAGGAAATGGCAAGTTGATGAAACGTTCGAGGTATACTTTCATGACAAAATTATATTAGCAAACAGAGCGATGATAAGTGAACTAGAACTGTTAGAGTATATTATTGAAGGTATTCCAGATTATACACTAATATCTTATGCCCAAATGCAGCGTTTTAAAAATAAAACTAATTTGTTGGAAGCCTTCCATACCATCAGCATGAAAAAAATGAAACTACCTCGTACGGGGGGTACTGAATTGAAGTCCAAAGAGATAAGATGTTATAATTGTAATTCTCTTGGCCATTTTGCTAATGAGTGCCATAAGCCGAAACGAAAGACAGGTGCTTGTTATATCTGCGGAGAAATGGGAAATTTGGCAGCAGTATGTTCAAGAAAGAAATCGATGCAAATTCATGCAGTGGTACAAGAAGAAGAACCAGATGATTATGTAAGAAATATATATTGTATATTTTTTAAGAATTTTATTAATTATAGAATTTGGCTAGGAACATTAATAGATACCGGCAGCCCCATAAGTTTTGTTCGGCAGGAATTTGTGCCATCTTCATTTGTTTATCAAATTAGAGATTCTAAATACTATGGTATAAATGGAAGCAGACTTAATATTTTAGGTCAAGTAGAATGTAAGGTACTTTCTGATAATAAATTTATTGAATTAAAATTATTTGTTGTTACAAATGATACTATGAAATATTCAATGGTACTAGGAAAGGCCTTTTTAAAAAAAGCTAACTTAGGTCTACACATTATTAATACTAAATATGACACTGATGACAATAGGAACTTTTGTAAGGAATTATCTGAGCTAATGTCAATCGATATTGGTGATGACAAATATGTGGAGGTTTTGAATAAAAGTATAAGGATAGGCAGATATTCATAGATATATTTAGAAAGTTTTATAAAGATTATAATCGTCCTGAGGTGCCAGATACTAAATGTGAAATGATATTAAGGTTGACTAGCGAAAAACCATTTCATTTCTCTCCACGTAGATTGTCATACTTTGAAAAAGAGAGACTGCAAGAAATTTTGGATGATCTTTTATGTAAGGGAATTATTAGGCCTAGTAATTCTGAATATGCTTCTCCTATTGTATTGGTAAAGAAGAAAACAGGTGAGCTGCGACTGTGTACTGATTACAGGAATTTGAACAAAGTTACATTAAAAGATAATTATACTCTACCACTTATTGATGATTTACTTGATAGGTTGACTAATAAGTCAATATTTTCTCTGTTAGATCTAAAAAGTGATTTTTACCATGTGCAAATGCATGAAGATTCAATTAAATATACATCATTTGTGACGCCTATGGGTCAATATGAATACCTTAAAATGCCTTTTGGTTTAAGAAATTCGCCATGAGTATTTCAACGTTTTATTAACCAGGTTTTTGGAGATCTGATTCGTGAGGGTAGATAGATATTGATGATTTAATGATAGCTACTAAGAATGTGGAAGAATATATTGAGATTTTGAAAATTGTATTTGAGAAACTAGCGCGACTTGACCCAGCGGCGAAAATGTCGATTACAGAAGCGATGATTCGATGCACACATGTAAGATAGTAATGCACACCACCTCATATACGTACCTAGTATACATTTTTAAATGCATTGCCGCAGTTGTGGAGTGAATGCCTTTCACTTGCACACAAAGTAAGCGAGATACGGAAGTGTTCATCCAATCAACATAAATGCTCAGTATTGCCTAACATACATAGTTAAGTTGGCAGTGGGCAGTTCGAATACAATCTAGCTTACTTTCGTACACTTTGTAAGCTAGCATTGATTGAACACAAAGTATGACAAACATCATTAAAGAGATGTAATGTGGTATGCAGCGTTCACCGCTGGGGATAAATGTAGGTTTATGGAATCTGATATAAGATATTTAGGTTATATAATTTCTAATACTGGTATTCGACCTGATGAGAAGAATATAAAAGCTGTTGTTAATTTTCCACTACCACGAAGTGCCAGGGATGTTCAGAGTTTTCTTGGTTAGTGCTCTTATTTTAGAAGGTTTGTTAAAGATTTTTCATTTATCTCGCAACCTCTTTATAAATTAATTAGAAAAAACGTATCTTTTGTGTTTGGAGAAGAGCGAGAGTGTTTCGAGCTACTGAGAAATAAATTGACAGATGCTCCAATATTGGCTATTTATAATCATTGTCATGAAACTGAGCTGCACTGTGAGGTTTCGGAGCGGTATTATTACAGAAAAAAGAAGACGGGAACTTTCACCCAATATTTTACTTTTCTAAGCGAACAAGTGAATGTGAAGCCACAGTTTTGAGCTGGAAACTCTTGCCATTATATATGCTCTTCGTAGGTTCAGGATATATTTACAGGGGATAAAGTTTAAAATAGTGACATATTGTAATTCATTAACACAAACACTGAATAAGAAGGAAGTAAATCCGAGAATAGTTAGATGGGTACTGGAATTACAGAACTTCGACTATTTTTTGGAGCATCGGAAAGGTGAAAAAATGCAACATGTATACGCTCTGAGCAGAAATATGAGTATTTTAATACTTGAAGGGAATACTTTTGAACAAAATTTATCAATATGTTAGTATAGGGATAGTAAAATCAATAAAATTAGGGAATCACTGGAGGTACAAGAAAAAAGCTTTTATGAAATGCGAAATGGTCTTGTTTACAAAAAAAAATTGGGAACAGAATCTTATTTTATGTTCCGGAAAAAATGGAAGAGAATATTTTGCACATATGGGACATTTGGGATGTGTTAAAGTATCGAATATAATATTAAAATCATACTGGTTTCCTGGACTGAGGGAAAAAGTAAAAATTCATATTAATAATTGCTTGAAATGCATTACATTCTCCTCAAAAGCAGGCAAGCGTAAGGGTTTATTACACAGTATTCCAAAGGGCAATATTCCATTTGAAATTATCCATATAGACCATTTTGGACCAATGAATGTGAAAAACGCTAGTAGAATGTATGTTTTTCTAGTAATAGATCCGTTTTCAAAGTTTGTGCGACTTTACCAGACTAGAACCACTAATAGCAAAGAGGTTTGCAAATGTCTATTAACATACTTTCATTCGTACATAGACCTACAACAATAGTGTCTGATAGAGGAAATGCTTTTACTTCAAGGGATTTCCAGAGTTTCCTTGTAGATAATAATATTAAACATGTTAAGATTGCCACGGGATCACTACAGACTAATGGACAAGTAGAAAGAGTAAACCGTAGTCTAGCACCGATGATAGCTAAATTTACTAATGCTGGGACCACTAGTAATTTAGATAAAGTTTTATCGGATATAGAATTCGCTTTGAATAATACTACTCACCGAAGTACTGGTAACACTCCAAGTGAGTTACTATTTGGTGTTATACAGAAGGGTAGGGTAATTGATTTTTTGAAAAAGAAACTAGAGAAGGAAAATGTACAGCAAAATCAAAGAAATCTACCATCAATGCATCAGATGGCCTCAGAAAATATAATCAAAGGTCAAAATTACAATAAAATTTTAAAAGATAGTGGTCGTGCAGAGAGAGTTTATAAAATTGGTGATTACGTTATGGTAAAGAATTTTGTTAATAAGCCCGGAGTGTGTAAAAAGATCCTTCCAAAATTTAAAGGTCCTTATAAAATTGTGAAAACACTTCCAAATGACAGATATGTTTTGAGAGATGTAGATGGCTTTCAAGTTAGTCAAATCCCACATCAGGGTGTATGGGAAGGTTTCATGGTAAATTTGTATATACTAAGTACTGTGTATCAATCCCTGTAAATTAGTTTTTTTGAATTGACTCTGTGTCTCGAGATTTTCCGTTACGTCGGTTAATCGGTTAATCGACTGTTAACCGGTTTAACCGTTAATCGAAAAAACCCAACTTTATATTAACCGATCAGTTAGGCGGGTAGTAAATAACCGGTTAACCGATTGAATACCCTAGTCAACAGCCTTGAAAACATACATATGTATATACATACATTCATTTGTAAATATGTATGAAAAAGTGTTGATGTAATTCACACCAGCAATGATATTCTTCAAAGCAAAAATAGATACGATCACATACATTAATAGAACAACATATACATTCCTATCCACTTCCATTCCCAACAGGGTTGCCACTCTCTGCAGCTATTAGATTATTTCCCCAGAGATCGCAAATATAAATGCATACATACAATAACCCTATATAAGCATAGCAACGATAACTCAAAACAGCAAACCAAAGTCTATCAAATGACAATCACTACATACACACAAATACACAGATGCCTTGTCGCTACCCTGCAGTTAGACTGGGAGCAAGTGTCTTTGTGTCAACACTAAAATTCTAGTAACAATTTTGGTATAATAAGTTTTCTTATATCCATCAGTATAAAAGAAGGAGAGAAAACAGATATGGTGCATTTGTGGTGAAATTGTCAATAACTTGTCAATATACATACATTTGTATGTACGTAAATTGTAGAAAAGTACCAGTAACTAACTGTCTCATTGTTGAAGAATAAGATTGAACACCAATATTATTTGATAATATATATCTAGTTTGTTTGAAAATGTATTATTTGTATTTTACGTTATTTTTTAAATAAAATTGTCTTAGTCTTTGTCAAACTTTCAAACTAACAATAGGTTATGGGCCCTTCCGTTAAATAAGGGTAGAATTATAATTATTGTGAAAAAAAATATTCGCTGTAGTACAAAACTAATTTAGATAAAAATTTATCTAATTACATAAAATTAAAATGGCATCAAATTTTCAAATTGAAAAACTTCGAGGAAGTGAACATTTTGAAGACTGAAAGTTTTCAATTCAAGCTTTTTTTCCAGTTGAAGGGTTTTTGGAAAGCTATTGAAGGTAGTGAAGATAAAAAAGAAAAAAAAGGTTCAGGCAAAGGCAGAGCTTATCTCATCAGTTGACAAATCAATTTTTCCACACATTCGGGAATGCAAAAGTGCTGATGAAATCTGGAATACATTGAGCCAAATATTTGAAGACAGCGGTTTGGTAAGGCGAGTTGGTTTAATTCAAAAGTTTTGTTCAACAAAATTAAACGAATGCAAAAGCGTTGAAGAATATGTTAATGAAATATTAACAACTGCACACAAATTAAGAGCTGCTGGTTTGAAAATCGATGAAGAATGGGTTGGATCATTGATGCTTGCTGGTCTCCCAGAAGAATATAAGCCGATAATTATGGGAATTCAAAGTTCCGGTATTAAAATTACTGGCGATGCTATTAAACTGAAATTATTGCAGGATGTTAAGACGGATTCACAAAACTTAGCATTGGCTTCACATAAAAAAGGATTCAAGAATAAAGTTCCAAAGTGTTTCAATGGCAACAAATATGGACATATTGCTGCAAAATGCCCATGTAAGAACGCAAGAACAAATGTGAAGAAAACAGGTAATACAATGTTGGGAGTTTTCACCGTTCGTCAACTAAATAAGAATGACTGGTTCTTTGACTCGGGTGCTACAGCTCATATGTGTTCGGGTGAATCATATTTCAAAAACAAATAGGAAGATCAAAATACTGAAGTTACAATAGCAAATAATTCTGTAATGGGTCTTAAAGGTATTGGAGATGTTGATTTGATTGTACAGGAAAGTAAAACTAAAAAAGAAAAGGTTACATTTCAAGATGTTTTGCATATCCCTGAGTTGTATATAAATTTACTATCAGTATCAAAAATGGTTCAAAGTGGTTTCAAAATTGAATTTAATAAGGAAGGTTGCAAAGTTTTAAATGGTCTTGGAGACGTAATTGTGACAGGTGACCTTATAAACGGTATGTTTCGGTTGAATATATCGAACGATAATGCATTCGTATGTGAAAGCACAAGTAAAGGCTGATTTATGGCATAAACGTATTGGCCACGCTAACAATGAAGCTATAAGAAACATGATTTCCGGATCTGTTTTAGGAGTGGAATGCGGCTTAATAAAAGACAGTTGTATTACATGTGCAAAAGGTAAAACGTCTAGACTACCATTTAAAGATGAAGGAAGAAGAGCCACAGAGGTGCTAGGCTTTGTACACACTGATCTTTGCGGACCCATAGAAGTTAAATCCATAAATGGTTCGAGATATATGCTTATCTTTATTGATGATTATAGCCGAAAAGTTTTCCCTTATTTTATCAAAATAAAATATGAAGTTGTTGAAAAGTTCTTAGAGTTCAAAAACAGTGTTGAGAACCAAACTGGAAAAACTATAAAAGCTTTGAGAAGTGATAATGATTTAGAGTACTGCAATAATCGTATGAAGAAAATAATGGCAAAAAGTGGAATCCAACATCAAGCAACAGTTCCTTATAGTCCGCAACAAAACGGTATGTCTAAAAGGATGAACAGAACAATTATTGAAAAAACAAGATGTCTTCTAATACATTCTGGGTTAGAGAAGAAGTTTTGGGCTGAAGCAGCTAATACAGCAGCATACTTAATAAACCGTACTCCATACGAAGTCCTTAATTATATTACACCGGATGAATCTTGGTCAGGTAATAAACATTGCTTAAATTATTTAAAGGTTTTTGGATGTAAATCTCTAATTCACGTTCCAAAAGAGAAGAGAAAGAAACTTGATTCTAAAGCAAAAGCTGCAATATTTGTTGGATATTGCACCCACACGAAACCTTATCGTTTTTATGATCCTGAAAGTAATAAAGTAACGTTAAGTAGAGATGCGAAGTTTTTAGAAAACGTATTCTATGAAGCTAAACCAAACAATGATAACACGTATTTCCTAATATGTAGTGGATGTGATTCAGTGGGAGAACTTGAAGTTGCTAATGATTAACAATTACAAGAAGTTGTTGAAAAACATGCTGATCAAAATGTTAGCTTTGGAGAACCACCTCACAGTATTGAGAGTCTACAAGATGAGCCATCATCAGAATAATATTTTTCAGATGAAACAAGTGTTACACCTTTTGAAGGTTTTGAAATTGAAAGCGATAGAAATGGGAATTATGAAGATGGAATCACATAACCGCAATCCATTAGAAAATCATCAAGAATTCAAGTACAGAGGTATGGTTTTGAGTGCAATATGGTATACGTAGACCAAGAACCTAAAAATGTAAAACATGCACTTGAAAGCAAAAAGACGAATGGAAGAAATATATGGAAGATGAACTCGATGCCCTTATTGAAAATGGTACTTGGGACATTACAATTCTTCCGAAAGGAAAGAAAGCCATAGATAATAAATGGTGTTTCAAAATTAAAAGAGACTCAAAGGGCAATATTGAAGATATAAGGCACGATTAGTAATAAAGGGGTATTCACAACGTTACGGAATCGATTATGAAGAAATATTTTCTTCAGTAGTAAGATACTCATCAATACGTTTATTACTAAGTTTAGCAGTACAATACAACTTACACATCGATCAAATAGATGTTGCCACTGCAATTTTGCAAAGTGAACTTAATGAGGAGATATACATGAAGATTCCTGAAGGGTTTAGTGCTGATAGTAATAAGGTATGCAAACTTAAAAAATCTCTATATGGCCTAAAGCAAGCAAGTAGAGTTTGGAATAAGAAGTTAAACAATACTCTTAAGCAAATGGGTCTAACGCAATCAAAAACAGAACCTTGCATTTACTACAAAATACAAGATTATGAAAGGACATACGTTGGAATATATGTCGATGATGTACTGATTTTCACAAACAACCCTGAAAGAAAGTTATTCATAAAAAAGAGTTTATCAAACAATTTTAAAATGAAGGACATAGGAGAGGCAAACTATATACTTGGTATGAAAGTTACTAGAGATCGTAAAATAGGAAAACTATGGTTGGATCAAGAACTTTACATAAAAAATGTTCTAGACAGATTTAATATGTTTGATTCTAAACCTGTAGGAACACCATTAGATGTAAACCAAAAAATGTCTAAAGATATGTGTCAGAAAACAGACGATGAAATAAAAGAAATGAATTCAATACCATATCAAGCGGCAACTGGAAGTTTAATGTTTGCTGCACAAGTAAGTCGGCCTGATATTTCGTTTGCAGTGGGAGTCTTAGCTAGATATAATAACAATCCTGGAAGAGCTCATTAGCAATCTGTAAAACGTATTATGAGGTATATAAAGGGCACAACACATTATAAGCTGGAATTCGTAAGAGTCGAAAGAATATATAGAGGGGGTTTCAGATGCTGATTGGCCCGCCCAAGGATGACAGAAAATCAACATCCGGTTATATATTCAAGTTTCAAGGAGGTTGCATATCTTGGAATTCAAAAAAGCAACAAACAACAGCACTTTCTACAACAGAAGCAGAATATATGGCGCTGTCAGCTGCAGGCCAAGAGGCATTGTGGTTGAGATCGTTATTTAGTGAACTTGGAGCACTATCAACTTTAAAAATCAAATGTGACAATAAAAGTGGAATAAATTTAACTCAGAATAATACGTATCATTCTCGATCGAAACACATTGATATCCGACACCATTTTTTGAGGGACATTGTTGCTGAAAAGAAAGTCCTGATTGAATATCTTAATACTTAGGAAATGGTTGCAGACATTTTTACAAAGCCGTTAACAAGATTTAAATATTATCATTGCTGTGAACTGATGCTTATAGGTGCTCAATCTAGTGGGGATGTTGAAAAATAAGAGTGAACACCAATATTATATACTTTGATAATATATATCTAGTTTGTTTGAAAATATATTATTTGTATTTTACGTTATTTTTTAAATAAAATTTTTTTAGTCTTTGTCAAAATTTCAAACTAACACTCATGACCCCATAAGAACTACGTAGTCACTACCTAATCAATTGTTTTAGTGTTACTCGTAGATTTTCAATGACAAGCACATGCTAAATGTCTATACCACAAAGCATTGTATGGGGAATAATTAGAGAGTAAAGTCAAAAGCTATTCAGCACATTTTCACCATCGACATTTCCTACTGCCAATACACAAAAGTATCGGACACTAGCACACACACTAGCATACAAGTAAATACAAAAACACATACTCATACACACCCACATGATACACATATACAAACACTCACAGATACATCCATCTACTGTAATCACAACGTTTCTCTACAATAACAACAAAAGCTGTACACATGTACATACATACATGCAGAGAAAAAATCAAACTCACACACACAGCCAAGAAAATCTCAGCATGAAAATCCCCAAAATCCCCCATTTGTAACAGGTTTACCATCATTTTTGTTTTTTTTCCGGTTCTGAATTTCCAAAACAGGACTAACGCCACCATTACTACACTACTAAAGAAATTTAAATTTAGTGATTTTTTAATTAAATTATGCTTTTAGAAATTTAAAAGTTGACAACACTGTAGATAATTTTTCTTTGAATCCTTATAAAACTACATCTAGAACAGACTCGGGCGTTTCTTGGCACAATTTTGAAGAGAATATTCACACGTATTCTTAATGATCAAACAGAATTGCGGCATAAACACATTTTCCATACAAATGGACACAAAAAAGTACATCCAGAAAGCAGTCGAGAGATAGAATCTATTTTATTTTGACAGCGTTTTTTCTTATGTTCTCACATATAAATTAATATTCTCTCAATAATGCTACCATACTTTCAATAAATTTCATACATTTTGTGAACAAAACTACAAAGAAATATAAGCACAAAAGAAAATGAAACAAAACTAAGAGAGCATTTGAAGTTACTGCCGTAGTTTTTATTATGATTTTGACAGCGATTTTTCCTGAAGTTACGGATTTATTCTGTTTAATCATTTACGCTCTTTAATTTAGTCGTCGATGAGACAGCGATGAATGCACATCAGGCGGATGCTTACATATTTTTTATATTTTTTTTCAAGAATATTTTTCCAGCAAACATACGTGTTTCATTTCAAATTGATGATGATATACGAAAATTATTTTGTTATAAATAATGCATTTGGTAACATAAAATGCCTTTTATGTTATCAAAGCTTTAGGCAAAAAAAGGAATATGTCATTAAGACATTATGATGCTTTTCATAGTAATATGAATAAGTTTAATGGTAAGAAAAGGGAAAACCTTTTAAATAAAAATCAAAAATATTTTTAATATGTTTCCCATCTGATAATGATCTTCCATGCTGACAAATATCAAAGCTTATTAAGTTATTTGGTGAATTTGCACCTTTGTGCTCCACCAAGCAACCATTCTTTTATTTATTTTTTTTTTTTTTGAATGGAAAACATGATAAATTATTGTCCTATCTTTTTTAATTTTTTTTATTTCACTGTTTATTTAGAAAAAGTTTTATTTGCAATTAATAATTTTACTTAATTAACGTTTTTTTTTTCAAGATAGAAAATATGTCTATTTATTTATAAATATATAATGCACCATTATCTTTCAAACGCTTGACTTTGTGTTTGGTGGGTAGCTCGCAACCTCAACACATAAAAAATTTACCACTACATTGACAGTGCCCACCAGTGATCTAGAACAGTGTCCCGCAGACAGCGTGACCGTTTGACCGACTAAAGTGGCAAATTGCCACTTTTTCGACTGCCTTGCCACTTTTTTGAGTACCTTGCCACTTTTTTTCTCCCTTTTTTTAGAGAGAATTATATAAAAATACATTAAAAATAAAAAGTTTGATGTAGTTTTCTCGTTTTTTTTTTTTAATTTTGCCCCTTTTTTGTGATAAATCCCCTTTTGGTGCCACTTTTTGAAAAATGTCATCGGTCACCCTGCCCGCAAAATAAAATATGTATGTAGTTGTGAGAAAAATGAGAGTAAAATATATTTACACTTGAAGAAAACATTTATATAATTTAAGATACATGCTGTTGTTATTCATTGTTTGAATATTTTTTGAAAATATGCAATTTAATAAAAACTTAAGTAAAAAGTAAAAAATAATAATCCATTCAACAATGTAGTCTACAAATTCCAAATTAAATTTATTCGCAGCGCAGTGAAAGCTATTAAAATGCCTTTTTAAACTATCTTCCCTATTATTTTCAAGTGTTTCATAGCATAAAATGCATTGCATATTGCTAAAAGCATTTTTTATCACAAAATATTTCTTAGCTTACATAATTATTTTTTTGCTGTAGAAATTTATTCAATTTGAACTTAAATTTCGTTCCGTGTGCTCAAAAAAACTAAACAAAAAACCAGAAAAAAATGAATACATGCGTGCACAACTTCATTCGTCGCTTGCTCAGTGACGACTAAATGAAAGAGCATAAGCATGTATGTGATTTTCATCTGCACAATTGTTCTATGCAGTGTTGTTAGACAATTTTGTCTAAAAATCGTCAATTTTTGAAAATAAAATCGTCAAAATCGTCAGAATTTAAAAAACAAATCGTCGAAAAATCGTCATAAAAGAATTATTCATTTTATTGAACAACTAATATATCATATTAGGAATAAAGGACTATTTTATGTAACAAAAAACAATTTATCGACAATTTATCAAGAAACAATTTATTGTCAAAGATGAAAACTATAGGGTGAAATTAAATAAAAAAATTCAGAATATCTAATAGTGTGTTAAGAATTTCTAAATAAAACTATACATATTAGAATTAGATTTTTTTTATAAAATTTTTCTTAATGTCAACATTGTAACATTCCGAAGATTTAGACTTCAAATAATCTTTCGGAAACACAATAATTTCAAGGGTTTCTGTTTCCAGTAAATCTTAGATCTTGGCTTTAGTAAGATTAATATTACTATATATGTATTCTTTTAACACTAGCTGATGAGTTTGCAAAAAAATGGGAAAAACAAACTCACATAAGTTATTTATTCTTTATTGTTTGGTAATTTAATCGATTTAACTTTTTTCCAAAATATACGTCGTTATCTTGAAAGTTAAAAAATCTAAGTTATCTTATTTAATGTTCAATGCTTTAATATATTTCTTTAGTCCTATTTTACACTATACAAGTCTTATTGCTAAGCTGATTTGTTTGTAGGAGAGAGAGACGAAGGGAAAAGAAACGAGTACTCACCTTCATGTACTGTCAATAAGTTTTGCTTACTCCTTTGTAATGTTAAAAAATCACACATGCATACACAAAACTATGCATAAAAAATATGAGCTGAAAAATTAAGACCTGCATTGTGTGAACGCCGATGAAAGTTCAAAGAAGAAAAGGTGTTAAGTTTAGATAAGACTTGACTAATGTGAACTGGGACTTAAGACACAAGATTTGGAAAAACTTTTTAGTAAAGAAAGAATTTCAGAGTCCATATTTAAAATAACTGATGCTGTAATTCAAATTAAATTTTTTCTGCAAGGACTTGTTGGCATATTTATGTTACTAAATACTTATTTCAACAAATCGTCAAAATATGAAGAATATTTGAAACAAAATCGTCAATCGTCATTTTAGGAAATTTGTTATAAAAAATCGTCAAAATGACGTAAAATCGTCAAGTCTAACAACACAACATGCGGACGATTGTGTCGTCCGTTTGGTGTAATCTAGTATGTATACATTTGGCACTATGCGCTATGATTTGGGGTAAAAGCAATAAATAATATTAAATAAAATAATTTATGTTTTACTGAAAAAATGAGGGATTAAAACGACATTGTAAACATTGAAAAAAGTTTAAAACATGTTTAAACCTTTGTATGCAGCGTGTGTATTAAAAATCAATGACAGAATTCAGACTTACTTGAATTTTAACGGAAAATTCGTATACACCTTTTGTAGCTTTCCGACAATGCAAAATATCCTTATGCGTTGGAGTGTAATCATATTTCGCCAAGCGATCAATTTCGTCTAAAAAGTAGTTAACTGAGTCACTCTAAAAACAATATATAATAAAAATTTTAGTTTATTAAATATACAGCTCATTTTTAAATTGCGCTTACTATTTGAAATTCTCTTCTTCGTTCGTAAGCTCGTCTGATGCCACGGTCTTGCCAAAGCCGACGTATAATTGCTGCATACTGAACAAATTTCTCAGGTTCTAATGTGCCACATGCCATTAATTTCGTTTCATTTGCATCTTTGTCTCGATCGTTATTGCCCCATGGAATTTCAAGCTTTTCTCTGGCATCTATTAAAACTTGCATCCCTTTAATTAAAAAATTTAACACGTAAATTTCTCATTTAAACATGATTTTAATTTTATTTTTCATAAATTGAAAAAAAATTTCTTACTTAAAATCTATAACACTATACTAGTACATTCAATACCCCATTTTGTCAACATCCCAAAACGTCAACAGTATTTTAGGGACATTGGCTACTCTAAAACTACAACCAAACCACAAATCTCTAAAATTTCAACTCTAGTTCTGAGATATAAAGATACCCATTTTATCCTTTTTTGCACTTTTTCACCTCCTTCGAATTGGAATTTCCAAGAATCCCTAAATGGATGTATACATCGGATGTAGGTTCCCTACACACAGCGTTGCCGTTGTGACACTAAAGTATCACTTTTGACCCTTTTTTGTGCTAATGACACTTTTGATTACCCTTTCTTGAATTTGTCCCTTTGTATCATTTTAACAAAATTTATGCCGTAGGGCAATCATATGCTCAAAAGTTGGACGAAGCACAGTTTAGTATATCAGGTATTGGAAAAAGAGCGACCATTTGGCGATATTCGGTTCGATGGTGTCGATCATTTGACTGTTTTGGTCGATAGAAAAGCCAATAAATGGTGAAAATATTGCAAAAAATCTAACAGCCAAATCCCTGATTCTAAATGCAAGATATTTCTGCAAATTATCACAATAAAAAAATTTATTTTAAATTACATTAATCTTAATAACACTTTTTATAAATAAAATTTAAATGTAATTTTTCATTACTTGCAAACCGGAAGGACCGTCTAAGACGGTCTTCACTATTCTTTACCTGACGTTCCTTCCTAATGTTTTTTTTTTACCTGTTAATTAAAATTTACGGTTCTTTTGACTATATCCACTTACAAAAAAATTATTAGCTTCATCCGATCATTTTTACGATGTGGCCAGTTAAAGGGTTAATATTGATTTATAACACTGTGATACACAAAAAATATTCAGGGATTCTAATGTACCAATTTTATTTTGCTGGAGTCCATGGATGACGAAAATACCGTTGGTTTTTTTTAGGTCACTTCATAAAGTGATTTTATAACGGTAAATGTAGTGAAAAACGAGGTTTCTTAGATTTTCAGTTTTAAACAGTTGTAACTTCTTTGTTTCCCAACGGATTTCTTTTAGCTTTTCGTTGGTTAAAAGGATGGAATATTATCTTTCAACCAAGATATATTTTTTGTAAATCGACTAACAAATGGCTAAGTTACAGTCGTTGAAGTGTACAAGAAACCCATTAAAAAAGTATTCTTTTATAACTCATAAGCAACTTATGGCCTGAGGAAAACAAAAGAGTACTTTTTTAATGGGTTTCTTGTACACTTCAACGACTGTAACTTAGCCATTTGTTAGTCGATTTACAAAAAATATATCTTGGTTGAAAGATAATATTCCATCCTTTTAACCAACGAAAAGCTAAAAGAAATCTGTTGGGAAATAAAGAAGTTACAACTGTTTAAAACTGAAAATCTAAGAAACTCCGTTTTTCACTACATTTACCGTTATAAAAAATCACTTTATGAAGTGACCTAAAAAAACCAACGGTATTTTCGTCATCCATGTACTCCAACAAAATAGAATTGGTACATTAGAATCCCTGAATATTTTTTTTCTCAACTTTTGTATCACAGTGTAATTAAAGTATGTTAATTAATTTTATTTTATGCTAATGTATTTAATTAATTGTTAAAATTCGTGTTAATTTTTTTATTGAAATATATGTTCTTTTTTTGTTCACAAAAAACGACCTTATTTTACTTTAAAATACCCATTCTTTAGCTTTTTTTTTCTTAAATACCCTTTTTTATGATACTTTTTCGAAATTTTCAACGGCAACCCAGCCTACACACCATATTTCAGCTCTCTAGCTATAGTCATTTGGGCAGTCAGTAAC
The DNA here is from genome assembly GCA_944452675.1 of Tachina lurida. Lineage (NCBI taxonomy): Eukaryota > Metazoa > Arthropoda > Insecta > Diptera > Tachinidae > Tachina > Tachina lurida. Next base: position 53,141,037 of record OX101753.1, read on the forward strand.
ATTACTAGCAGCGTTGCCACAACCAAAATATTTTTGTAACCAAAATATGAACAAAAAGTAAACAAAGGCGAAAAAAAGTAACCAAAATTTGTATATATTTAATATACTGACTTATTTGTACTTCAGTTGAGAAATATATATGTGACAGTATGGAATAATCTCTTAAATCCTCTTAATCAAACGATTGTTTTTCGAACGTTTCCACGCTAAGGGATTAAAAGGCTCTAACGCAAGATTATAATCTTGTGTGATCCTTTCTTTGCACATGAACTGGGGCTAATGTAACGTAATAAAGCTTAATTTGCGATTATTCCATATTAACACAGATACAGTGTACCCCGTTTAATTACCCATCGGTTAAATATCTTTATCGCTTATTCACCCCAAATATTGAATCTACGTTTTTTACACAAATTTTCACACAAAAGTCCACGCTTAATTAACTTTCGCTTAGTTACCCATTTTGGTTAATTACCCAGATATATTTTACACTAAAATGAAATTTCCCCTAAAACCTCTTCGTTTATTTACCCAAAACTTCCTAAGCACATATTTCTGCAATTCTGTAATCGAATATATGCACCTTATGTATTTATTTTATGTAATATGAACTGTTTTTGTTATTTAATAAAATATTTATTCCAAGTAATAATGTAAGCCAAATGTTATCGAAAATAAACTTATTTATTTAAATTAACTGCCTGGCTCACGATGTCGACAAGAAATTTTCGTTCGCTTATTTATATTGAAAACAAAAACAAATTTTCTTATTTTGTTTTTGTTTTCAATATAAATAAGCGAAAGAAAATTTCTTGTCGACATCGTGAGCCAGGCAGTAAAAGTTTATGGGCCTACGCATTGTTGTTTAGAATTATCAAAATGCCAAAACTTTGATAACTTTTAAGATACGAGCTGTAAAATTTTATCGTAAAGCCTGGTAATCTTTTCACAATTTCGTGCGAAATGCTGTCAAACTACATATAAAAGTATTTGGTATGAAGTATTTGCGAAATAAATTCGCAAAAGTAGTACTCCGTTCTTGTTGTGAAAAACACGTAAAATCATGTCTTTCAATGCAAAAGTAATCTGGCATCATTTTAGTTTAGCTGCGAAACAAAATGAGCAGTGCTTTTTTCGTACGGAATTTTAACAATGTTGCATACTATCAAGCAATAAAAGCGAGAAATTTATAAAAAAAACCGCGAGCCATAAGCCTAGTACTTTGTTCGAAGTTGTGAAAAATTTTCAGTGTCATTGGTTATTTCGCGTGAAAAATTTGACAAGTACTAAATGTAGCCTAACTCGCGGTTTTTTAAATAAATTTCTCGATTTTATTGCTTGAAAGTATGCAACATTGTTAAAATTCCGTGCGAAAAAAAGCACTGCTCATGTTGTTTCGCAGCTAAACTAAAATGATGCCAAATTAATTATGCATGGAAAGACATGATTTTACGTGTTTTTCACAACAAGAACGGAGTACTAATGGGTGTTTTTTATTGAGGTATAGAACTTTAAGTTGGCATCACTTTTTTAACTGGCGGCCATTTTGTCAGCTGTCAAGTGATTAATATTTAGTTTGGTTTGCCATTTCATCATGAACAGGTTGACAAAAGAACAACGCTTGCAAATCTTGCAAATTTAATTCGAAAATAATGGTTCAGTTCGCGAAGTTTACCGCAAGCTCCGTCCATTTTATGGTCGACATAATCGTCCATCAGAGCAATTAATTCGGTTAACCATGGATCGTTTTCGCACTACGTTTACTCTATGTGATAATACGCATCCGCAGAGACGTCGAACAGTGCGCACCGAAGAAACAATTGCCGCTGTAGAGCAAAGTGTTGAAGAGGACCCGAATGAATCGATTCGCCACCGTGCACAGCAATTGGAGCTTTGTCCATCAACTTTATGGAAGATTTTGAAGATTTTGAATGTGGATGAGTTGTGGTTCCAACAAGATGGCGCTACATGCCACACAGCGCACGTCACAATCGATTTATTGAAGGAAACATTCGATGAGCGCATAATTTCGCGGAATGGACCTGTTAATTGGCCACCAAGATCGTGTGATTTGACACCATTGGATTATTTTCTTTGGGGATATGTGAAGTCGCTCGTCTACGCCAACAAACCAGAAACGTTAGGGGACTTGGAAGCCAACATTCTTGGCGTTATTGCCAACATACGGCCCCATATGCTCGAAAAAGTGGTTGAAAATTGGACCTGTAGAATTGGCTTTATTCGAGCCAGCCGCGGCGGCCACATGCCCGAAATTATATTTAAACATTAATGGCATAAAATTATCCTTCCAATAAAGCCAAATTGATGGACATTAAAACGATTTTCTTGTGTTTTATTTCAATTCGAAGTTCTATACCTCTAAAAAAAACACCCGTTACTTTTGCGAATTTATTTCGCAAATACTTCATACCAAATACTTTTATATCTAGTTTGACAGCATTTCGCACGAAATTGTGAACAGAGTAATACGCTATAAGCGACAATTTACGTATGTAAAACAAATGAATATATATTATAAAAAAACCTTCTCCTGAAAACTCGAATTTTTGTCGCTTACGATTAAATCGAAAATAATTCTCGATATGTGTTGTAATTATCTATCAAATAATACACAATAAGAAAAGAAATAAGTTCTTTGTAATAAAAATAAAATATAATAAGGCTTTTCACGCTTGGTATTAAAATACCCTTTTAAAATTAATAGCCCTTTTAAAAACACTACATTACAAGGCCACAACAACAAAATACATTGAATCATAATTTATTATAATTTTTAAAAAATGCAAGACCAAAAACAATAGCATTTTAAGGGCCATTATTATAACTTGCCTTTAATTAAAGATAGAATATTATTGGTTGGATAAACACTTTTTCATTATTACAACTTCTCTTTAACCAAAAGTGTGCGATAAGTTAAAGGCAAGTTCACCCTACCTGTAACTTTTATCGTGAGGTTTAGTCGTTTGGAGCTGCCACATTTTCATAAGTTGCCACACTTTATATTTTATAAATTACAGCCAAATTTATTTTAACAAAATATAATTGAAAACAAAAATAATATAACACAAAACACATAATAAATATAAAAAAATAAATAATTGAGAAAATTGGTTTCATTATATTTGTAATTTGGCAAATAAACAAAAGCAAGTTGCCACTAAGTGTTTTTAACAATCAATATCCACAGGTTCCACAGAAATGTTGCCATCAAACAAAATTGCATTATTTATTTTATCGGACAGGTGTAATAATGGAAAAATTTTAAAGGTCACTTTATAGTTCAGTTTTGCTAAACTTAGAATTTACTATCCGGAACTTTATCGTGAAGTCATAATAATAGCCCTAAGTGTTGTAATTGGATTGGATGTTGTAAGTGCATTAGCAGATTTTTTAATGCTTTTTAAAATAGCTATAAAGTGTTAACAAATTTGCCTATCTTTAAGACCCATTTAAAGGTATATCCACGCTCTTTAAAATTTAACCCATTTTTCTATTATAAGTTTTTTACTTAAAGTTAGTTAAAATTAGGATTTTGTCTGAAGTATAAACGGATTTTGACTATTACAATTTTAGTTTAGCTTAAAGTGAGCGATAACTTACCTGATAAGTTAAATTAAATTTGTAATAATGTAAAAATGTTTATACGTCGGATAAAGCCCTACTTTCAGTTGCATTTAAGTTGTAATAATGGCCCTGAGGTGGGCTATAGTATTCTTTTAATTTCATTACAAAGTTATAAATTAACATAAACAAATTGAAAATGGTATTTTTTCTAACTTTTGGTGATATATGAAATTTAAAATTTGACAACACTGCACCCACAAATAAAATAATTTCAATTTATTTACAACATCAACAAAAAAAGACGTTCACGCTTTGTCACAAAAAAAAACGTATTAAATTCAAAAGGGTTGTAAAAAAAACTACGAAGCGTGAAAACCGCTAATTTTTAGATTTAATTGAACTGTAGTGAATTTTAATCAGAAATAATTTCTTAGGGCGACTTTTTGAGTTCAAGATTAGAGATTAAATTAATCTTAATCTTCATTTCTGATTTTTGGGTAGTCGATTATATGGTTTTACTTGCTAGTTTAAGCGGCCAATCGTGGTGGTTTAATCTTATATTAATATTGACAACATACACTTGTGAAACATATAATTTTTTGTAAAAATTATATGATAAAATAATTTAAAAACACATAAATAAATATATATATTTTATATTAGTTATATATTTCCTTTAACACGCGCAAAATTTTACTTGTAAATAATAAAATATGTCAGTTTCTTCTTCTTCCCACAAAAAATCAAAAGTGTTGATAACATGTATGACTTTTGCACTGAAAAAGTTGCCACTATTTTGTTCCTCAGTATGGTAATACTACACATAATAAGAAGTTTAAACTACCACTCAAAAATATCAAACTCAATTAATTAAGATTAAGTTAATTTTCGGATTAGCTAATTAGAGAAATAAACTAATCTTAATCTCGATCCCAAAAAGTCGCCCTTAATCAGGCTTAAGTTCAGTAATTTAAATTCGTATTGAATGAAATATTTTTATTAATTAATGTGAGTTTCTAAAAAAGAGAAGAAAAATTAAACTAGACTTTATTAGCTGGGGGAAATACCGAAATAATGCAGCCACGCACTTCATCAGCACTAGGGTTTGCACATCGATTGTAATTGTAATCGTAATCACGATTAATCACAAAACTTTTGTGGTATGCAGTTTTATTCTGATGATCGTAGCAGTGTAAAGGAAGCCATGTCATCGGTTAATTCAGACGAATGAAAAGCGGCCATACAGTAAGAAATTGATTTGCTGATGGCAAACAGCACGTGGGTACTAACAAATTTGCCACCTGGCGAAAACGCTGTTAAAACAAAGTGGGTGTTCAAAACTAAGAAGGATGAACATGTTAGTACCATAAGATGGAAATCGAGGTTAGTGTCCAAAGGTTTCTCACAACGAGAAGGGATTGATTTTAATGAGACCTTTTCACATGTCGTCCGATACGATTCAATTCGATATTTGCTTGCTTTGCCTATTAAATACGACATGTACTGTGAGCGTCAAAAGAAAGTAAACAGTTATTTTATGTGTATAACAGCTTTTGTTACAGTACAGTAAATAATAAAAATAAAAAAGTTTAATTGTAGTTTAAGAGGCTTATATAATAAGAGTTTAATTCTGTATAAAACAGTAAACGAAAAGAAAATAATAACAAAAATAATTCACTTTATCTTAAAATACTTATCATTTTTACGCGTCAAAAATAAGTAAACAGTTGCAGCATTCCTTGGGTTTTCTTTAAATATTTCGGGATAAAACCTAAACTCTTTTTGGAAAGCAGTTACTAATCTAGCAAGCCGATGCAGTGAAAATATTTTTAGCAGTTTAATATAAAATTTTCTAAGAAAAAGTGCAAGGATAGATATTAAACTTTAAGAAATTGGCAAACATACCACCCTCGTATACATATATACGAGGGTGGATCAATAAGTCCGTGACTTTTTGAATGAAACACAGTTTTTTTTGCAAAGCAAAAATTTATTTTTCAACATAAGCTTCTTTTAATTCAATACACTTAGTCCAACGTTTTTCCAGTTTTTGTATCCCTTCCAAAAAGTAGGATTTTTCGAGGTCATTAAAATAGGCATTTGTTTAGTCAATAATTTCATCGTTGGAGTCAAATCTCTTTCCGACGAGCCATTTCTTCAAGTTTAGGAATAAGAAATAGTAACTCGGGGCTAAATCTGAAGAATAGAGCGGATTCGTAGCCCAATTCATGGATTTTTGCCATTGTGATTGTGACCAATTGCGGGACCCATCTTGCAGACAACTTTCTTAAACCCAGCTGATCATTTGAAATCGAAACCACACCGTTCAGAACGTTCAGCGTCATTTGTACTTGTGCGATCACAACGAAAGTCAGTAAACCACTTTTTTTACCATTGAAATCGATGGTGCAGATGGTCCCCATAGTATTTATCGAGCCTTTCCTTGGTTTTATTGACGGGTTTTTTCCGCAAAAAATAATGTTTAATGAGCACTCGAAATTCACTTTTTTCCCATTTTTAGAGGGAGCGAGGTTGTATGTTTTGAACAGCTATTAAACGCAAAGTAAATGACGACACTTGCTCAAAATTTGACAGTAGTCTATTAACATTAGCATTTCATATAACTACGAGGGAAGTTCGAAAAGTCACAGACTTATTGATCAGCCCTCGTATAAAAAAACATTGCGTGAAATTGGAGAAATCGTCGGAAGAAATCACTGCACTATAAAAAATTATAGCTAAATATGTAAAGCATCATACGGTAGAGAATTTACCACAGTTGGGACGACCAAAACGGCTTAGTATCACAGAAGTATGAGCAGTAGTACGAGAAGTAAGGACCAATCCATTGCCAAGTGCTGTTCAAATATCAAAGAGACATCTGGAAAACCAGTATAGTTAAAAGAAAAATTTACAATAACGGACAATTTGGCAGAGTGATACAGAGTAAGCCTTATATATCCAAAGTGCATCAGCAGAAGCGCGTGAAATTCGCAAAAAAGTACAAAACTGATCCTGTAGGCTTCTGGAAAAACATTTTATATAGTGATGAGTGCAAATTTTATATATTTTGAGAGAAAAAGCCTCTAAAACTATTGCAGTCAAAGAATGAAGGTTTTCTTGAAAAGTGTGTTACAAGCACCGCAGAACACATCGGTGGCTCGGTTATGAACTGAGGCTGCATGGCGCCATCTGGAGTCTGAAATCTAGTCTTGGTGAAAAATTTTATGCAACAACCAGAAATGTTCAATGATGGTTCCCATAAGGTATGCTTGTTGAAAAAGGCCATTTATGATCTCAAGCAGTCGGGACGCGTATGGAATGAAACAATCAATAATGGTTTAATAAAGATGGGACTTATAAGAGGTGAAGTGGATCAATGCGTTTATCATAAAATAAATGGTAATCAGATGTTGTACGTGGCTTTTTATGTCGACGAAATTTTAATGTTTTCCAATAATATGACAACAGTTGAATCTGTTAAGTCCGAGTTATCCAAGAAAATTAAAATGAATGATATCGGTGAGGTATCTTCAGTGTTAGGTATATATGTATATAACCAGAAGAGGCTATCAAAATCGATCAGGCGCAATACATATCAAACGTCTTGGCACGATTTGGTTTGAGTGAGTGCAACCCAACATCAACCCTAATGGACTACAACCAAAAACTATCCTCAAACATGTGTCCCAAAGATGAAGAGGCAAGGCAGGAAATGTCATGTGTTCCCTATATGCAGGCGATCGGGTGTTTGCTGTTTGCAACCCGAATTTCCCGACCCGCCGTGAATTTCCACGCGTAATGAGATACTTAATGGCACAATCAACAAAGGTATTGTTTACTGAAAGCAACCCAACTCAGAAATAGAAGTTTTCTGCGATGCTGACTGAGGTGGAAATATTGACGACCAACAATTCACTACCGGGTATGTTTTTGTATATCAATCCGGTGCAATTTAGAAAACAAAAAACTTTGTCATTATCATCGACAGAAGCCGAATTTCAGTCATTAACTGCTGCTATTCAAGAATCTGCTTGGCTAAAACGCCTAGAAGCTGAACTTAATCCCAAAAGCTGTAAAAATTATGTTGTTATACTGTGACAATAAGGTTGCCTTACAGGTCGCCCTTAATAATAATTTTTCGTCCAGAACAAAACATGAGGATATTAAATCAAAATTTATTCGTCAGAAGATCGATGCCAAGGAAATAACTTTGAAATACCTGGTTACAAATGAGATGACTGCAGACGTATTTAATAGAGACCTGTGTAAATAGTCATGAAATGTAAATACGTCTTGTTTTTTAAATGTATTCTCTTGGCTGTATTATACTAAACCATCAGCGATGCCAACTTAGCTATTTTAGAGCTAGATTTAGCTCTTTTCGATTGTTTCTAACTCGAAATTTTTCCCTTTAGCTCTTTTTTAAAGAAAAGAGCTAACACAGCTCTTTTCAATTGTGGAAATGGCACGTTTAGCACTTTTCGTATCTTATAGTAAATTTTCCCGTTTTTAGCCTATTGTTTCGTCTTTCAGGCAATTACATTTTTGCAACTATGTTAGACTAAATGTCTGTTAGTTTCTAAATAATTAGACAATTTTTGATAAATTATTGAAATGGATTCTTACTGCCAAAAATATAGGGAAATTTTGGAATCAAAATAAAAAATAGATTAAACCTACAAAAGATCCATCTACGGCTTTGTGCAAATATTACAATTCAATTATAATTATAAAAGCGGAACATTTTGATTTAGTACTCCATTCGGAGACTCAAAAGCATAAAAAATGTATGGCTCCATTCAACGATATTTTGCTATCCTAGCCTGACATATCATTTTCACCAGACGTTCCAAGACAAACGCAAACTGCGCACGCAAATCTATATATCGTCATGTGAGAACTTAAGTGTCCAATATCCAATAGTTTACAATGGCGTATTGGACACTTAAGTTCTCACATGACGATATGCTGCAGTACATACACCGTTTTTAGCAATGGAACTTTTATTTTTTCTTACTATTGTTTTTATTAATGTTAAAAAATTTTGATGTACAAATTGAATGATAAATACATTCATAGATTTAAAACGGAAAAATGCCAAATTTTTAAATTTAGCTCTTTTCAGCTCTTTTTGACTACTAGGTTGGCTCGTTTTGCCTCTGAATTGTTGGCATCACTGTAAACCATAGATGTTGAAGCATCTCTTTCCCTATAACGCGTTATAGGAAAGCAAGAAAAAAACAAATTCTGCTTACGCAGCAAACAAATACGTACACGAAAAAAAATGTTGCTCTCTTTAGGTTTTGGCTTCTCTTTAGCATAGAGCAGGGATGGATAACAAGTATTTTTAAATTTTATTTACATTTTGATGTCTTTTTATTTAAAAAAATGGCTAGGTAAATGTAAAACACAATAAAATATAACGCATTGTGCATTACCATCAACATTTTCTTTAAAGAAGAATTCGCTTTCTTAATTTTCTTTAAACATTTTACGCGTGTGTTGTTGTCTCAACAAGTAATAAACAGAATGTGATTCACAAAACATTTCCACCTCTGTTAAAAGTAAGCAGAGGTTTTCCTCTGCTCCACACACAAGCGCAAGTGTGCTTATGTGTTAGTGCACATCACTGTACTAAACCAATAATAAATGATGTCGTATTATAACAGACTCGGGCGCAGGGTTACCGTTCACCCGACTAAAGTCACAATTTGACACTTTTTTAGCGGTCTGCGACTTTTTGTGAGACTTTTTTTGTCACCGACTTTTCCGACTTTTTTTAATTTTGTTGCGACTTTTTACGCTTTTTTGTGAAACTTCTCAAAAAAACAGTTAATTTGCAGTAAATTAAAAGTTTTTTGATTATTTTTATTAAAAAAAATATTTAAAAGCAATTCACAGATTATTGTTCATTTGGAAACACTTTTATCACTTTTTTGCAACATTCAAGAAATGTTTCATAAATTTTCAGTAGAAGTTTGGAATGAAGCATTTTTGGTGGAAGCTATTCCTTACTGGATTACCAACTTAATGATTTTAACAAGGCGTGAGACCAAAAAAGAATCGATTCTTTAGAAGTACTTACTTTTTTTTTTATTTGGAAACTTGTTCACGTAATCTATTTAGTCTGAAAAAATTATTCTCCTCATTTAGCAACTTGTACATAATTTTTTTAAATTTTAGGTAATGTGATTTGTAAGCGAGTAATGAAATTTGGTAATCAGAAAAGTAAGTCATTATATGGCAAGTAGTTCTGATGGTAATGTGTAATTTTTTGCTAGGTATATAAGCATGTATAATTCAACTGCATGTGTTGTGAAATATGATAAAAATGGATTCTGCAATAAGCTTTTTGTTTTGTTTAAATTGTTTTTTTGTTTTGTTATGCTTTTTATTAATAAAAAACGTTAAAAAAGAGGTGCCACTTTTATTTTCTCAAACGACTTTTTTGTGCGACTTTATTTTCACAAAACGACCTTTTGTGCGACTTTTCTAAAATTCCTAGCGGTAACCCTGCTCGGGCGTTTCTTGCAGTGTTACCAAAATATATATTTTAAATTACACCTCGTAGGAGCCAAAATTACCCAATTTCAAAGGAATTACACCCAATATTAAATACATATTTGACACATTTCAAAAATCTTGTTTAAGGTCTACTTATGATTTGGTATCAGCCCCAGTGAAATCCAATTCAAATTTTCTCAAAATGAGTTTCCGATGGCAAAAAATTCTATATAATTTTCATCTGTAATATAAATTTCGAATCAAAAATATTATTTTTTCTTGCTTTGTATCAATTTTTTTAATGTGTTTTAACATCCAAACTCACAAGAAAACATGTGAAAACGATGTGAAAGCCAGAACACACGTTTTATTATATAAAACAAACGAATTTCAAATTACCTGTAAATTGCACCTGAGAGCAATTACCCACGCGCTACACATGCACATAAAAATTACACCTGATTCGGGTAATTACCCGCGATTCGGCAACACTGGTTTCTTGGCACAATTGTGAAGAGAATATTCACACGTATTCTTACCCTCTTTAATTTAGTCGTCGATGAGACAGCGATGAATGCACATCAGGCGGATGCTTACATATTTTTTTATATTTTTTTCAAGAATATTTGTCCAGCAAACATACGTGTTTCATTTCAAATTGATGATGATATGCGAAAATTATTTTGTTATAAATAATGCATTTGGTAACATACAATGCCTTTTATGTTATCAAAGCTTAAGGAAAAAAGGAATATCTCATTAAAAGACATTATGATGCTTTTCATAGTAATATGAATAAGTTTAATGGTAAGGAAAGGGAAAACCTTTTAAATAAAAATCAAAAATATTTTTATTATGTTTCCCATCTGAAAATGATCTTCCATGCAGTGCTGCCAGAATGATGATTTTATCATATTTTTGATGATTTGTGGATCAAAATATGATTTTAAGATTTTTGTTCTCGAATGATGATTTTTAATTTTGCAAATTATGATTTTTACTTTCAATACATACATATGTATGTACAATTTTCTTTGTTGTTCTAAAATGTTTATCAATAGCTACACCCATAAAGAAAACATTTCTGTTCCAGCGAAAATATTCGTCTTTATGGAAACAGGTTGGTAAGGAGCAGAGAGCACAACTCTCCCTCCTCTTCTGGGGTCATTTGAAAAAAATAAGAAAACGCCACTTTACAAAAAAAGTCATGTTAGAGAAGTGACGAAAAATCGGTCCGGAATATATTCAAATCTTGCACAAATGTATACCAAATCGTGTAAAAGAAGTCATTCGTCGCCAAGGAAAAGCAATTTGCCTCTAAATTTTAGAGTATAAAACAACTGTACATCAGTGATGCAAAATGTGGCACTAGTGGGCCATTTGTGGCACTTTTGGATGTTTGTGGCCCTGTAGTACTCTCTGAGATATTTTGGCCCTTTCAGCTCCAAATTCAACTAATTCGTTGAAACCTTTGAGTACACTTTTTAATTGAGTTTTCTTCGTTTTAAAAACTACTTTTATTTTTGAAGATTTTTATTTAAACTGGTTTCCGAAGTCTGCGCCAGAACATGTTTTGAGTGGGGAAACCAATAGTATTATACCACTTGATATTAAACTTTTTCAAAAGGAAACAGAACAAGTAAATAGGCAATATCGCAAGTTCCAGAATTTAAAAAGCTCAAAGATTTAAGTAGAAGTAAATTTTGCAAAAGGATTTCTACCATTAAAAATTGTTTATGTAAACTTTTGTATACAAATATATACAGAATTATTCAAGGAACTCTTTCTATTCACCAATCCTCAGCAGGACTGAAAATTTATATTGAAATCAACAATAAAATTTGAAAATTCGCTTTTGTTTTCAATATAAATTTTTAGTCGAGAGTTTTCTTTCGATATTGTGAAACAGGCCATAATAGAAGAAATCATCGTCATGTAAAAAATACTGTGTCATATTAAAAAAAATTAATGAAATCTAGTTCTAATAATTGTTATGATGAAGATAATTTAAAACTTAACACAAAAAAATACTTTTAAACAGGGGTAAATGGAGAAACTATTGGACTAAGAATTTAGAGATTATGTTTCATAAAATTATAATTACATAAATAATGTTTTTTTAACTAAAATTTAGTTTTTTAAGCAACAAACATACATATAAAATATGTATTTATTTTAATTTAACAAAAAATACTTAAACAAATTTGAACTTTTGTCACTAAGTTCTGTTTTTGCTCTAAACAAAATAAATCACATATTATTAATGCATAGGTACTTTTGTCTCTATTTAAATTAAAAGATTATAGTCGAGTACATTAAAAAACTTTTTTGGCCCTACCAAAGGTATTTTGGCCTTTTTAATCGTTAATTTGGCCCTAAACCAAAAAAGCCAAAATGCATCACTCCTGCACATATGTACGTTATATGATAAAAACATTGGCAATGTCGAATACTTATTTTGTTTGACTTTCTTAACTAATTTTTCATTTAATCTAATTTTTATATAAGTTACTTTAATGATCTCATTTTTTTTATTGAATTCAATTTGAAAATGCTTTCTAAATTGTTTTTGTAAAATAAGATAGTAAATAGCTTTTTATTGATGAAAACAAAATAAAATTGGTGTACGTCGAATAGTTTTGTTTGTCCACTGTAAATATGTCAATTGTTACTTATATTATTTGAAAAAAATTGGACTTGTGATGATTTTTTTCTTCAAAATATGATTTTCTTTCCGACAAATGATGATTTTCTTCGCAAAACTTCTGGCAGCCCTGCTTCCATGCCGACAAATATCAAAGCTTATTAAGTTTGATACATCCAACCACATAATTTTATTTAGTGAATTTGCACCTTTGTGCTCCACCAAGCAACCATTATTTTATTTATTTATTTATTTTTTAATGGAAAACATGATAAATTATTGTCCTATCTTTTTTAATTTTTTTTATTTCACTGTTTATTTAGAAAAAGTTTTATTTGCAATTAATAATTTTACTTAATCAACGTTTTTTTTTTCAAGATAGGAAATATGTCTATTTATGTATAAACTAGATATACCAAACGGACGACACAATCGTCCGCATTCTAAACAGAAACAAAATCTCTTTATTAAACCTAATTCAATTTATTGAACTCTCGTCCTATAAGTTTTATGCAGCGTGACCGTTTGACCGACTAAAGGGGAAAATTGCCACTTTTTCGACTGCCTTGCCACTTTTTCCCCCTTTTTTGGAGTGAATTATATAATAATACATTAAAAATAAAAAATTTAGCGTAGTTTTCACGTCTTTTTTTAATTTTGCCCCTTTTTTTGATAAATCCCCTATTTTGTGCAACTTTTTGAAAAATGTCATCGGCCACCCTGGTTTTATGGCTTTCATACAATAACAAATAAGAAAAAAAAATGGAATAGCATGAAAAATAGTACACAAATACACACACACACACACAGTGTAAACTAACAAATGAGTGTACTATGTTTGCATGTAGTAGTAGCAACTTTAAACGCTTATAGCTCCCAAAATACTAAACCGATTTCAATAAAATATAGATTCTGCACATCTGTGCAGAAATTCCTTTAAAATGATATAAATCTTTCCAAAATCGGTGCAATAGTTCCGGCGTAAAAGGGATTACAAAAAACGTGTTCGCCTATTAATTATATAGATAGATATATAATGCACCACTATCTTTCAAACGCTTGACTTTGTGTTTGGTGGGTAGCTCGCAACCTCAACACATAAAAAATTTACCACTACATTGACAGTGCCCACCAGTGTATTATAAGCAAGGCACGATAGATGCATTGGTGTACGTGTATATGAGTGCTAACAAACAATCAACAGAAGTAGTGTTGATACCCAGTTGACCACGGCTTTCGTTAATGATATCGATTTTGAATATATCTCGAACATTTATCGTGTAAAACTATCGAGAGTGACACTCAAAAATGAATCGAAAAATGTTCACCTGTCGCTCAGTTTTATCCCAAAAAAACATTCGATCTCGGATTTCGTTAGCAATATCAAAAGTGAGAGATTATCGAATTAATTTCGATACCGCAAAAATGCAGTAGAAAAAGTAAAAAAGTAATTTTTTTTATTTATTTATTTATTTTAACTTACTTATTTTATTTATTTGTTTAATTCCATGACTTACGCTGCAGGCTTTGAACATTCTAACAGGCTAACACACATCCACTACGCTATCGTGGCAAATTTTTTTAATTCAATTATTGCACATATGTAAGTATGTGTTCTTATTTTATTTTTAATGTGTAAACATCTATACGCTAGGCGGTAAAAATCTTTTTCACAATACAATCACAAATTTTTAGTAAGATCGTATCTGTGAAGTATGAGTGTATTAGTGTTCGAAAGAACCCTGAAGGAAATGTCGATGGTGAAAATGTACTGAGTCGCTTTTGACTTTGTCACCAGTACTACTCTCTAATTAATCCCCATACAATACTTTGTGCTATAGACATTTAGCATGTGCTTGTCATTGAAAATCTACTAGTAACACTAAAACAATTGACTAGATAGTGACTACATAGTTCTTATGGGAACATGGAGACATACCAACCAGACATTTAGTGGTACATTTCCATACCTTACGTACATACAATTATATGAATATTGACAAGTTGTTGCAAAAGCCACCAGAAATACACCACATTTGTTTTCTCTCTTTCTTTTATACTGACGAATAGAAAAGAAATTGTAGACAATGTACCTACTACTAGAGTTTTAGTGTTGACATAGAGACATTTGGCCCCAGTCTGACTGCAGGGAAGCAACACAAACTTATTTAAAATATTGTAAATACATAAGAATTTGCTGGTTTGTTTGTTTTATTTAACTTGATAATTGCTTTATTTTAATTCCAATGCGTACACAACAACAAGAACACCAACAACTAAACGATGAACAGGAATTAAAAATTAAAAAGTAAAAGTAAACGCATTTACCAAGATGGGCACTTTGCAGTACTACTAAAATTTCGGTAAAAATAATTTTTTAACCAGTAAATTTTTTATTTTATCGGCTTAATATGTAGTTCTGAAACTAAGCAAAGGGGACCATGTAAATACATAGGAATTTGCTGGTTTTTGTTTGTTTCATTTAAGTTGATAATTGCTTTATTAGGGTTCCGTACACCAAAGGTGAAAAGGAATCCTATTGTTTTCAATACGCTGTCCGTCTGTTCGTCCGTCTGTCACGGTATTTTCTCGAGAACCGTAAGAGCTACGGACCTACAATTCGGACAGAGTGTAAATACATTTGGCCGCTACAACAACAAATACATGAGAGTTAAAAGTTAAAGGGTGTTCCAAAACGAGCAACGAAAAATTTACATATACACACTTGAAATTTGTAAAGTTAGTGTATTTTTATACAGACTACAACAATTAACACCAAAATTAAAAAAAATTAAATTAAAGGGTGTTCTATCAGTAAATGCAATTATGACTATGCAATTTTGACAAATTGCTGTATCTTGGAAATTGTAAGAGCAAAACTCTTGAAATTCGCCATAATGAAAAAAATCGCCAAAATTAAAAAAAAATCGCCAAAATTAAAAAAAATTCGCAAAAACAATAAAATTCCCAAAATTAAAAAATCGCCAAAATTAAAAAATCACCAAAATTAAAAAACCCCAAAAACAGCAACAAAAAAAATCGCCAAAATGAAAAAAATCGCGAAAATTAAAAAAAAACTCAAAAACAGAAAAAACTCCAAAACGAGAAAAAAGTGACTAAACTGGAAAAAACGTTTAAAATGAAAAAAAACTTCAAAAAAGCCACATTCAAATAAATGCTCAAAACCGAATGTACGGAACCCTTCGTACGTGAGTCAATGTCACGCTTTATTGAATTTATTTTAATTGCAATGCGTACACAACAACAAGAACAAAAAGCTATGAATACGGCCATACGATTTTACTGGTAATGCAAATAAAATTTCATTATCAGTAAAAATTTACTGTATTTTTTCAGTAATCAGTAAATTTACTGCAGTACATATATGTATGTATACTGCAGTGTGCCCATTTACTAACCAAATAAGTTAAATAAAACAAACAAAAACCAGCAAATTGCTATGTATTTACAATATTGGAAGTTTTGATACTTTTAATTGATTAATTAAAAAAAATATACTAAAAGCTAAAGTACTTCCAACTTAAAAAAATTTTTCATTACTAGATGTTTACACATCTCCCCTGTGATCAGACTCACATTGCTTTTTTTTACTTACAGTGCTGTCATGCTTCGAACTTGGTACTTCTAGACTAACAGGCTGACACACTTCCACGCAGCTACCGTCACACATTCTAAAAACTTTCGAGAGAACTTCGCAGTTCGGAATTTTAGCGGACATTCGAATTTTGTTTAGATTTGCGAACAAATATCGAACAATTTTGTTTCGAAATTTCTTCGCTTTAGTGAGCATTCGTTTTTATCGAATCTCAGGTCAAGTGGGTACGTGTATGCTTGTATGAGTGTGTGTAAGATGGTGTGTTTAAGTGAGGTTTTTTTAAAGCAAACGTACACAACCCAGTGGTATGAAAAGGAACCATTGACACCAATGACATACGAAGTAGTCAGCGCTTTTGCTCAATTTGCACTAGGGGCTACCCATGTGGCATTGCAATCATATCTACATCTCTCTCTTCACACCAATGTCTAATGCATTAATGTAAAAATAGATACCCATGTTTCGCTAGCTAATTCTATAGCTCCAAGTAATGTAGAAAACAATTTTTTTTTAACGACGAGTAGGAAACATATACAGATCCCGTTATATATGATCAACACTTTTTTGTCTGCCTTTTGATTAATTTAATACACAATGTCAGTTGAATTGGGGATAGTGCGGTGTATAGGTCTATGTCAGTATCTACGTTGAAAGGTAATGGTTATGCATAGGGGGGTCAATTGCCATCTCCGTAGGACATCCCCTGTTAAGTTCAACAGCTAAAAGCATGTGAAGTTGATTGTGATGTACTAGTGGTAGTTCTTTAAGAATTAGAGAATATACACGCGTTGTACTAGCCCCGGAAACCACTGGGAACTAATGTCAATGCATGTGTGCGTTTGTATGTGCGTTTCTACGCGCCCATGCGTAGAAAGAAGCAAGCATCACAAATTTTTCAGTCACGAAATATTTTCTTCTTTACTCCTATACCTGCAATAACTGAAACAAATTATTGCAAACAGTGTTGTTTAGCGTTTGTTTTAGAAGACTTCGCTGCAGTAAAGTATTTGAAAAATCCCTCATGTCTTGAAAGTTCTTATAAATGGTCTTGTGCAGGGCACAAAGACCAAATTTAATTTTAAATTAATTAATTTATTTGCAAATAAAATTATTTGCAAATAAATTAACTCACTGTTTATACGGCATAGGAAAAGTACACAAACTTGGTAGCACTTCTATAGAAAACTTACTTATGTTGACAAAACAAATAGTGTAAATGTACAAAATATCAAATAATTGTTTGTTTTAATCGTCATTATTTGCTTCTATCCATATTTTTTGTTGCAATATTTATGCATTTATTGTTGTTTGTTATCAAACATTTGTAAGCGTGGCAACCTCAAGCATTTTATTTGCAAATAGTGCGTTAATCGTGAATAGTTTTCTGAATTAGTAAGTCGCAATAAAAATAATAATATGGCAACAATTTACTGTTTTATTTGCAAATAAGCCCTGCGTATAAACGTAGTAACAGAGACTCTGAGAGGATTTGTATGTATGTATCTTGTACTGCTTTTGTACAAACTCTGATAAATAAATTCAGCTACAACATCTACTGCAGTTTTTAGTATAGTAGATGGTGTAGGCATAGTTAAATATAAATGTATGCGTTTTGTTGTTGCCGTGTTTTAGATTTACCACGATTTATCAAAGCTACTATATCTAAAAGATCTACAATAGCCAACCGTGAATACAGCTTTTATATACGTTTTATAATTGTAAAGCATTGATGTCAGTTTCATAGCACAATTGTTTTAGCTAAAATCACAACATTATTATTCTCTTTCATTCATTTAGTCGTCAATGAAACAGCGACGAAAACACATGCGTAGCGGGTGTATTAAATTCTTTGTGGATACAGTGAAAGAAAAGAAGTGGTATGCGAAAAATATTCTATGATCACCAATGCTTTTCGCAATATTAAATGTGTTACAAAACTTTTAAGGAAAGAAATGAATATGTATCTAAAAGACATTTTGACTTTTTTGGAGCATCTTCACTAAACTGCACTTTCTATTTAAACTTTAAAGACCAATAACTCGGGAAATATGGGCTGCAGCCAATTTTTTTTACTAAGTTTTTATTCTTATTTTTTACATTACTATCCGATAAACTTTTTAAAAATATCTTTTTGGTCAGTTCTCGTGGTACCTTCATAGCGAACAGTCGAATAGCGGAATTTTACTTACTTACCAAACAAACAAAAATTACATATACAAAAAAAAAATATTAGTAGTACATATTATTCGTAATAGGTACATACATACTGTCTTTAATAAATAAGCTTTCTGCTTTGCTAATATTTTTTACATAGTAAAAATAACAAAAACAAAAAAACCGCAAAAAAAAACTTAAACAAGTGATATTGAGGAATACCTCAAAGTCAAACAAACAATCATAAATAACAAAAACAAAAAATACCGAAAATAAAAAAAAAAAAAACATAAACGAATAACCCTTGAGGAATTCTTTGTATGAATTCCTCAAATACAGAAAAACTTGAAGTGAGTTCTAACGGCAGAAATGCTTATTTTACTGTGAGTTCTGAAACTCTGAATGAAAAAAATATAAAAAATAAATCTGATGAAAATCTTTTGTTAACGGCAACGCCAATTTTTCGTCAACGATCAACTTCGCTTTGTCCAATGCCAAATAGTAATGATGCATTAACATTACAGTTGCCCAGTACTTCTTCATTTAAGTCAGTAATATCATCCCCTTCAGGCTCGTGTTTATCACTTAACAAAGTTATCACTACAGATAACAGCGGCTCGAAACTCAAGGTACAAGTTGGAATGGACAGATACATTACAAGTTTAAAGCGCGGGCGAAGCCCGAATTCTTCAAAAATCTCATCTGCTCCAAAAGTGTCTAGGGATAACAGCACAGCCTCAACTAATCGCCAAAACCGCTTTAAAATTTTTCAAGATGACAACGACAAACCCGAGGTATCCTCGAACAAAACATCCAAGCCGCCACCAATCTATTTGAGACAAAAAAATTCAAATGCCCTTATTAAAAAATTAATTTCGGTCATTGGTGAGAATAAATTTCACATTGTTCCAATAAAACGTGGCAACATCGATGAAACTAAAATCCAAATTTATGACGAAAAAGATTTCCGCAAAATGGTTGATGAATTTGAAAAAAGTAAAACAAGCTTCTACACATACCAGCTTAAGAGCGCTAAAGGCATGCAGATCGTATTGAAGGGCATAGATTCTTATGTTGTCCCCGAAGAAATAAAAGATGCACTCGTCCTCCAGGGGTTCAAGGTAAAAAATGTGTCCAATATAATAAATAGGGAAAAAATCCCTCAACCTCTATTTCGCGTTGAACTTGAGCCAAATGATATAAAATTGAAAAAGAGTGAGACCCATCCAATATATAATTTAAGATATCTCTTATATCGAAAAATAACCGTTGAAGAACCACACAAGCGTTCAGGACCCGTACAGTGCCATAATTGTCAAGAATATGGCCATACTAAAACTTACTGCAAATTACCTACTGTTTGTGTCGTGTGCGGCGAGTTGCACGGCACTGCTAGTTGCAATAAACCGAAAGATCAAAGTAACAAAAAATGCAGTAATTGTGGAGAAAATCACACCGCTAACTACAGAGGTTGTCGTGTGTACTCTTTGGTAAAGAAGACTATGGTGCAAAAACCTAAATTAGCTCCAGCTCAATCAGCAAACGTTTACTCTGCCACTTTTCAGCAAATGAGCCAACCAGTTACTTCCCGTGTATCGTATGCAGATGCTGCTAAGGCTAGTTCTATTCCGACACAAAATGTTTCACCGCAAAATAATTCTACAAATACAAACTCAAACTTTAATTATAATCGCCTTGAAGCCACTATTGAAAATCTTGTGCAAACTATAAACAATTTTACAACAAATATGACTACCATGATGCAAGAAATGTTGCGAATGCAGAATACTCTGCTTCAAGCAATACTAAATAAGCCATGAACACGTTAACAATATGTTTCTGGAACGCAAACGGCATTCGCCAACATAAAAATGAACTTGAGCACTTCCTCACGGAAAAAAATATTGATATAATGTTAGTATCTGAGACTCATTTGACTTCGAAAAGTCTTTTTAAAATTTATGGCTACACTATATATGATACAAAGGACCCTAGAGGAAGGGCTTGCGGTGGATCAGCAATTATAATAAAGTCAAGACTCAAGCACTATGTTCTTGATAACATTTGTGAAGAATACCTACAAGCAACAAATATTGGCATTGAAAGTTTTTGTTCAAATTTCGTTATATCATCAATTTACTCCCCTCCCAGATTTTCAATCACTGAGAATCAATATGAGGATTTCTACAAATCTCTTGGACCTTGTTTTGTAGCAACTGGAGACTACAATGCGAAACATACGTTCTGGGGTTCGCGCCTTGTTACACCCAGAGGTCGAGCATTGTTCAACACTATTTCAAAAATGGGCTTGGATGTCATTTCGAGTGGGGAGCCCACTTATTGGCCTACTGACATACAAAAAATTCCGGACGTTATAGATTTTGGCGTCATAAAAAATATCTCTAGGGATTTAATTCAAGTTCAAGCTTCTCTTGATCTCTCGTCCGATCACTCCCCGACGATTATCACAATTTGTAGCCCATTAAGAAGTAACTTACCTGACCCATATGTGAAGATGATCAATCGTGTAAATTGGCTGGGGTTCAAAAAATATCTCAGCAGTCATTGTACGGAAAACATTACGCTTAGAACACCCGATGATATTGAATCGAACATTGCCAATCTCAGCGAGAATATTAAACAGGCTGCTGAACATGCCACTATCTCCCATCCGCAGATTGGGTTTAATAAAATTTATTCTACAGACATTGAACGTCTCGTACGTGAAAAAAGAAGGGCTAGAAGGGAATGGCAACAGCACAGATCACCACAAAATAAAATCAGATTTAAAGAGTGCACTAAACGACTCCAAGAGTTGCTTGCATCTGAAAAAATTGCATCTCTTAAAAATTATCTGGAGGGTCTTGATGTTACACCGGCGTCTAATTACTCCTTGTGGCGCGCTGCCAGAAAGCTTAAAACACCCGTTGAGTATAAGCCACCTCTACGCACATCTACCGGAGGTTGGGCAAGAAGCGATACTGAAAAAGGTAAAATATTTGCTGAGCACTTAAAATCCGTTTTTACGCCAAATATATGTACTGGTGTTGCTGATTTGCCGAATATAGTCGCTCTACCCCCTCAACACATAAAGTTTAAGACGCGTGATTTACAAAAATTAATTGCCGAACTCAACCCGAAGAAAGCTCCGGGTATTGATGGAATTAGTAATCAGATGCTGATGAACTTGCCTCGTATTGCAATGAGAATCCTGTTATTCATATTTAATGCTATTTTACGACTGGAGTATTATCCACACAACTGGAAACTTGCCAAGGTTAAAATGATTCCAAAGCCGGGCAAAGATATAACAAAGGCTGAGTCATATAGGCCAATAAGTCTACTATCTACAATGTCAAAGCTTTTCGAAAAACTGCTCAAAACAAAATTGTCCCCAATTCTAATTAGTAGTGGGTGCATACCAGACCATCAATTTGGTTTTAGAAGTCAGCATAGCACCATTGAACAAACTCACAGATTAGTTCAATTTATAAGAAGAACTTTTGAGGGAAAAAAGTATTGTTCTGCGCTGTTTATTGACGTTTCCCAGGCATTTGATAAAGTGTGGCATGAAGGCCTTATTTTAAAATTGAAGACTTACTTACCAATAAACATTTTAAATCTTTTGGAAAGTTACATTATTTCCCGTAAGTTCACTGTTGCGGAAGGAGACTTTACAAGTAGGCCTGAAACAATTTCATCTGGTGTGCCACAGGGGAGTATACTGGGACCAGTTTTATATTTAATTTATACTTGTGATATGCCTGTGAGCAGTAGTATCCATACTTCCACATTTGCCGACGATACAGCCTGCCTTAGTATGCATGAAAACCCTGATGAGGCATCCCGCAAACTCCAGGAACACATTAGCCAGATGGAGCTTTGGTTAAACTTATGGAGAATCAAGGTAAATGAACAAAAGTGTGTTCAAGTAACATTTACTTTACGAAGAGATACTTGTTCCCCCATTCGGATTAACAATCAAGTTGTTTCTCAACATTCACATGTGAAATATCTTGGTATACACCTTGATCGACGACTTACATGGAAACACCACATTGATTCTAAGTTAACTCAAATGAAACTTAAACTAACTCAGGTACATTGGCTGATTGGTCGAAATTCAACACTTAGCCTAGACTGTAAACTTTTAATATACAAGTCGCTTTTAAAGCCAATATGGTGCTACGGAATTCAACTATGGGGCACTGCTTCAGCTTCAAATGTAGAGAAAATTCAACGCAGGCAAAATAAAATTTTACGCATGATAACATCGGCTCCATGGTACATCAAAAATTCAAATATACATCGTGATTTGAATATGCCACTAGTGACTGAAGAAATTGCAAAATACGCTGGCAAATATTTAACAAAACTCGAGTCACATCCTAATCCGCTTGCCCGTAATATTTTGAACTTTACTGGACACATCCGCCTAAAAAAGAGGGACACAATGGCTCTTATTCACAGCACTCCAGATGGGACTTCTTGAAAATACTTTTATTTATTTTTTTCCTTTTGATTATCACTACTTACATATGTATTATATATAACTACTACTAAGCTTATGTCCGACATTGGTCGGGCCTAATTATACTTTTTAGATTTAAGATTTGAATACTTATTGTTAGTTCATATATGAAGATACAATAAATAAAAATTCATGCATAAAAAAAAAAAAAAAAAATCTTTTTGGTGATTTTTCACAGTTTCCTATGAAAAGTTCAGAGCCCCATAACTCTGAAAATATGGGTCGCCCCCAACTTTTTTATTTAATATTTCCTTCTTATTTTTTAATTTCCTATCACATATGCTCCTTTTGATTTAGTTTTAGCTGCTTTACTAAACTGCATTCGTTCCAAATATTTATTTTTTCCTATGTACTTCAGAGACGAATGAGACAACTTTTCTCACACTTGCAACTATAGTTTTATTTTTGACATCACTGTTGTAAAGGGTACATGACAAAGAATTTGATTTTGTGAATTTGTCATTCAGGGAGAGTGTTGAAATGAACGATAAATCTAACAACTCACTATGTTTCTCCTGTACTTTGTTATACTTGTTTTAATAATTTTTATGTCTACGCGAACTATGTATGTTATTTTCATTCGTTCCTTAATTTGCATTGTTGAAACTATTTGAGTCTAATAAAATAGTTCAAACCATGATACAATAATATAAAGGTACAACCACATTTGACGTATAAAATTAATTTTGACTTTTACCAAAATTGTTTGATTGCTGTTTTTTTGTAAGGAGAGAGGAAAACGTTGCCACATGAAATTACGGGGAACTTTTTTTTAGGAATGTTTTTGGAAATGTGTAATTTTAAGTTTAGAAATTATGGTTTAATAAACATTTTTTTAAATGTTGTATTAATTATATACGTGGATAACGAAATATGCATGTGTATAATATGATGTAGAATGGATGAGTGTGTTTTATGCATATAATACACATTTACATACACTTCGTGTGCAAATTTATTGCAGCTTACAGCAAGAATTAATGCTTTTTGATGGGCTACATCTGAATAATCTGAACAAAAATAGACATGCAAAAGAAATAGTTAATGCAAGGGTTCTATTGCTAATGAATTGGTTCAATTTAGGTGCAGAACGCATGATTTTAACACAGGCGTGTCATTGACGAGCATGGGCTAACATTTAGCAAAACTGCTCATCATTCCAATGAGTGCTTAGAACCCATGATACGTTTATTCGTTTATATATACATACATATCGTCATATGAGAACTTAAGTGTCCAATACGCCATTATAAACTATTGGATATTGGACACTTAAGTTCTCACATGACGATATGTATGTTTAAAACAGAGCATAACGAAGTGCCCGCGGGTGGCCTTTTGCTTATAATTTTAGGCTCTAAGCAGGCATACTCTGATGATTGTATTTGAGGCAAACAGCTTTGAAAGCTGTTAAGTGTGCTGTTGTTTCCTTGCAAATTAAGAAGCATTGTTCTCGCCGAGATCTGATTGGCAATTGTTCTCTCGTCGGTGTGAAAGCTCAATAGCTCTTTTAAAAAAGTTTGCACATTGTGCATATGACTTGGACGCACCTGATGTAAAGCACTAAGCCAGAGTAGTACGAAGGGAAAGTCCCACCCTTGATTCAGAGGCTTTTCCGTTAGTAATTTCCCTTCAATTGTTTATGCTGATGTAAATTTTTTTTATAATTATAATTTAAATACATATTCTTCAATATTTTTCAATAAATAAAAAAGAACGTCAAAAAATTAATCAAAAACTCGGATTTCATAAATTAATAAGGTAGCATTAATTTTGAGAGTAAAAAATTGTCGGCACAAACGTCAGAAGGTTAATATGGCGACGAAAAGAGAGAACGGTTGTACCTTTATATTATTGTATCATGGTTCAAACTAACAAAGCCTTTACTTTTCTATGTTTAACAATAATTTTATAGTTCAAAATGGCGGTACGAAATAAGACCCCAGGAAATAAGGCCCCAAAGTGCAAAACGAAAAATTACCCCAAACTTAGGGTTATTTTGCATTATGAAATATAACCTCAACATTTTTTATGAAATAACACCCCAAAGAAATGAAAATTTTCCCCAAAGCTCAAATGAAATATGACCCCAAATATTCGAAAAATATTTCATTATGAAAATGCGGCCGAATAGACTAAATTAAAGTATACCCCCAAAGTAGATTTCATTCCGAATAGAAAAGAACAACATAACTAAAGACCTTAGCATAGGCCTACAAAGGGCATTCCGGAGGAGGACCAATGCCCCTCTCCCAAAGAATTGCTTTGTTACCCTAGAATTATTAAGAATTGCCTGTATTTATCTATTTTAAAATACTAGCTATACCCGGTGTGCTTCGCTACCCCGGCCGACTTTAAAATTTACCCCCATCGTCTTTTAAGTTTCATTTACATCCATTTGAAAGTGTCGAAGGAGCAGAAATTATTTACACTCTAAAACATTAACGCAAATTTAGGATCATATATTGTCTAAATTGTTGTTGAAATATTCTTAATGTCTAAATTTATATTGATTTTGTTGTTATTTGCATCAAAAAAAAAACAATATTTGTCTTCTTTTACACAAAAATTCAAATCCGCTGTTAAAAGTGTTTATTTTTAAGCAAAGTGTCCTTAAAATAGAGCCACATATGTCTAAATAACGTCAAAACGTTTAAAATTAAGCATATATGGGTAAAACAGCAGAAATATGTTTGAAAAAAATAAGTAGAAGTAGAAAAGTGAACAAGTTGCAACAGAAGCACTCCATATTTTTTATTAAATTAAATGTCTAGTGTTTAAAGCAGTATAGTGTAAATAATAATACTCGTGGTATGTTTTTTGTTTAAATAGTGATAAATAAATGTTGTGAATCTATAGAAATTAATTAAAAGAATCTATCATTTACATTTATAATTATTCAAAATGCAGGACAGTATTTCAAAATTATAATAATTATGTAGTGCATTTCACGGAGTAACTCTAATAAAAACCGCATTTTTTTAAATAATTTGCGTTTTGATATTCTGATCGGTTGTTTGGTGAATTTTGCAATTTTATTGGAAAGGGCGTAAATGAAATTTGCTCTCACCCATGATTAAACATATTTTATTCAAAATTAAACATATTGTGCTCAAAGATCAACAAAAGGTTTAAAAATATAGTTGTGTAATTTTAGGTCGAAAGTAGTCTGTAAAGTGTTGCCTGCTATTATCGACCTAATTTTCAACAAGAGTGTTTTAGAGTGTACATACACTATTGCCCCTATCACGGTTTTCAACTAAATTCAGTTTGGTCGCCTAAGAGTAGACCAAACTTACACACGACCAGACTGTGTTTTAGTATTATGAACCACAACTGTTTTTAGCTGAAATTGTCATCGTGTTGCCAACTTAAAATATCAAGTTTGAAAGAAAACAATTAGTTTGTGTAAATCTAACATAGGTTTTAGAAAAAATATTGTTTTGTGTGAGTTAGTTCAAAGAAATCATACTAAATGGATACAAATATATCTAGATTTATTTTATGACGACGAAAACGAAGTCGCAAATATAGAGATGCTACGTATCAAAAGAAAAACTAGTGATGAACATAATCATATTTTATATTTTATCAATATTTACGATTTTTCCATATTTTCTGCTTTTTACATCGCACCAACCTGTAACTAGAAAACCCCAACCACCGACTCAACTACTAGAAAACAGTTGTGTATACTCAACGTTTTTCTCAACCAAAATAACGCATAGTTGTAAATGACAGTACCAAAACACAACTGAAAAGTCAACTGTTAATTTAGTGGAGAATGGCAATGCAAATTTATCAATCCCAACCAAACTATTTTAAAAGTTGAAAACCGTGATAGGGGCATATGTCTTCTTTTATTCTTTAAATTTCATTAAAATCGATTTCAACGTTTCGGAGGAGCAGGACTCATCCCCTGGCACCTTGCTCGTCTTACTTTCGAGAAGGTACATAGAGTATGTCTCCTTCTAAACGTAGAGGTATCTATATTTTAAATTTCACTAATATCGAGTTGAGACTCAGAAATTGTCCCCCTACTTCCTCGTGGTCCTACTTTAGAAAATGTCTATTTATTATTTTGTGACTTTCTAGACGCAGATTTATGTTCTGAATTTCATCAAAATCGGTTGGAACGTTTCGGAGGGGCACAAATTTTTCCCTTTCGCCATCCTGGTTCTAGTTTTAAAAATGTATATAGCCTATGTAAGTTTTTAGATGCAGATCTATCTGTGTTCTAAGTTTTATTAAAATCAGCTTGAACGTTTCGGAGGGCAGAAATTCCCCTTATCGCCCTCCTGGTCCTAGTTCTAAAAACGTACATAGCCTATGTGACCTTCTATTTCATTAAAACTGGTTCGAACGTTTCGGAGAGGCAGAAATTTTCCCCTATCGCCCTCCTTTTACTAAATTTAAATTTTATGTTCTAAATTTTATTAAAATCGGTTTGAACGTTTCGGAGGGACAAAAATTTCCCCCATAACGCACTCCTGGTTCTAGTTTTGAAAATGTACAGGGCATATGTAAGCTCTTATACAAATGTGACTTTTTAAACGCAGATTCATCTTTGTTCAAATTTTCATTACAATCGGTTTGAGGGGCAGAAATTTCCCCCCAATCACCCTCCTTTTCCTAGTTTTGAAAATTTAGGTAGCCTCTGTGACTCTTTAGACGCAGATCTATCTATGTACTAAATTTCATCAAAATCGGTTGGAACGTTTCGGAGGGCACAAATTACCCCCCAATGGACCTCCCGGTCCTAGTTTTAAAATTATACATAGCCCATGTGCCTTTTTGGACGAAGATCTGTCTATGTTGTATATTTCATCAAAATCGGTTGGAACGTTTCGGAGGGGCAGAAATTTCCCCCCATCACCCTCCTTTTCCTAGTTTTGAAAATTTAGATAGCCTCTGTGACTCTTTAGACGCAGATCTATCTTTAGACGCAGATCTGTCTATTTTATTAAAATTGGTTTTAACTTTTCGGAGGGGCGTAAATGTCCCCCTATCGCCCTCCTGGTCTTAGTTTTAAAAATGTACAGAGCCTATGTGACTTTTTACAAGTTCTAAATATAATTAAAATCGGTTTGAACGTTTTAAAAATGTATATAGCCTATGTGATCTCTTAGACGCAGATCTATCTACATATGTTCTAAATTTCATTAAAATCGGTTTGAACGTTTCGGAGGGCAGAAATTCCCCCCTATCGCCCTCCTGATCCTAGTTTTAAAAACGTACATAGCCTATGTGACCTTATATTTCATTAAAATTGGTTCGAACGTTTCGGAGGGCACAAATTACCCCCCAATGGCCCTCCCGGTCCTAGTTTTAAAAATATACATAGCCCAGCCTTTTTAGGGTTCCGTACACCAAAGGTGAAAAGGAACCCTATTGTTTTCGCTACGCTGTCCGTCTGTCCATCACAGGGTATTTTCTCGAGAACCGTAAGAGCAACGGACCTGAAATTTGGACAGAGTGTGTAGACCCTTGGCCGCTACAACAACAAATACATAAGAGTTGGAAATTAAAGGGTGTGCCAAAACGAGCAACGAAAAATCCCATGTAATATACATACAATTGTATGTATATGCACTTAAATTTGTAAAGTTAGTGTATTTTTATATAGACTACAACAATTAACACTAAAATTTTAAAAATTTAATTAAAAGGTAATTTTGACTATGTAATTTTGATAACTTGCTGCATCTTGGAAACCGTAAGAGCAAACTTCTTGAAATTTTCAAAAACGTTAAAACAAAAAAATCCCAAAATTATAAAATCGGCAAAACACAAAAAAAATCGCCTAAATCAAAAAAAAATCGCCAAATTAAAAAAAAATTCTAAATCGAAAATAAATCGCGAAAAACCGGAAAAATCGCCAAAATGAAAAAATCGCCAAAATGAAAAATATCATCAAAATAAAAGAAATCGCCAAAAACCAAAAAATTATTTCAGCTGAAAAAACGTGAAAAAAACACTTAAAAAAATGCGCAAAGCCCAACGTACGGAACCCTTCGTGCGCGAGTCAAAGTCGCACTTCACTGAATTTATTTATTAGAGAGATTAAACTTTCTCTCCCTAAACCCTTTAAAATGTAAAGTAATGATTTTCTCTAAACTTCCAAATATAAATTTAATTGTCTACCTTGACAATGAACCCTTGGAAATTGTGGAACAATACAATAGGTTGTAGAATACAGCGATTCCTTACTCGAACAGAAGATTTTCTTATTCGCAAATAAAAATTAAAAATATATTTTTATCAAATTTATAAAATGTATTCTCTTAATTGTTAGCTATTGGAAATAATGAAAGATACCCTGTTCATAATGTTTGTGCGAATATATATATATATATATATATATATATATATATATATATATATACATATATACATATATATACATATATAATAATATAAATTGGGGAAAATGAAAATACATATATTATTTTTTTCTAATATTAAATTTTAATAATATTATTTTGATGTGAACTAGGTATAACTTTATGAAAAATTGAAAAATTGAAGAACTAGCAATTAAGCTTATTTATTTAAGTTTAACTTTATTTACTTGTATAATGATTGTACCTTTGTATATTTGCACAAACATTATGACTAGGGTATCTTTCATTATTTCCAGTTTGAAAGGGTTCTTAGCTATGTTTGAGGAAAATCGGTCCAGCCGTTTAGAAGATATCACATCTTTTCTAGATATATCGGGGGTTTTTAAAATTTTTCATTTTTGTTATAAATTTGATAAAAATATATTTTTAATTTTTGTTTGCGAATAAGAAAATCTTCTGTTCGAGTAAGGAATCGCTGTATTCCACAACCTAGCTATTTTTACACAAAACGATCGACTCATTATTAATGAAGTATATCTAGGACATACAATAGTGAGACTCCTACTAGACGAGCCAAATTGAAATTTTTGCACCAAATATGTAGGATTATCATTTTTTATTGATTTATAAAAGAAAAGAAACTGTCTAAGGTCTACATACCGTTCAAATTCACATCCCAATACCTGTTTGCAATATGGTGATACGCTATCCATAATATGAATACTATAAATGTAGCGAACTACCCTATTGAAGCATTTTTTTAATTTGTTTATATGCCCAATCGAGGTACATGAATAAATTTCCATTCCATAAACACGTAGCCATTGCAACTTTATGCTTAATTCCTATAGGTAGATGAAATGAAACACTCTTAATACGACGTAAAGACCAAGAAATACGAGATATTACATAATTTATATGTGCATTAAAACTTAATTTGTTGTCAATAATAACACCTAGTGATTTGTATTGTTCCACAATTTCCAAGGGTTCATTGTCAAGGTAGACAATTAAATTTATATTTTGAAATTTAGAGAAAATCATTACTTTACATTTTAAAGGGTTTAGGGAGAGAAAGTTTAATCTCGACCATTCCACAACTCTATTGAGATCACTATTAATTTGTTCCTCAAAGCGCTTTAGATTCAGAATACTCGATGATGCGATTAGTTGAACATCATCCGCATACGTATAGCAACGAAGATGGAATAATTTTAAAAATATATCATTTATATATAAAAGAAACATCAGTGGACCTAAAATAGATCCCTGGGTGACTCCTCTAAATAAATCAATTGTGTGAGACTGAGTATCTCCCAATTGAACATATTGACAGCGACCATTCAGCATAGACCACAACAATTTGCAACTACTAGAGCTGAAATTGAATTGCGTATACAGTTTCCGAACTAAGGTATTGGGGCAAATAGAGTCGGAAGCTTTCCGAAAATCTAAAAAAATTAGTGCAGTAACATTCCCATTATCCATTTCCCTTCTTATATTCTCAGTAATGTCTAACAGTACCCCAGTTGTACTATGATTTTTCCTGAATCCTGACTGAAAGTTTGATATATTTCTATTTGATTCCAGATATAATAAAATTTGATCCCTTAAAATTACTTCCAGTACTTTACAGCATACGGATAGAATACCAATCGGACGAAAATCTGTTAACTCACTGGGGTTTTTTATTTTAGGAATAGGTACAATTTTGCAGACCTTCCAGCTGCTTGGGATTATGGACGAGGTGATTACTGAATTAATTACATGGGTAAAATGATTAGCTATTATTGGAAAAATTAATTTTATAAATTTTAATTGTATACCATCTGCTCCAACTGAATTAGATTTAATTTTAGATATTGCCTTGTATACTTCATCATTAGTAACATTTCGAAAAGAAAGTCTTCCAACATCAGAATCTCTGAAAAAGTTAAAATTTAGATCTTCGGATATAAGACGTGGCATTATACTATTTTCATTAAAAAGCTCAATGTCTAAATTGAATTGCAAACTATCTCCATCAATTATACCAATAGATTACAGTTTGTTCCATAGTTGTTTTTGATCACAATTTGAGAAAAACCTTATACTCTCTTCCTTTCTAACCTTACGTATAACGGACTTTAGCCTATTTCTACAAGTGCAGTAATATCGAAAGCTCTCTTCCGAACTATTTAACCTATATGTACCATACGCATTATTTCTAACACATTTAGCCCTC
Organism: Tachina lurida; assembly: GCA_944452675.1. NCBI lineage: Eukaryota > Metazoa > Arthropoda > Insecta > Diptera > Tachinidae > Tachina > Tachina lurida. Next base: position 53,172,642 of record OX101753.1, read on the forward strand.
GTAATCCGTATATCACTCATAAAATCATAATAGGTTCGCCTTACTAACCTACGTAGAGGAATATTATCATTAAATAGTTGTGTAATAGCAGAGTTAAAGCATTCAACAATAGAGTCCACTGATGTTCTGTTATACATTGAGGAGAAGTCAATTGTGTTATATCGTGCTAAACATTGTACAGGATCAAATAATTTATAATCTCTATAGAAAAAGTCGTTAGATAACCTTGAGGTTGGAATATCATAAGATAAATGAATCATAGCATAAGAATTCAGCGCTGGAAGTTGAAATTGGTTTGAGCTTGTAACTCGATAAATACCTGATACAAAAAAAAAATAGTCTATGAGTGAAGTGGATCCACCCTGTGGATAAAGGTGCGTGGGTAATGAGTTGTGCACAACTGAAAGGGATGACTGCAAAAAAAATTCTCGTATCAATTGTCCATTTTGAAATATGTTGGTATTGAAATCCCCCATTATAATAGTATTTTGATATCCCGACGAAATATCCATTAAAAGATTGTCGCACCCAATAAAATCACCAGTGGGAAGATATACCACTCCTAGTAACAAAATTACACTAGGACTCAAAAATACTCTTAAGAAGATAGCTTCCATTATACGATCATAGTTAGTATTTAACCCCCTTATTCTGAACTTTGTGACAAATGACAAAATTATAACAAATGACAATTTTTGTATTTTAAACAATGTAAAAATTGTCATTTGTTATAATTTTTATTTTGTCACAGAGCTTAGAATACGGGTGTAAATCTATGTTGTTCCTATTCGGACGTATGTATATTGGCCCCATTATAGATAACATTAACCTTAAGGTCTTCACGAACATACAAACATACTCCTCCCCCTCTGGAGTATGTGCGATCGTTTTGGTACACTTTGAAACCAGGAATGCGAATTGCAGCGTCAGTAACGTAATTACTAAACCATTTTTCTGATATGCCAAATGCATCCACTGAGCAACATTGCATTAATTGTCTTATTTCGTCAAATTTGAGGGTGGCGTTGGCTGAAGTAGTTAGCACGTTGACTACAAAACCGAAGGTCCTGAGTTCATTCCCTGTATCCGACAGTCATTAAATAACAACACCACGCATTTTTCTGATGTGCATTAGTGTCCCTTTGTGTCAGTTGTTGTAGGAAAGTTCAAGTGATGAAGGCATAGTCACTGGTCACTGAACTATACCGACTTCAGCAGATACTAGTCCTAATGTAACATCAGAGCGCCCTCCTTCGTTGTGTAGCAAAATCATCGGCGAAGTAAAATAATCAATAAAATGGCTACAAGACACAGCTTCAAAAAATTAATACGCCCCATTTAACATCAGAGAGGCGCTCCAACACTGCATTATTAAAAACGTGCGAAAAGCAGATTTGTAAAAAGAATGAAGCTTTCCTCTATCTCTTCTTTCACCACCTGTCTTCTCTCTCACTATCCCTTTCCTAAAGAAGGTAACACCTAGTATTAGCAGTAGGCATTAATTGCCTGAGTGTTACTTCTCTTTAAAAAAAAAAAAAATTTAGTAACATTAGTACGAAGCACAAGACTTTGTGCATTGAAATGTAAGACATTGAATTCATTCTGCCTCATTACCATGTTTATCATGTCGCTATTAGAAACTATATCCCCTAGATTATCAATCATCTTGATAAATTAACAGAAGTATAATGTATATATAATGTATATATATATAATATAACCCCCAAATAATCATAATTGTGTACGCACAGACCTTGCAACCAGCTTACGCAACACGTTTTCGTTTTGACAGACACTGCAGGCCACAATGAACCGTTAATGAAACCTATAAACATCAAAACATTATAATATCTTCGAAATTTCAAATGCAACTTGAAACACAACCATAAACATAAACAATACTACAAACTATGCTACCGGCCTGGTTGCATAAACACGTTGCTAAATCTGAACCTACCATCATGAACAATATTGAATGTTATTTATGAACTAAATAAATGATAACTTAATCTTTTTGTTCGCTATTAAGCAATTCTTCACACTGTTGAATGTTCATGTATGCTGAAGATCCATCATTTTTAACTATTTTAGCTTTAGGGTTATCCATGTTAATTAGATAAAATTTTTTAACTTGCTTCTTTAACAATAACTTTTGACAAATGTATTTTAATTGCTTAGACTCAGGAGATAAATTATCGTTCAAGTACACCCTTGTTTCAACAGCATCCTTACCATCAGAACTACTACCAGCTTTACAAACTATATCCCTGAGCATCAGCGGATTTCGTGTACGCGAACGCAATCCAGTAAAAAATAGTACAAATTTGTACAAATTTTTGAGTTCTCGAACGCACTTAATATTATGAAACTCAGCAATTCACAAATGAAACAGATGTTTAACATGTTAGCAGTCTAGCAGTTGTTTACACGGTGCAATTTTTTATGGCACTTAGTGGAAACAAAAATTTAATCAGAATGGCTCCCGTTTAACTTTATTGTAGTTGATGGTAAATTTTCTGGTACAAAAAAACCAGGACAATTTGAGAGTGGACCAGGACAATTTGTCTAAATCCAGGACAAATCCTGGAAACCCAGGACGTATGGCAGCCATATACTACAAACATGATTATAAAACTTTTTTCTTGGAAGCATATTCTATAATTGGAATTATAAGCTTGTTGTATACTATAGGGTAGCAATATTATCGCAAGGGTTCAATTTTCTTTGTAAAATAATTGTTAATAAACCTTTCAGAATAGTATTCACAACACTTTTCTAATCTTGAGGCTTATAGTAGTAAGTTTGTTATTAACTATTTGCAAAGCGTTTTGGTTTGTTGAAATACCATAATGTTGTTGTATTCTGTGTTCCAAATGGAACAAAAATGGCAAAAGCACGTATCAAAAAGCCAGGGTATCCTACATGTAGAAGCTCCCTTCGGTTGCTATACCTTCGTATAGGAAGTAGGAGTTTCCTAGATCCACTCCTAGAGTTTTTTATGGTCTCCACCAGTTAAATCTTATTAAAAACGTTTGCACTTGATAATGGAAAATTCCACAAAGAACTAACTGCAAGCGATACAGTTAGCTGCGGTAACCATTAACAAGTGCGAGTGAGACGCAAAACTCTCGAAGGCCAATAAACAACAGTGGCCTGGTCGCACTTAAGAAATAATTGTCAACGACGCGTGATGTTGACTCGCCCAGAGCTGCTTTACGACTGATACCATAATGTTGCTGCCACTGCGGATGTTTAAGATTTTCGGTGTTGCCGTAATTTTCCGTAGAAGTGCTGGGAACTCCGGGGATTTTTAGCCTAACTTGTGTCTTCGCTAAAATTTTCTTGACTTGGATATGTGGTTCGTGGCAGTGATAGCTGAAGGTGTCTCCTAAGTAATATTATAAATGCGAAAGTAAATTGATTGTTTGTTTTTTGCTTTAACGGGTAAACCACGGAACCGTTTTTGATGAAATTTAGAACATAGATAGATATAAATCTAGATGGACACATTGGTTATATGTTTTTAAAAAACTACGAGCACGATTGTATGTAGGGGAAAATTTCTTCCTCTAAGAACTATCTATCCGATTTTTATGAAATTTAAAGCATAGATAGATCTGAGTCTAGAAAAGCACATGACTATACACTTTTTAAAAAATAAGAGCACGAGGAGGGGTAAGGGGCAATTTACATCTCTTTGAAACTATCTAACCGATTTTGGTGAAATTCAAAACATGGATAGATCTGAGCCTGGAAGCACACAAACACTATATATTTTATAAAAAAATAATACTATCAGGGGGTAAGGGGCAATTTCTAAGGTAAGTAAAACGTAAGGAACTACGTTCCTACCCAGTGTCCCATGATACCGTGCGTCCTTTTTTTTATATGGTTCAATACTTTATCTGTCTGTAGGGATTTTCTATATCTCTCTCAGTTAGTTCTTTGTGGAATTTTCCATTATCAAGTGCAAACGTTTTTAATAAGATTTAAGGCTCAGTTACCCGACTGTAATGTAAAGTAACAGCAACAGTAGGGAACAGCTGATCGATATTGTTATGTGAAAAGTAATGTAAATGGTTAAGGCTCAGTTACCCGACCGTAATGTAATGTAACTGCAACGTAGGAAACAGCTGATCGATATTTTTATATGAAAAGTTGGTTACGTTACATTACATCTCTATAACCATTTGCATTACTTTTCACATAACAATATCGATCAGCTGTTTTCTACTGTTGCAGTTACTTTACATTACAGTCGGGTAACTGAGCCTTTATAGAAATGTAATGTAACGTAACCAACTTCTCATATAAAAATATCGATCACATGTTTCCTACGTTACTTTTGTATTACATTACAGTTAGCCGACTGTAATGTAATGTAACAGCAACGTAGGAAACAGCTGATCGATATTTTTATATGAAAAGTTGCTTACATAACATTCCATCTCTATAACCATTTTCATTACTTTTCACATAACAATATCGATCAGCTGTTTCCTACTGTTGCAGTTGCATTACATTACAGTCGGGTAACTGAGACTTTAACTGGTGGAGACCATAAAAAATCTACGAGTGGATCTTGGAAACTCCTACTTCCTATACGAAGGTATAGGTCGTTCGCAGCAACCGAAGGAAGCTTCTACACGTGGGATACCCTGGCTTTTTAGCTATTTGCTTTTGCCATTTTTGTTCCATTTGGAACACAGAATACATAAGATGTATATACATATACGAACCGGCTAATAAAAATGTTCAAAAATATTTCGGGCGCAGTCTTCGACTAACACTCAACGCGTACAGTCACAAACTCGGTGTAATTTAACTATTTCTGCGAAAACGTAAAGCAATAAACAACAACAAAAGTCTTTCCAATTTTTTATAAAAGTTAAATCTAAAAACGGTAAAATTGTATCTCCTCTTTGGTGTACTCACAAACACAAGTACTCAAATTAATACGGTTTAACAAATTGAAATGCCCCGCTTAGGGGACAACCGGTTTGCTCCCTTGGCAGACAGTCCCCAAACCAAACGTAAAAAACGTAAGAGTTGGCTCTCCAGTCGACTTTCCTTTACTTCCAATAACAAAATCTCCAAACCCCAAATTTGTTGTTGTGTCCTCAACTGATGAAAAAAAGCCCCTCTCAGAATTCTCTTTTTTGCTATTCATAGAGCTTCACCTTATCAGTAAGAAAATAACTTATATCTCCCAATTAAGAGATGGTAATTTACTCTTATTGGTAAAAGACGACGTAACTGCAAAAAAATTTATTTCATCTAAAGAACTCTTCGGCATTTGTCCAATCGTATGTAAATTTCATGAAAACCTCAATCATACCAAAGGCACAGTTTACGCACCTTACTTAAATAAAGTCCCAGAAAAAGAAATAATAGAAGAACTCGGTACACAAGGAGTGGTTGACGTTTATAAATATGAAAAAACAGTTGATGATAAAAAATACCTTCAGGAGTTATTCTCCCCACGTTCGATTTATATCATCTTTCCGAATCAATTAACATCTCATGGTACAAAGTAAAGGTACGTGAATTTGTACCAAACCCAATGAGATGTTGCAACCGCCAAATTTTGGGACATACTGCTAAACGCTGTAAAAACAACCCCTCTTGCGTTAGTTGCAATCTCCCACCTCATTCACCAATCGAATGCTCGAGAATATACTGTGCAAATTGTGCGGATAAACACCCAGCATCTTCCCCAGATTGCTCAAAATTCAAGCAACATAAAGAAATCCTGAAAATCAAAATAAAACAAAAATTTTCAATGCGCGAAACACTTGCTATTTTTAAAATACAGAATTTAACTAATACATCACTCTCAACATACTCATCAATACTAACTAACAGATTTTCCCCAACCCCCCAAAAAAACCTCAATTTAAATACTCAGCATTACCCTAAAGAAAATAACATACTTCCAAATTCAATAAATTTAAACCTTATGACTCCCCCCCAAACAACACCCAAATTTTCAAATGAACCCACTAATAACAGCAACGACACAGATTTAATTGACACAGAAGAAAGAACCGATCATAATATTGTTACGTTTTTATTCTCTGTTAAAAACGCTTTTCCGTAGATTCGAAGATTTGCAATAAATAAAAGACCCCAGTGTACTAATTAGGGTTAAGAATGATACAATCTTTATTTACTATAAATACCACTTATACTAATCTAATTCAAGAGCTTAAATACAAACACATATATTACTCAATATTCACAACTGGTTACCACTACTTCTTCCTCGCTGTTGTATATACACGTCTCAGACCACTGGCTGCGCTAGTGTTGACACAATTCTGCTTTCTCTGTTGCTCGTCACACACAAGACTCACTCTGCCGACACTTCCAGTTGATACACCAATAACAACTCTATGGCAGACTCTCACAGTTGATACACTAATCAGGACTCGCTGGCTTCACTTACACACGTTTATCAGCTTCCACTGCTCCCTTACTCTTCAGTCAAGGGTCTCCACAATAACCTCAAATCACGACAGATTCCAACTGTCACTATAGACTGTACTATAGTCTCTTCAATTTCCAACTCACGTATTGTAAAGCACAGACTCAAATATCAACTCACGTTGTATCACAAATCACGGACTGCGCACAACTTAATTGTCAACTCACTTGATTAACAACAGAATTCTTATTAGCAACTGAGCTTCTTCGCAACTGACTTATTCCCAACTAACTTTTGATCGCGACTGAACTGCTGTTGGATGCGTCAACCCCTTTTTATACTTCGCACAACAACCTCTAGAATTTTCATGCAAAGTCTAGACCGAATGATCATTATCTTCAATGTTGTTTACAAAGCGCGTAATTAAGTTCATGTGGTAACTATGTACATACGTGTGTATATGCATACATCATTAAGTGGTTGTTTACTTTTATTTCTGCCTTTAGTTGGAATTATCAGGCATGTATGTATGTATGCATGTAGCTATGTATACCTTCTTAATAAGCAGACCCTTGTAGTTGTTGTTGCTTGTTTACGTTTAATCACGTATGTATGTGCTACGCATGTGTATATAGTTGTTTGCTATAGTGCTTGTATGTGAATACGAGTGTACGTTTAGTTATCTATTTAAATACTTCTGGATGTTTCTTTATATTGGCCCTGTTCGAATATTCTTGCGTAACACTTATTAATCTTGTCGACGGCCATTTCCGTAACACTGCCGCCCACTTAAGCCTATTCGTCCCGAATAGGCACATCATCGCCTTTCTTTTTCTTCGTTTTCTATACGCCTTGTAGTTACGTTGGAGACGACTACCTCTTCCAGATTTGTTGGCTTTAGTTCTGGCTCTGCCTCGGTTTTCAACTGGGACTTGTATTAGTATGCGCTGGAGATTAGTTCTTCGATATTTGCGGCCCTTGGTGGCACTGACTCTGCTTAGCATTTCCTCTACTGCTTGCCTTGCCGTATGCTGGAGATGAAACCTTCTTTGACATTTGCAACCCTTGGTACTGAATCTGCTTAGCATTTCCACTACAGCTTGCTTTGCAGTACGATGGAGATGACAAGTTCTACCACATTTGCAGTCCTTGGTACTGAATCTGCTTCGTATTTCCTCTAGAGCTTGCCTTGTTTTATGCTTTAGGTGACAACTTCTTCCACATTTGTGGTATTTGGCTCTGACTCTATTTTGTCTCTCAACTAGAGCTTGCCTTGCCATACTCTGGAGATGACTACTCCTTTCGCATTTATGGCCTTTGGCTTTGACTAGAGCTTGCCTTACCATTACACATTTATGGTCCTTGGCTCCGACTCTACCTTGTCCCTTGACTAGAGTTGGCCTTACCACACGCTTGAAGCTCTGTATAGAAGTTGTCTTCTTCTTCCTTACTGCTTTTATGCTGCTCGCTTTGTATACTGTAGCAGTTTCTTTACCCTGAGCAAACGAGTCCATTTCAAAGATAGCTATTCCCGCTATGTCACACACCACTTGACTATCATTTAGGTCACGAGCTTCATTTACTCTGGAAACTTCTGGCAAACTTCGTTTACGTTCAACTTGTTGACACTGAACACTGTTGATTTCATCTTCTGCCTTCAGTTTTTCATCAGCGTCTTCCTTTGTGCCAGAAATGACTTCGTTGGCACTGTTTCCCAAGTCAAAAATCTCTTCGTCCGATTTACTGACTTGCATTTCTACACCATCTGCCCGTCTGTTTACGGTTTCAGCAATTTCATGGTGTTTCTCACTACTGGCTCCAGATGATTCTTGAACGTTAGTCATGGTTTTTGATTTAAATTTGTCAAATATGGCATCCATCTGACCTAGAAGTTTCTCATTGGTTGCTAGATAAGTATCCTTCATTTCAGCTTTCAATTCGGCAAAAGACTCTTGAAACTTCTCATTCATTTGCCCTAGAAGTTTTTCGTTGTTTGCCTCCATTTTCTCCATCATTGCGGCTAGCATTGCGCTGATGTATGTACTGTTTGCTGATGCACGAGTACATACCTCAGTTTCATCGAACTCATAACTTTCTATGTCGCTGTTGCGCCGCTGGAAATCTTGCAGTAGTCGCTCCTGTAGTATTACCTTCTCACCAGTTGTTGACAGTTTCCGCTTATTCAACTCTTCCTTGAGTTGCTCCACATTAAGCTCTTGAAGTTTCATTTTTCCTCAAAAACCAATTGCTGCTACGTTTAACCTTTTCAAACGTAAGTGGTTTTATTCACGTTTAACCTTTTCAAACGTGTGAGGTTGTCCTTTTCGTATCACTCTTACTTTACGTTTAACCTTTTTAAACGTGCCGCTTTTATTTGCAAATCCCACTTCTGACACCAAATGTTACGTTTTTATTCTCTGTTAAAAACGCTTTTCCGTAGATTCGTAGATTTGCAATAAATAAAAGACCCCAGTGTACTAATTAGGGTTAAGAATGATACAATCTTTATTAAATCTATAAATACCACTAATCTAAATTCAAGAGCTTAAATACAAACACAAAGTTTACTTCAAATGTTCACAACTGGTTACCACTACGCCTTCTTCGCTGTTGTATATAAACGTCTCAGAAAACTGGCTGCGCTAGTGTTGACACAATTCTGCTTTCTCTGTTGCTCGTCACACACAAGACTCACTCTGCCGACACTTCCAGTTGATACACCAATAACAACTCTATGGCAGACTCTCACAGTTGATACACTAATCAGGACTCGCTGGCTTCACTTACACACGTTTATCAGCTTCCACTGCTCCCTTACTCTTCAGTCAAGGGTCTCCACAATAACCTCAAATCACGACAGATTCCAACTGTCACTATAGACTGTACTATAGTCTCTTCAATTTCCAACTCACGTATTGTAAAGCACAGACTCAAATATCAACTCACGTTGTATCACAAATCACGGACTGCGCACAACTTAATTGTCAACTCACTTGATTAACAACAGAATTCTTATTAGCAACTGAGCTTCTTCGCAACTGACTTATTCCCAACTAACTTTTGATCGCGACTGAACTGCTGTTGGATGCGTCAACCCCTTTTTATACTTCGCACAACAACCTCTAGAATTTTCATGCAAAGTCTAGACCGAATGATCATTATCTTCAATGTTGTTTACAAAGCACGTAATTAAGTTCATGTGGTAACTATGTACATACGTGTGTATATGCATACATCATTAAGTGGTTGTTTGCATACCTTCTTAATAAGCAGACCCTTGTAGTTGTTGTTGCTTGTTTACGTTTAATCACGTATGTATGTGCTACGCATGTGTATGTCCCTATGTCAACACTAAAATTCTAGTAGTATGTACATTGTCTACAATTTCTCTTCTATTCGTCAGTACAAAAGAACGAGAGAAAACAGATGTGGTGCATTTGTGGTGGGTTTTGCAACAACTTGTCAATATTCCTATAATTGTATGTACGTAAGGTATAGAAATGTACCACTAAATGTCTGGTTGGTCTGTCTCCATGTTCCCATAAGAACTATGTAGTCACTACCTAGTCAACTGTTTAAGTGTTACTAGTAGATTTTCAATGACAAGCACATGCTAAATGTCTATAGCACAAAGTATTGTATGGGGAATAATTAGAGAGTAGTACTGGTGACAAAGTCAAAAGCGACTCAGTACATTTTCACCATCGACATTTCCTTCAGGGTTGCTATAGTGCTTGTATGTGAATACGAGTGTACGTTTAGTTATCTATTTAAATACTTCTGGATGTTTCTTTATATTGGCCCTGTTCGAATATTCTTGCGTAACACTTATTAATCTTGTCGACGGCCATTTCCGTAACAATATTATAGAAACAAACATCAACAAAAAATACAGCAACAATTATACGAGTGCTGTAGAAACACAAAACAACACCAGAATTATAAAACAAGTTATTTCACAAATATCCCCAACGGAAAATATCACTACAACAGAATCAACGAATGAAACAAAAAACAAACCTAAAAACCAAAATAGACAATTACAGCAATTAGCGCCACAAAACAAATAATAAAACAAAAAAACAGACAGGTACAAAGAACAAAAACACTCTTAATTACGAAGAGCAACCAACAACTTCAAAAAAATCTCTAGATTTTGTTCTTCCATACTCTTCCCCAATTCCAACGCTTGATCTCTCAGAACTCAGTTCTGATAATGATACTCAAGACATTGAGTTCATGAATGTAGAAGACGAAGCGACGTATTAAAATACAAAAAGTTAAAAAAAAAATAAAACAACAAAAAAAACCTTTTAACTTACTTTTTATTCTTATCCCTTTTTATAAAGTTTAAAGCTTACAGCCCAAGGCAGATTCATTTCCAGGTAGTATCAGGATTACAAAAACAATGAAAAAATACAACAATGAAAAAAACAACATGGGTTGTAGTTCATCAAAAACTTCAAAAATAGAATTTGTTTAACATAACAATAATAAAAATTATTCACATAACTTTGAAAATATTTCTCCGCGGCAGCTACCACTAACAACATTTGCAACGTTTATCACTTCTCACAATTTTTTAATAGTTTTTTCATATTTATAAATTTGTTTTCACAGAATTTTTTTTAATAAAATATTTTTCATATTGAATTTTTTTAACATTTTCTTTTAATTTCTCTTTCGTAAAAAATTTTTGTGAATGTGCCTTGTTACAGCCTGTTTTTCGAAAATGAATAAGTGTATACGTTCGTTAAAATAACGAATGAAATCATGTTTACGTTTTGGTAGCATTTATTAATTTTCATGTGAGTCACAACAAAAGAGCTTTCAGTTTTACACACTCATAAAATTTCTTATGTAAAATTAATTAATAATCGGTCTACATATTTTTTTTCTTTAAGTTACAAAAAAAATTAAATTAACGAGAAAATGTGAATGACTTCTTCATAAAATTTAAAATAAATTTAAAATGAATTTTATTTAAAATGTTTCATCGAATTTTTTTAATAGATTTTATTTTTATTATTCTTTCACTGTAATAATTTTTTGAGTTTATATTTTTGGTTATAACTAAAAAGCTCTTTTTATGTCAAAACTAAAGCTTTAGAAAATGTTTTATAAAAATCAAATTTTAAACGTTATCGTTTATAAATGAAACATAAAAACGAAAGGGCTTATGTTTTCGAAAAACAGGCTGTTAATGTCACTTTCAATTATTCAATGGAATATACGAGGGTACACTAATAATCAAGGCACCTTCACAAGGTAGTAGCGGAAATGCAGCTGAGCTATTTTTTTCAAATTATAGTTCATCCGAAACTTCAAAAATTTTTTACGAAAGAGAAATTAAAAGAAAATGTTAAAAAATTTCAATATGAAAAATATTTTATTAAAATAATTCTGTGAAAACAAATTTAAAAATATGAAAAAACTTAAAAAATTGTGAGAAGTGCTAAACGTTGCAAATTTTGTTAGTGGTGGCTGCCGTGGAGAAATATTTTCAAATTTATGTGAATAATTTTTAGTATTATTATGTTAAACAAATTCTATTTTTGAAGTTTTGGATGAACTAAAACCCATGTTGTTTTTTTCTTTGTTGTATTTTTTCATTTTTTTTGTAATCCTGATATTACCTGGAAATGAATTTTCCTTGCTAATAATTATAGCAATCTTCAACTTTTAATAAGAGACAAAAACCCGGACATTATTTGTTTACAGGAAACAAAACTAAAAATCGATACAAACCTATTAATTCCAAATCAGTATACTGGGTACTTTTTCAACGTCAGCCGCTCATCTAAACAGGGAGTTGCAATTCTAATAAAAAGAAATATTCCTCACAAAAAATTGACTACTAATCATTATTTCAATGCAGTCGGAATTGAAATCCATACAAGGATCTCACTTGCCATATTCTCTATTTACTTCCTCCACAATATCAAATACAACCCACAGACTTACCTACTCTAATAGACAACATTAAGTTACCCACCATATTGGCGGGGGATTTTAACGCTTGGAGCCCATTATGGGGATCGCCAACAACAAATTCGAAAGGAGCTCTACTTGAGCATTTCATAAATAATCATAATCTATTTGTCTTAAATGACGGCTCACCCACTCACCTTAGCACACATAACACTTTTTCTAATATTGACTTGACAATGGCGTCCATCTCACTTTTGCCTATAAGTAAATGGAAGGTCATTGACGATCTATATAATAGCGACCACTTTCCAATCATTACAGAAATCTATTTTGACAACCAAAAACGCTACAATCCAACCCCTAGGTACGACCTCAAGAAGGGTCATTGGAGTCGTTATCAATCCAGAGTTTCAGACTACAATTGCATTTACCCCACTTTTGACAACATTAATAAGGAAGCAGCAATCATAAGGAAAATTATAAATATCTCGGCAAGCGGAAGTATTCCAAAAACACGTAGTCATTACAAAACAAAACGAAAGATCCATCCCTGGTGGACACCAGAATTACAAAAACTCAGAGACAATAAAGAAGACGCCTGGAAAATATTTCGAAGAAACATGAACACAGAAAATTTAGTCAAATACAAAAAATGTAACGCATTATTTAATAGAGCCAAAAAATCAGCCAAACAGAAATCGTTTGAAAAATTTACAGACGAATTAAATCCCTATACATCATCAGCCACTCTGTGGCAAGGTATTCGTAAACTAACAGGAAACTTTAGGCCAACTGTGATTACTTCAATTAAGTATAACGGAATTATCGTAACAAATCCCTATGATCTATCTAACTCTTTTGGCGACCACTGGTCCTATTCATATAAAGACTATAATTTTTCTCAGGCTTTCAACGCCAATAAATTGCAGGTCCTCTCGCGTCTTAGCGTTACTTCCTGTCCCACAAAATCGTAAGAGTTAGACAAACCTTTTATACTGCAAGAAATGTTATATAACCTTGAAACCTCTAAGGGCAAGACTCCTGGACTCGATACAATTTTATATCCAATGCTCAAGAACACCCCCGCTGCTTTAAAGAACGCATTTTAAAACTATTTAACAGAATTTTTGAAACTGGAATAATTCCTCAATTTTTCAGAACAGCCCATACATAAAAGCGTTAAGCCTATGGAAAGTATCGACTCTTTTAGACCTATCTCACTCCTCCCATGTATAACAAAAATTTTGGAAAAAATGATTTCGAATCGTCTAATGTGGTTCATCAAGAAGCACAAACTTTTATCATACAATCAGACTGGTTTCCAATCCGGTTATAGTACAATTGACGCATTGTTACACTTAGACCACATTATATGCAAAAATCGATCTTCAAAAAACCACACGTCCATATTTTCTATAGACTTTATAAAAGCCTTCGACAGGGTCGGAGCACACATTGTCCTTCAAAAAATTTTAAGCTGGTCAATTGGACCCAAAATGTTTAACTTTATTGTCTTTGTTTTTTGACAAATCGACAATTCAAAGTCAGAACTAATAACGCTATTTCAAAATTATTTTTTTTCGAAAATGGAATCCCACAAGGATCACCACTTTCTGTCACGCTCTTTATCATTGCGTTCGATGACTTAAATAAAATTTTGTCAGCAAATAATAAAATCGATCACTGCATATATGCAGATGATCTCTATATCATGTCAAAATCACAATTGTTGTTTGAAACAAAAAATAATTTTGAAAATGCTTTACAATTAATTTCGACTTGGTCATCAAGCTCAGGTGCAGATATTTCGCTTGAAAAATGAAACATCTGCATATCTGCAGAAAACGCAACTGTAAAAATATAAACATATCATTCAATAACACAAATATAAATAATGTAGACCATTGTAAAATATTAGGCTTAAACGTAGATAAAAAATACACTTTCAAACACCACTGCAACTATCTCAAAAAAGATCTTACAAATAGACTAAACATTTTAAAGTTTCTGGCATCAAAAGTTTAATGCATACTAACATACTCATAAGATTTGTTAAGGCTGTTATCTTATCTAAAATAGAATATGGATTACCAATATATGGTAAGGCGGCTAAATCTAACTTGCAGAAAGTTGGAAATATTCTGAACACAGCTCTAAGAACCAGCATGAGGGCATTCCGGACAACACCAATTAAAAATCTACGTGCAGAAGCGGGAGTGGACGAATTGCGCAGGCATGCGAATAGGTTGAAGTTCCGTTTGCTACACAAAGTAATATTCGCCAAAAAAACGATCCTCCAAATGCATATATTAATGATAGAAAAGAGGAAGACTGAACAAAAATTCCCATCAACACTTTCCCAGCTGTATAAATTCACTAAAAAGTTTGGCTTCGGAAGATGCACTAAAACAACAGAAAATCCCCCCCCTGGCTCTTAAATGGAAAAAGTTTTATTAGCAATCTAGCTGTTCACAACAAAACAAGCACGGCACACGAAGTTTATCGGAAACTATTCACCGAAATCTTCACAAAGATGAAAGCAATCCACTGGCATTTCTTATTCACAGATGGCTCAAAAACGTCATCTCATGTGGGATTTGCCATCGTTAACGAAAATAATTCCACCAAAGGAATTGGATCTCTTCCCCCTACATGTTCAATATTTGAAGCAGAAGCAATGGCTGTACTTGAGGCCCTAAGTCACCACAAAAAAAGAAATGAAAAAGTTGTAGTTTGTACTGATAGTCGCTCAGTTTTTGAAGCGATCAAAAACATAAAAAATAAAAATGAGATAATTATTTCAATTCGACAATTGCTTATCCAAATGAAAAATAAGTCGAAAATATTTTGGATTCCTAGCCATACAGGAATACCTGGAAATGAAGCAGCCGACTCTGCTGCCAAGAAAACAAACTTGCACCCAACATTAACTTTTATTCCGCTCTCAAAGAACTTTATAACAAGAACAGCTTTAATCCATCTGAACAACTCTTTTTTGAAGTCATGGGAAAAATACGATCACCTCTACAAAAAAATTAACCCAGATAAAGTAGCTCTGGAACTTCCAACCACAACCAGCTGCCTTAAAAACAAAACCTTTACCCGGCTTCGTCTCACGCATACAAAACTTACCCACTGCCCATTTTGCAACAACTCACCCTTAACCATTACTCACCTATTGACAACATGCGCCTCTCTAATCACAACCCGTCTTAGGCTGTGCGGTACTGATGACATCATTAACCTTCTAAAAATCCCATCTGAGCAAAATATAAACAACACAAAATTTTTTAAACTATCTGAATATTCAGCACAAAATCTAATTTCTGCAGGTTAGATTCAACCCCATATTTTAATATTAATAACTAGCAAATAATCTACCAATCATATTATTCCTAAGCCGATAGCCATTGTCGCTAGTGCTTCATAGTTAAGATTTATTATAATTTCAATTGTTATAATATCTAAGTAAATAATAAATAATAATTTTTCGGGCGGGTGCCAAAAAAGAAACGAAATTCCACATTCATGTAAAATGATAACATGTTTTTAATGTTTTCAGTTAAAAAGTTTAAGATGTATATTACAGTCAAATTTCTATCTGAGCCTTGCTTTGCTCACAGAACATAACCAAAATTCAAAGTAAATAACTCTAACAAACAAAAAATAACACTACCTATAATATTTTTTTTAGCTTTTTTCAGCTCTAGTTAAAGGCTTTATTGTTACTGAAATCAATGTACTTACTTGGCTTTTATGTATGACGATGTCAAACGTAATATTTAATCCTAACATTAAAACAAAGGTATACTTTTTATCCAGATGTAGAATTATTAAAGTCATGCCTATGTGAACCATGAAAAAACAAATAATAAAAAAAGTAAAATTATTAAAATACCTATAATAAGGAAAAACTTCATGATATTTACCATAAGTGGCAAGATTTAACATTGTGTTAACGAGGTCCTCTATACAATAATGGCGAATAATGTAGTTGTAACTAACTATTAAATCCTAGCGTGATTTTAAATGTAAAATTGTATGGCAAAACTAGCTTACTGGCATGAATTTTTTCTTAATTCCTATTTTCATTAGGCTATAAAGTCCTGACATAATGACTCTCACATAAAATGTTTTTGGTACGATTTATTTATTTATTACCGAATCTCGGAAGCAATTTCGGTAACTTTCTTGATCTTCACTACGCCACCTATTAACAAAATAAAACCAATTTCTTGCAACTACGCAGACAGACAAAGACAATCAGCACGACGTTGCTACGATTGTATACGGGTACAACTAACATCAGGACAACATTCGTTTTCCATCATTTTAATGTATTCATTACATCAAAATGATAACGCCGAATGACCGTCCTCCGACTCTTGTTTTCAATGTTGTCACAATACTCTAAATACAAATTTATAAGGTCGTTACAATGGAAATTTCCCAACTAAAGTAAAATTTTTGTATTTACGGTGTTGAAGCGGTAAACAATTATTGTAAACGGGGTATTTGGGGATCTAGAGTAAAATTTTTGTATTTACGGTATTTTAGCGGTATAGAATTATTGTAAACGGGGTATTGGGAAACTAACGTCGAGTTTTTGTATATACATTGTTGTAGTGGTATAGCATTACTAAGAACGCGGTAATTGTAAATGTCATATTTTTGTGTTTACAGTACTGTGGTGGTACAAAGATTTTGGAAGAGTCGTAATTTTGTATTTACAGTGTTGTGGTGGTACATATTTTTTGGGCAAAGTCACAATTTCTGCCTGGGTAATTTCACAAAAATTTCATAACTCGTACTAAATATATATAAGAGTAGTAGTAATAGTGGTGAAGCAAGACGAAGTATATCCCCCTACTAATAGACTAGCACAATATCTACTTGTATACCAAGGCAGCTTATTTTTGTATACTTGCATGGCATGTTATTTGTAAAGAAAAAATATAAGAAATAATTTCTTAATCAGGGGGGTATCACCGTACTCTACAATGCGAAAGCGCCTGTCAAAATCGCTCGATAAGCGCAAATATCTTGCGTTAGCTAAATACCAAACGCAAAGTGAGAAAAACATGTAAATACGTTGAAAAAGATATTTATATATTGACTGTCTTATTCATAAAAAATATTTTTGTTTTAATTTTTACTAATTTTCTATGGAAATTTAATTAATAAACCTTTTATAAAACCAATATATTTATATTTAAATCGTAGTTTTTAGGGAAAATGCCAAAAAAATTAAAAACAAAACAACGGCAGTTTGAAATTTTAGTGGATTGCATGTGAGCAAATGGCAAATAAGCTGCAAATAATTTGTGGACAAAATTGACAGACGGCTTAAATTCTAATGGACCTCCTGTAAGGGATATAGCTGGTTGTTTATAATGAAATGTGACACTAATAGTACTTATAATATTACACATGTATGTTTGTATGTATGTATTCATATTTGATTTAAAAAATCACACCAAGTGAAAATGCGTAAAAATAAATTAAGCATTTCCAGCACAGGTGATGGTCCCTCTCAGTTTTGTATTTGCTCAATCGCTACGTAGAGCTCTTTTAAGCGACGGGACATTGACTGCTGCTATATTCCTAAGGTATGGTCCTGGCCAATTTGATGTTGGTATCCACCTTGGCCAAGTAATTTTAAGGCAGCGGCTAGTTTTATAAACTTTTAGCTAGTGTTGAACAGCGTTTAGAACATACAGAAACGCAAATTTTGTACAAAGTTAAAATAAAGCAATATGTATTTAATAACATACCGCTACAGATTTTTTCTTACCTGCGGTCATTTAAGGAAACTATACCGGAACTATCTCTTAAGCTTAAATAAAATGACATCGCCATAATGCCATAGCCATAACCAAACCAAAATTCAATTGGTTTCTATGGTGAGAGTTATGGCGTTAAGGTTGTTTTCTATGGCTATGGTTATGTCACGTCTAATTGAACCTTTAAGACTCGTTTTGCAACTCGTTATACATGAACGTTTTCTTCATAAAACCATAACGCTAAAGAATCCATCAGTTTATTATCAATTAAAAGCTGTTACACTTCAGTTTCTCTTAAATTTTGATTTTAACCGTCGTTTTTTTTACATATTTTGACATTTCAGTACTGCCAACCTTTGCCATATTTTCTTTTGCAATGTCCGTGTTGCCACTTTTTCAAGCAATTTTGCGAAAGGTTTTGCGAAAGTAATAGAGAGTACCAAATTTGCATATCAACGCATTTAGCTTTCGCATCGTAATTGCTTTCGCATCGCAATAGAGAGTAACCCCCCAGGCTTAAGTTCAGTAATTTCATTTCTTATTGAATGAAATATTTTTATTAATTAATTATATAACTTCGTGCTAACCTAAATAGGAAATGGAAAAACAGAAAATTAATAGTGATACTTACAAATGTATTTACCAAAGGTAAATCAATAATTGTATACACAATCATTTCTCATATTCCATTTCATGTTTAAAATAAATAGCTGATGTTAATAATAGTCTCTACCCCAGTAGATAGACATGGGTGCTGATGAAGTGCGTGGCTGCACAGCCAGTCTAGTTTAATTTTTCTTCTCTTCTTTAGAAAATCACATTAATTAAAATATTTCATTCAATAAGAATTGAAATTACTGAACTTAAGCCTGATTAAAAATTATTTCTGATTAAAATTCACTACATTTCAATTAAATCTAAAAATATAAGTATAAAAATTTATATAGCAGGTTTCCAATTCTACAGGAACCTGCTTACTTGGGATTAATTAAGACTTTTTCGTCTAAGATTAAATTTATAGTAACTAGAGAATCCTTATTTGCCGGATAATTCGGTCACGATTAGCTAGTTATGAAGTTGTATTTATTTAGAAGATTTAAAATTTGTTAACATACCACGAATAACATTCTGGTAAATTACTTGTTGATATTCCTTAACAAGATCAGGTTCAAAATTTATGCCATGTATAATACGCATTTGTTTTAAAAATGTAGATTTTCCCGACTCTCCTGCCCCCAACAGCAACAGTTTAACCTGTAATGTTGTTTAAAAATATGACATAGATAAATACTATTTTGATAATAAAGCTCATAAAACGTGCCTGTCGACGAAAAGTTTGCTTCTCTTTTTCCAAAAACTTATCAATTTCTTTTGATTTGTATCGCTGCTCCAATTCTTCGGGGGTATTTCTTAAACGTATTAAATAATTAATTACATTACCACAACATCTCAAGCAAGCAAATCTTGAGGATTGCAGTCTACTCGAAGGGCCACGATTGACAACTTCATTGGTAGCAGCTAAATAGCTGCGATGCTCTTCCATTAATCGTGTTGTTGTACCAGACTCACTACAAGCTGCCCCTAAAACTTCACCATGGACAATGCTCCCACTAACACTTGTCATCCTCCGTAGTCTAATAATCAAATCGCCGCAGCAACTGCATCAGCTAATTTTCATTTAACAATAAAGTTCTTCCAATTATTTATTTTTAGGAATTCTTTACGGTTTAAAACTTTTTTAGCATTTTTTGCAGGTGCCCCTCCTCTTTTCAACAATCAATTATTATATTTGTTTATTTTCAATTTAAAAAAAAACTTGAAATTACTCTGCACAAATCGTAAGTAAGTTAACAATATTTAAACGATTATTTGGTAAAAATTATTTAAAATGAACAATGAAAATTGACTCTTTACACTATAAAAATTCGCAAATCAAAACAATATATTCGATATTTGTTCAAGTTTCACTTTTATTTTCACCACCGAAACATCGAAGTTAGTAACTATTCATTTATAACGCAGGCGACACAGAATGTCTTGTGCAGGCGACTGCGTTGAATTGAAACCAGTGTTGCCGAATTGCGGATAATTACCCGAATCAGGTGTAATTTTTATGTGCAAGTGTAGCGCGTGGGTAATTGCTCTCAGGTGTAATTTACGGGTAATTTAAAATTCGTTTGTTTTGTATAATAAATCGTGTGTGTTCTAGCTTTCACATCGTTTTCACATGTTTTCTTGTGAGTGTGGATGTTAAAACACATAAAAAATTTATACAAAACAAGAAAAAATAATTTTTTTTGAATCGAAATTTATATTACAGATGAACATTATATAGAAGAGTTATTTGCTTTGGAAACTCATTTTGAGAAAATTTGATTTTCATTTTACTGCGGCTGATACCAAATCATAAGTAGACCTTAAACAAGATTTTTGAAATGTGTCAAATATTTATTTTAATATTGGGTGTAATTCCTTTCAAATCGGGTAATTTTGGCTCCTACGAGGTGTAATTTTAAATATATATTTTATATTTTGGTAACACTGATTGAAACTCATCATTCATGATCATTGTGACCATTTTAGCATTTTTGCAGCTAAATATAGCATTTTTTGTTGATTTAGTCGAAATATTTTCGATTTACTAGTTAGCATTTTTCAATTATTTATTTAACATTTTCTGGCATTTTTTGTTATATAGTCAACACACTTTGTAACAATATAATTTATGGAATTTTCGGTATATTAATTAATTATTAATAATTCTCACGAGTAATGATGGATTTTTAATACGAGTAATGATTCATTTGCTTATAAATTTATGAGTTGATGTAGGTACTAAATAAAATATCAAAGTCCGTTTAAGTTTTCATATTAATATTGTAAAAATATACAAACCCCCATATTTATAAAAAAAATAAAATACGTTTGAAATCCATTTTAACAAAATTTTTTATGAAAAATTCGAAATAAAATATATATCAAATTCATTTTAAATATTTTGAATATGGAGGAGAGTACATAATTTGAATTAAATATGTGTGTAAGAATATACACGAACATTTGCTATTTAATTTAACCAAATTTTCAAAATAACAACCACATTCGATTCAAAACGTTTGATCCATGAGGTCTTTGTGAGAACATAAGAACAGCTTGTGTTTCGAAAATGAATAAATATATACAAACGTTCTTAAAAATAACAAAAGAAAACAATTTAGGGGTTTACTTTTCATTCGAGTGACAAAAAATTGATTAAAGTTTTCTAGCTAGCTTCCAAAACATCAATTCCTTTGTCTGAACAAAGTGTATTGTTTCATAGGGTCGCAGTACAAAATATTGACAATGCACACCCTTTTAAAACGTGTCGACAAGTTGCTGCAAATAAGCAATCAGCGCATCAGTTTCAAAGTTGGTGATCATGGTCACAATGTTTTGCAACTTTGTATGTGTACACTATATAAATATCGCATTCAAAAGTATTCATACTTTGTATTGATAGGTTTTGGAAGCAACCCAAGCCCTTTTTATATAAAAATGAAATAAACGAAAGCTTTAGATTATTTGATATAAATAAACTAATATTTAAACGTTGCTTATTAACGAAATACAAGCTAAAAAAGGCTTGTTTTCGAAAAACCAAATGTAAATAATTATAATTTTTGCTTTGCTTTTAATGATTTTTATTCGCGCATAATGTATTATGAACAATGAAAAACTGAAAGATAGCATAAGTGACGAAATTTAACTAGGTTTTAACGAGTTCCTTGATAAAATTTGACATAAACAATTTGCGCATAATGTACTTAGTTTTAACTAACCATTACATCCTAGCGTGAAATTGTAAGGCAAAATTCTTTAAGACCTTATTAAATTTTGGCACTTACCACCAGTTTTTGACTTGCTAATCAAACTGTAATTATTTTTAAGTTCTAATTAAATACGAAATTGTGTTTTTGAGTGCATATTTAAATAATAATTTAATACCCAATCTTGTGTAATTAAATACTACTTAAGTTTTATGAACGTACCATATGTTTTTATGCGTGTATGTGTTTATTGAAAGCATATACATGACATCATATGGTCGGGTTGAAAACATCATGTGGTCGCATTAAATGTTTCTTTACATGGTAATACAATGTATTACGATATGTCAAACAGTGCTGTAGAATGTACAAAATCTTATCATGCAAACGAAAAATGTATCGAGTAGGAGAGAATATGGATAGAAAATTTGACAAGCGGTCGGCAAATGTTTTGTTTTCTAAACCATTTTAGAAACTTAAGTATCAAGGCGCATTTATTAGGTGGCAGCACTATACCAGGTGACTAATGTCATTATACCAAGCCAAATGTCAAATTTGGATTGTATAGGTATAAGCCTAAAAACATGCTTTTATTTTTGTATCCATAAACACCTAACGAATATTCATTTTTGTATGGTGTTTCACATTTCTTATAATAAAGATACAATCTAACGATGCTACCCTGTTTTGAAAAGTAAGATGGTAATTTATAGCAACAAAGTACATGTGGTTATTGTTGTTGTAATATTTGTTCTAGAAATGCGGGTACCTGATTGATGTGCTTTGCTTAAGTATTCTCATCACACCACAGGTGTATTTCGAAGTAAACATTGGCAGCACTAATTGTACGTATTGAAGGTGTTAACACTTTTGCAGAAGCAACCAAAGTCAACTCGGGAAATTTTCATGTTGTTTTTGTAAATATTGTACAACTTCAACCATCAAGTAGCTGATGGTACAAGCCATGGTGTAATTATCACAAAGTAGACCAGAGTTGAAGAAAGTGACTAATGAAAAAAGCTAAAATCATTTGTCGCGCAGATTCTGCGAGAAAGGGATAACTGCAGTATATTTATTACTAAAATGTTACCAAAAAAATCAAAACAAACAAGAGAAAATGTGTACTTTGTGAAATAAACACGTGAACATACATACATACACATTTACAAAATTAAATTGAAGAATTTGTTGCATTTAATTAAAAAAAACAAATGTGAAAAAGATTATTTGTATTAAAAAGTTATTAAAATTTGTTTGCAAGTGATTCCTAATTTAACTTTAAGCATTTTCATTGAAAAATTTTAACTTTTACCTTTTATTTACAAAAATCAATCAGCGAATAAGACCACAAAGTGTTAAACGAAAAACATTTCAACAATTTTACAAAATTAGATGAAAGAATTTGTTGTGTTGAATTAAGAAACAAAGTGCGAAATAGCTTATAACTAGGGCTAATTAAAATATGCAAAAAAAAATTAAAAATATGCGCCAGCAATAGCACGAAAAAATTTCAAAATATGCATGGTTATGTGCACAAATATGCAAAATATGCAAGAATAAAATCAACAATTTTGTTAGTTCAAAGTATTTTTATTCAAAGAGATCTTTATTACAATGAACAATCATGTGTTTTTTGACATGGATGCCCGAACATATTGTTACGGAAATGGCCGTCGACAAGATTAATAAGTGTTACGCAAGAATATTCGAACAGGGCCAATATAAAGAAACATCCAGAAGTATTTAAATCAGTGATGTGCACTAACACATTAACACACTTGCGCTTGTGTGTGGAGCAGAGGAAAAGCTCTGCTTACTTTTAACAGAGGTGGAAATGTTTTGTGAATTACATTCTATTTATTACCACAGAATAAGAGAGAATTATGCTTCCCCTTACATTTTTTGCTGACCTTGGCTTTTACAGTCGCGAGAGTTAAAACACTTACAGCCATCCCTAAACAAGGGCGAAAGGCGGAACGTTTTTTTCCGCCGAGCTTTAACGCTGAAATGCCATACGTAAACAAAAGCAGCAACGTTATGTCAAAACGATAGGACCAGGGTTATCAAACAAATAAATAAAACAATCCTTCCTGGACGGAAGACATGTTATTTGTGATTTTGTTATTAAAATTTTGTTACATAAATTTTGTTATTTAAATTAAAATAAAATAATTGAAGTTTGAAAAAATTAGTTATTTAGAAAATTTGGAAAACATGCTTGTGTTTTATCAAAAACCTTCAAGTCGAACAAAAAAATATTTTTTTCTCATTAAACATATTGTTACGGAAATGGCCGTCGGGTTAATATAAGTGTTACGCAAGAGTATTCGAACAGGGCCAATATAAAGAAACATCCAGAAGTATTTAAATAGATAACTAAACGTACACTCGTATTAACATACAAGCACTATAGCAAACAACTATATACACATTCGTAGCACATACATACGTGATTAAACGTAAACAACCAACAACAACTACAAGGGTCTGCTTATTAAGAAGGTATACATAGCTACATGCATACATACATACATGCCTGGCAATTCCAACTAAAGGCAGAAATAAAAGTAAACAACCACTTAATGATGTATGCATATACACACGTATGTACATAGTTACCACATGAACTTAATTACGCGCTTTGTAAACAACATTGAGGATAATGATGATTCGGTCTAGACTTTGCATGAAAATTCTAGTGGTTGTTGTGCGAAGTATAAAAAGGGGTTGACGCATCCAACAGCAGTTCAGTCGCGATCAAAAGTTAGTTGGGAATAAATCAGTTGCGAAGAAGCTCAGTTGCTAATAAGAAGTCTGTTGTTAATCAAGTGAGTTGACAATTAAGTTGTGCGCAGTCCGTGATTTGTGATACAACAGTGAGTTGATATTTGAGTCTGTGCTTTACAATACGTGAGTTGGAAATTGAAGAGACTATAGTACAGTCTATAGTGACAGTTAGAGTCTGTCGTGATTTGAGTTTATTGTGGAGTCCCTTGAGTAAAGAGTAAGGGAGCAGTGGAAGCTGATAAACGTGTGTAAGTGAAGCCAGCGAGTCCTGATTAGTGTATCAACTGTGAGAGTCTGCCATAGAGTTGTTATTGGTGTATCAACTGGAAGTGTCGGCAGAGTGAGTCTTGTGTGTGACGAGCAACAGAGAAAGCAGAATTGTGTCAACACTAGCGCAGCCAGTGGTCTAAAGGTGAATTCACCCATTGTTTCGGAACAAAAGTTTTGTTTGGAGAACATTTTTTTTACTGAGAGTTTTTTGCAAGACGATTCATCCATTTCGAACATTTTGTCTGCAAAATCAAAGCTACCATATGAAATACGTGTGTAAACGATGCGTATTAATTTTGCAAGTGGCAGCACAGCGGCAAATGATTACAATTTGCTGTGTCATACACATCTTTTTAATTGTTTACTGCAATGGTTTCGTTCAGCTCCATACATTTGGATATGTTTTTCTTAATTTTTCTTTACTTCTATTGTAATAAATACAAGTACACTCTGTGCTTTTATTATTCATATAACATGATGTGGCAGCTCAGTTCAACTTTGGCTGAAAAATTAAAAAAGTTGGCAGCTCAGTTCGATTTTGTCCGGACAAAAATTAAAATTAAACCAATTCAAGTAGAAAATGTTCCGAACAAAATTTGTTCTCTTCTTCTCTCTCTCTCAAAAAGAGAAACGTCAAACTACATATAAAAAAAATTTTGTCCGGACAAAAATTTTGTTCCGAAACAATGGGTGAATCCAGCTTAAGACGTACGTATACAACAGCGAAGGAGGCATAGTGGTAACCAGTTGTGAATATTGAAGTAACCTATGTGTTTGTATTTAAGCTCTTGAATTGAATTTAGATTAGTGGCATTTATTGATTATTAAAGAGTGTATCATTCTTAACCCTAATTAGTACACTGGGGTCTTTTATTTGTTGCAAATCTACGGAAAAGCGTTTTTAACAGAGAATAAAAACGTAACAATATGTATCTGTTGAACTTGCAGAAAACAACTTATGTATGAATTTAAAACTTTTCAGTAGAACAAAAATACTGTTCAAGTGGTCAGGCAAACTTTTAGTGGCATATTCATAAAAAATATTTTAGGCTTATTAAGCGCTTATTTGACGTATTTTTTTTTTTTTTGGGAAATTTGTCAAATAAACCTGTAATAAACCTAAATTTTTTTTATGAATACGGCGGTTAATGTATGTGCCTACAAAAATGTGATCATTAGACGTAATTTATAGAATTTGATTAGAATTGTGTATACATTTCTTTTAATTTTTCGACATGTTCAGCCTTGTTATCGTATATGTAACAACCGTAATGGCTACTTGTTGGTCAATCGCAATTAAAAAAAACGTTAATAGATAGATATATTTAAAAAAACAATAATGTTTTTGCAGCTTATTTGTATGAAAGTGCATCTAAAATTTTCGTAAATCAACTTAAGCGATAGTGCTAAAAGTCCACAGATATGTACATTCGTTTTGATTTAGATTATAGAAAAACATTTATGTATATTGAAAGCAAAAACAAGTTTTCATATTTAGTTATTGTTTTCAGTATAAATTCTCTAGCATCAACTTAAAAATAGATGACAAAAATTATTTCGATTTTTATTTCATACTAGTATTAAAATATTGTTAACTTTAAAGACAAATGTTTAATGATATATTATCAACATAAAAACTTTTAAAATGCATAAAATTTGTTATTGAAGTAATATTTATTAAAAAAATTATTTATTTTACCAAAAAAATTTAGATCCCGAGATCTCGAAAATCCCGAAAATCCCGCGATCCCGAAAATCCTGGGATTTTGATTTGATTTGACAACTGGAAAACACATTGTTTTTGTTTGTTTTGTGAATATTTGTGTTTGCAAATTTTTAAAATGTATGCACATTTTGGTTTAAAAGTTATTTTACTTGCATATAATAGAAATATGAAGCTCTTGGAGTCAGTGCGATCGGGTTTTGATTCAAAATTATCAGTGCTTAAAAAAAATTAACAGAAAAACTTGTCAATTTTACAAAGTTTGCGAAAGCAGCAGCTATTTCTCCGTGCACTAATTTTTTAATTTAACGTGTACATCGCGCGGGCTGTATGGAAAGCCTAACTTCATCAGCTCATCCGCCACCTCATCATATACGTGACCAATTTTTCTTTGGCCACGAAGCTCCTCTGTACGACATGGCCACAACTCCAATAGAGCAGCTTCACTGGCATCACTCCACGCGAGCCTCTTCCTCTTAATGTTTTTTCCTATTTATAAAAGATATTTGTTAATAAATTTATCTATGAATTAAAAAAAAACTTCTTCCCAAGCCATTTCTTTTTTGTTTATTTATTGGAGTTCATATTGTTTTGCTTATATGTATGTATGTATATTTGTTTTGTTTATATGTATGTATATTTTTTTACATTTACAGCCTGGCCCACGATATCGACAACGTTCGAGTTGTCGCACATTTACATTTGAAACAACAACAAAATATTAAAATTTGTTTTTGTTTTGAATGTAAGTGTGCGACAAGTCGAACGTTGTCGATATCGTGGGCCAGGCTGTTAGCTCGCCATTATAGGAAATTTTTCTGCTCACTGAACACAGTTCTTAATAAAAATCACTTACGACAAGGGTTGCATTTCGAGTTTTACGCAATTAGGGATACAATTAACTAGTAATTGCTCAGTTTATTAATTGACTTATTGTATGGTAAATTGTGGTAAATTAAGGGCTTAATGCAAAAAATTCCCTAATTGCTCAATTAATTGGTATGTCTGAACACGGTATTAATTGCAAAAAATTCCCTAATTGCTCAATTAAGGGGTATGTCTGAACACGGTATTAAGGTGTCTTTACACGGCAATACAAAGTATTACGACTTTGTAGAATCAAAATATTATGAAATTCTCTCCGTGTTAAAAAAAGGAGAACAAGAGTCTGTTGTAGGTATTTTTCATGTTTACACTGATACTATAAGTAAAATGCAAGCAAACATATTGAACTGTTGAGTTAATAATAAAAATGGGAAAATTGCAAAAAAAAAAAGATGTGTAGTAATAAAACTGAATATTGGAGAAAACATTTTATTATTTCAATGTAATTTTACTACAAAACATAATTTTTTTATAGGTTTGTTCCTGATATAAATATAGAAGGTACTTCCATTCTCTCATTTTTTCTTGACATTCACCTTCTGACAAGTATAGGTATTCTGAAGTTTCCGGTAAAATTGTGCTACCGTATTAATTTAACTAAATTAACAGGAAACAGAGGGGAAATCTGTTTCCTGTTTGTTTGAAAATTTTATTGAAAAATTATTTCAGAAGTTTTTTATAAATTCAAACAATTAAAAAAAATTGTGATGATAAAAGTTTTATTATCTTGAAAAGCAATGAAATGCATTGTAAATGTATTGTTGTGTTAAAGAAAGCGGAAATGAGCTGCATTTTACAAACTGTGGACGTACAAAATATCATTGTAAAAATATGAATGTATCATCCTTTGAGTTCTCTACACTATCTGGTGTTCGCCAACAGTGCCTAAGAGCCTGCAAAATCTGTGAAATATACTTGCCAAAATTATCTGATCGGGTATTTAAGCCATTTTTATAGAAAACATGTTACAATCAACAAGAAGCGAATTATATAGATTAAACAAGATGTTATATCAATCAATATTTGTTAAACTTAATGAAAATTCATTGTCAACTAATCAAAATCACCAATCACTTTGGATGGAAATATAGTTAAAACACTTATTTTACACAGAAAATTTAATAAGAAAAATTTAAACATCACAGATCTGTAGTCATGTATATCACTTTAATTATTCGCAACTTTTGTTAAGATAATTACACATTTCTGTAAAAATTTTATGGGGGAAGACTTAAATTTTTTACGATATGGAAACATTTTTTTATTTCTCTCAAAACCAAACTTCAAAAATACTTATTTTTTAAAAACAAAGAGAGAATGGAAGTACCTTCTATAATTATATCATGGGTTTGTTTATTGTTTGTTTGGTTTTGCTTGTACCAAGGTGTATAAAACTAGGTGGCAGCGTTACTTCAGCTGATAATTTTTTTCTCTATGTGCCTAGTAGCTGAAGAATGAAAAAATTTCGATTTTGTTTTGGTTTTAGTGCAATTATTTTTATGCTTTTGACATTCTTACGCAGTCACCTGTATAATTACCACAGGGTATACCAGATATGACACGAGACGGAAGATAATTTGTGTTTTCGGATTTCTCGCTCACTCTGTCACTGCGTCTTTTTTAACCTTCCTTCGTTGTGGAATTTTGTAGCTCAATTTCAATTTATGCTTTGTAACCTCATTCGCTTGACGATTCTTGTAAATAAATGATAAAAATTAATTTTAGTTAATTTAATTATTATTTTTCGAACTGTATTTGTTTCTATATTCCTATGAATTGAATAGGCTAATGTTCGTAACGCTTTTTAAGCCAAATTACATGTGATAATTATTAATGAACAAATAACATCAAAGTTAGTTGTAAATATTCTGACAACAACACATAGTTAAACGGAACCACTGTGTGTGGTGTCAGTTGATGTAAGCAAATTAACAAACATGTGCATAGTTAGTAAAGAACAAACGACAATGGTAAGACTGTTGTAAATATAGAGATGGTAACTTTGAGCCTTCATTACAAAACACATGAGCAAATTGAAATGCAATGAATCAAACCAATTCACATATTCCATTTGCAATAAAGTTTCGTATATAAGGCAGACATCTACATCAACTGACACCACACACAGTGGACCAAAACACAGAAGAACGCTGATGAGGAAGGTTTAGTGGCCTTCGAAAACGGCTGGCTGTTCCGTTCAACTATGTGTTGTTGTCAGAATATTTACAACTAACTTTGATGTTATTTGTTCATTAATAATTATCACATGTAATTTGGCTTAAAAAGCGTTACGAACATTAGCCTATTCAACTCATAAGAATATAGATAAAAATTAATTAATATTTTTTTAATGAAAATGCTTCAAATGAAATCTGCAATCATCTTAAAACAATTTTTAATTGCCTTTTTAATAGTTATAAGCAGGGCCAATTTTTCTGGCTTTTTGCCAGAAAAATCATTTTTTTGCATATTTTAATGCTTATTTTAGATGCTTATTTTAGATCACCTTTCAAAAAAAAGCATATTTTTCACTCTGGCAACGTGATTAATATATAACGATTCATATAACTCAAACTGGTGTACAAGAAATTCACATAAAATATATTTCTCTCCTCTTCTTGCACATATAGAGTCTAAACACAATGTTTGCGGTCCGATGCGATTTCTCGTTGCGGGAAAAAACAATAAACATAATACAACGGAAGACGGCTACGGCAATACTTGTTAGTGTTTGTTTAAATTTCTATTAATTTTTTTGTGGATACATTTTTATAAAATTTTCCAAAAAAATTACTATTTGTTTAATATTTTGTAATGGAGGACCTATCCTCCTTATAGGAACTACGGGAACATACATATATACATATGTATATATACATACATATATAATATTTTGTAATGGCAGTAACTAAAAACAAGAAATTATTAACATTTCATACATTGGCAGATATATTTGATATATTTTTTAAAGTTTTATATTTTGGGACAAAAGTTTTTGAACTTCAAAATCATTTTTTTTTTCACAATAATGTTGTGAACACCGCCAATTATTCAAAAACTATGGCAACATCAGAAAGAGAAAGATAGTAAAAAATTGAGAGAATAAGAAAGTCCGCAGAGAAAATAAAATTGATTTCAATTTTATACCGTTCCGCACTGCGGTTTTTTACTTCAAAATCGTATGAAAAACCGCACCGAAATAAATTATCGATCGTTGCTCAGACATATTGTTACGTTTTTATTCTCTTTAAAAACGCTTTTCCATAGATTCGAAGATTTGCAATAAATAAAAGACCCCAGTGTACTAATTAGGGTTAAGAATGGTACAATCTTTATTTACTTATAAATACCACTAATCTAAATTCAATTCAAGAGCTTAAATACAAATACAAAGATTACTCAAATATTCACAACTGGTTACCACTACGCCTTCCACGCTGTTGTATACACTCATCTCAGACAACTGGTTGCGCTAGTATTGACGCAATTCTGCGTTCTCTGCTGCTCGTCACACACAAGACTCACTCTGCCGTCACTCACAGTTGATACACCAATAGCAACTCTATGGCAGACTCTCACAGTTGATACACTAATCAAGACTCGCTGGCTTCACTTACACACGTTTATCAGCTTCCACTGCTCCCTTACTCTTCAGTCAAGGGTCTCCACAATAACCTCAAATCACGACAGACTCTAACTGTCACTATAGACTGTACTATAGTATCTTCAATTTCCAACTCACGTATTGTAAAGCACAGACTCAAATATCAACTCACTGTTGTATCACAAATCACGGACTGCGCACAACTTAATTGTCAACTCACTTGATTAACAACAGACTTCTTTTTAGCAACTGCACTTATTCGCAACTGAGCTTCTTCGCAACTGAGCTTCTTCGCAACTGACTTATTCACAACTAACTTTTGATCGCGACTGAACTGCTGTTGCAGCGTGACCGTTTGACCGAATAAAGTGGCAAATTGCCACTTTTTCGATATATCGATTCCACTTTTCCACTTTTTCGACTGCCTTGCCACTTTTTGTCACCCGTTTTTTAGGGTGTGTTATATGAAAATACATTAAAAATAAAAAGTTTAGTGTAGTTTTCTCATATTTTTTTTAATTTTGCCCCTTTTTTTTGATAAATCCCCCATTTGGTGCCACTTTTTGAAAAATGTCATCGGTCACCCTGTGCTGTTGGATGCGTCAACCCCTTTTTATACTTCGCTCAACAACCACTAGAATTTTCATGCAAAGTCTAGACCGAATCATCATTATCCTCAATGTTGTTTACAAAGCGCGTAATTAAGTTCATGTGGTAACTATGTACATACGTGTGTATATGCATACATCATTAAGTGGTTGTTTACTTTTATTTCTGCCTTTAGTTGGAATTATCAGGCATGTACGTATGTATGCATGTAGCTATGTATACCTTCCTAATAAGCAGACGCTTGTAGTTGTTGTTGGTTGTTTACGTTTAATCACGTATGTATGTGCTACGCATGTGCATATAGTTGTTTGCTATAGTGCTTGTATGTGAATACGAGTGTACGTTTAGTTATTTATTTAAATACTTCTGGATGTTTCTTTATATTGGCCCTGTTCGAATATTCTTGCGTAACACTTATATTAACCCGGCGGCCATTTCCGTAACAATATGTAGTCCTAAGTTCGCTAAGAGGAGTATGGTTTATTAGTGTGCTGTCCTTCTACTCTGCAACTCGAATAAAACTATAATTGAGTCGAACTCATTCAGTCGGTCGTTTTTGACACAAACCTTTGATCAAACCCATGTAATTTAAATAGGTAATAGGTTTGTGTCAAAAACCACCTAAACGGTCTAACGAAAATAATTTTGAACTGCAATTTAAAAAAACATACATTCACACTATTCACAATTTTTTAGACATAATAGTACGCATTATTCTGTAAATATTTCTCGCTTTTACGTCAACCCGAATTTTTATTTTCTTCTTCAATTGTAAGGAACTGTCAATAGTACTCAATTGTTACCGAAAAGTGGATAAGGGTTGAGGAGTCGATATACAGAGTTATACACTGCAATTATGAATAAATTTCCGCAAGAAATGTCTCCCTTTTCCATAATTTTTTTTTGTTTTCCCTATTATTTGCTATTGTTTGAAATTATTCACCGGGGGAATTTTTTCACGTAATTTTATTCATAATTGGCCTTATAATATAGAATAAGACGCATTAAATTTGTCAAACTTATTGAATTTTCCAAATGTTATTTTCCTTCCAAAGCTCATATGCTTCTTTTCGTTTTCAAAATAATTCTTAGTTGTATATTGTATCACCTTTGATGAAAATAACCGTGAGAAAGTAGTTAATTTATTTTGCACTTGTTGTTAATTTATAAGAAATATGCCACGAATAATCATTAAATTGTTAAAAATGCACGTATAAAATTGTATGGGACTTTTAAATATTATAAAAAAATACCATAAAATCAACGAAAATTTTAATCTATTAAGTTTTTTATATAAAAATTGCTTAGAAATCCCGGGATTGAATCTTACAAATTCCGGGATTCGGGATATGCCAAATCCCGAATATCCCGGGATTTCCGGGATCGGGAAAATGCACTAAATGGGAAATGGCACTAAAATTAACATCTTTCGTTAATTTTAGTGCCATCACTAGCAAAACAACATTGTTGTGTCAAAAACTGCGTTGCCACTTTCTGTGTAAACGCAGTGCAAAATATGTGATAATAAAGTTCTTTGCACTATTTTTGCGCGATTAATTTTTTGTGTAATTTTGCACTATTTGACTTAAATGGCATTTACATTTATATTTTTAAAGCGATAACAGCATAAGTCGACTTAAGACAAAATCGAGTTATATGTGTTACAAAACTCTACAGACGAAGCTTAATGGCTGCGGGAAATCCCCATGTCCCTAACAAAGTTTATTATAAAGATATAAACAACACAATATTCCTGCAAGTCTTAATAAAAGTCTAATAATATTTTTAATAAGGCCCAAGTTATATTAACCATGTTTAGAAGATTTGCTAATAAGTCTTGGATCCTACTATAAACGTAATGCAAACTCCCAGAATTTTTACGATATTTCCCACTAGAAAGCCATTTAATATTATCACCTATTATATAAAGAAGTATTAAGATTATATTGAAGATTGCAGTTTTTGAAATAAATACTGCTTAAAATACTGTTGCGAGACACACAAATGTAATGTATAAAGATTTTAGTAGCTTTTATATTGAAATAATTAGACAAATTAAAAACAATAATCTTTCAAGCTAAATTATCAAAAATTATACCCTAAATACCTTAATCTATTAAATTTTTTTAAGTAAAAACTCTGCTGGCGAAATTCTCTTTCTAAATTTAAAGGTTGTGATATTGAAATTTTTAAACGCTTCTGTTGAAAGTTTTTTTTAGTAAATTGAACTTAATTAAAACTGATACCCCAAAAATTTGATATCAGGTAATACAGTAGCATCGATTTTAAAATTGCAAATTTTTAGCCTAAAATAACAAAAAGAAATTGGAAAAAATAGTTTAGTTTAAATATGTACATTAGGCTTATGCGTATTTTTTAAACACAAAGGCTCACTGGGTTTTCATATGCGGGCTAAAATTCTAAGACAAACTGCGTTTTTACTGCATGAAAAAATGTGGAGTTTTTAATTTAAAAAAAATCTCATATTTTAGTAATGATTAATGGATTTTAAAATAAACAGCGGATTCGTGATAAGCGGATCAAAATCTATAAAATTCGGGTACTAGTAGATGGTTTATTAACAAACAATTTTTTGTCATTACGAAAATATGAGATTTTTTGGAATTAAAAAATCCACATTTTTGCTGCAGAAAATCATTTGGTGCGGAACTTTTTTAAGATATCAAAAAAGTTAAAACGCAGTTTGTTTTAGAATTTTTTCCTGCATATGAAAACCCAGTGAGCCTTTCGCGTTTTGTATTTTTTTTTTATTGTCTGCATAAGCCTAATGTACATATGCTTAAAAAGCTAAAGAATGTATAAGTATCGCTCAGTACCTATAGTTAAATAAGTTTAAATTAAGAAAAGAAAAAGGTTGATAACCTTATTCTCAAAGGCCTAGTTTAAAGGATATTTTATGAAATTTTGACAAAATGTTAAGAGGAAAGTGGTTAAATTATTCTTCGTTGAAGTAAATATTTGAGAATTATTGAATTTTGTCTTATATTTTTAAATTTGTTGTAGGATTTTTATATATTAAAAAATTATCTCGCCTTAAATTTCAAGTTACCAACAAACTAATAAAAAAATTAAAATTTTTTTGCAATATTTCATTTAGTTTTGCACTATTTAAGACTTGCAGCTGTGTAATTTATATTTCCACTAGTGGCAACGCTGGTCAAAAACTAAGAAAAAACTACAAACATACATATATGTGTGTACATATATGTACCTTTTAAAAAAATCTCCATCTTTTTCTTGCAAAAGCTTTTATAATTTTCATACACAGCATTATTAACTGGGTTTGCTCTTGCAAAGCAACAACTAGTCCAATTATTAATGGTTCATCAAATCCAATTTTTTATAATTTCCTTAACAAAATCTATGTAGCGTGTGTTGTATTTTTGACAACTGAGATGATGGTAGATGTTAGATGTTGTCAATGTAAACGCATGTTTCACATTTTTTACATCTTCCATGCGTTTCACTGAAATGTGTGTCAGTGTAAAAAGCCTATAACTGTGAAAGCGGTTTGTTTCATTCCACTTGTTTTTTTTTCATATGAAATCATTTCAATTTTGTTTTCATTTTTTCACTGAACTAGAATCAGAAACACTATGATGAGATGAAAAACGTTTTCATTTCACGTTATCACAGACCCAGAATCGACCCCCTGGTTATTAAATCAGTTAATCTGATTTAACTACATATGTATAAAATAGCTATTCTTGAATAGTTGTTGCTGTTTTGTACATTTATTTTTTTTACATACTTCTTACAACTACAATTCGAGCTGAAACAATTCAGCCAATGTAGCAATGCTAAATTAAAACAAAACATGTTGATTATTAAGTTCTTGTTTCAACTTTGATATTTGTTGAACTTCTCATTTGTTTAAATGAAAGTTTAACACAATAAGGGCTAATAAATCAGTCAATGATTATATGTATTTTATTTTTAAATCTTATTTAAACAAAAAAATTTGTTTCTCCCTGCACAATTAAATCAGACTTAAACAGTCAACACTGTACATTTAAGTGTTGTTTGAGTTTTACAAACACACCATATGTTTTGTGCATGTGTGTGTTTTTTGAAGGCACGTACATGAACATCATGTGGTCGTATTAAAATGAATTTCGTTTAATTTTCGCAAATGTAACACATATTTTCATATCATGAAATATATAAATAGAAAAATGCATTCTGATGCTCTTTTTGTATCATAAAATGTGTTTTTTGCTATTTCACTTGTCTGCAAATTGATAAATCAACTTTCTTATTTATATTGAACAGCTGTTTTTTGGAAAGCTTTCCATAATATTTGGAAATATTGTAGTGCTACCGTACTTTCAACTTAATTTGATAATAACTTTAATTAACCACTGAAAAAATTAAAGTGTACTTAAACACATTTTAATTTTTAATGAAAATTAACTTAAACAATATTTAATTATTCATTGATTTATTAGCCATAACTCTAGTTTTTCTAAGAAACTTTTGGGTAAAGGTTCCCTGATGATCTGTAATAGCAACAGTAGTAGTGTAGTAATGGTGGCGGACGACATGTTTTGGGAATTCAAAACCGGGAAAAATCAAAAAGGGTGGCAACCCTGTTACAAATGGGGGGATTTTGGGTATTTTTATGCTGATATTTTCTTGGCTATGTGTGTGTGTGACTTTGATTCTTTGTTTACATGTATGTATGTATACTTGTTAGTACAGCTTATGTTGTTATTGTAGAGAAGCGTTGTGCTTACAGTGGGTGTTTGGATGGGTGTACGTGAGTGTGCGTTTGTGTGTATATGAGTGTGTGTGTTTGTATTTACTTATATTTTTGATGGTGTCTAATACTTTTGTTGTAGTGGCAGACAATTATTATAGCCAGTAAGAAATGTCGATGGTGAAAATGTGCTGACTAGCTTGTCACCAGTACTACTCTATAATTATTCCCAATACAATACTTGGAAACCCTACTAATAAAAATACAATTGACTAGGTAGTGACTACGTAGTTCTTATGGGGTCATTTCTATAATTTACGAACATACAAATGTGTGTATATTGACAACTCCACCTCTCTCCTTCTTTTATACTGACGGATACAAGAAAACTTATTATACCAAAGTTGTAACTAGAATTTTAGTGTTGACACAAAGACACTTGCTCCCAGTCTGACTGCAGAGTAGTTACAAGGGATATGTGTATTTGTGTGTATGTAGTGATTGTTATTTGATAGACTTTGGATTGCTGTTTTGAGTTATGGTTGGTATGGTTATGTAGGGTTATTATATGTATGCATTTATGTTTGTGATCTCTGGGGAAATAATCTAATAGCTGTAGAGAGTGGCAATCCTGTTGTGAATGGAAGTATATAGGGAATGTATTTAGTAATGTATGTATATGTTGTTCTATTAATGTATGTGATCGCATCTATTTTTACTTTGAAGAATATCATTGCTTGGGTGTATTGTTTGGCCTTCGAGAGTTTTTCATACATATTTACAAATGAATGTGTATATGTTTTCTAGGCTATTGATGTTGCTATTTTTATATATATAGAAAATATTGTGTTGGCACAAGTTTTATATCTACAACACATTGTTTTTGTTTGTTTTGTGAATATTTGTGTTTGCAAATTTTCAAAATGTATGCACATTTTGGTTTAAAAGTTATTTTACTTGCATATAATAGAAAAATGGAGCTCTTGGAGTCAGTACGATCGGGTTTTGATTCAAAATTATCAGTGCTTAAAAAAAATTAACAGAAAAACTTGTCAATTTTACAAAGTTTGCGAAAGCAGCAGCTATTTCTCCGTGCACTAATTTTTTAATTTAACGTGTACATCGCGCGGGCTGTATGGAAAGCCTAACTTCAGCAGCTCATCCGCCACCTCATCATATACGTGACCAATTTTTCTTTGCCCACAAAGCTCCTCTGTACGGCATGGCCACAACTCCAATAAAGCAGCTTCACTGGCATCACTCCACGCGAGCCTCTTCCTCTTAATTTTTTTTCCTATTTATAAAAGATATTTGTTAATAAATTTATCTATGAATTAGTTTAGCTTAGTTTAGTTTGATATTTATGTTACTCTACTAATCACAATTAGTAAAGATTTATTTGGCCGCGAAAAAATTCATACCGCCATCACAAATTCCGGTGTTAACACAAATTATTAAAAATATTTAATTAAAAATATAAAATTAAAATTTGATTGAAATGTTGATTGATGAGTAATAAAATTGATTGAAGATAATTAAAATGAGTTCAAATAGAAACATTTGTCTTCTCAATGAACTCCGCCAAGCAAAATAATTCCTCCAATGGTTCATTGGAAATAAAATCTTTAAGATTCGTGTATCTTAGTATAGATGGAAAGGAAGATCTTTGTGGGGATAGATTAGAACAATTAAAAATTATATGAGAAGCATCTTCTATAGCGTTACAAGTGTCACATAGATTAGATTGACCAATACCAATCTTAAAGAGAGTAGCCTTACAAAAAGAGTGACAGGAAATAATTCTGT
This sequence comes from Tachina lurida, assembly GCA_944452675.1. Taxonomy (NCBI): domain Eukaryota; kingdom Metazoa; phylum Arthropoda; class Insecta; order Diptera; family Tachinidae; genus Tachina; species Tachina lurida. The sequence goes on from OX101753.1 coordinate 53,210,993, forward strand.
TGATAGTCCTTACATGACATGATTTACGTTTGCCAACACATGGTGTAATTTTGTTAAACCATGAATTATTTGAAATAAATGGGAATATTGAGGTATAGAAAATACCCTTTTCCCTTCTTTGAAAGTCATATTCTAATTGCCAATCATTAACAAGTATAGTCTCAATTCGCGCTATTGCATCGTGAAAAGACCATTAACATTAATAACATTATCTGAATTATAAGCCATTCTAGCAGCGAAATCAGCTTTCTCATTTCCATTTATGTTTGCATGACCAGGAATATAGTGAAACTCAACTGAAGATATATTAGAATTTTCAATCTTTTCGATGATATTGTTAATAATATAGTTAGGACTCCTATTTTTCTGCATGGCGTAAAGACCCGATTTCGAATCCGTAAGAATAGCCACTTTATTGAAATTATAAAGAATAGCAAAATCAATTGCCTTCTCCATAGCCAATAACTCAGCAGAGATCGAAGATAATTTCTTATTAGTCACAAAATGGTTTGCATTATTAGATCTTTGGTGATAAAAATCAAAACCAGTAGAAGTATTAACTACTGAGCCATCCGTATATAAAATTTCAAAGTCTCTTTCATTTAAGAAATTTATTTTTTCTGCAGCTAACACAGCCATTATATCAATATTAGCGTCCTTTTTAGATGAATAACTTCCTTTGAAAAAATCCAAAATAAATTTTATTTTATTTGATTTATAAATTTCAGAACATATGCCCATATCCATAAAAGTGTCATAAAAACGTCTGAAAATTTTATTTATGCTAGTGTTTATAATTAACTCAGGTTTTAGGAGTTCAATAATAGGAAGTCTGTAAGTAAAAGCTTTCGCAATTTCCCTCGCTGATGCTATTTGGAAACGGAATTTAGGTGGAAGTTCTGCAGCCAAATGATAAACGACAATATTTGGAGTTGATCTTATTAACCCAAGGCTTTTCCTTAGAACATCATTGATATAAACCTGCATTTTATGTAATGACTTCTTTGACATCTCAGCCAATGATGAAACTGCATACTCAATCTTAGGACGAGCAAAGGTCCTATAAATCTGGAGTGATCGAACAGGATCCAGACCAGAATGTCTATTATTATATTTAGAAAGCTGCATATTTTCTTAACGGAATTTATTGTATATTCAGCATGTTGTGTTGGTGAATTATTATGTGTTATAATTCTACCCAGGTATTTAATGGAATCCACTTGTGGAATCATAGTGTTATCAATAACTATATTCAATTGTCTTGGTCTACAATTGAAATGAATGACGTTACATTTTGATGGATTAAAATATAATTGGCGTTCTTGACATATACTATTCAGCTCCCTTAATTTATTTAAAAGTAATAAATTAGCTATGTGAAAATCACTATCAGCACATACAATGAAAAAATCATCTGCAAATTGGAAAAGTGTATTCTCAGAGTTTATCCTATGAAAAGCTGCCGTAAATATATTGAAAAGTACTGGAGAGAGAGTACTACCTTGAGCCAAACCCATTTTAGTTATTACTTCTTGCCCATTCAACTTCATTATTCTGTTTGATAAAAAAGAAAATATCCAGCTTATGATGTGCTTATTGAAATTCAAATCTTCCATCACCTTGCATAAGATTACCGGATTGGTTTTATCATAAGCCTTTTCAATATCGAGACAAGCAGCAACAACTTGAAGGCCTTTTTTTTTGTTAGTGTAAATAGTGTTGATCATATCATTGATACATTGAGCGGTTGATCTATGACGTCTAAATGCATAAGATCTATCAGGATCGATATTAAACATCGTACAGTGCTCCTCAACTTTACATTTAATCAAGAATTCCAAAGACTTCAATAATGTTGACATAAGGCAAATAGGTCTATAATTTCCAATATTCATAGGATCACGATTGGGTTTCAAAATTGGGCATACTTTAATGAATCGCCAACTATGCGGAATTACTCCTCTACACCAATGGTCACACATCCAACCAAAAATTGATCTCAGAGTATCTATAGGTAATGCTTTTAAAGTTCCATAAGTAATTTTATCCACACCATCTGAAGATTCCGATTTTCTAGAACTGATGTATTGTTTGAAATCATCAAAAGAAAAAACCGGTATTGTTGACGAAGATAGGTCTAATCGCAATGTCATTGAAGATGATAATTGATTGTCCGTAAAACGATTTAAAAATGTAGCCGTATCAGCATCATTCCATGAATTTCTTAATACTTTTGGGCGATTAAACTTCTTAAGGTGAGCAAGTCTCATCCAGAACTCTCTGGATGATTTCGGGGAGGTTAGTTCATCAAGAAGATCATTAAATGAGGTTTTTTTAAGTTCATAAATTTTCGATTTCAGTTCATCTTCAGATTTTTTGTATAAGTCATAATTTATTGCATTACTATATCTGTAATACTTCCTTCTAGCAGCATTTCTAAGTCTATCTATATCTATTATTTTCCGTTAATAATAATGTATGCTTTTTATGTAATCTGTCAATATCTTTTTCAAATGTATTAATATTTTCAGTTGCAGATAGTTTTTTAATATCTTCAATAAATCGTTTTTTTAGGAAAATAGACTTATTATGACTCAAATTTCTATCAGTTTGAAATGTAATAATAATAAGATGATGATTGCTTCCAGTTATTTTAGAATCCAATACTTGCCATAAATACTCTGAAGGAGAACCACTCACGAATGTTACATCCAATACCGAAGGTAAAGAATGAGCAGTGGAATAAATTGGATTACCATCATTCAAACATGAAAAACCTGAACCGTTAGCCGTTTCTTCAAAAAATTTACCTCTTAAATCCATCATTCTTGAACCCCATAACGGAGATTTTGCATTGAAATCGCCACAAATCAGAGTTGTACCATTCAACTGAGCTGTTATTGAAAAAATTCTGTTGATTTCCACTTCAAAATTATTTTGAGACATATCAGGTGGAGAGTAATTGCAAATAAAATTTATGGTCCTACCATTTTTACATATAGAAATTGCCAATGTGTCATGATCTGTTCCAATATCAACCAATGAAAATTTAAAAGTTTTGAGGATATAGAAACCAACACCCCCAAAACCATCACTTCTATTCTTAGACATAAAATTATAATCCTTGAGACTACTACAAGAATTATCAGTCAACCAAGTTTCTGTTAAAATTGCCAAATCTATTTTATTCTTAACAAGAAAAATTTCCAAAAGTTCTTTATTTCCAAATTTTTTAAGACTTTGTAAATTGTAGAATCTTCATTTTGATGATTTGTATTTAATTATAGAAGTGATTCTATTGACATAGATCTGCCAATAGCATCTGCATCCAAATAGTTCATGCTCTTGTTAATATTTGCTCGTAATGAATAAATAAAACTAGATATTGAATCCTTATTAACACCAGTATTATTTAAATTAGTTAAAAATTCAGTAGTATCATTTGAAGTTTTCGCCAATACATCCATAGCTATAGTTCTGTTTTGCGTATCTTGAGTAACGTTTAAAACGTTTTCATTTGACGCAATATTTTTTTATAAGCCAATTTATTATAGTTGAATTTAATATAATTCTCCGATATACATTTACTATGATCATTCATAGTTTTTCTTGCATTTTCTCCCTCTCTAATACGATTATTGTTCTTTTTTACTGCTTTAGCAAAAGACATTATATCATGCACCGACTTGGCTGCTGTTTGATGATTATTAATGGTTTTGTCGCTTGAGGAATTTTTAAGATGCGGAAAGTCAGATTCGTCATTATTCAGAGCCGCAAAACGATTTGAGAAGACTCCCCTGAATCTAATGCTCGCTTCTTTATGAGATAAATTTTCAATTACCATTAATTTTTTAATTGCAAAAGCCTTAGCTCGAGCTGGGCAGTTCTTATCCGTGGGATTATGATCTCCCTTACAATTAGTACAAGAAATAATACCACACTTAACATTGCTTTCATGTTGGTTATAGCAAGAGTGACATAATTCAAAATTCTGTTTACAATGCTGAGCGAAATGGTTAAATCTATAACATCTATAACATTGAGCAAAAGATACAAAATGTTTTACTGGAAGCTTGAAATAACCAAAAGTTATTTCCTTAGGGATTTCATTGCCTTTAAAAATTATTTTAATATTTTTTGAATCAATAACCTTTTCTTCACCCTTATCATCCTTAATTCTACGGGTTACTCTAAAACATCGTAAAATCTCAATAGGTGATGAGACACCTTCATGGAATTCCTCCATAGAAATATCATTAGGAACATCAAAAACAATCGCTATTTTTGAAACGAAATGTTCAAAAATTTTAGTTGACAAACCGTATGCTTTTAATTTAGAATCATCCGCAAAATCAGTAGCCGCTTTGAAATTTTTGAATAAAACTTTGCAACGACCGTAACCAATTTTAATTACCTCCAATACATCTGGGGTTTTCAAATCCAATAAAATCTTGCTAACAGTAATTCCCGACAAAAATTTTCGTTGACCCGAAAAATCAAATAAATCGACATAAACCATAAAAGGACCTTTATGGCTGGCCTCGTAACGATAGTCAAAACGACGTTCTAGTTGTGCTAAATGATCTTTCACATTTGCCGCAAAGGTCTCAGAATCGCAAATACCCGAATTTGTTGGCAAATTAGAACATGACTTACCTAAAACATCCATCTTATTAGTTTTCATCTTCTTCCTCTCCTGTGACGTCTCACGATTTATAGCCGGAGGGCTCATGCCCTCGGCATCATCCATCCTTTCCTTCCTTTTGTTAATCCCGCTCCCTTCGTTGTTCGCAGTATCCAAAATTCTTACTGAAATAATCTTGTTTCTCCAAACTTGCTTTTAATTATCTTGATCACAATTATTAAATTAATAAAATTTTTCCAATGAAAAAAAATTTTTTATTTCTCCAATGACATAAAAAATAGAGAAAAAAAAACAGAGTAGGCTTTTGTTTTCAAAATGGCTTGACGATAAACTATTAAAAATAGGAAAAACGTCCGCACTGTTCAAGCTCACAACACCGAATGTATCTATGAATTAAAAAAAACTTCTTCACAAGCCATTTCTTTTTTGTTTATTTATTGGAGTTCATATTGTTTTGTTTATATGTATGTATGTATATTTGTTTTGTTTATATGTATGTATATTTTTTGACATTTGGCTCGCCATTATAGGAAATTTTTCTGCTCACTGAACACAGTTCTTAATAAAAATACTTATGACCAGGGTTGCATTTCGAGTTTTACGCAATTAGTGATACAATTAACTAGTAATTGCTCAATTTATTAATTGTCTTATTGTATGGTAAATTGTGGTCAATTAATGGCTTATACTGTGTTCAGACATGCATTTTTAATTGAGTCAATTTAATTTTGATTGAGCAATTAAATTTAGTGTTCACACGTACTCAATTTAGCTGACTCAATTATCATTTGACAGCTGGAAGAAACATTGTTTTTATTTGTTTTGTGAATATTTGTGTTTGTAAATTTTCAAAATGGAACTTTGGTTTAAAAGCAATTTTACTTGCATATAATAGAGTCAGTGGGATCGATTTTTGATTCACAATTATCAGTGCTTAAAAAAAGGAAAAGAAAAACTTGTCAATTTTACAAAGTTTGCGAAAGCAGCAGCTATTTCTCCTTGCACTAATTTTTTAATTTAACGTGTACATCACGCGGGCTGTTTGTGCCCATCGGGATCGATTTTTGGAAATCCCGGGATTTTCGGGATCGCGGGATTTTCGGGATCCCGACGCGTTTGCCGCATAAACTTGGTTAACTTTTGACAACTAATCTGCAGACAATAAAAAAGAAGAAATTAAAAAAAATTAGAATCTTGAAGGAAAATCTTAAAAAAGAGTTTGAAAACTATAGAGTATTGCACAAAAAGGAATTGAAAATGTTCCAAGATCATTTTTCGTTTTTTTTTTTTTTTTTATTACATGATATTTTATTTATTGTATCTTCATATATGAACTAACAATAAGTATTCAAATCTTAAATATAAAAATATAATTAGGCCCGACCAGTGTCGGGCCTAATTATATTTTTTTTATTTTTTTTTATAAAAATATAAAAAAATAAAAGAATTTTCAGGAAGTCCCATCTGGAGTGCTGTGAATAAGAGCCCTTGTATCCCTCTTTTTTAGGCGTATGTGTCCAGTAAAGTTCAAAATATTACGAGCAAGCGGATTAGGATGTGATTCGAGTTTTGTTAGATATTTGCCTGCGTATTTTGCAATTTCTTCAGTCACTAGAGGCATATTCAAATCACGATGTATATTTAAATTTTTAATGTACCACGGAGCCGATGTTATCATGCGTAAAATTTTGTTTTGCCTGCGTTGAATTTTCTCTACATTTGAAGCTGAAGCAGTGCCCCATAGTTGAATTCCGTAGCACCATATTGGCTTTAAAAGCGACTTGTATATTAAAAGTTTACAGTCTAGGCTAAGTGTTGAATTTCGACCAATCAGCCAATGTACCTGAGTTAGTTTAAGTTTCATTTGAGTTAACTTAGAATCAATGTGGTGTTTCCATGTAAGTCGTCGATCAAGGTGTATACCAAGATATTTCACATGTGAATGTTGAGAAACAACTTGATTGTTAATCCGAATGGGGGAACAAGTATCTCTTCGTAAAGTAAATGCTACTTGAACACACTTTTGTTCATTTACCTTGAATCTCCATAAGTTTAACCAAAGCTCCATCTGGCTAATGTGTTCCTGGAGTTTGCGGGATGCCTCATCAGGGTTTGCATACTAAGGCAGGCTGTATCGTCGGCAAATGTGGAAGTATGGATACTACTGCTCACAGGCATATCACAAGTATAAATTAAATATAAAACTGGTCCCAGTATACTCCCCTGTGGCACACCAGATGAAATTGTTTCAGGCCTACTTGTAAAGTCTCCTTCCGCAACAGTGAACTTACGGGAAATAATGTAACTTTCCAAAAGATTTAAAATGTTTATTGGAAAGTAAGTCTTCAATTTTAATATTAGGCCTTCATGCCACACTTTATCAAATGCCTGGGAAATGTCTATAAACAGCGCAGAACAATACTTTTTTTCCTCAAAAGTTCTTCTTATAAATTGAACCAATCTGTGAGTTTGTTCAATGGTGCTATGCTGACTTCTAAAACCAAATTGATGGTCTGGTATGCACCCACTACTAATTAGAATTGGGGACAATTTTGTTTTGAGCAGTTTTTCGAAAAGCTTTGACATTGTAGATAGTAGACTTATTGGCCTATATGACTCAGCCTTTGTTATATCTTTGCCCGGCTTTGGAATCATTTTAACCTTGGCAAGTTTCCAGTTGTGTGGATAATACTCCAGTCGTAAAATAGCATTAAATATGAATAACAGGATTCTCATTGCAATACGAGGCAAGTTCATCAGCATCTGATTACTAATTCCATCAATACCCGGAGCTTTCTTCGGGTTGAGTTCGGCAATTAATTTTTGTAAATCACGCGTCTTAAACTTTATGTGTTGAGGGGGTAGAGCGACTATATTCGGCAAATCAGCAACACCAGTACATATATTTGGCGTAAAAACGGATTTTAAGTGCTCAGCAAATATTTTACCTTTTTCAGTATCGCTTCTTGCCCAACCTCCGGTAGATGTGCGTAGAGGTGGCTTATACTCAACGGGTGTTTTAAGCTTTCTGGCAGCGCGCCACAAGGAGTAATTAGACGCCGGTGTAACATCAAGACCCTCCAGATAATTTTTAAGAGATGCAATTTTTTCAGATGCAAGCAACTCTTGCCCTTCTTTTTTCACGTACGAGACGTTCAATGTCTGTAGAATAAATTTTATTAAACCCAATCTGCGGATGGGAGATAGTGGCATGTTCAGCAGCCTGTTTAATATTCTCGCTGAGATTGGCAATGTTCGATTCAATATCATCGGGTGTTCTAAGCGTAATGTTTTCCGTACAATGACTGCTGAGATATTTTTTGAACCCCAGCCAATTAACACGATTGATCATCTTCACATATGGGTCAGGTAAGTTACTTCTTAATGGGCTACAAATTGTAATGATCGTCGGGGAGTGATCGGACGAGAGATCAAGAGAAGCTTGAACTTGAATTAAATCCCTGGAGATATTTTTTATGACTCCAAAATCTATAACATCCGGAATTTTTTGTATGTCAGTAGGCCAATAAGTGGGCTCCCCACTCGAAATGACATCCAAGCCCATTTTTGAAATAGTGTTGAACAATGCTCGACCTCTGGGTGTAACAAGGCGCGAACCCCAGAACGTATGTTTCGCATTGCAGTCTCCAGCTGCTACAAAACAAGGTCCAAGAGATTTGTAGAAATCCTCATATTGATTCTCAGTGATTGAAAATCTGGGAGGGGAGTAAATTGATGATATAACGAAATTTGAACAAAAACTTTCAATGCCAATATTTGTTGCTTGTAGGTATTCTTCACAAATGTTATCAAGAACATAGTGCTTGAGTCTTGACTTTATTAGAATTGCTGATCCACCGCAAGCCCTTCCTCTAGGGTCCTTTGTATCATATATAGTGTAGCCATAAATTTTAAAAAGACTTCTCGAAGTCAAATGAGTCTCAGATACTAACATTATATCAATATTTTTCTCCGTGAGGAAGTGCTCAAGTTCATTTTTATGTTGGCGAATGCCGTTTGCGTTCCAGAAACATATTGTTAACGTGTTCATGGCTTATTAAGTATTGCTTGAAGCAGAGTGTTCTGCATTCGCAACATTTCTTGCATCGTGCTAGTCATATTTGTTGTAAAATTGTTTATAGTTTGCACAAGATTTTCAATAGTGGCTTCAAGGCGATTATAATTAAAGTTTGAGTTTGTATTTGTAGAATTATTTTGCGGTGAAACATTTTGTGTCGGAATAGAACTAGCCTTAGCAGCATCTGCATACGATACACGTGAATTAACTGGTTGGCTCACTTGGGCAAGAGTGGCGGAGTAAGTGTTTGCTGTTTGTGCTGGAGCTACTTTAGGTTTTTGCCCCTTAGTATTTTTAACGAAAGAATATACAGGACATCCTCTATAGTTAGCGGTGTGATTACCTCCACAATTATTGCATTTTTTATCACTTTGATCTTTTGGTTTGTTGCAGCTAGCGGTGCCGTGTAATTCGCCACACACAACACAAACAGAGGGTAAATTGCAGTATGTTTTTGTATGGCCATATTCTTGGCAATTATGGCACTGTACAGGACCTGAACGCTTATGTGGCTCTTCAACTGTGATTTTTCGGTACAAGAGGTATTTTAAATTATAAATTGGATGCGTCTCATTTTTTTTCAATTTTATATCATTAGGCTCAAGTTCAACACGAAATAGGGGTTGGGGAATCTTTTCTCTATTTATTATATTGGACACATTTTTTACCTTGAACCCCTGGAGGACGAGTGCATCTTTTATTTCTTCGGGGACAACATAAGAATCTATGCCCTTCAATACGATCTGCATGCCTTTAGCGCTCTTAAGCTGGTATGTGTAGAAGCTTGTTTTACTTTTTTCAAATTCATCAACCATTTTGCGGAAATCTTTTTCGTCATAAATTTGGATTTTAGTTTCATCGATGTTTCCACGTTTTATTGGAACAATGTGAAATTTATTCTCACCAATGTCCGAAATTAATTTTTTAATAAGGGCATTTGAATTTTTTTGTCTCAAGTAGATTGGTGGCGGCTTGGATGATTTGTTCGAGGATACCTCGGGTTTGTCGTTGTCATCTTGAAGAATTTTAAAGCGGTTTTGGCGATTAGTTGAGGATGTGCTGTTATCCCTAGACATCTTTGAAGCAGATGCAATTTTAGTAGAATTTGGGCTTCGCCCGCGCTTTAAAATTGTAATGTATCTGTCCATTCCGACTTGGACCTTGGGTTTTGGGCTACTCTTATTTTCAGTGACAACTTGGTTAAGTGGTGACCCCGAGCCCGAGGCGGCTGATATCGCTGAGTTAAATGTGGAAGTACTAGGCAATATTGTCAACGATTCACTAGTTGGCATTGGGCAAAGCGAAGTTGATCGCTAACGAAACTGTGGTTTTGCCGTTAGAAAAAGTCTATTATCAGATTTTTGATTTTTATTAAGATTTATTTATTTATTTATTTTTATTGATATCATTATGAGCATCAAAACTCACAGTAAAATAGGCATTTCTGCCGTTAGAACTCACTTCACTATTTTTTTCCTTTGGGGTACTCATATAGAGTATTACTCAAGGGTATGTTTGTATGTTTTTTTGTTTACGGTTTTTTTTTTGTTTTTGTTATTTCAATATGTAAAAATATTAGCAAAGCAAAAAAAAAAGGCTTATTTATCAAAGTTAATATGTACTACGAATATTTTGTGTATAAATTTTTTTTTTGTTTAGTTTGTATGTAAGAAAAATTCCGCTATTACGTCTGTTCACTATGAAGGTACAACGAGAACTGATGTTTATAAATGTAAAAATAAATTTAAAAAGCTGAAAGAAAAGGCGTTTGTAACGCGTGTTGTGTAACTTGCCATTTTTCATGCGGTAAAGCTTTCAAGCGCACGATATTCGTCGACGAACAAACGCGTGTTATGTATTTCTACCTTAAGTGTTTATTAGAGCTTTGCAGTGTTAGTTCACATGCGATACTGCTCTAAGTCTTATAATTTATTAATTTAAGACTAAAAAACAGAATAAATAAATAATAAAATAAAAATAATATCTTTCTCAATGAATGTAATTGTAAAAAGGTTTATTATCACTTAATATTTCATGAAATTTTGAGTTTGTGAAATGAAGTATGGTGCACTATGAAGTGCACAATAAGTATGTTAATTAATTTTACTTTAGTTTAATGTATTTAATTAATTGTTAAAACTCATGTTTGTTTTTTTTATTGAAATAAATGTAATTTTTTTGTTCACAAAAAACTGACCCTATTTACTTGAAAATGCCATTTTTATCCTTTTGTTCAAGGCCTATTTATCAGGTCAATCCAACTCTACAAAAACCGAGCAATACAAAAAATAACTTTATGTTTAAGTTGTCAGAAACACACACAAACATGAACTAAAGTATATGGTGCAAATAACTTTTGACAGCTTAAACACGAAAACACAGAATATCATCAGGACGATTGCGTTGACCTGATAAATAGGCCTTGCTTTTGTTCTTAAAGACCCTTTTTATGATATTTTATCGAAATTTGCAACGGCAGCCCTGGTTGGCTTTAAGCAACTATGGGAATCAGGGATGGCAAAGTTAGTACTGTCAATTGATGTTTTATATTTTTATACAAATAAAACAAACAAATTAAATTAAAATAAGCTTTAATTTTGCACATTTGTATATTTTCTTAACAATTTTGTTCTTTCCGTACGCTTTCCGTCATAAAATTTGAGCGTAAGCAAAATAGAGAAAAATACCGCAGCAACGGAATGAATAATTGCAAATTTGCTTTCCGCAATCGCGGAACGGAATGAATAATTAGACCCAATATATTTTGAATATATTGTGCCGCAAGCTAACAACTTTCCAACCTTAGTACATTTAAGCAATCTCCCCAGTTTCACTCTGCATTTCTTTTCAAACGATTGGATATGTCCATTTTCCCTTTTGAACAATAAAACTCATATTCTTCTCACTTGAAAACAAAATTGTGAAAGCAAAACACAGCGATAAAATCAAAAAATGTGAACTCGTCCATTCCCAAATAATTTTTCCTCTAAATTTGGATACGTGCTTTTAGATTATATACCTTAAATTTCAACTTAAACAGGTGTTACTATATGCTCTAACATCTCAACTTACAAGTAAATTTGTGAAAACAATTCGGTAGCCAGAACAAAGTCGATTATTTTAATAAAAACAAATAAAAATATGTAATTTGAACTAAAAAAAATCTTTTAGTACAATTAAGGTCGTAAAAGTACAATTGTTTAGTTTGTATTACAATTTTTAAATTGACTATGCCGTCCCTGACGGGAATGTATTTCGCCATATGTTATTGTGCTTAATAAACACAGTATCTAAAAATGAACACATCTGCTGCAATTTCATTCAGCGATGCCAACTTGGTGCTTTTGGCACTATTTTTAGTGCTTTTTGAAGACTCAAAACGCCAAATTTTGAGCGTTAGTGCCAAACGACTAAAAAGCACTAAGTAGTGCTTTTATCAAATTATTTTGATAAAACCTGGTGTATTTATTTCTTTAGTGTGAAGCATACTCCTTTTGGTTCGTATATTTCATTAAATATAGAATACCTTAAATATATTAAACATTATTAAAAGTTATTTAACACCACTCGTTTTTCACGTGAATGCTTTTTACGCTTTTTAGATCTCAAAATTACGCCTTTTATTGCTTTTTTTTAACTTTTGATATGCTTTTAGAGCCAAAAAAGTTGGCATCACTGATTTCATTAAATGAATTTTTAGTACATATTTTCATTTCTTCCTGTGTGCAGATTTTTTGCCAGCAAATTTCTGAAGAATTGAATGGATAAAGTTATTTAGTGAAAGTAAATTCTACCAATGGACTATGTTAAATATCTCGTACACTGAATTTTGTGAAACAAAGAATAAACCAGCAAAGTGTTATAGTTAAAACATAAAGTATAGAAAAAATAAGTAAATGTGCAAAATATTCAAAGTTAAATTGTTGAAATATTGTTTCTAAAAGCATCGCTTAAGTTTGTTTTCCCTCAATGCTGGAGTTAAATAATTAATATTAATAAACATTTCCTGAATTGGTGTAAATAAATAAAATTCTGTTAATGGTATGTAAATAGAAAAAAGTAGTAAAATATTTAGAATCTACCAAGTGATTTTGTAATCATTTTTCTGTGGTGTAGTAGTGATAATACATCTCCCTTGACCCCTCTAATGAGAAAGAATTGATGTACCCAAATCATTTAAGTGACAAAAACATAAGCACCATATAAAAACGAGAACCCACAGACACACACTGCACGCACGATCCAAACCAATGTGTGTTTGTATTTTTCTTAATATAACATTTTCTTCGAAGTTAAATATGTGCACAGAAATCTTTTAGCTTTTAAATAAACATTTGTTTGAACTCGCAAAATGGGGCAATAACATTGACCATGGTCAATATTATATAATAAACTATTTACAACATCGATTGCACTTACATACACACAAATGCGTGTCTCTGACTTGTTTTCATCTTCCATGAATAAAACTCCTAGAATCTTAGTCACCATGAGTTTAATCACATTGATTTTGTTATAATGTTTGGTTGCCTTAAGGTTATCTCGAGTGTTCGTAAAATAATCCCAATTTTCTATACCTCGCAGGAAATTACATATTAAAAACTCTGTTTTTTAAATTTAATACTAATTTCTTTAACTTAAATTTCAATTGAATCATTTACGTATTTGTAGGAATATTAGGTGTTATAAAAGAATTATTGCCAAAAAAAGGATTTCAAATAACATTATGCAAAAAAAAATAAATATATACATACATACATACCTATGTACCTACAATGATGAATTTTAATGTGGTACAAACACGTATGTACATATGTGTGTATTATTACACGGTTTGTTATTAATTTAACGCAATTGTGTTGCTGATATGTACATACATACATATGTAAGTATGTATGTTTATGTACTTATAATATTGATTATTTTTGCAAGGAGACAGATTTTGTCAAACAACTTATGTTTTTAAAACTTTTTTTTTAATAATTTATTATTGGTTATTGGTTTGCCGCAGTAATAATGTATTTTTAATATACTCTGCGGCAAACCAGTAACCAACCGACGATATGTATGTGTGTAAGTATGTATGTATCCCAGTGGTATGAAAAAAAACCATTGCCACCAATGACATGGGAAGTATTTAGAGCTTTTGCTCAATTTGCACTAGGGGCTACCCATGTGGCATTCCATCTAGACACCAATATATAATGCTTTAATGTAATAATAGATAGCCACGTTTCGTTAGCTAATTCTATAGCTCCATGTAATGCAGAAAACAATTTTTTTGCAACGGCGAGTACAAGGCCTATTTATCAGGTCAACGCAACTCTACAAAAACACAGCAATACAAAAAACAACTTTATGTTTAAGTTGTCAGAAACACACACAAACATGAACTAAAGTATATGGTGCAAATAACTTTTGACAGCTTAAACACGAAAACACAGAATATCATCAGGACGATTGCGTTGACCTGATAAATAGGCCTTGGGCGAGTAAATGCATCACTGCGCTGCAAATGGAAATTTAAATGTTCAAAACTATTTCATTGAAGTATATAACTCACAAATAAATGATAAATATGGCGTACAAAGATGATTACTACTACAACAAATCATCAGCGAACTAGTATTGCATTTTAAATAAAAGTTTGCACGTATTATGCAGATCAGTGATGCACTTACGAACACACCCACTTTTCTTGCCTGCTTTTTGATGAAGTTAATACTCAATGTCAGTTGAATTGGGGACAGTGCCGTGTATAGGTATATGTCGGTATATATGTACGTTGCTAGATAATGGTTATGCAGAGGAGGTCAATTGCCACCACCGTATGACATCCCCATATTAAATTCAACAGCTAAAAGTATGTGAAGCTGATTGTGATCTACTAGTGCCAGTTTTTTAAGAACTAAAGAATATACACGCGCTGCACTAGCCCCGTAAACCACTGTGATGTATATGTGTGTATATGTATGTATGTACATTAGCGTGGCCATTAATATATTTTTTTATATTTGTATTCTCTACCCCCAAAATCGGTTCAGTTTTATGTAAAAAAAATTTCATAGCGATAAGTTGTGTTTTAGGGGGAGCGTCCACCCCTCAAAGTTGGCCTTCAAACCCATTTTTCATTGTAATATGTTTCCATATGACTATATTTTTAAAAAATCATTTTACAAGAATATGATAGGTATATGGCAATATCTTTTTTGCTAAAATTTATATATAGAAAATTGAGAAATTATAACTTATAATCAGGGACAAGGACTTCATGCATTTAAAAATGGTGTCTTAGGCACCTAAATTTTGACATCAAAAACTCAAAATATGCACTTAAAACAATAAAATATGAACATATATTAAAAAAATTTTATTCTAAAGAAAAGTTTTTAATTTACATACAATTAAATAAAGAAATAAAAATATAATTTTTTTTCAAAAGGTGCGTGGACAAGCCTTTTACATTATATTTTTACACAAGATTAAAAATGATATAACGATTATTTCACTATTTTCGACTTTAATAGCAGGCAAGTTTCTCTTGAAATCATCAAAATTATAATTTCCATTAAAATTGGTAAGTTTATGTTCTTGTACAATCGTTCTACAATTCTTCAACAGTTCAAGCGAACAAATGTCCCAAAAACAGTTTTGCCATAATAATTTGTCAAAAATATTTTTGGAAATTTGCATTTCTGAGAAAATATCACACAAAATAATGCGTTTGTACCAAAATATGATACAAAAATATGCACTTATGACCAAATTATGCAAAAATATGCATTTTCAGTAAAATATGCAAAAATATGCTCTAACAAATCGATGATATTTTTACGCAAATTCATTGTTTCGTAAATATATTTCGTTCTTGCTATTATCAGGATTAAGGGAAAAAACATGCATTTTCATGAAACCCATGTCCCTGCTTATAATATAGATAAAATAAATAATTGGTTAAAAATGAATGCACTTAAACTTAATGAAAACAAAACGAAGATAATAGAAATTAACATCAATTCGAACGAAACATTTGAAATAAATAACTCGGTAATTGAATAAGTCGAGCATATAAAATATCTCGGGTTTATAATTGATAAGAAACTAAAATTTAATGAACACATTAAGCACATATGCAAAAAAATCGGTAAAAAATCAGTTTTCTTGGAAGAATCAGAAACAGAATATCAAAAACTACAGCGATAAATATATGTATATAATACCATAATAAAACCACACTTCGAGTACGAGTCTACTATTTTATATACATGTAGCAACACACTCCAATTAGCAAGAATGCAGAAACTTCAAAATAAATCTATGAGAATAATATTAAAATGTGATAGATATACTGAAATAAATACAATTCTGAATATCCAGAAATGGTTAAATGTGAAACAGAGACTTCAATTCAATACGCTCAGATTTATTAAAAAGATGAAACAAGGCGACGCACCCAAATACCTTTGTGAACAAATAAGATATGTAGGAGAAAGCCAACCGTACGGACTAAGAAATGTGAGCGATTTTCGATTAAACAGGGTTATGTCAACGCAGATGCAGAGATCACTGTTTTACAAGGGCTTACAACTGTATAATACACTACCAATTAATATGAAAAATGAAAATAACGAGAATGTATTTAGAAAAAAATGTATTAATTTTGTAAGATTTAATGTTTATTTATAATGATAGGAAGTTTAAATCATGTACATATGAATATTGTAAAAGTATTTTTAATACTAATAACAATATTTAATAAAAATAAAAAATAAATTATTTCATACATATACCTATAGTCAAAAGAAAACTAAAAAAATACATTGAATAAATGGGCTTGAGGGCCAAGTCTGGGGGGCGGACGCAACCCCTAAAACACAACTTATCGCTACGAATTTTTTTTTTGTAATTTTACATAAAACTGAACCGATTTGGGGGAGAGAATATGAGAAATCAAAAAAAAAATTCTCCATACAACTAACGGTCACGCTAATGTACATGCATATATGTACATGTCAGAGAATGACATTAAGTAGTCAAAAAAAAAATTATACAAAAGTAAATAGTTTTAATATTTCTATTTTTACATAGGCTATTTTTGGTCAGTTTTCTTAACTATTAAGATGCAAATAAAACAAATCTATTTCATCTTTTTCCTCAACGTTTCGTCAGCTTTTTTCCGACGTCTTCAGGAGAATTTTTTTTTTTTTATTAAGTTCTATCAACAAATTACAAAATGTTTGTTATTTATATTTTTTGTGTGTTATATTAGTTTTTGTGTTTTACTTACGATTCTTCACTTAAATTATTAAATAAATTATAAAAAACTGGACATCACGAACAATTAGGTGTATAATATAAATAACAATAAATAAAAGAAAATATCACAGCCGAACTTAAAAACTAATATCACAGAACTCTATTTTTCAG
Organism: Tachina lurida; assembly: GCA_944452675.1. Classification (NCBI taxonomy): domain Eukaryota; kingdom Metazoa; phylum Arthropoda; class Insecta; order Diptera; family Tachinidae; genus Tachina; species Tachina lurida. The sequence goes on from OX101753.1 coordinate 53,228,143, forward strand.
GTTATTGCAATAGCATATTGTAGTTTGGTGTTGTCCTTGTCTTCTTTGGTGTTAATAGATTTATGCGTTGTTGTATACGTAGGCATTCTAATGTATATCTTTTATTTGTTTTTTCTCTCTATCCAGTATCTTCACTCCTTTGAGATCTATTTTATGTTTCATTTCTTTCGCGTGTTGGGCTAAAGCTGTTGTCTCCTTTCCTTTATTTATATCTGCTTGAAGTTCTGATATTCTAGTCCCGAGTTTCCGCTTTGTTGTTCCTACATATACTTTGTTACATCTTTCCAATTCATTCCCTTGACATTTTTTAATGCATATTTTCGTCTCATATTTTGGTACAAGCGCATTATTTTGTGTTGCATTTTCTCAAAAATGCAAATTTCAAAAAATATTTTTGACAAATTATTATAGCAAAACTGTTTTTTGGACAATTTGTTCGCTTGAATTGTTGCAGAATTGTAGAACGATTGTACAAGCACATAAACCTACCAATTTTAATGGAAATTATAATTTTGATGATTTCAAGAGAAAATTGCCTGCTATTAAAGCCGAAAATAGTGAAATAATCGTTATATCGTATTTAATCTTGTGTAAAAATATAATGTAAAAGGCTTGTCCACGCACCTTTTGAAATAAATTATATTTTTATATCTTTATATAGAACAAATTTTTTTAAAATATGTGCATATTTTATTGTTTTAAGTGCATATTTTGAGTTTTTGATGTCATATTTTGGGTGCCTAAAACACCATTTTTAAATGCATGAAGTCCTTGTCCCTGATAATAACATATTTGGTGAAAATCTTAAAAACTAATGTAATAAATGTAACATACATATGTAAAGAATATTTAACAATATATCACATAAATATTAAAGTAGAGGAGAGAGTTTAGCACAGATATTGTATTGTAGGAAAGCAAATAAATTAACAATTCCGTTTGTATTGTAACAGAGTATAAGACATATACATATGTATGTATGTACACTGCCGCTCATTTGATTAGGTTGAATATTACAAGATTTTTTTTTTCAGCTCTCTCAAAAACTATCGCTCAAACTTTAATATATTTGGTATTTTTAATAAATTGCATGTATATCATGAAATGTGTGCAAAAAAATTAACGGGAATATTGTGCTGTTATTTAAATACTTGCTGCACAACAAATTATGTTCAAAAATAATGCATTTTTTTTAGCTCATCAGAATAGGTTTATGACTAATTGTATTAGTTTACACTATTAATTGACCGCGAATGGTTTGTTTTAAATATTTTTTTTTAAATTCTAAGCCGTTAAAACAATTTGCAATCTAAATGGGTCGAGAAAAATCACTATCTGAAGCTGAAAGAGTCAAAATTAAATGTTATGCTGAAGGTGGTCTAACTCACGATGAAATAGCAAAAAAGATCAATAGAAGTCAAAATTGTGTAAGTAATTTCTTACGAAATGAAGATAACTATGGAAAAAACATGAAAGGAGGCACTTATAGAGCCACTTCAACAACTGAAAGACGAGCGATCATTAGATCTGCCTCCAATTCGAAAGACTCGGCAGCGAAAATAAAGGAAAAGGTTGGTACTAAAGCTAGTTTAGCGACTGTAAAACGAGTCATACGTAATGCCAAACATTTAAAAAGATTGAGACTGCAAAAAAAAACCACCACTTAACCCATTACGTAAGGAACATCGCCTTAAGTTTGCTGAAAATTATATGACTTGGAAAAATGAATGGAAACGTGTGGTCTTTTCAGACGAAAAAAAGTTTAATCTGGATGGTCCTGATGGGTTTAATTATTACTTTCACGACCTCCGTAAGGAAGAACTTCATTTAAACCGGAATCATACCTGTGCAGGTGGTGTAATGGTATGGGGCGCTATATCGTATTATGGTACAGTTGAACTGCAGTTTCTTTCAACAAAAATGAATGCTGCAAATTATAAAGGAGTCCTAGAAAAAGCTTTTCCGCTTTTCAACAATATCTTTGGACCCATTTCGTGGACTTACCAGCATGATAATGCACCTATTCATACTGCAAGGCTGGTGAAACAGTGGATTAATGAACAAAATGTTCGTATACTGCAATGGCCTCCTTATTCTCCCGACCTTAATATTATTGAAAATGTGTGGGGATTTCTTTCACGTAAGGTCTATGAGTCGGGCCGTCAATTCGAAACAAAAAATGACTTGATAGCTGCCATTAAAGAAGCCTGGAGCGAAATCAACTTGGATTACTTGGCCAAATTATATGACTCAATGCCAAAAAGAATATACGAAGTCATTCTGAATAAAGGAGGTAGCACGCATTACTAATTACTAGAATAATAATTGAATTTAATAAAAAAAAAAATTTTTATGAAAAAAATCTTGAAAAATTTGTTTTTTTTTTTTTTTTTATTTAATGTAACTAAACCTATTCTGATGAGCTAAAAAAAATGCATTATTTTTGAACATAATTTGTTGTGCAGCAAGTATTTAAATAACAGCACAAAATTCCCGTTATTTTTTTTTTTGCACACATTTCATGATATACATGCAATTTATTAAAAATACCAAATATATTAAAGAGTCGTAAAGCAGCTCTGGGCGAGTCAACATCACGCGTCGTTGGCAATTATTTCTTAAATGCAACCAGGCCACTGTTGTTTATTGGCCTTCGAGAGTTTTGCGTCTCACCGCATGTGATTAGTGGTTGGCGTCGGTTAACGGTATCCACCGCGGTATCCCGTTGGTTTCCATTAACCACATGCAAAAATAATTATAAAGAAAATATATTGAAAATTGGTTGGAGAACCAAACAAAAACTCATTTTTTGAACAAAATAAACATTGAAACGTGGTTGAAGAACCAAACAAAAACTCAGTTTAAACAATTAAGGAGAGGAATTTGGGAGTTCCAGCTTCGTATGCGACGGTATATGTCGTTTGGAATTTTCTCGGAGGAGGCTCCTAAGCACAGAAATTTTGATGGCGATATAACCTTTGAGTTCGGCCAAGTAAATCTCCCATCCCTTGTTATAACAAGGGGGCACGGAGTAACCCCAAATAAATAAATAAAATAAAATAAATAAAATATATTAAAGTTTGAGCGATAGTTTTTGAGAGAGCTGATAAAAAAAAATCTTGTAATATTCAACCTAATCAGATGAGCGGCAGTGTATGTACGAATTTCATATATCAATATGCAACTATAAGTTATTGTGTTCAAGATATAATAGAACTTTATTTTTATAAGTTTGATGTGAAGAAACAAAAGATTTAAGGCTTTCAGTATGAAATTATCGTTCCAAAATTTAATTTAGTCTTGGAATTTGTATTTGACGATTTCGTTGAGACCGGCTGAAGGAAAAAAATTAAATTATATGCAATATTTTCCCATCCTTGCTGTTTTATAAAAAAATAGTACATAATAGTCTAAATTTCAAGTAGTTCAAGAATGAACATCCTAAAAATCTACATACATAATTCGACATATGAGTGCGCCTTCTAAGACTATACAGAAAACGAACAACTCTATTAAATAATTTCGTAAGTTTGCTAATGTAGTAACCCAAAGTGAGACTATAAACTTCAACTCCATACAAAAATATGGGCATAATCAGAATGTGAACAAGCTTTATTTTTACATTTACGGGCAGTATAAGATTTACATTATTAATTTGTCGAAGTGCAAAATTAACCTTGGATGCTACAGAATTAATATGTCTTTCAAAATTAAGCCTATTGTCCAACCATACACCAAGACATTTAATCCGGTTAACAAACTGAATATCAGTACCTTCAATCTTTATGGCCAAAGTAGTTTTTGGGGGTCCAATGAGAATTGCTTTAGTTTTAGCGGTATTTATAAATAATTTATTTTCGCTCATCCAACGAAAAATAGTTTCGATACTATAATCAATTGTATTTTGCATGACGTCCAGGAACTGTTTTTCACCACAAAAAAGAAAAATGAATCATCTGCAAAAGCAAATGGAATACAAGACGATATAAATTAAAAATTGGAGAAAATATCGTTAATATAGATGATAAATAATATAGGTCCGAGGACGGAAACTTGTGGAACACCAGTCGTGACAGGTAAAAGCTTTGATATTTTATCTCCAATTGTGAGGTATTGATATCTATTATTAAGATATGAATATAAAAGATTACAAGAAGATGACGAATGACCAAGATTTCGATGCAATTTCGAAATTAAAATTTCATAATCTATTTTATCAAAGGCTTTCGTAAGATCCAAAGATAAAAGAACATTTAGGTGACATTTACTCAAAGATTGCCTTATAGTTTCAGTCATTCCCAACAAAAGAGAAGTTTTAAATCTAAACCCATACTGTGCATCAGTAAAAAAGAGACATCTTCAATATGAGACATGAGCTGATCCTTCAGTAGAATTTCTACCATTTTCGAAATAAGAGGTAGAACAGAAATCGGACGTAAGTTATCGATCTCATTAGATTCGCCAACTTTTTTTATGGGAACCATCTTACCAACTTTCCAACCTAAAGGAAACGTAGATGTAGTAATAATACTATTAACAAGATGTAAAATATAAATCCCTATATATGGAAATACTAGTTTTAAAAAATTAAGCTAAAGTCCATCACAACCAACAGCATTAGACTTTATTGACTGTAAAGCAATGTTAAGCTTAAATTAGACGTGACATAGCCATAACCAAACCAAAATTCAATTGGTTTCTATGGTGAGATTTATGGCGTTATGGCGAGTTTCTCTCACTCTCACCATAGAAACCAATTGAATTTTGATTTGGTTATGGCTATGGCGTTATGGATATGTCACGTCTAATTTAAGCTTTAATCTCATTAAGATTCACGGCACGAAAAGAAAATCCTCCATCATTTGAAAAATCAAATATATTTGCATTGAATGCAGAATTACTTTGGTTTGAAGAAAATAGTAATTTAAAGCATTCACATCAACATCCTCAACGCATGACTTACTCTTACTCAAACCATGTGACCTGAGCTTGTTCCAAAGTTGCTTTAAGTTATTGTTATTTAAAAACTCGGCATGTGCTTTTCGCTTCACATTTCTAATAACAGTTTTTGCAAGATTTCTAAGGCGACAGAAGTTACTCCATTTTTGTTTTGTTTTATCACGTAGAAATAAACGAAAGAAGCATTTCTTATTGATAGCATATTAGATATTTCTTGAGTATTAAACCAGGAATTATCAAAAAACTTAGAGACTTTACGTCGTCTAAGTGGTACTGCACGATGCATTGCACATAAATAAGAAAACATCAAACTGGACTGCTCATTGACATCAGCGGTACAAAATATCCTATTGAAAACACAAGAATTAAGAATATGACTTAGGAGTTGAAAGTCAACAGCATTATAATCATAATATTCAAAAAAACTACTCAACTGTCTGTACAATAATATCAAGATATATATATATATATATATCTTTTATATGTATATAAAAGAATGGCGCGAAGTACCTGGAGTTTGTAGTTGACCAGATACCGCTATTAAATAAATGTTGCAAATGTACAGCCCTATAATTTAAGAAATTCGAATGACTTCAGGCTTGCTTTTTCCTCAACAAATTTTGGTCAAAACTTTATATTTTATAAGGGACTTAACATTTATAATGAATTGCCTAGGGCGTTAAAAATGAAACTAATATTTTTATATTCAAACGTAATATAATTAACTATGTCAAACAAAGATTTTAATGTGAAACCTATCTATTTGGCACTTAGTTATTTTTTTTCTCTCTCTTTGTGTTTGACAATTAATTAAAAATTTTGTTATAATAGCAATAGAAATGCTAAATAAAGTAATAATAATAATAACCAGTGTATTTGTAGAGGGAGACAATAAAAAGTAATCAATTAATGATGTAGAACCATATCTGACACTCAGATGAGTAGGCAAAGAGTTATGGTGACACCTTATATTAAGCCTGCAATACATATCTCTGACAGAAGCTGATTTCATATTGTCAAACATATTGTTATTAAAATCGTCACCTATTATAATGTCATTCTACCTAGTCGTAAGATCAGTAATACTATTCTCGAGCGCTTTCAAGTCACCATGAGGGAGATAAACTACACCTATAAGAATTTGTCTGCCAGAGAGCTGTATTTCAACAAATAAAGATTCAAAAGCTACACAAGATCTATCTCCTCTCCTATTAGGAAGGTATTTTGTCTATCTACAAACGACTTTAAACTTAATAGTTTTCGACACATATAACGCAACACCACCATCAACAATTCCTTTACGATCATTTCTACAAATAACATAACCCGGAAGACCAAGAGCATTTGAAGATATTTCATCTTTCAGCCAAGTTTCTGTTATACCAATTACATCAAACAAGTTACTGCCAAGTAAATTAATAAAACATCAATAAAATTTATAATAAGGGCCAAATTACACTAAAAATAAGGCAATGTAAACTTGAAGAATTTCAACGATATTTCGAAGCCATAATATTTTATCACCTATTATAATGCAATAGTTATTGATTATTGAGATCATATATGATTAGGCCATACAAAAAAATATTGCAATGGAAGTGAAACTTGTGAAATTTGTTCCTTAATAACTCATGCACCCGAACCATGCTCAAAAATAGAATGTGTTAATTGCAAACAAGCACTCCGATCCAACAATAAAAAATGTCCCGTAATACAACAACGACAAGAAATATTAAAATATAAAACTTTGAACAATTGTACGTACAAAGAATCAGAAACTAAAGTACCACCAGTTGAATCTTTTGATATTCCTATTGAAGATCTACGAAAAGTAATAGAAGAGAAAAAGAAAAAAATCAACAAAGAGCAAAACAACAATCAAAGTACCTCAATTTCAACCAACTCTACAAAAAATTTAGAAACAAGTACAAAAGAAAATTCAAAAATCACAACAACAAATTTAACATCTACAACAAACTTCCTTAAGCCTACAACAATTAAAACACCAAATACAGCAACTACAACTATAGAAGAAATAATAAATAATAACAAAATACTTACAAGTAAAATACTCGCAAATAATAAAACAAGCAACACACAACAAAATGACGTACCCAGTACAAGTAAATCAACAAACCTTTCTAATGGCCTAATTTTGTAAAACTAAACGAATTTTCGTTTTCGTTTCTGGTTGGAACGAAAACAAAAATATTTTAAATTTTGTAAAACGCTACGTTGTTTTCGTTTCTTGTCAAAATATTATAATTGAAAAATATATTATTCATTATAAAAAGCTGAATATAAATATATTTTCAAAGTCAAATTTAATTAAATTATGGAATATGCACCAACGCACAACATTTTTCCCATATAAAGAAATAAAAAGATATCCGATATTATCTTCTGTATTATAAATATTGCCAAGTATGCAGATTGCATAGAAATAACATGACACCCTAACGGTTATAAATTAATACACATATGTATGTAATATTGTGATAAGTATTGTGCCAAACAAGAACTTCATAAAAAAAATTTGTCTCACTACTTTTGATGGCCGACATTTTTAATAGGAACTTAGCCTTTTTTCACATTTATATTTTTGTGAAGATCTAACTACTTTTTGTTTTCTTTAATAAAACAGTGCAAATTAAAGATTTCTAGTCTGTTATATTTCTATTAATGATCACTGTGCCAGTTTAAGAGGGGCAGAGTTAAATAATATAATGTGTTAAACAGAGATACATAATAGTATAACATCACCCTGGTTTAACAATCGATGCTTTCGAATTTTTCTTGTTCGTAACTGACCCAGGCCTACTTGTGTAACAAAATATAGCTCTGTAGTTAGAGCTCAAGTACTTCATCAATTTGATGACTGTATCAGTGGTAGTGTCTTAAGAAATGCACTTTTTGCATTTCCATTTATCAGGAAACTTTCATTACACACTTTCAAACTTCGCATTAAATTTTATCATTTTACCATTGACAGGAACAAAGTAGTTATGAGGGTCTCAAAGCGAATGTATGTGTAAATATAGGCACTACGTCCATAGGCCGAGCTGGCCTGGAGCTCTATCGTGCACCTAGATCAAAGTCAGGCAAACGCATACATATATAAAAAAAGAGAGTAAAATGCATGCTTGTACGAATGTGCGTATAAAAAATATAATAACAAAGTACCCACGGGCGGCCTTTTGCTTATGTTTCACATAGATACTAATTTACTGATTATTGCAGCAAAACTAATGCAATAATGTAGTAAAACTTTTAAAACGAATACAATTTAATAAACGTTTTCATATGACATTTAAGTCGTTTGAAAACGTTTGCAACTGTTTTATAAAATACATTTATTTTACGTAACATAGAATTTTCGTTTTCAAATGTTTTACAAAATTCAAAACTAAAAATAAACCAAAAATTTCTGTTTGAAACGTTTCGTTCTGTTTTACAAAATTAGGCCATAAAACAAACAATAAAGAACCAAATAAATACAAAATAAACTCAAATATTCCCGCTAAAATCTCAACTAGACGTTTTACAATTGATGGAGTAGAAGAAATGGAAACTTAAAACTTGTTGGGGCTGCCGGCTGGTCTGTGCGCCCGTGTTTCGGTGCGGCTTACGCAGGACTGTCGTTGGATCTCTTAGCTGTATTTCAGCGGGAGTATACTGGCGGATAGGCTAGAGCGGTGGCGATTCGTGGGGGTATGGACCAGCTTACGGCCCGATACAAGCAAGAACTTCAAAAAATGGAAGAACACCTCAATACTGAATAAACCGAAAACTAAACTCTTCAATTCAAATCATGGCCAAAACGTTTAACGTAATACAATGGAATATAAAAGGCCTTTTCAATAATTACACTGACTTCCAATTAATTTTGAAGGAACAAAACCCTCACTTTATTTCTTTACAAGAGACCCACTGTCCGTATAACTTCACTCCAATCCCACCTACACATTTTTGCTCTTATTTCGAAAACAGCCCTGCAAACACTTCTTGTAAAAGCGGCATCGGTATATTTATTCGTGACCACGTTCCGCATCAACGTATTTTCAATTCATACAAATTGCTTAACATCTCAATTGAAATCACTATGAACATAAAGTTTACAATTATATCAGTTTACATTCCACCCAATGAAAACTTTTCCGTAGACGACTTCAATGAACTCTTCAGAAACATAAACACTCCCATTATCCTAGTTGGAGATGTCAACAGTTGGAATACACTATGGGGATCGAAATCGAACAACACGCGCGGAATAATAATTGAAAATTCTCTAACTACAAACAATATATGCATAATTAACGATGGAAATCCTACACATCACTCAACACATAACACTTTGACTCACATTGACATCACAGGTTGTTCGCCTTCCTTACTAACGTTAACTGCAAGTCGTACATTAGATGAATTACATAATAGTGACCACTTTCCTATAAAAACTACCTTATTAATGGGACCAAATAATTACAACAAAACTCTAATAAGAAAATTTAATCTAAAAAAAGCCAAGTAGAATCAATATAGCCAAAACGTAGAAAACAAATTACTTAATACAGTTTTAACTGGCAATAACAATAAAGACAACACCATTATTACCAAGGCCATAAGAACTGCTGCAAATCTTTACATACCCCAAACATAATCTACACAAAAACGAATAGTCCCCTGGTGGAATAATACCCTTTCAACTTTTCGAGCGGACAAAATGAAAAAATGGCAAATTTTCAAAAAACACCCTCATTATGTAAATTTAATTTTATTCAAAAAAGCCAATGCAAAGTTCAGATTTTAATGTAAAAAAGCAAAAGCAGAAAGCTTTAAAAAATTCACTGAAACCATAACAAGAGATTCGCCATTATCTCTTCTATGGAAAAAAGTTAATATGTTTTCAAGTCGTAACAAGACAACACCAGTAACAGTAATACATACTGATAACGGGCTCATCACAGAACCTAAAAAAATATCAAACTACTTCGGAATGAAATGGTCAGAAAATTCGATGGATTGTAATTACACGCAAAGTTTTATTGCAGCCAAAAGAACAGCATTATCTTATTCAAATATCCAAGTCGGCAACGCCTACACCGAAAAAATAGAAGGTCAACTGACAATGTGCGAGTTACTCATAGCCACAAAAAAGGTTAGAGGAACAACACCCGGTTTAGATAGAATATGTTACGACATGATAAAATATCTAACAAACCATAGTAAAGAAATTCTCCTCAAATTATACAACAATGTTTTCGACACTGCAATTATTCCCCACTCTTGGAAAACAGCAATAATTTCTGCCATACCAAAGCCCAACAAGGATTTAACGCTCTTCACCGCATACCGCCCCATTTCACTACTATCATGCTTAACCAAACTTATGGAAAGGATGATTGCAAATCGTTTAGCATGACTAATTGAAACAAAAAAGTTAATTGCTGGCAATCAAACTGCATATAGATCGAATCGCAGCTGCACCGATGCTTTACTGCACATAGACCACTATGTTACAAAAGCCCTCTCATCCAGAAATCACACATCAATTTTCGGTATCGATTTCGAAAAAGCATTTGACCGTATAGGAGTTCACATTATATTAAATACTTTAAAGAACTGGGGTGTTGGACCCAAAATTTACAACTACGTTAAATCTTTTTTAACCGGCCGAACAATAAAAGTAAGAATAAACAATGAAACGTCAAACATCTATCCACTAGATAATGGAATACCACAAGGTTCTCTTTTATCCGTCGTTCTGTTCCAAATAGCTTTCAACCAAATTAGTAACATAATAAAAGAACACAAATTTATCGACCATTGCCTATACGCTGACGACCTACACTAGGTGCCAAAAGTCTAAGCTCCTCGAAAATTTCAAATCTAAACATGAAAACTCCCAAAAATTTCAATAGGATATCATAATACTTTATATGTTAATGGTTGATAAAAAAGTAGTGTGTATCTTCAATGCACAATTTTGCATGTATGTCTAATATACAGAAAATAACGGTGCAACTTTTATAAAACCATGTGCATTTAGGGCATCAAAAGTGTACGCTCATATTGTTTAAACCATTGATACGTGCTTAAAGTGTTATAGTTTCAATTATATAATATCTCTAATATTAAAATAGAGTTTTATAATTAGTACTAGACGAACAAAAATTTAAATTTAATGTGAAAGACAATGGCGGAAAAGAGAAAAGAAATAAAAGTAGAAGAAAGAAATATAATTTTAAAACTGCAAAGAGATGGTCTAAATTATCGTCAAATAGGCAGAACTGTTGGGCGAGCGTGGACATCAGTTCGAACAGTCATTCAAAATTTCAAAAAAAAAACAGGAGTTATAACTTCAAAAACACGATCTGGTCGACCACGTTTATTAACAGACAGAGAATCGCGAAGTATTGTGTCTATTATACAGAAAAATCCCCAAATAACCGCCCTTCAAGTAACAGAAGTGAAAGAAAAGTTTGAAAAGCAAATAAGTCAATCCACTGCTAGAAGAATATTAAAAAGAGCCGGTTTTCATGGCCGAGTTGCCCGTAAGAAACCCTTTATCTCCTTAGTCAATAGAAAAAAACGTATTGAATTTGCCAACAAATATGTAAACATGGGCGCGGACTTCTGGAAAAAGGTAATTTTTTCCGACGAAAGCAAGTTTTGTATATTTGGCATAAAAGGAAGGAAAATGGTATGGCGGAAAACCGGTACAGCCCTCGATAGACAGAACTTGCTGCCAACTGTTAAGCATGGTGGTGGGGGAGTTATGATCTGGGGATGTATGGCAGCCGGAGGGGTAGGTAATATGGAATTTATAGACTCAAAAATGGATAGGTTTGTTTATCTGGATATACTGAAAAGAAATTTAAAGCAGAGTGCTGAGAAATTGGGGTTGTCTGAGGATTTTTACTTTCAACAAGACAACGACCCTAAGCACACTGCTGAAATCGTTAAGCTTTGGCTGCTGTACAATGTACCAAAAATGTTACCTACTCCTCCGCAATCTCCAGATATTAACCCCATAGAACACTTATGGGCATTGTTGGAGAGAAAAATTCGTCAGCGAGCAATATTGAGTAAAACAATGCTTAAGGACATCATGAAGGAAGAATGGTAGAAGATTACGTCCGAAGAAACTACAAACCTCGTCAATTCAATGCAAAATAGGCTTAGAGAGGTTCTTAAACGTCGAGGCTATCCTACCCGATACTAAATTTCAGTTTTTTTAGATTAAATTTTTATGTATTATTTAAAATCTGTTTATGAGCGTAGACTTTTGGCGTACATAATCTCAATAAGAATTAATACTTTTTGTTGTTGTTATTAAACTAGAAATATTTTAAAAGAAAATGATCTCCTTTGTAAAAGCCATTGAAATAAAGTATTTATTTTTGTAAAAATCAAATTTAAAAATATAACCTTTTTTTACATCTTCAAAATAAATTAGTCGCATACTTTAAGAGCGTAGACTTATGGCACCTAGTGTATACATACTGGCCAAAAACAACGACATTGAAAAAATTAACAACATGTTGCAAGAAGTGTTTACCGATATCCAAAACTGGTCCGAAACATCGGGGGCTAAAATTTCATCAGAAAAATCGTCCATCCTTCACATATGCAGAAAACATAAGTGTAACCCTACTAATCTTAATATAAATAACTCTACTATACCCTGTGTAAGCGAACAAAAAATTCTAGGAGTTATATTTGAAAAAAATTACCTGTGGAAAAAACATATTTTAAATTAAAAAAAAAGCACTTAAGGTACGGTCACACTTGACAAACATTTTCCCAAAAAAACGTAACCAGCAAATACTAATGAGAAATCTTTTTTCTTCAAACACGTGTTTATAAGTTAATTAGTTTCGTATTTAACAAATAGGCAAAGTTAAAGAATACAATATTATTGGAAACTATTCAACTTAATAAACACGCGTCTGAATCAAAAGAGTTCTCATTAGTATTTGCTGGTTACGCTTTTTTGGGCAAATGTTTGTCAAGTGTGACCGTACCTTTACCCACAGAGCTAACTTGATTAGGTACTTAGCTACTCGAAGTTTTGCACATATCGACACCATCAAATATCTTGTAAAAACACGGTAGCTCTGCCAAAACTAATCTTAAACCAATAAAGACAATTTATCACCAAACTCTCAGAGCCTGCACATACGCATACAAGACAACACCGATAAAAACACTCTTAATCGAATCCGGCCTTCCATCAATTGAACATAAATTTACTGAGAGCATAAACCGACTACTACCTAAAATATTAACACATAACAATTCACTTATGTGAATACATATTCTGACACTTCTGAAGTTTTAAAATCAAAAAGAAAGATGAGAATTCAATCAGCCATACATAGATGTATCAACTACAACATCGTAAACTTCAAGCAAAAACTAACCAAGTTCAACTTAAAAAACCCAGTGTGGTCATACGACCCAAAATCGTGCGATGCCAGTCTTTCGTCTTATAAAAAGCAAATCACATCAACAACTATGTATAAACAACTTTTTCATCAACTAACAACAACTTTTAAAAATCCCGAATGGCAGTATTTATTCACAGACGCCTCCAAAGATAATTATTATGTAGCATATGCAGTAGTAGATCAGAACGGCAACACTCTAACTTCAAAAATATTAGCTGAATATACATACATCCATCTTCACAGCAGAAGCAGCAGGAATTCTTCAAGCTATAAGCCTTGCTAGTAAATCCAAAAACAAAACAGTTTTTTTTTCAGACAGCTTATCTGTAATATCGGCTATAAACAACTTAAGAAACAGCGATTGGCAATCAGTAAACAAAATTCGAGATTTATTAATCCGCTACAAAGGCAAGATAAAAGTAGTTTAGATACCAGGACACGTAGGCATACAAGGCAACATTTATGCAGATGCAGCAGCAAAACATGCATGTACAGCACCACTAAACCGAAAAACTTGATGTACTGAAATACATCTTAGAAGAACTACAAAACAAAAGAATTGCAGATGCAAAAAACTACTTTCATCCCCATTACTCCCAAATCAACCCCAACGTAATAGCACCCAAATATGCAACAAACATCAGAAAAAACGACGTTAAAACTTTCTCTCGCTTACGTATGGGACATACCATTATCACACATCGACATCTAACAAATAACAGTTTTAATGACAAATGTACATACTGTGGAGCTAAAATCTCAGTTGAACACCTGTTGGCAACCTGTCCCAATCTAAGAAAACTACAAACAAAATATTTAACCAACAACGGTCTCAACTTACTCACAGTACCGAGTCTCAACAATACGAGTATAACAATAATTTCGAACTATATTTCTCAACTAAATATACAAATCTAAATGTAAATACTATAATAGCTGATAGCCAAAGTAGCTAGTGCTATTTAAATATTATATTAGTCTTATATTTATAAAAGTTTTAATACGAGTGCGGTTCGGAAACTTCTTAGCCTATCAATGAAAGAGAATAGTTACTTTTTCAAAAATATTTTTATTTTTCAATATAATCTCCTGAAACTTCAATACACTTAGTCCAACGCTTTTCTAGCAATTCTATCCCTTGATTAAAATAGTTTTCCTCAAGGTCTTCAAAATAGTGGTTTACAACTGTAATTGCATCTTCATTTGAGGTAAAACGCTTGCCAGCAAGGAATTTTTTTAGATTTGGGAACAGGTAAAAGCCACTGGGAGCCAAATCAGGAGAAAAATTATTTTTTTGTGTTGTAAGCCAGGACGTTTTTCTCGAATTTGTACATTTAATTGATCCAAAAGGTTGCAATAGTACTCTGAATTTATTGTTTTACCCTTTTGCAGATAGTCAATCAATAAAATACATTTGAAGTTCCAAAAAAACGTTGCCATAACCTTACCAGCCGATTGAATTGTTTTTGCCTTCTTTGGGGCACTTCCTCCAGCTTCAGTCCATTGTTTGGATTGTTCTTTTGTCTCTGGAGTATAGTGGTGGATCCATGTCTCATCAACAGTTATGAAACGATGCTTAAAATCCATTTTATTCGCTTAAAACGATCCAAACAAGCTTGAGAAATGTTCATTCTTATGCGTTTTTGGTAGACTGTTAACAAATGCGGCACCCATCTTGCAGAAAGCTTTTTCATCTGTAGTTCTTCATGCAAAATTAAATGGACTCGATCATTTGAGATGCCCATGATATTAGCTATTTCACGCACTTTTATTCGTCGATCATTTAATACCATATCATGCACTTTGGCTACAATTTCTGGACGTCCACTACGTGGTTCATCTTCAATGCTTGTACGACCACGTTTAAATTCAGCAACCCAATTTTTTACTGTTGCATATGAAGGAGCACTTTCACCTAACACATTCACCATATCATTATGAATTTCTTGTCCCGATAAACCTTTTTTATGTAAATATTTAATGACACCACGCATTTCTAATTTTTCCATTGTTAAAAAATCGCGGATGCGTCTTTTGTGAACACCTGTTTCTATATGAAGGAGTTGCCAGATCGAAACAAAATTTAACATGTGTTCATAGCAGAGATGGAAGTTTCCAAAACACTTAATTTTTTTCTGTTTATACCGCGCTTTTTGTGCTAGGCTAAGAAGTTTCCGAACCGCCCTCGTATCATGTAAATAAATAAATAAATAATAATAAATAAAATACAAAATACAAAATACTAGCTGGTCATGTATGTATTTAAAATACAAAATACTTTCAGGTTATGTATTTAAAATACAAAATACTTGCTGGTCATGTATGTATTTAAAATACAAAATACTTTAATTTTTTGTACGTATTTAAACTACAAAATACTTCCACATCATTTATGTATATACATATGTATGTATGTATTTACAGGTGGTGTTACTAGTTCAGGCTCACTCTATTCTTGCTAGTTAGAAGCACGTACATACATACGTGCTTATGTTGGTCCTCGCCCATACTTGCAATTTTTGTTGCAGCAATTCTTGAGTGTATTGGTGAGAGGGGTGAGAAGATTGGGGAGGGGTACAGAGCATGATATAAATATAGAAGGTACTTCCATTCTCTCTTTGTTTTTAAAAAATAAGTATTTTTGAAGTTTGTTTTTTGAGAGAAATAAAAAAAATGTTTCCATATCGTAAAAAATTTAAGTCTTCCCCCATAAAATTTTTACAGAAATGTGTAATTATCTTAACAAAAGTTGCGAATAAATAAAGTGATATACATGACTACACATCTGTGATGTTTAAAAAGTGGTTATGTAATAACTTGGCGCATCTTTTTAAATTTTCTGCCTAAAATAAGTATTTTAACTATATTTTCATCCAAATTGATTGATGATTTTGATTAATTTACAATGAATTTTCATTAAGTTTAAAAAATATTGATTGATATTACATCTTGTTTAATCTATATAATTTGCTTCTTGTTGATTTTAACATGTTTTTCTAAAAAAATGACTTAAATACCCGATCAGATAATTTTGGCAAGTCTATTTCACAGATTTTGCGTTGGCGGACACCAGATAATGTAGAGAACTCAAAGAATGCTAAACTCATATTTTTACAATGATATTTTGTACGTCCACTGTTTGTAATATGCAGCTCATTTTCGCTTTCTTTAACACAATACATTTACAATGCATTTCATTGCTTTTCAAGATAATAAAACATTTATCATCACAATTTTTTTTTAAATTGTTTGAATTTATAAAAAAAAACTTCTGAAATAATTTTTCAATCAAATTTTCAAACAAACAGTAAACAGAGGGGAAATATTAAATTAATACGGTAGTACGATTTTATTGAAAACTTCAGAATACCTATCCTTGTCAGAAGGTGAATGTCAAGAAAAAATGAGAGAATGGAAGTACCTTCTATATTTATATCATGGTACAGAGTTTCATGTGCTCGCAATTCTCTTTTGTTTTGAAATTCGCAGTTGTTAATTTGAAGTTTGTAGGTGTATTTGCGGTTTTATTTTATTTTATTTGTTCAGTTGTATGAAAAACACAAAGTAACAAAAATTAAAAATAATCGTTAATTTTTTAGGCAAATTTATTGTGAAATAAAATTTTTTAATACTTAACTGCAAAACTAGAAGTGTCCTAATGTGGACACTTATGTAATTTCAATGCTGAATTTTAAAAAATTGCAAGTCTGGACGAGGACTTGACAACACAATGCAACCATGCTGTTTTTGTATTGTTATAATTGTTGTAATAGTACCACATGCAAATAAAATGCCTTGTGACAAGATGCTTCAGAATTGACAACTGAATTCTGGTGAAGCCAACTCTAAGAGTTGGTAAAGTTATGTTTTTTTAGCGATTCTAATATTTTGTTATTGGTTTGACGAATGATACAAATCGATCAAAATGCAAAACGCCAACAATGTAATGTATTTTTAACCGACTTCAAAAAAAGAAGGAGGTTAACAATTCGTCTCTATTTTTTTTTTAGGTGTGTAGGTTCATAACTCGGTGCATTTTAGACCGATTGTAGAAATTTTTTTGTTGTCTGAGAGGGTGTATAGCTTCCCATTGGTCCCATTTGAAAAAAGTTGGCGGGGTCACGCCCACAATTTTTTAATTTTCATTTTGTGATCTTCTACTCATTTGATTGTTGCAAAACCTAGCAAACATCTTTGGTTCTTGTAATTACAAAATTTTTAAGTTGAAAAAATGGGTGGGGCTACGCCCATTAAAATGTATTATAACATTACACGTGGTTCTACTTAACCGATTTTTACACAACTTGGCACACACTTTGAGCTCTAAAATAGACACAATTTTCTTTTAAAAAAATAGGTGGGGTCAAGCCCATTAAAATTTTATATTATATTTCACAGGGTTCTATTTCACCGATTTTTACGAAACTCGGCACACACCCTAAACTTTAATAAAAGCACAAAATTGCGTTCAAAAAAGTGGGCGGGGCACGCCTATTAAATTTTAGTATAATATTTCATGTGCTTGTACTTAACCAATATTTACAATACTTGGCACACATCTTGAACTCTTAAAAATACACAATATTGTTTAAAAAAAAGGGGCGTAGCCACGCCCCATAAAATTTAATGCTTAATTTCACGTGCTTTTACTTTATCGATCTGTACGAAACTTGGCACACACCTTGAACTCTTAAAACTACACAATCTTGTTTTAAAAAAGTAGGCGTAGCCACGCCCCATAAAATTTAATACTATATTTCACGTGTTTTTACTTAGTCGATTTTTACGAAACTGGACCATATTTCTAAATAAGCACTAAAAAGCTACAAATAATATAGATCTAGTTAAATAAAAGATTTTTATATATGTTACCTACAGTGCCGTTTGAAGTTGGTGCCAGTAATACTGGTACTAAACACATAGGAACATGCATTTACACCTAAGCACATCAGATTTCGGTTAGGTAATTCCCTCATTATGTCTCGTATCAACTATTGCCTTGAAGTTTTTTCTGGTACTTGGACATATAACATAAATATTATCAATGGTATTGTAAAAAAGATAATTCGCTATGTGTTTAATATCAGAATCGAGGAACACGGTCGTACTTATGAACTCATACCCCTATTCTTAAAATGCGAATTTAACGACTATTTAAGTTTACGACTGTTACTTCATTTTTACAAAATTATGAAATCCGGACGACCTTTATTACTTGCTAATGAATTTTCCTTTACTAACTCAACACGCAATACTCAAATCTCTGTTCCTATTGGACATCTTTCTATCTCTGATCGATCGTTTGTAAAAAGAATCCACCATGTATGGAGTTCACTTCCTAATGAGCTTAAACTTTTCTCTTATTCTTATCCTAATTACAGGAAGAAACTGCTCACTTATCTTAATGGTAATCGGTCTTAGCTGCTGATTATTCAACGCGTACTAGTTTTATTTGCCTCAGAAGGACATACTTTACTTTGTACTGATATAACTATTAAATGAAAAAAAAAAAAAAATTAATGAAATATGTTGTTATCCTTGGCTATAGGAAATCTCTTTTTTGTTATCAACTCTTTTTAACCATATTTTTCATTCAATGCTCATATGGCTGGGGAGCCAAACCTAATCATAGCAAATTTATATAAAAAAATCTATTTATCTTTAAATGCTAAACTTATCTATGTATATAATACTAATTTATCCTTGTAAATACTTACATAGTTACATTTTTTCTCCTTACAATACATCTTATATTGGCCATGAAGGCTTTCATTGTATTGATATTAATAAATAAATAAATAAAAATAAAAATAAATTTTTCGTTCACATGGATTTTAATTTCGTATCGTCAATAACAATACAATTAAAAACTTGCATGTTTCCACTTTTTCCAACAGAGAAATCTTTGTGAATACTTGTTTTCATAAATTGCCAGCATATTTCGCAATGATATGACGTTTTTTGATACCAATTGTTCACACGTTCGGAAATTTCCATGTGAAATTTTATTTATGATAAGCCTGAATGAGTGGTGTTAGGTTAGATTGTTTCGGACTACACCTATGCTATTATAGCATGTTGGGCGCGTTTGATAAGAAATATTGGGGAGATAAACAATAAAAACCATGAAAACTTTAATCAGATTAGGAACATTTGCTCCTCAATATACTTTCTCAGGTTTTTCCAGTCTGAACCCCTAAGATGTTCTATATATGGTATATTTTCCAGATGGAAGATTTGTCTTCTAAATTTACTGAATACTGGACAGTGACACTAGTAGTGTTCGAGTGGCGTTAACATGCACTCTAAGATCACAAAGATCTCAATGATTTAGGCTTAAGGCTCAGTTACCCGACTGTAATGTAAAGTAATTGCAACAGTAGGAAATAGCTGATCGTTATTGTTATGTGAAAAGTAATGGTAATGGTTATAGAGATGTAATGTAACGTAACCTACTTTTCATATAACAATATCGATCAGCTGTTTCCTACGTTGCAGTTACTTTGCATTACAGTCGGGTAACTGAGCCTTTAGTCTGTGTGATGAAATAGATAGTGAAATTTACTGGTGTAAAATCTTTCAAATTAAAAACTGTGCAGGCGATATTCTCTTCTTATATCTAAATTTGTATTAAAATTTCTCTTAATAATACCATTCTCAAACGCTTCTGTTGTGTTTTTAGTAAACTGAACTTAATTACAACTGATACAAGAAATAAATTACCAGCTAATACAGTAGCATCGATTTTATTTGCAAATTTTGAGCCTAATATTGAAATAATCAAAAGAAATTGTAAAAAAAAATTTGGCGTAAATATGGACACATGTACGAACATGTATGTTTTCAAAAACTTAAGGATGTATAAGTAGATACGACTACATATGTATGTATATCGCTCATTTACTTCTAGTTAAATGAATTTAAATTAAGAAAAAGAAGTTTGAGGACTTTCTTCTCAAACGCTTGGTTTAACCGTAGATCGAGCTTTAAAAAAAATTCATAATTCTTCCTATGTATCATTTTTGATACATATTAGAGAACATAGAAGTAATTTACTAAATTCATCACATTTAAAGTTTTTTTATTATTTCTTTTTTATGTTTAATTAAGTTTATAATATATGATTAACTCTAGAAATCATTAATGCAATCAACGCAAACATTTTTGGCGTGTTTATCACTACAGCAAGGCTTCTGAATTAAAAAGCAGTAATTCGACGACCATTTGTTTTTATTTTCACCCGAAGTTTAACATTTCTGACATCTAGCACGTTTCTTTTTTTTAGAAGTATCGGTTCTTTGTTTTTTTGATGGACCAGCTTCACTGTCATTAGATTCATCTGTACTTTGAGCTGAAAGTTTTTTGAAAATTACCAGAGAAAGTTCATTTCTAGGACGTTTTTGACGTTTTTCCATATAAGGCTTTGACAGTGATATTGCTAACTCGTGCAGAAAAGTCTTACGTTTTGTACTGGTTTGAGTTTCTTTCCAGTTGGCATCGACTTCGTTGAATATAATGTAAGCATTCAAAGCTGAAATGTCAATAATGTTGGAAAAAACAGCCATCGGCCACCGATTATTTTTACGTTTGCAGCTATAGCAACTCAACATTTTATCAACAGTGTCAACTCCTCCTTTTGTGGAGTTATAAAACGATATTATTCGGACAACTTTTTGGGGCAATCCGAATCTTTAGGTTCATGATGCATTGTACTCATAACAATTGTACACTTGTTTTTGTGGCTTATATAGCTAACCATAGTTGTATCAGGTGTAAAAGCGAATGTTGACTCATACCGTGGAATTTTTTTACATGTCAAAAGCTTTGGAGGAATTGATCTCTTATTTTTTCGCATAGTTCCAACCATTGTTATATTGCGTTTTAAAAGTTTTTGACCCAGGCTATGCGAAGAAAAAAAATTATCCATGGTAACATTATGTCCTTTTAGACCATCCACTAAGTCAAGAACCACTCGTTCTCCTTGGTTACGCTCAGGAATTCCTGATATATCTTTTCCCAAATAAGGTTGAATTTTCCACACATAACAAGTACGCGAGTCAACAAGGAGCCAAAATTTTAGACCATACCGCTCTGGTTTGGATGGAATATATTGGCGAAATTTACAGCGGCCATGAAAACCTAGCAATTGCTCATCGACAGTAACACAATCATTAGGATTGTAAAACGTTGAGAGGCTCTCAGACCATTTTTCCCAAAAGTTTCTGATTGGTGCGAACTTGTCTTCTCTCGTCTGGGAACGTCTGGTTAACACATCATCAAACCGTATTATTTTATGTATATACAAAAATGTTTTTTCAGACATTATTGACCGAAATATAGGACGTCCATAGTACTCATCAAAAAGATCGTGTAAAGTTTCGTTTTTTGACCTATTGAATGTAAAATATTTTTATACATATGTCGTTTGAAAACCTTAATATTAGCTTACTTGTATACTCCGGCCAACAATAAAACTGCCAAATAGGCATGAAACAATTCCTCATCGATTTCAGTATGATTGGAGCCATTTTGATGTTTTCCATATTTGTTGGAGTTATTGATTACAATCTTTGTTATTTGTGAGGAGAAAACTAGCAAAAATGAATCTCGAATAGTATTTACGCGACTTGAGGAAAATTTTGTTATACCTAAAAAACAGGTATCAATTCAGTCAGCTTTTTTTCTTCCAATTTCGACTTACCTGGGCGCATGCTTAGAATATTTTCCTTTCCTAATTTACCAATGGAATAAGGTTCGCTACGCCAAGTAGTAGCATCTTTGGCTGAATACAAAGGATCACTATTTGTGTTGCTGCTAATGCCTTGATTAGAATCCGAAGATGGTCCACTTTCGTGTTCTTCTTCATCTGAAATATCAGTGTTATGAACAGCAATGTCTGTGACATCTGGTTCAGAAATATCATCATCTTCACTTTCACTTAGCACTTCATTTACCAGTTCCTCGAGAGTCAAAAATCGCGGATAAGACATTTTTATCAATATCCACTTTGAACTGAATTTTTTTCAAAAGAAAACGCAGAACTAACCAAAAACACTTGCTCTAATTATATGTACAACAGCATAGAAACACACAAACTGCAGTATGTATCAAATGTGATACAAAGGTAAGATTATAAACTTTTTGAATTTCTTATTGCCTGCGAAGATATTTAAATTTTTTTTTATTTTTTAATAACGGGTATAACAATGTTTACAAATTGTGAAAACATGTGGTACTTTAAATTTTGAAAACCAGAGTTATGTTAACATAAAAAACTAAATGTATCATTTATGATACAAAGCTCGATTAACGGTTAAATAATATTTGATGAAATTTTTACACAATTTAAAGAGGAAGGTGGCAATTATTTTTCGTTGAAGTAAATAAGCAATATATGTATATATCTACTTAATTATTTGTGAATTAGTGAATTTTATGTTATATTTTAAATTTTGTTATACTTTTATTATATGTGACCCTGTCTATGAAAAGGTGGCTTATGACTCAAAATCAGCTGTTAAAGATAAATCAGCTGTTAAAGATAAACAATGCATTTCGTCAGTTTCTCGGTAGTTGTTGTTTTTTGAGTCATAAGCCACCTTTTCATAGACCGGGTCACATATAGTAAAAAACTAACTCTTTTTGTATTTTAACCACTGCTGCCAATTCAGCTATTTTCTCATCATATCTAGCGATTTTTAAGTACATTTTTCGGGAAAAATTATGAATTATGATTAGCGGGAATTCTAGCGATTTTTCCGCATCATAATTCGCTTTAAAATATTAGCTTATTTAGAAGCAGTGATCGTATATGAAGCAAACTATAGAAAAAGAGGTGATGGAAGAGTGCCACAAGAATGCAGGTTTAAGGGTTAGCTAATGTACTCGCATTCATCCTCACATCCATAAATTGCATTTATACATAAGTAAATACATATATATTATTAATCCTTTAAAGAGCGATATAGATATCTGCTTTGTTTGCATGTTTTATTAGATTCTCAAAGAAGGGCTTTTGTGAGCAAAAATGTAGTACTCCAAATCTGCAGGTTTGTCAGCACTAGCAGAAGTCTACTTTATTTGAAGCAATTTTTTTACTGGGGAAGACACAATTAAGGGGTTTATTATGTAATTCGATTCGAAACGAAAACTGTTCGAAATTGTATGTTATTAACATAGCAATTCGAACACATTTCCGTTCGATTCGGATTACATAATAAACCCCAGTACTAAGCAAATTAGGTACCAATTCAAACGACGATAATACTAATGTTGTTCTAGTTAAAAATAATAGGGCTTATATTTTTTTATGAACATACATATCGTCGGTTGGTTTCTGCTTTCATGTATGGAACATTTTTAAAAAAATTGAGTTATTAATTGGTTATATATGAATAAAGTGTCCTCTTTCCAAATATATCTGGAGATATAGAGGTGAAAATTTGCGTCATTTCCACTATTGTTGAAACTTTTAAAGTCTGTTTTACGGCAATCGACAATTTTTGGGATATAAGGCACATTTCCCACGTAAAAGTAATAATATTATTATTCGCAGCTGTTATGACGCTAATAAACACACGACACGCGCTTCTGTGTTTTATTTAATTTTTAATTTGAAAATAAATATTAAAAAGTGTTAACATTATTATTATACGTACATAATTAAATATGGATGAAAATTCAGCGCCAGCTCCATCGGCTTTTGAGGAATTTATGTAAGTATTATTAATAGCCGTATTCTTTAAGAAATATTAATTTTGTTTATTTTTGTGCAAGTATATTGGAGAATGATTTTTCGCCACAAGAAGACTTCTTAGTGCTAAATTCTGATGAATACGTAAATGTAGAATACATTGTGGAAGAAAATGTAACGTGTCCAGATATAATTAAGTGTGATGACACCGATAATGAAGAAGTTATTATTCCACATGAAGTGCCATATTCAGATGAATATATTGACATAGGAGTAGAATACATTTTCGAGGAAAATGTATCGTGTGCAGATAGTATGTTCAAATGTGATGCCAACTATAATGAAGAAGGTGTTCCACATGAAGTATCTGTTCCTTCAGGTAATTTTAAAATGTATATTTAATTAAATTTGTGCACAGATTCATGCATATTTTTTTCTTTTAGCTCACGCATCCCAATCAACAAAGAAAAGACAAAAAAATCCAGCATTATGGAAGAAAAATATAAGAAAGCAACAGAGAGAATCTGGACAACCGTATAAAACTGCATCAAATAAAATTGTACCTGGCAAAACACTAAAAGCATTATGCAACGACTGTTGCTTTAACTGTGTAAACATATTTTCTAGTGATGAAAGGAAAAAATATTCCAGTCGTTTTGGAATTTATCCGACGATAAGAAAAACTCTTTTTATAATACATTTGTAATAAGAGATCATGTAAAGCGTCGCAAGAAGAATTCTGAAAGCAGTGTTAAAAAATGTTCTTATACAAAAGTACTTCTTGGAAAAAAATCATTCCCTACCTCGCGTGTGCCGGAGTTTTTTCCTCAACACGTTAAGCATTGATCAAAACAGAATATATTATATATATTTGATTTTATATTATCAAAATGCAACAATATACAAACCCGCTTCGAAGGAGAAAAAGGCTGACATTAAAGATCTTTTGTTATATTTACCTAAAAATAATAAAATTTATTTCCAAAATTTATTAAAAATTTGATACAAAAGTATGTACTAATTTTTATATCATAAAATTAATTGGCTTTATAAGTAATCCAAATGAATTTTTAATTATAAAAGACTGCTTATTTATTTTTTTTTTTTTTTTTTTTTTTGTAAGAGACTGTTAGGGCGACTTTTTGAGTTCAAGATTAGAGTTGCATTAGTTTTGCTGCAATAATGAGTAAATTAGTATCTAGGTCAAACATAAGCAAAAGGCCGCCTGTGGGTACTTTGTTATTATATTTTTTACACGCACATTCGTACAAGCATGCATTTTACTCTCTTTTTTTATATATGTATGCGTTTGCCTGACTTTCATCTAGGTGCACGATAGAGCTCCAGGCCAGCTCGGCCTATGGACGTAGTGCCTATATTAACACATACATTCGCTTTGAGACCCTCATAACTACTTTGTTCCTGTCAATGGTACAATGATAAAATTTAATCCGAAGTTTGAAAGTGTGTACTGAAAGTTTCCTGATAAATTGATATGCAAAAAGTGCATTTCTTAAGACATACTCACTGACACTGACCACTGATACAGTCATCAAATTGATGAAGCACTTGAACTTTTACAACAGATCTATATTTTGTTACACAAGTAGGCCTAGGTGAGTTACGATCAAGAAAAATTCGAAAGCATTGAATTTATAACGTGATGTTATACTATTATGTATCTCTCCTTAACCCATTATATTATTTAACTCTGCCCTTTTAAACTGGCGCAGTGATCATTAATAGAAATATAACAGACTAGAAATCTTTAATTTACAATGTTTTATTAAAGAAAACAAAAGTAGTTAGATCTTCACAAAAATATAAATGTGAAAAAGGCCAAGTTCCTATTAAAAATTTCGGCCATGAAAAGTAGTGAGATACATTTTTTTTATAAAGTATCACAATATTACATACATATGTATGTATGTGTTTTAATTTATAATCGTTAGGGTGTCATGTTATTTCTATGCAACCTGCATACTTGGCAATATTTTTACCTTTACAATACAGAAGATAATAGCGGATATCTCTTTATTCCTTTACGTGGGGTAAATTTTTGTGAAGTAAGCAGGTTGCCTAGAAATGATATGAGACCTTGTCGATTGCAGTTTTGAGATTTTGGATAGGAACTTGACTGAATCCGTGTGTATGACGAAAAACATATCCATATACATTAACATTTCACTCCAGCATTGAAATATTGAACGTTTCAAAGTTACACAAGCATCCAATAAGTATTTATGGGCCCTTAACTAACGCCGCTGATTTAGAATTTCTTCTTTCGTTGGTGCATATTAAATTTGACTTTGAAAATATTTTCAAATTCAGCTTTTTATAATGAATAATAAATTAATTAATTTATTAATTAATAAATTAATAATAAATATTGACAAAAAGCGAAAACAACGTAGCGTTTTACAAAATTTAAAATATTTTTGTTTTCGCTCCAACCAGAAACAAAAACGAAAATTCGTTTAGTTTTACAAAATTAGGCCATAATTTGTAAAAATATTTTAACTATGTGATAACTAGCACTAGGAAACAAATGCATCTTAGTGATTTATTGATATTTAATTCAATAAATATATATTTAAACTGCCTGAATAATGAAATGAATGTCAATTTCAATTCTGACTTAAAAAAACCATTCGCTATTCATACTGATAGATGAAATTTTAAATATAAGTGAATAGACATCATTTAAACTCAACTACTCTGCTTTACGCATACTCACGATGCCATTGTTTTATAAGTATAGGTTGAAATAATTATGAATGCGACGTCATAGTCATACCACACTCACACTCATAAATCACATCAGATTGATTTTTAATTTCAGAAAAATAATTATACTACTCACATTGATTCAGATCACTCAACTCATGCATGTATGTTTATTTAAAAGTTTAGTCATTAAACTGCTTGCAAGTAGTATACAATAGTAGTAAATAGGGTTGTTTTTCAATTCCTGCAAAAAAACAAAAAACAAGCAGCAGAGATACACATAACCTCATAATTAGAACTTTAATGTTCGTATGCGAAGTTCGCATTGAGAATCATACTTATTTTACATCGTCCATAGGTATTGAGTTAATGAAAGTCGTAATCAACAACGTCATAAATGTTGCTAAGTATGAGTTCGATGCGCACTTCAAACTTTCGAGTGAATATGATTCATAGACAACATTGCAATAAGTATGAATGCTCATAAGTACAAGAAATTAGAAGTCATGATATAACTCCGTGCGTGCTGGAGTTATCTTCACTTAGGCCATATCCTAACGCTTTCAGTCTCTTCAAATTTATTTATTATCTTGCCAATTCCTTGCAAAGTAGGTCGATTATAACGACCGTAACCACCCCGTAATGCTCGAAAAGTGGCCAACACTTCTGGGGGTGTACTCTCTAATTCGAAACGAAAGAAAGTGCTTTCGAGTTTGTATGTTTCAAATTATAGTGTACACCAGCTGTAGTAAATTTTAACTATTTTTACGTGTTTTTCGGTTGCTAAAAGATCAATATTCGTAAAGTATGAAAATGACACTTGACATGACATTTATTTAACAGCTGGCGACCTTGCCAGACCGGCGGTTTTTACACCAATAAATGGATACCCCCTTCAACAGCTAATAGTTATGTACGTTCTTATTGATTTCAAAATCACACATACTCATAATTAGTTGAAAAATAAAAAGAAACAATGAACAAAATTTAAAACTAGATATTGATATGTAGTTGAGTCGTCAACCAAATTTTTATTATGGATTACAACTTTTTTCACCGTAAGAGAATTGCTTTTTTATCAGTTGTGTTTTGATTTTTATTTGGACTATTGTGTTAGTTTTGCTTCATTATTCCAGACGCAAAGCTATCCGATTTGTCAACCAATATGTATTGAAAATTTGTCCATTTTACCAAGTAAACAAATAACAAATTCAGTGTGAAACTACACTAATAGGATCTTAGAATTTACCTATTAAAAGGTATCTTCTTAAAATTATTTGCTACAACTTGTATTTGAGGCTATCAGTGCCGAAGTGGTGTAACCCACAACTTCTTAATTAATTATTTAATTGCTTTACTACTTTGCTATATTATGATATGTAGAAAAACAATTTTACCGCTCCATTTTCTTTAGAATACCAAAAGGTGGCTTACTCTAGTTTTTTATCGTTGGTAATGTAAAGAACGTATTTATCACCAGGACATATACATATATGTACATATGTATGTAACAAATGTTTGTTACACCAATTCTGCACGGATAGCCTCATTTATCTCAATTATTTTTCTATGTTTCATACATATATTGATAAAACTCTCGTTATAATTAAAAAAACGACAATTTTGTTATATTTGCAGGACTCGACGTTATACATGTTATCATCGGCATTGGGGGCATCTGCCCCCTTAAGTCCGTCGGCTCAAGCGACTTTAAACAAACATTTACCGAAGTTATCATCGAAGCGCTTAATGCAGCATCCAGTTAATATAAAACCAAATGTTCAAACAGTAGATGTCGCCTGCCTTACTGGTAATTTTAGATGCGAAAAGAGCATATTTCTACATAATAATAATTATTAATATTGAATCTTAATTGAGGGACTTAAAGCAAAGGGGTGCAGTGCCAAAATTAAAAAAAAGCGAAGGGGTACAAGTGCCAAAACTAACAAAATTGAGATCGATGCAGCAATCAATACTTAATATTAATATATATCACTCTTTAAAAATTATAACCTGTATGATAACATCAAACTGAAAAAAAAACTGAAAAAAATTTTGAATTACATACTCAGAATTTTGTTTTTTGCACTTGTACCAATTTGCTTTTAAGGCCCTCGATTATAAATCCTTAAAAGCAATAATTTAATTAAATAAATTAAATTAAAGCTTAATTAAATATTGCTCAGTCATTCTATATCTTTAAACAACTTATATAGAATATAGAAATCCGCTAACTGATTGTTTTTTTGAAATAGAGATTTTTGAATTTTTCGATACATTAGATGTTCTTTTATCGAAATACACAAAAACCTCGATTTCAAAAAAATAATGAGTTAGATCGTTTCTATATTAAGGTAAAGTTATGTACATTTAAAATGAAACACATACATATATACATGCATACATGAATAATAATTTTTTGTAAAAACGCAATCTTGCAAGAATTCTAAGAAAATTTCCCCAAGAAAATATTGGTCTAAAAAACATATTTAGCACCCGCTGAGAGACATAAAAACTAATATATGAAAAATGTTTAAAAACAGCGTAGTTTTACTCAGAAATCTTTGTTATATGGAAATATTGCCAAATTTCTCTGTCATCTTTTTGATCCAAATTTTAGAAATCATAATTTTGAAAATTTACACAAATCTTTGTAATGTCATTGAACGATCAGTAAACACACAACTTTTAAACTAATGTCTTATTTTACAAATTCATACAACAGAATCTCTTAAATAAAAAAAACTGGACATTTGTGAAAGTATTGACTGAAAAAGATCAGTTTTTCAAGTATTTTTTACAATCCATTCGAGAGATTTGGGTACAACTTTCTAATGTCACTATGAGTTATTAATATGTAAAATTAATATATGACATTGCAGTTTCGGGCAGTGACAGATAATAGTTTCTGGCTCCTCTTCATCCTTCAAAAATCTGGTATGCCAGTTTCCCAAATGCTGGTTCTTGCTCTGACCGAGTAGTGACCTGTCAACGTACCTATCACGATTCGCATCGCCTTCCTATTCATGTCCAGTAGAAGTTTAGATCTTCCTGAGTCAAGTTTTGGCCACATAGCCCTCGAAACTCTACAATCCTCCCTACTTCGCCATTGACTGTTGGTCCTGCTTTCTACCCAATTACGAAGTTCCCTATAGTAATGACGTATCGGTAATATCACAGATTTGTCTGACATTCCATCATCTAATGCCGACCCCCATCGGTAATTTCATTTCCCTCAACACTGCTGTTGCCAGGAACCCAACATAGTCTGACACTATAGTATATTTATCCTACAGTCACTAACAAGCTTCGATTTGACATTGTGTTCCTTCAAAGCTTTTAGCGCTGCCTGGCTGTCACCTTCCGCTAGATTCCTGCCACCAGTTCCGTGACCCTGAGAATCGCCAAGATCTCAGCCTGGAAAACGCTGGATTCATTCGGCAGTCTGAAAGAACTACGATTGTTCGTTCCCAGGATGTAGACACTAGTGCCTGCGCCTTCCCTCATTTTTGATCCGTCTGTAAAGACTGAACGTCCCTCATATAGCTTATCGGATTTGACCTAATAGTCCCTATTCGGAATTACCAGTGAGGGTGTTCTACTAAAATCGATTTCAGCGACCATATAGTCCGTAAACCCAGGGGTTACGGATCCCTGATCACTAAAACTGATCTCATTTAAGATTAATGTGTGGCCTGTGACTTGTTATTCCTGTCCTCACCAAACCTGTTTCTACGAGTCTAAGGGGACTTCTAGTCGCCGTTCCCACCAAAAAGTCCTCTATAGGAAGTAGATGAAGAATGACGTCCAAAGCAGCCTGAGGTGTGCTCCTCTGAGTACCTGTGCTGACAATCGAGGCACATGTCTTCTGTTGCAGACCCCAATTCCTTCCTATGGAGTTCCTGCCTTTTGTTTAGCCTCTCCTGCGTGTTACTTTTCCAAGAAAGCTTGCTATCTAGGAAAACAGATAGTCTCAGCACCACCCCTCCCATCCTGGGCAGCATAAAGCTTTCTACTTTGCATCTCCTGGTAAAGAGGACTAGCTCGGCTTTTACTGCTGGCCCAGGAGGATAGATCGAACAACGCCGACTGCATGACTTCACTGATAGTGAGAAGAAACTTTCCCGTTACCAGTAAAACCACGTCATCCGGATTTGTAACTATCTTCCGTCCGCTCCTGTCAAAACGCCTAAGAATTGTGTTCATTGCCAACAACCACAATAGAGGTGATAAAACTCTTCCCTGTGGTGTACCTCTTGTCACTGATCTCTTTCACCCCCAGGGGATCTATTTTTGATTACGGGTGTGGCAATCCCGGGGCCCCAGCTGGGGTGATGTGGCTTTTTCCGTTGACGTACCTTTGGTACATTACCCATAGAACTTATATGTTACTACCCAATCTCTGGCAACAGAGCATATATTTATAAAAATAAAATGGGTCTGTTGTCGACCAGGTCCAGCGTCACCTAGAACTGCCCTTGAGTTCAAAAGACGATAGAGGTGAAGCCCTTGTAGTGGAACTTCGAGGTCTCACAAGAGGCTACTTCTGGTTCCACGGATGCCGGTCGCCCTACATTCGAGCTGCTCTAGGAGTTTGGGTGTATGTAGCGGTCGTCAGGATCCTTTGTTAAAAGGTCGAGTTCGTCCTACCCCACGGGGTTGGTTAAAGGAATGATTTTGAGCTGTGTGGAGTAGGCACTGGATTGTTGGCGACAAGGTCATGCGTCCACCTATGATGAGTGGTTGAGCTGTGCCGGCAATGGTGAGGAATTCTCTTGGAGACCTCGCTGTGGGTGTAAGCAATTAAGCGTGAGAACTTGGAGAATCGTACGTGTTGGCTGTGGTTGCTGCCAAAAACGCTGGGAGAATAGTTTTGCGTTCCCAGTGTTAAATCAATGCTAGTGATTGGCGTGACGCGGTCAGCCAGATACTATTATAGGTGCTGTTGCCATACAACAGATAGTACTGTTTTGACAAAGTCGTTACCGCAAAGAGTGTAGAAACTAGGAACCAGAACGAGGACTAGATCAATCAGTCGTTCTAATGTTTTCAAAAGAAACGACGAAATACTGATTGGCCAGAAATCCTTCGGAATTGAATTGCTTGCCTTACCCGCTTTGGGTATGAAGATGACCCTAACCTGTCTCCATCCTTTCGGTATAAACCTTCTTCTTAAGCATATTCTAAAGACATTAGTACGCGCTCTGGGACATTCTGCAACATGGACGGAAAAATATCATCTGAACCCGGTGATGTATACGGTTCAAATGTATTTATTGCCCATGTTGCTTTTTCCAACGTCACTATGTCGCCCACTACTCCCCCTAATTCTGGTTCCGACAAGTAGTTAAAACTAACCTCCGTGGTTGCCTCTTCTCTTACTTCCCTACTGCCAGAAAAGTGGGTGTCCATCAGAACAGAAAGTGTCTCAGAGCTGGACTCCGTCCGTGAGCCATCCAGTCATTGAATACTCCCAGGAGCCCTGGAGTCTTTTGACAACATTCGCCGAAACCTCGACAACTAATTTACTCTTTTCACAGTATTTCCTCCATGAGTCTTTTTCGCCATTCTGAGATCATCCTTGTACTTATTATACAACACCTTATGATTGTTCCAGTCTTCAATCCTTCATGTGAGTTTCGCCCTATTGAACAATCTTCTAACCGAGGACCTCATATATTTTAGATCCTTAGTCCACCACAAATGCTGCTCTAATGTATATGATATTATCAATGGTTCTATTGATTGCCCTGATTTGCTTTATATGGTACCGTTTTATATACCTCCTAGAAATCTTAGATTGGCTAAGCTATTTGATGTACCCTTCCATAGGACTAATTATGCACGTAATGGTACTTTAACACGTGCCTTTGTTCAGCTCAATGAGATTAACTTCAATTTACAAAAAGTTTCTCAATCTTTTATTGAATTCGGCACTGAGAAATCTGAGTTTAAACTCCTACTTTTTAGTGTAATAAAATAACTTTTATAATTTAGAATTTAGCTGTGATTTATAAACTGTAATTTAATTTTGTATATATGTAGGTTTTACACATACTCTATTGTTAATTTAGATATTTATACAATATAATTATAGGTATTCTGTTGTCTTAGTCTGTAAGGATTTTTTGTCCATAGACTGAAATAAATAAATAAATAAATAATATAACATCATGTGCCACAAAAAAAAATATTTTGAGATAATCGACTTTTAAGTTAATCCATTTATGGCCGCCGCAGTGTGGATCATTTTAGGAGAAGGCAACCAAAAGTATTTTTTTATGGTCACTGATTGTAAAATATTAAAATTCATTCGAAAGTAGACACTAGTATACCTCGGGAGCCAAAAAATTTAAAATTTTTTTCAACTATATCACAGTGAACAGGGTGACTCAAAAAGGACATTTTGAGTATTTTGCTAAAATGAGAAATTTCTTAGTAACCTTTTGAGTTTTAAGCATCTATAACTTTTTATTTTTATAAGATATTTTTTTTCATATATATATTTATTTATTGTATCTTCAAAAATGAACTAACAATAAGTAATCAAATCTTAAATCTAAATATAATTATTAGGCCCGACCAGTATTGGACATAAACTTAGTGATATTTATAAATAATACATAAGTAGTGATAATCAAAAAGGAAAAAAAAGAAGTATTAAGCAGTCCCATCTGGAGTGTTGAGTATAAGAGCCCTTGTGTCCCTCTTTTTTAAGCGGATATGTCCAGTAAAGCTCAAAATATTAGGGGCAAGCGGATTAGGATGTGACTCGAGTTTTGTTAAATATTTGCCTGCGTATTTTTCAATTTCTTCACTCACTAGTGGCATATTTAAATCACGATGAATATTTGAATTTTTAATGTACCATGAAGCAGATGTTATCAAACGTAAAATTTTGTTTTGCCTTCGTTGGATTTTCTCAATATTTGAAGCTGAAGCAGTGCCCCATAGCTGAATTCCATAGCACCATATTGGCTTCAAAAGCGACTTGTATATCAAAAGTTTGCAGTCCAGGCTGAGTGTTGAATTTCTGCCAATTAACCAATATATTTAAGTTAATTTAAGTTTCATTTGGGTTAACTTAGAGTCAATATGATATTTCCATGTAAGCCTTCGATCAAGGTGTATTCCAAGGTATTTCACCTGAGAATGTTGAGGAATATTTTGATTGTTGATTCGAATGGGGGAACAGGTATCTTTTCTTAGGGTAAACGTTATATGAACACACTTTTGTTCATTTACTTTTATTCTCCATAAATTCAACCATATTTCAAGCTAGGTAATGTGTGCTTGGAGATTGCGGGATGCCTCATTAGGGTTTTTGTGAATACTCAAACAGGCTGTATCATCGGCAAATGCAGAAGTGTGTATGTTATTGCTCACAGGCATATCGCAAGTATATATTAGATACAAGACTGGCCCCAGAATACTACCCTGTGGCACACCAGAAGATATAGACTCGGGCACATTCATGAAGTCTCCTTCCACAACGGTAAATTTCCTATCAACAATATAACTTTCCAAAAGCTTTTCTATGTTTATTGGTAGGTATGTCTTCAATTTTAAAACTAGGCCTTCGTGCCATACTTTATCAAATGCCTGAGAAACATCAATAAAAAGGGCAGAACAATACTTTTTTTCTTCAAATGTCCTCCTTAAATTCTTATGAATTGAATTAGGCTACTGTTCGTAACGCTTTTTAAGCCAAATTACATGTGATAATTACAACTTGAACCAATCTATGCGTTTGCTCAATATTGCTATGCTGACTTCTAAAGCCAAATTGATGGTCCGGGATGCACCCACTATCAGCTAAAATTGTGGACAATTTAGTCATGAGCAGCTTTTCGAAAAGCTTTGAAATTGTTGATAGTAAGCTTAGAGGCCTATATGACTCAGCCTTGGTAAGATCTTTGCCTGGCTTTGGAATCATTTTAATCTTGGCAAGTTTCCAGTTATGTGGAAAATACTGCATTCGTAAAATTGCATTAAAAATAAATAGCAAGATTCTTATTGCAATATGAGGCAAGCTCATCAGCATCTTGTTACTAATGCCATCAATACCTGGAGCTTTCTTCGGGTCGAGTTCAGCAACTATTTTTTGTAGTTCACGCATCTTAAACCTTAAGGGACGAGGGGGTAGAGATACTACACTCGGTAATCCGGCAGCACCCGTACATGAATTGGGAGTGAATACAGATTTTAAATGCTCAGAAAATAAGTTACCTTTCTCACTATCGCTTCTTGCCCACCAGTACGCAGTGGTGATTTGAGATCAACGGGTCGTTTAAGATTTCTAGTAGCGCGCCATAAAGAGTAATTAGATGTTGACGTTACATCAAGACCTTCTAAATAATTGTCCAGTAATGCAGTCTTTTCCGACGATAGCAGCTCTTTGAGTCGTTTAGTACATTCTTGAAGTCTGATTTTATTTAGGGGTGATCGGTGTTGTTGCCATTCTCTTCTAGCTTTCCTTTTTTCACATACAAGACGTTCAATTTCCGTAGAATAAATTCTATTAAAGCCAGTCTGCGGATAGGAAGTAGTGGCATGTTCAGCAGCCTGTTTAATATATTCGTTAAGTTTGGCAATATTAAATTCAATATCATCAGGTGATCTAAGCTGAATGTTTTCTACGCAGTGACTACTAATATATTTTTTGAATCCTAGCCAGTTGACCCTATTAATCGTTTTCGCATATGAGTTAGTTAAATCACTCCTTAGTGGGTTGAAAATTGTAACTATTGTGGGAGAGTGATCGGAGGACAGATCTAGAGAGCCCTCTACGTGAATTAAGTCCCTATGGATATTTTTCGTGACGCCAAAATCTATAACATCTGGAATTTTTCTTACGTCAGTAGGCCAGTAAGTAGGCTCCCCACTCGAAATGACATCTAAGCCCATTTTTGAAATTGTATTAAACAACGCTCTACATCTAGGTGTAACAAGACGCGAGCCCCAGTACGTATGTTTTGCATTGTAGTCACCAGCTGCCACGAAACAAGATCCAAGCGATTTGTAGAACTTCTCATACTGATCTTCGGTAACTGAAAATCTGGGAGGTGAGTAAATTGATGATATCACGAAGTTCGCACAAAAATTTTCTACGAAAATATTCGTAGCTTGCATATATTCTTCACTAACGTTCTCAAGGATATAGTGCTTGAGTCTTGACTTAATTAGAATTGCTGATCCACCGCATGCTCTCCCTCTCGGGTCCTTTGAATCATATAGAGTGTAACCATTTATTTTAAAGCAGCTTCTCGAAGTCAAGTGAGTCTCAGAGACCATCATTATATCAATATTTTTTTCCGTGAGGAAGTGCTCAAGTTCATTTTTATGTTTGCGAATGCCGTTTGCGTTCCAAAAACATAGTTTTAACGTGTTCATGGTTTGTTGACTAATGCTTGAAGCAGAGTATTCTGCATTCTCAGCATTTCTTGCATCATGCTAATCATATTTGTTGTAAAGTTGTTTATAGTTAGCACCAGATTCTCAATAGTAGCTTCAAGACGACTAAAGTTAAGGCTAGAGTTTGCATTTGTTGAATTACTTGGCGGTGAAACATTTTGTGTGGGAATAGAACTAGTCTTAGCAGCATCGGCATACGATACACGTGAAGTAACTAGTTGGCTAGTTTGAGGAAGAGTGGCGGAGTAAGCATTTGCTGATTGAACTGGAGCTAATTTAGGTTTTTGACCCATAGCCTGTTTAACGAAAGAATATACAGGGCATCCTCTGTAGTTAGCGGTGTGATTACCTCCACAATTACTGAATTTTTTTCTGCTTGTACTTTTGGCTTGGTACAGTTAGCAGTACCATGCAATTCACCGCAGATAACACAAACTGTAGGTAATTTACAGTAAGTTTTTGTGTGGCCATATTCTTGGCAATTATGGCACTGTACGGGACCTGAACGCTTACGTGGCTCTTCAACTGTGATTTTTCGGTGTAAAAGGTATTTTAGACTATAAATTGGGTGCGTCTCGTTTTTTTTTAACTGTATATCATTCGGCTCCAGTTCAACACGAAATAGAGGCTGGGGAATTTTCTCTCTATTGATTATATTGGTAACATTTTTTACCTTAAATCCTTGTTCGATAAGTGCACATTTTACTTCTTCGGGCTCAACATATGAATATATGCCCTTTAATACTATTTGTAGGCCTTTAGCACTTTTAAGTTGATATGTGTAAAAATTTGTTTTATTTTTTTCAAACTCACTAACAATTTTTCGGAAATCTTTTTCATCATATATTTGGATTTTAGTTTCATCAATATTACCTCGTTTAATTGGAATGATGTGAAAAGTATTTTCACCAATGGTCGACAGTAGATTTTTTAGAAGCGCGTTAGAATTTTTTTCTCTCAGATAAATAGGTGGTGGCTTAAAAGACTTGCGATGATGCAGCTGGCTTGTCGTTTTTGTCTTGCAATAATGAAAAACGATTTTGATGATTGATAGAAGATGTGCTGTTATCCCTAGACATCTTTGGGGCGGATCCAATTTTAGTAGAATTTGGGCTTCGCCCGCGCTTTAAAATAGTTATATATCTGTCCATTCCTACTTGTACCTTTGGTTTTGAACTACTGTTATCTTCAGTGACAACTTGTTTAAGTGATGACCACGACCCCGAAGCGGATGATATCGCTGAGTTAAATGTAGAACGATTCACTAGTTGGCATTGGACAAAGCGAAGTTGATCGCTGACGAAACTGCGGTTTTGCCGTTAGAAAAAGTCTATCAGATTTTTTATTTTTATTAAGAGCTTCAGAACTCACAGCAAGTCTATTATCACATTTTTTATTTTTATTGTTATCATTATGAGCATCAAAACTCACAGTAAAATAGGCATTTCTGCCGTTAGAACTCACTTCACTATTTTTTTCCTTTGGGGTACTCATAAAGAGTATTCCTCAAGGGTACTTTGTATGTTTTTTTGTTTACGGTTTTTTTTTGTTTTTGTTATTTCTATATATAAAAATATTATCAAAGCAAAAAAAATGCTTATTTATCAAAGTTAATATGTACTACGAATATTTTTTGTATGATTTTTTTTTTGTTTAGTTTGTATGTAAGAAAAATTCCGCTATTACGTCTGTTCACTATGAAGGTACAACGAGATTTGATAAGATATTCAATCGAAATAAATTTTGTATAATCACCTTATTTGTTAGCTATAAGTAGCAGTGCTGGCAGAAAAATGTTGACTCTTGTCCCCAATTTAAAACGTCATGTCCCCAAAAAATCCCCATTTCAAAGGAAAAATCCTAGCTTTTGTCCCCAAAAATATATCATTCATAAAAAACGATTTTAAAGTCGTATGCGCAGAGATGCGAAATAAGATTTACAAAATGCACAAAGTTACAAGAAAAATTTTACCGAATTTCAAAATACAATAACAACTCAACATGTCAGAGTTTCATTTTCCACAAAAGTATTAATACTTGTATTATAGTGTGAAACGGCCTTTAGTGGTGTCGTTGATGTTGATATTTGGTATAACAAAACATTATTTAAAGGCTTACCTCTTGTAGTTGTTAATGGTTTTCAAACTAATATTTTGGGCTGCAACTGGTTTGATCCACTAGGAATAAGCATTCAAGGCGTTCATGTTATCGAAGAATTAAATTACATTAAAACTGTTTTAGCAAAATTTGATCATCTATTTTCGAAAGAGCTTGGTAAATTTACTGATAAACCGGTTTCATTGCATTTAAAAGAAAATGTTCAACCAATTAGACTTCCCGCTCGGCGTATTCCAATGGCACTTCGAGGTCGAGTAGAGGCTGAGCTTAATCGATTGTGCAATCAGGGTATTCTAGAACCGGCTGAGTATTCCGACTGGGCAACACCGATCGTTCCAGTTCCTAAAAGCGATGGTATTATCAGAATTTGTGGTGACTATAAGTCAACACTCAATAAGGCACTTTTATCACACAATTTTCAAATTCCTCCTATTAGATCCCTGCTTTCATCAATTGAAGGTGGGAAAATACCAACCTACCAACAAGGCATACCAACAACTTGTAGTTGATGAAAATTCTGCTTTATTGCAGACAATAATAACACATAGAGGCGCGTTTAAAGTAAAGCGACTTCAATTTGGTATTTCTTCAGCCCCAGGCATTTTTCAACATTTTATCGAAACCCTCTTAAGAAATATTCCTGGCGTTTTGCCTGATTTTGACGATGTTGTAGTAATGGGTAAAACTGAATCAGAACTTGCTGATCGTTTGAATAAAGTTTTGAAGCGTTTTGATGAAGCAGGTCTTCGCTTAAAAAGAGAAAAATGCAGTTTTGGAGTAAATACAATCAATTTTTTAGGGTTTAAAATTGATAGTCTTGGTATTAGGCCATCACCTGAGAAAATGAAATCAATTCACAATGCACCCGCACCCACAGGCAAAAAGCAGCTTCAAGCTTCTATTGGGCTTTTAAATTTTTATCGTTCTTGCCAAATAAGTCAACAATAGCAGAACCTCTGCATCGCCTTTTATATAAAAATCGTCAGTGGCTTTGGGAAAAAAAGCATGAGGTAGCTTTTCGTAATTTAAAAAACTTATTTATTCAAGGACCTTATCGAAGACGGAGCGAAATTATGCACAAATTGATCGATAAGCAACCGCTGTGATAGCAGGTGTGAAAAAATTTCCCGACTATTTGCAGGGCAGAACATTTACCTTGGTGACTGATCACCGTCCACATCTGGGAATTTTTTGTACGGCAAAACCAACTCCAGCTATACTTCGGACTGTTATGCTTCGCCGATGTATTTTTCTTAATGCCTACAATTTTGACCTCGTCTATAGAGAAGGCAAGAAAATGGGCAACGCTGACTGTTTAAGCCGCCTACCAGACGAAACGGAGCAGAATTTCGAAACAAAAGAAGATGAAATTCTAATGATTGAGCTAGCCAGCACTGAAGTTGTCAACGCCAAAAATGTGGCCAAACAAACGGCAAAATATTCACTCCTCACTAAAGTTCTCAGGTGGGCGTTAAGGAGGTGGCCAAAGTATATTTCTCGCGATGATCAAGCATATCCCTATTTTATGCGCCGTAACGAGATTACTTCACTCAATGGATGCCTGTTGTGGGTAATGTCAAGAGACTCGCCATGAAAAGGCCCAAGCACCAGTTCGTACATGGGAAAATCCTCAAACCGCATGGTCGCGCCTACATATATATTTTGCCAGGCCATTTCAAGGTAAATTGTTTTTCCTAGTGGTTGATTCCTATTCCAAATGGTTGGAAGTACACATCGTCAAATCCACGTCAACACAATGTGCAATTAAATCATTGCGTTCACTTTTTGCAACGCATTGCCTACCTGACGTCATCGTCTCGGATAATGGAACATCGTTTACGTCAGCCGAATTCCAATGTTTCATGGAAAAC
Source organism: Tachina lurida (assembly GCA_944452675.1). NCBI lineage: Eukaryota > Metazoa > Arthropoda > Insecta > Diptera > Tachinidae > Tachina > Tachina lurida. The sequence continues at coordinate 53,268,378 of OX101753.1, forward strand.
AATTTGATACGCCACGTAAGATGTGCTCCGCTCCATCCATCGTCCAACGGACAGGCTGAACGCATGCTGCAGACAACGAAAAATTATTTAAAAAAAAAATTCCAGCTGATTCAAATATTGAATTAGAACTTATTCGTTTTGTGTTTAATCAGCACATAAGCCTGCATGCTTCGACAGGGCGTTCACCTGCTGGGCTTCTGTTTAATCGACAGCTCAAAAGTTACTTTGACAAAGTGCATCCACATGAATTGTGAAATACTGTCGAAAATTTACCTACCAAGGAATTCTTTAAAGAAGGAGACCTTGTGTGGATTCGCAATTACGCATCAGGTCCAAAGTGGATACCGGCTCATATACAATCGCAAACTGGACCATTGTCTTACAAAGCGCGTCTTCAAGATAATCATATACTAAAGCGTCATTTACACCAAACTCGCAATCGAATTTCTACTATGAACTGTGAGCTGGATTTTCCAACAAACTGCAATGATGCCACCGCTGAATTAACTGTGGATAAAATAATAACGTCCGATGAGGAATCTGAAAGCGATGTTGAATATTTGTCGCTGTCATCACCAGTGCAGACACCGCCAAACGCATCAACAAGCACGTCATCGAGGTCTCCACAATCACCGTCTTGTAGTCACCAGCCTGCAACTAACATAAGATCTCCACCTGCTGAACCTACACCACGTCGTTCAAAACGCCACAGAATTAATTATATTAATTAATTTTGTAAAGCGATTTATTTGATTAAATCTGTACGGATTTAATAATAATAAAACGTGCTTAGAGAAGTTATTTGACTTGAATTTTTTTTTTTTTTATTTTTGGCTCTGACTTTTTTTAATTGTTAGTACATAACTTCTTCATTATTTAACCAAAATCAGTTTTTGTTGTTTTTGAAAGAAAACTTTATTACAATTCATATGAAAAAATTTTTTTTTGTTATCGCAAAAATTGTAGCAAGGAATAATTTTGCAATTTGGGTTTCTGAAAATTATGAGAAAATTGTGTATATTTTGTGAAAAAAAGTATTCTTAATTTTTTTTGGAATATTTAAAAAAAATATTAACTATTTGATAAAAACTTTTATTGTTTCTGAGAGAAGAGATATTAAGAAAGACTGTGAATTAAATTTTAGAGAGTTTTGATGGTGCACCCTACATCCAGCATTGGTCGAAAATTAGCTTTTTTTTTTTTTGCAAAAAATCTAATTTTTGGATGTGGCAAAAAAATTGCATGCTCGTTTTTGTAAATTTTTTGGTTTTTTATTATAAATAAAGTTGTTGTAAGTAATCTGTAAGGAACTCTTGACATCTTACACATAAATGTAGGCAGGAGAGGAGATTTTCTAAAAATGCTAAAAAAATTTTAACACAATTTTTCCCAATAAAAAAAAAGTTCTATAAAATTATATATTTGGAAACATTTTAATTTAGTTCAATAGTACACACTTAGCTTTGTAAATCGTAAAAAAATTATTCTCATACCTTCAATACAATCCAATTTTGATTAAAAAATTAAACTTTCTAAATTTTTTATTTTTGCCTAAATTATTGATCTCATTTTCTTTACTTCAAATGTTCTTTAATTTTTTCTGTGTTATCACAATAGAAGACATAATTGTCTATTCAACGGTATATAATTTGTATACCTTTGTCATTAATTCAGTCTTAAAATTTAAACACAAATATAACACCTCAGGTGAAAATTTACGTGTTTTTTCTGCTATTCAAACAAACCCACATTTTGTATGACATCTTCAAGGTGTATTCTTAATTTTTTTGTAATTAATTACTTTTATTTGGCTCAAATATATAAAAATTAATATACATAGACAGTATATATACCCACAAGGGCAAAGGCACCTGCGCGCACACCCCTATTATGGGAATGTTTTTACCTAATATTTATATCGTTTTTGTATCCGTTGCTTGTAAAATACATACCTATAGATTTAAGTTCCGATGGGTTCAATGTTATTATTTCACTTATAGCTATCATGGAGATAAAAATTAAAAATAAATCGCTCTACAAATTGATATGGGAAAACCTCACTGATGGGACTACTCGGTCGGACAAGGTTGACCAAATGTTGTACATATTAACTACGACATATGATTTATCGGCAAACACCGATTGAAATTGAAAATTTTTTTAATATATGTGACTCGCAAAATAGAAAGGGACATAAGGGTAAAAACCGGTTTTGTTCAGGAGAGCCATTTTAAAGCCATTTTATAATTCTTTTAAATCGTGAATATCACTCTGTTAGTACGAACATTTTTTTACATAACCTTAGAATCGTCGACTTCAATTTCATAAAACGCGCATATCTCTGGGAGGGAACACTTTTGGGGCATGGGATCTGTCTCATTCGATGCTCAGATGTTGTCCACATCAAAAAAAAAGTGAAAATTGATTTTTTACCCTTAGGTCCCTTTCTCTATGCGCAGTCACATATTCATAATGTGAACAAAGCGTAAGAAATATTTCTTATGGGTCCTCAGCTTTCTGCTGCTTATCATTTATTTCTTTCATCAGTGTTTTTTTCATATATTTGTGTTACAATATGTTTTTGTGAGAAAAAACACATACAAACAGTTCCTAAGCAGCAATACAATAAGCAATTGTTATCTGTTTTAATTGTATTGCCATTTCGAAAAGCAAACACACACAAAAACTGTTACACAAGTTCTCTCGCTCTCACCACAATTACATGGTACATACTAGGAATGTTCGCATTCGCTTTCGCATTCGCAAATAATTCGCTTACTTTTGCTATTTGCATTCGCTAAAATATATGCGAATATTTCAAGCGAATACTAAAGACAAAAAAATTTTGTACTTTTACGAAAATAGTTTACGATGAACGAACGTCAAAAAGACGAAATTTATTTTATATAAAGCTTTAAGATTTTAGCAGAAAACTTTTCTATAAATAAGTATTAAAATGATACCAAAATCCAGCAGAGTTTGGAAATATTTTTCAGTTTTGTAAAAGAAAAGACAGTGTTTGATTTGTGTGAAAATATTTTCTTCTTAAGACTGAACAGGCTAGTCTTTTGAACACCATTCATTACTTCTTACAACAAATTTCAAATCCAAACAATATTAACTAGTCGTTGTTTGTTGTATATTCCACGCGAAACAAGTGCCACATATTATTTCTCATGAAAACTTAAAATGTTGAAGATATATTTCATATGTTTTTCCCAAAATGAACAGAGTACTATTTCTGCAAGATTTTTTCAGGTTAAGTTCGTTCCAAGTTTTCTTCATATGTATGTATTTTGACAGCATTTCACATTAAATGTTGAACAGTGTAAATTTATTTTTAATCCTTATCTATACTTACTCTTGTATAAATTTATTTTCATGTGATATTTTTACGAATTGTAATATTTGCATTCGCTTTCGCTTTCGCAAAAATTAAAATGTATTATTCGCTTTCGCATTCGCTAAACTGGTATTCGTTACATCCCTAATACATACCATGGTGTATGTGGCTTGTCTACAGCGATGCCAACTATTTATAATCCAAACGCGCTATCCCCCTTCGCAAAACGCGCTAGAACGCGCTAAGTTACAGCATTGTTAACTATTTATAGCCAAAACGCGATATTTTCCCACGCGCTAAATTAGATTTTAATAAAAGTCGATGTATGTATTCTATGATTTTCATTAATGACAACGTATATTATATATTTCTAATTTCGCGTTTATGATAACAAGTTCTTATATTTTTAATGCTTTTTAGAGTTCGAGGAAATTTTTGAAAAATATGGACGCATGTACATACATAATTTTTTTTCTCAAACAAGAACACAACTTCCACCTTTTTTAAAATAACCTTGAAAAATAACTTTTTTTTACTCTACTGAAAGAATTTGATTTTGGACATTCGTATTAATAAATACAATGAATTTTTTTAGTAGCTCTTTTTCAGATTTTACAATATGGCTTCTTCGAAATTATATCCTAAATAACGAAAATTATTTAATACAAAATCAGAACCGCCTTCCAAATAATCGAAATCCTTAGTTTTTCTTTTCATTTTACTTGTCAAACTTTGTAAAATACGTTTTTAATTCTAACCACATTTGATTGATTTTTTTTTGCGTCAGCTGCATCATTAACTAATTCAAAAATTTTTATCAGAGTTTTTGATACTAAAAAATTTTAAAATATATACAAAAAAAGTTAAAAAATATTGAACTGAAATGACTTTGTTTAAAACGCGCTAACTTAGCGCCTTTTTTATTAAACGCGCTAAGATGGAAAAAAGCGCGTTTGGCATAGTTAAAACGCGCTAATTCTAGCGCGAAGTGATGGTACTTATACAATTCGGACATTTAATTGCAAATTTTCATTGAAAAGTGCAATGTATGTAACATTTTTCCTAGCAAAGAAAAATCCATAAGATATATTCACTCGTTTGCGCATGTCGAGTCGAATATTCGCTACGACAGTTTTGTCCTAGAATAAAGAAAACTTGTACACGGTTCCTTTAATCTATAACGTCTCGTAGACGCATAATCGACTCGACATATGCAATACAGGTGATTATGTACATATATACCATATAATATTATCTACCCAGTAAAAAAAGACACTCCAAAAAAGTCATGAAAATGTACAGTTTGCGATCTGGAAGTAGTGCAAATTTCGATCCGATGTAATGATTTTTACATAGGGTTGTCATTGCAAGAAGTTCTCTTTTTCGCTGCCTGGTCACCGAATTGGAAGCGATTTTAAGAAAAATGTCCTTTTTTGTGTTCTATGATAATATTTTCATCTAGGAAAAATTGCTAATAGTTACCTATTTTAACAATTAGTTTCTTTTATGAGACATTATTAGATTTAATTGAAACATTATTAGATTTAATTGAACTATAGTGAATTTTTAATCAGAAATAATTTCTTAATCAGGCTTGAGTTCAGTAATTTCAATTCTTATGAATGAAATATTTTTATTAATTAATGTGAGTATCTAAAGAATAGAAGAAAAATTAAACTAGACACTATTAACTGGGGGAAATACCGATATTTTTCTGTGCAGCCACGCACTTCATCAGCACCCATGTCTATCTACTGGGGTAGAGATTATTATTAACATCAGCTATTAAACTTAAATTTCTATGAAATGGAATATGAGAATTGATTGTGTATACAATTTTTTATTAGTTTCTTTTTATAGGAATTTAAACGCGAAACAGTAATTTAATGTAAATTTAAGCAAATAACTTTAAAATTTTAGACCAAAAATAGTTCATAAGTTTCTTAAAAAAAAACGATTTTTTAAAAATTCTGGTGAGTAATTTCTAAAACTAGAGAGGAATTACAAGGTTTTGTATGACTAAAATAAACTTCTACTTGGTTTTCTGCTAACTATCGGCAAATTAAAAATATCAATTTTTTGGAAGCAATGAAAATGTACTTCCTTTAGAATGACTTCCAATTTTTTTTACTGAGTACTAAAATATTTATGCAAAGCAAATTTTTTATTTTAAATTTTTATAACAGGAGTTTCTAAAAATTTTTGATGTAGAAGATGACAGTAAAAAACATTATGTTTGGAAAAAACGGGATTCAGATAATCCCGGGTTTTAATATTAAAAAATCCCGGGCTCCGGGATTTGAATAGTCCCGAAAATCCCGGGATTTCCCGTTTATCATTTCTAGTTGCGATTCAAATGCTTTTTTAAGTACAACAAGAGTAGATGCTTAATCTTCTCTATATATAAAAATAAGTTGTCCTATGTTCGTGATTTTAAAACTCGAGAACCACTCAACCGATTTTCAAACGAGTACATGCGTTGAAAAGGTATACTTTCACTGATGGTTTATAAAAAAAACATCGAAAAATTTCTACGAATATGCGTTATAGGCGCACTTTTATGATAGTGTGTTTTCCTTATATAAAATGTATTTTTTTTTTCATGAGAATTACATTTTGTCGGTATAAGCCTCTGCTTACTCGCGTCATTTGATTTATTTAATTTCTGTGTGTTTATTGCCACCAAATACATCTTTAACGGCATTTTTTAAATTGTGCCAAGAAGATTCATTTGCAAGAACATTGCTTTATGCTCAGGTTCCATCATATTATACTTGGAATGCATCAAAAAAGGAATTTCAACGTCGAAAGCAAAGCAAACCTGTTCAAGGTCATCCAAATGTGTTTGAAACTGATGCTTCAGGTCGAATTTACACAGTTCACCTAAATAATGATGATTGTTTTTTTACGTTTGCTTTTGATAAATGTTTATGGTCCAACATCATTTAATTATTTGAGAACACTTGATGGACAATTATGCGCCACTTACCGTGAAGCATGTCAAAAACTGGGATTGGTGCAGCATGATACACATTGGGAAAATACATTAACTGATGCATCGGTATCAGCATATCCACAACAAATTAGAATTTTATTTTCTATCATTATCTCAACGTGCAATCCGGCTAATCCATCTGCTTTATGAATGAAATTTCGAGATTGCATGAGGGAAGATATTTTACATCGAATACGCACCTTAAATATTAATGCTCAATTGAATTATACAGAAGAAATGTATAATGAGGCATTGATATTGATTGAGGATATGTGTTCAGGAATGGCGAGTAAAGCTTTGTTGGCTCAGTTAGGTATGCCATCACCAAATCGTTCAAGAAATGATATTTTTAATCAAGATTTGCTTCGAAAACAGAATTACGATCCAAATGTGCTGACAAATTATGTTCAAGAAAATATTCCTAAATTAAATCAACAGCAAAAATTAGCTTATGAAAAAATTATGCAAGAAATTGATAATGGTAATGGTGGGATGTACTTTTTGGATGCACCTGGTGGTACTGGCAAAACTTTTTTGATAACTTTAATTTTAGCAACTGTACGAGCACGTGGTAAAATTGCTTTGGAACTTGCATCTTCTGGAATTGCAGCCACTTTATTGGATGGTGGTAGGACAGCGCATTCAGCGCTAAAATTGCCTTTGAATATGACGATAAATGAAGCACCATCATGCAATTTATCAAAAATCTCTGGCATGGCTTAAGGTTTGAAACAATTTGATATTTTGTTGTGGGATGAATGCACAATGGTACACAAGAAATCAATTGAAGCTTTGGATCGAACAATGAGAGATTTCCGTGGAAATCAAAATTTATTTGGTGGTGCTTTAATATTGTTAGCAGGATACTTCAGACAAACACTACCTGTTATCTCAAAATCAACACCAGCTGATGAAATAAATGCACGTTTGTAGCTATCAAATCTATGGAGATACGTTAAAACGTTAAGACTCACCACTAGAGTTTTTCTTTTCCCGGACTTTTTCATTTCCCGGGAAAACTGGAAAGATTTTTCGGTTTCCCGGGAAATCCCGGGAATACAAAACAATACAAAATATGTTTAAATTTACCGCCTGGCCCAAGATGTCACTAGACATCGTTCGATCGACAACTTGTATTGCAAACAACAATAACTTTAGAAAATTTGTTGTTGTTTTCAATTCAAGTTGTCGATCGAACGATTTCTCGTGACATCGTGGGCCAGGCCGTTAATTTTTTTCAACAAAAACAAATTATAATTCATGAGATCGATTAAATAATAACGTTTTATACACATTTGGTTTAAGGCTAGTACATTTAAATAAAGAAGGGCGTGTTCTATTTTAGATTAATTCACTTTATTTAAATTACTAATAACCAATTAACAAAAAATAAAAATAAATTTAATTTGTACTCAAAAATATGTTTGCGTGTTGCTTTTTACAAAAGGTAAGAAAAACTGTGTAGAGAAACGTTTTGTCTCTTAACGTTGTAGAAAACTATATAGTCGCAGTACTGAGTACTTGGGTATTTGGTACTAAGCAAGGATGCCACAGGATTCCCCCGCCGGAGGAGGCTCACCTGAACCTTAAGGGAAGGTTAATTCGTCTACCACTTGTCGTTGTCTTAGGCTGATGTACTTCTGGTGCGAGATTGACCGAGGTGCTGTTAGATGTTGTTTCTACCGTGTTACTATTTTGATTTGAACTATGAGATAAATCGTAAGGTAGGGTATTAGTTTCATTTGATGGAACAGGTACTTGTGTAGCTGATGAATATTCGTTGAGATCGTTTTTTGATATGAATGCTAGTTTTAGCCGGTCTATACTAATGTTGGTTTTTCGTCCTCGAATTTGAACATTGAAAAATTTGTTTGATCGCTTTAATATTGCGAATGGACCATCGTAAGGATGAGTGAGGGATGGTCTCACGGAGTCGTTGCGAACGAAGACATGTGTTGAGCTGTGGAGGTCTTTTTGGACGAACTGTTGTGGGATCGTATGATGAGCTGTGTCGGTCGGCTTAAGTTTCTGGATACTTGTTCGAAATTCGGAAATGAAGTCATTCGTTGAAACAGGTATCTTGGCTTGTTGAAAAAATTCACCGGGGACTGTTAGCGTTGTGCCGTAAACTAGTTCGGCTGGTGAGGCGTTGAGGTCTGGTTTGAACACAACTCGCAGTCCTAGCAGAATCATTGGTAGGTGATGGACCCATTTTGCTGTGTTATGGCATAAAATGGCTGTTTTTAGTGTGCGGTGCCACCTCTCAATAATGCCGTTTGATTGCGGGTGGTATGAGGTCGTACGAAGGTGTGTTGCGCCAATTGTTTTGGTCAATTCTGCAAAGACTGACGATTCGAATTGACGACCACGATCAGATGTTATTGTAGTAGGGACGCCAAACGACTGTTTCGGCTGACATGTCAGGTATGGGGATAGCCTCCGGCCAGCGAGTAAAACGGTCGATAATTGTAAGACAATATTGTTGCCCCTCACATAATGGAAATGGACCAACAATGTCTATGTTTATATGCGTGAAGCGTTCTCTAGGAGGCTCGTACTTGGCAGGTATAGAGCGAGTATGCCGTTGGATTTTGGACCTTTGGCACTGAAGACAATTTCGCACAAATATTGCGGTGTCCTTTCTTACGCCTGGCCAACAAAATCTACTCGTAACCATCTTAGTTGTAGCTCGGACACCGGGGTGAGCTAAGTTGTGTATAACTGTAAGCACCTTGTGTCGGAACGCTACTGGTACGTAAGGCCGGATACGTGACGTCATTGTATCGCATACTAGTTGGTAGTCACAACCTGGAATTGAAAAATGTTTCAGTTTCAGTGAATTATTCGGCTTATCTGGATTTTTGAGCATTTCTTGCAGTTTTTTGTCATTATTTTGAGCTGCTGCTATAAGGGAATAGTCCACGACGGTGTTGATGTAATCGATGCGAGAAAGTGCGTCAGCTGTTGCGTTTTCTGAGCCGGGCACATGACGAATGTCGGTTGTAAATTGGCTTATGAAGTCCAGTTGTCGGATCCTTCGCGGCGAAGCTTTTTCGAGCTTTTGTCGGAATCCAAAAATTAGTGGTCGATGGTCTGTAACAATGTAGCATTTACGTCCTTCAATCATATATCGAAAGTGGCTCACAGCTTGGTAGATGGCTGTAAGCTCCCGATCATATGTGGAGTATTTTTGTTGGGTACTCGTTAATTTTTTTGAGTAGAACGCTAATGGCTGTAAGTAGCCATTGGTTTTTTGATGTAGTGCTGCTCCAACAGCTGTGTCAGAGGCGTCAGCAATAATTGCCAATTCGGCCTCGGCTGAGGGGTGTGCTAGCAGTGTTACGTTTGCCAGTTCGCTTTTGCAACGTTCGAAGGCTGTTTCAGCATCCGGATTCCATTTTAAAGGCGTTCGGTCGTTTTTATTATTTCCAATAATTAATTTTTGTAACTGCATCTGATAAGAGGCGGCGTGTGGCAAGAATCTTCTCTAAAAGTTCAACATGGCGATGAATCTTTTTAATTCTTGAGCCACTCTTGGCTTTGGAAAATCCCGCACAGCGCCGACTTTTTCCGGTAACGGTCGAATACCATCTGCGTTTACTAGATGACCGAGAAACGTTATCTCACTTTTGCCGAATTCGCATTTTTTTAAGTTGATGGCAAGATTATTTTCGCGAAGTCTACGAAAGACTTCGGCGAGATCGCGGCGATGCTGCTGGAGCGAAGACGATGCGACGCAGATATCATCGATGTACGGGAAAACAAAATTCAAACCTCGTAGCACTTTGTCGTCGATAAGTCGTTGAAACGTTTGTGCAGCGTTGCACAGGCCAAAGGTCATGAATTTAAATTCGTACAAGCCGAATGGGGTGCTAATGGCCGTTTTGGGGATATCATCAGCGTGTATCGGTACCTGGTGAAAAGCTTTTTGGAGGTCAATTTTAGAAAATATTTTCTTACCTTGCAAAATGGCTGTAAAATCTGTCAAATACGGCAAGGGGTACCTATCGGGTAGCGTCTGTGCGTTTAGGGCTCGATAATCGCCACATGGCCTCCAGGTTCCATCGCTCTTCTTTACCAGGTGCAGTGGGCTGGACCAGTTGCTATCCGATGGTTGACAAATTCCAGTTTTTATCAAAAAGTCAAATTCAGTTTTAGCAGCTGCCAGCTTTTCCGGTGAAAGGCGACGAGGTCGGCAAAAAACGTCAGCCTGTGTCTCGATTCAATGTGTGATAGAAGATTGAGTCTTTGAGCCTTGTGGTGAAAGTTTGGTAATTTCTGGAAATTGTTTTATTATATCGGCAAAAGTGTCCTTTTCGTCAAAAGTTTTAATAACGGCTGCTGTGCTATATGTCGATGGCGAGAGGCGTGTTGTGAGGCCCGAGGCGTTATCAATAAGACGATTACGGCGTAAATCGATTAGTAGGTCATAGTGTTTTATGAAGTCGGAGCCTATTATTGGTGAAGTCACATCTGCAATCACAAAAGACCAGTAGAAGTCTCGTTGCAGCCCAAAGTCTTACTTTATGCGTTTCTCCCCTATTACTTTAATAGGAGAGCCGTTTGCGGCGTATAGCGTGACTGCGGTGGGACGGACGTCAAGAGATCGTAAAGTTAACGGCAGGACGGAAACATCAGCTCCACTGTCGATTAAAAAAGTTTTTGTTGTATACTTGTCTTCAACTTGCAAGCGAAAAATTTCGCACCCGGTGGTGAATGTTTCGCTTTCATCCTCCATCGGCCTGTCGAGTCAATTTGCAGACTGTGTATTTGAAGTAAGTGCGTTCACACGACGCTGTCTGTGTCTACAAGGACTGCGACATTTTTGCGCATTTCGACCATATTTCTTGTGGTACCAGCACTCAAAACCAGTTGATTCAATATTGTAAGTTGGACGACTTTTTGAACGATTACGTTGTGCAGTTCGAGCACGTGATCGTGAACGCATGGACAATTTTTCGAATTTTTTACCTAAGTCACTGACAGCAGCTCGTAGCTCGTTTATTTCCTGCGTAGGTTGTGAGTGAACTCGATGAATTTGAGTCGGAGTCATGGCGTCAAGAACTGAATCAGCGATTTTGGTAAATTCAGTAGGAGAACCTGTCGAGGCAGCTACCACCGGTTGCACCAGCTCGGGCAAGCGTTTCGTCCAAAGGCCTTTTAAGGCCGCGTCTCCAATCGTGCTTCCGGCAACACGCTTCATTTCGAAGTACAATTCGGACGGTTTTTTATCTTCTAGGGGAAGTTCCGACAAGAGACGATTGAGGCGACGCTGTTCACTGTCTGCAAAATGTTCTGTAATCTTCACCTTTATGTAATCGTACCTTTCTGACTGTGGTAGCGTTGCGTTTACATCAGACAATTGTGAAATCACGTTTAGGTCCAATGCCGCTAGTACAGTTGCCGTTTTTTGTCTATCCGCTGTTATGCCCGATGCGGTAAACCAGAAGTCCATGGTCGTGAACCATGCCTCAATATTGCAGCTGGACATCTGAGGGACTGGCAATCTTGCGTACACGGCGGAAACGTTTCCGGCGGACTCGTGTGAAATTTCATTATCGTTTGTGCACTGTACGGTTTTTTCGTCGGTAGCCATTTTTTGCGAATGAAATGTTACGCGCTTCTTGCTCTAATTAAAGAAAAGATGGCTGAAAACTGCGCTTTCACTTTTTTGTGCTGTAAGACAAAATGGCCGAAGTTATATTTTTTTGCAGAAAATTCCGCACGCTATTGTCGACGAAATATTTTTAATACACGGGGTCACCAATTTGGTTTAAGGCTAGTACATTTAAATAAAGAAGGGCGTGTTCTATTTTAGATTAATTCACTTTATTTAAATTACTAATAACCAATTAACAAAAAATAAAAATAAATTTAATTTGTACTCAAAAATGTGTTTGCGTGTTGCTTTTTACAAAAGGTAAAAAAACTGTGTAGAGAAACGTTTTGTCTCTTAATGTTGTAGAAAACTATATAATCGCAGTACTGAGTACTTGGGTATTTGGTACTAAGCAAGGATGCCACACACACATTAGTCAAAAAATAATACCGTTTTCGTCCTTTATATAATAGTAATACATAGATACCAATACAATAAAAAAGAAATTGTACCAGTATTATTAAAAAAAAATATTACAAAATATCGCCCTTATGAAAAAATCATTGTTAAATTTAAAGTTGGTTTAACAAACGAATTTTGTATGGCAAAACCAGTTTTAACGCATGCTTTAACTTTAACAATCGTTTTTATATCAGGGCATATATCTTTGGAAATAGGACTTTAGTACAGAATAAGCTGTTAATGTTGTTAACCGTACTATTTACCAAATAGAATCTGTAATTATTTGTATTTTTTTTTATTTCCTTGCTAATTTCTGTTTTTACTTTTATGAATTGTTGTAGAATTAAATTTTGAACGTCGCGTTCTGCTTTTTCCAAATAAAGTCATCTAAGTCTCAGAACGCATGCGTGCCAGATGTAAACTCGGTCTTAGTTGTTGTAAAGCTTTAGCTATTGTGATATTGGCATCACCTTATTATTGCACCATCGCATTCATAAAGTGAATAACGACACTTATCAAGGAATGTGTAAATACAAATTAAGTTGCCATAACAAAATCAAAAAAAATCCCGGGAATTCCCGCACAAATTTCCCGGGATTTCTTTCCCGGAAAATGTGCGGGATCCCGGAAAAAATTCCTTATGAAAAACACTACTCACCACCAATGTTCGTGTGCAATTGCAAAATGATCCATCACCTGTAACATTTTCAAAGCAATTGCTTTTAATGGGTGATGGCAAAATGCCAATTGATAATGATGGTTTCATTACAATTCCGAGAGACTTTTGCGTATTCACACAATCAAAAGAAGAACTAATTGAAAAAGTCTTCCCAAATATACAACAGCAATACAAAAATCATGCTTAATTGAGTGAAAGAGCTATATGGCAGGAAAAAATAAGGATGTAAATGATATTTGAATTTTATCATTCAATCTCAAATAGATGGTGAATTGATTACATATATATTTGTTGATACTGTGAAGAATCAAGAAGACATAGTACATTACCCCAACTGAATTTTAATCGATTTCAATTTCAACGATTACAGTTTCCCGTGCGTTTGGCTTTTGCAATGACTATTAACAAAGCTCAAGGCCAGTCGTTGCAAGTTTGCACAATAAATTTAGAATTTCCTGTATTTTCACACGGTCAACTGTATGTTGCATGTTCACGTGTTGGGAAGCCGTCGTCTTTATTAATTTTTTGTGAAAATGGCAATACAAAAATGTCGTTTACAACCAAGGTCTGCAATAATTTTTTTTTTACTTTTGATGTTCGCACTTTAAAAAATTTATAATATTTTGCACTTCTTTTTCAGAAAAATGTCTATTCTTTCTAGAAAATTTAATGTTTAATACAAAGACGTAAACGTATGTTATTGTATTGTCTAGCAACGCGGGCAGGGTTACTCTAGTAACTTATATCAATTTTTTGAGTCGCGAGTACGAGTACATATTTTTCGAAATATTTGCCATTTACAGTACTAAAATGCGTTTTTAATTCTAACCATAGCCAAGGGAATTTTATTTGCAACATCTGAATCATTAACGAATTTAAAGAAAAATTTAAAATTTGGATATTAGAAAATTTTTAAATGTATACAAAAAAAGTAAAAGGATATTTGTTTAAACCAAAACGCTATTCTTATATATATTTGATAGTTTGTAAAATTTCCCCTATTCAATTGAATAGTACTCAGTCAAGGTCCAAATTTATTCCTCCTTTAATCATTCTTGATTTTTCGGAGTGTTTTCTTGGACTTTGACTAGTAAAATATCTAACGTTTTGGTTTATTCGTTCGTTCGGTACTTTGATATCTTTTTTTTTGTGCTTACTAAATCACTTTTTTGTTGTGAGCCTTGAACAAGATTTATCATGTCTTCCCGCAAAGCGAAAATAAAGTATCCTTTATTTTACATTATTTAAACAATTTTTTTTTATTTTCCTCCATCTTTGCACGCAAACATATTATTGAACTGAAATTATATTTTTGACTTTAATCACAACGCGCTAATTTAGCGCTTTTTTAATTAAACGCGCTAAGACGAAAAAAAGCGCGTTTGGCATAGTTAAAACGCGCTAAAACTAGCGCGAAAGGAGCTAAATTAGGATCGCTGCTTATAAGTATACAAATGCAACCCTTTAGTAGGAATGGCTCATATACATACATAGATTCATACATACATACATACATACTAGGGATGTAACGAATTTTCGCATTCGCATTCGCAAATTATTCGCTCACTTTTGCTATTCGCATTCGCTTTTGCATTCGCTAAAATGTATGCGAATATTTCAAGCGAATACTAGCGACAAAAAAAATTGTATTTCTTTTATGAAAATAGTTTGCGATTGACAAACGTCAAAAAAACCAGGGAGTCTAGTCTGTAATTCGATACGAAAGGAAGTGCTTTCGAATTTGCATGTAATTAACATACAAATTCGAAAGTAATTTCTTTCGTTTCGAATTACAGAGTAGAACCCCAGAACTACTTTTGCAAGATTTTTACTGGAAAAACTCATTCCAAGTTTTCTTAATATGTATTTTGACAGCATTTCACATGAAATGTTGAATAGAGTACCAGGCTTTAGGGCCAAACTAGGAATGGGTTGATTGCCTAACATTTTGTAAACTTATTATATTATTATTATACTTACTCTTATATAAATTTATTTGCATGTGATATTTTAACGAATTGTAATATTTGCATTTGCTTTCGCATTCGCATTTGCTTTCGCAAAAACTAAAATGTAATATTCGCATTCGCTAAACTGGTATTCGTTACTCCCTAATACATACATATCGATGGCTTAATATAAAAAGGGCCTAACTCAATTTTTTTCGAATTCGTGTTTTTAATGTTTTCTGGGCGACAACGTTTAATTACATCCTCCTTGAAGATCTTAGTACATAAGGCCGTATTTCTGCATGTAAATGCTTTGGTTTTTCTTCAGTTTTTTGCTTCTGTAAAATATGGAAAATTCGAGTTAGGCCTTTTTATATTATAGCCATCGATATGTGCATAAAAACAATTTGTGCAGAATAAGAAGGTTAGTACCAAGGTACATTCACAAGGTAGTAGCGGAAATTCAGCAGAGATATTTTTTTTTAAATTAAAGTTCATCCGAAACTTCAAAAATTTAAAAAAAACTATTAAAAAATTGTGAAAAGTGCTAAACGTTGCAAATTTTGTTAGTGGTAGCTGCCGTGGAGAAATATTTTCAAATTTATGTGAATAATTTTTATTATTATTATGTTAAACAAATTATATTTTTGAAATTTTTGATGAACTACAACCCATGTTGTTTTTTTCATTGTTGTATTTTTTCATTGTTTTTGTAATCCTGATATTAGGTTAGGTTAGGTAGCGATGGCAGTCAGAAAGCCGGACTCACTTAGACCGTTTTGGTCCATTGTGATACCACGAGACTCTGCTTATGCGGAGTCCCCACCGGAACTGTATAGACTATATTCAGAAACAATACAGTTTTTGAGATATATGACTTTCAAAAATGTGAAATAAAGCATTTTCATATGTATATGGAAGCCTTTTTTGGTGGTCAAAATTTCGGCCAAAATCGAAATGGTGGGGTTATACGGCCAATTGGGGTCGAAAGCCAAGGCTTCAGCTTCAAATATTTCAGAACTGTATAGACTATATTCAGAAACAATACAGTTTTTGAGATATATGACTTTCAAAAATGTGAAATGTGGACCTTGTGAATGTGCCTTGAATCGCATTGTGTGAACACAGAAGATAGTTCAAAGAAGAAAAGTTTAAGTTGATAAGTTTATCAATAAGACTTGACTGGTGTGAGTCCCAGTTTAGGAATATCAATAAAGTATTTTAATTTATTTTCTTTTTATTACAATAGAATTTCAGTACGGTGGAAAATTATTTGTTAGTTACAATGACCGAATAATTCTTTTCAAATTAAATATTGTTTACAAGAATAGTTTTTTAATTTCAAAAGCCAATATTCAGTCACGTTACTTTCTAATTTATATTTAATTCAGTTGTGTCTATGGTTATTAGAAATTAACGAAATCAATTGTTACTAATTTCTTTTTTTTTTAATACATGATTTTTTATTTATTGTATCTTCATATATGAACTAACAATAAGTATTCAAATCTTAAATATAAAAATATAATTAGGCCCGACCAGTGTCGGACATAAGCTTAGTAGTAGTTATATATAATACATACATAAGTATTTATAATCAAAAGTAAAAAAAAAAATTATAAAAAATAAAAGAATTTTCAGGAAGTCCCATCTGGAGTGCTGTGAATAAGAGCCCTTGTATCCCTCTTTTTTAGGCGGATGTGTCCAGTAAAGTTCAAAATATTACGGGCAAGCGGATTAGGATGTGACTCGAGTTTTGTTAAATATTTGCCAGCGTTTTTTTTTTGCAATTTCTTCAGTCACTAGTGGCATATTTAAGTCACGATGTATATTTGAATTTTTTATGTACCATGGAGCCGATGTTATTAACCGTAAAATTTTGTTTTGCCTTCGTTGGATTCTCTCGACATTAGAAGCTGAAGCAGTACCCCATAGCTGAATTCCGTAGCACCATATAGGTTTTAAGAGCGACTTGTATATTAAAAGTTTACAATCTAGGGTGAGGGTTGAGTTTCTACCAACCAGCCAATGTATCTGAGTTAGTTTAAGTTTCATTTGCGTTAGCTTGGAGTCAATGTGGTATTTCCATGTGAGCCTTCGATCAAGATGTATACCAAGGTATTTCACATGTAAGTTTTGAGGAACAATTTGATTATTGATTGTAACGGGGGAACAACTGTCTTTTCTTAAGGTAAATGTTACCTGAGCACACTTCTGTTCGTTTACCTTTATTCTCCACATGTTTAACCATAGTTCTAGCTGAGTAATATGTTGCTGAAGATATCGGGAAGCCTCGTGTGGGTTTTCGTGCATACTAAGGCAGGCTATATCATCGGCAAACGTAGATGTATGGATATTGCTGCTCAAGGGCATATCACAAGTATAAATCAAATATAAAACTGGCCCCAGTATACTCCCCTGTGGCACACCGGATGAGATTATTTCAGGCGTACTCATAAAGTCTCCTTCCACAACAGTGAACTTCCGGGCAATAATGTAACTTTCCAGCAGATTTAGAATATTTATTGGTAGGTAAGTCTTTAATTTTAAAATTAGGCCTTCATGCCACACTTTATCAAATGCCTGAGAAACGTCAATGAACAGCGCAGAGCAATACTTTTTTTCTTCAAAAGTTTTTCTTATAAATTGAACCAATCTATGAGTTTGTTCAATGGTGCTATGCTGACTTCTAAATCCAAATTGATGATCCGGTATGCACTCATTATCAGTTAGAATTGGGGACAATTTTATCATGAGTAACTTTTCAAAGAGCTTTGACATTGTTGACAGTAAACTTATTGGCCTATATGACTCAGCTTTGGTAAGATCTTTGCCCGGCTTTGGAATCATTTTAACCTTGGCAAGCTTCCAGCTGTTTGGAAAATACTCCAGTCGTAAAATAGCGTTTAAAATGAATAACAGGATTCTAATAGCTATACGAGGCAACTTCATCAACATCTGGTTACTAATTCCATCAATACCCGGGGCTTTTTTCGGGTTGAGTTCTGCAATTATTTTTTGTACATCACGCGTCTTAAATTTTATTGGTCGAGGGGGTAGCGCTACTACATTTGGCAAATCAACAGCACCAGAACACGTGTTTGGGGTGAATACGGATTTTAAATGCTCACCAAATATTTTACCTTTTTCAGTATCGCTTCTTGCCCAGCCTCCTGTATATGTGCGCAGAGGTGGTTTAAACTCAACTGGTGTTTTAAGCTTTCTAGCAGCGCGCCACAAAGAGTAATTAGATGCTGGTGTGACATCAAGACCTTCCAAATAATTTTTAAGAGATGCAGTTTATTCAAATGCAAGCAACTCTTGGAGTCGTTTAGTACACTCTTTAAATCTGATTTTAAGTTGGGGTGATCTGCGCTGTTGCCATTCTCTTCTAGCTCTTCTTTTTTCACTTACGAGACGTTCAATATCCGTAGAATAAATTTTATTTATCCTAGTCTGCGGATGGGCGGTAGTGGCATGTTCAGCAGCCTGTTTAATATTTTCATTAAGGATGGCAATGTTAGATTCAATATCATCATGTGTTCTTAGCGTAATATTTTCCGTGCAATGACTACTAAGATATTTTTTAAATCGCAGCCAATTAACACGATTTATCAAATTCGCATATGGGTGAGGTAAATCACTTCCTAACGGGCTACAAATTGTAACGATCGTGGGAGAGTGATCGGACGAGAGATCTAGAGAAGCTTCAATTTGAATTAAATCCCTAGGGATATTTTTCATAACGCCAAAATCTATTACATCCGGAATTTTACGTATGTCAGTAGGCCAATAAGTGGTCTCCCCACTCGAAATGACATCCAAGCCCATTTTGGAAATTGTATTGAACAACGCTCGACCTCTGGGTGTAATAAGACGCCAGCTGCTACGAAACAAGGGCCCAGAGATTTGTAAAAATCCTCAGTAATTGTGAATCTAGGAGGAGAGTAAATTGATGATATGACAAAATTAGTGCAAAAATTTTCGACACAAATATTCGTTGCTTGTAAATGTTCTTCACAAATGTTGTCAATAAAATTATGCTTGAGTCTTGACTTTATTAAAATTGCTGATCAACCGCATGCTCTTCCTCTCGGGTCCTTTGAATCATATAAGGTGTAGCCATAAATTTTAAAAAGGCTTCTCGAAGTCAAATGAGTCTCAGAGACCAACATTATGTCAATATTTTTTTCCGTGAGGAAGTGCTCAAGTTCATTTTTATGTTGGCGAATGCCGTTTGCGTTCCAGAAACATATTTTTAACGTGTTCATGGTTTGTTAACTAAAGCTTGAAGCAATGTATTCTGCATTCGCAGCATTTCTTGCATCATGCTAGTCATATTTGTTGTAAAATTATTTATAGTTTGCACCAGATTATCAATAGTAGCTTCAAGGCGATTGAAATTAAAGTTCGAGTTTGTATTTGTTGAATTATTTGGTGGTGAAACATTTTGTGTATGAATAGAATTTGTCTTAGCAGCATCGGCATACGATACACGGGAACTAACTGGTTGGCTCACTTGCGCAATAGTGGCTGATAAAGCGTTTGTTGATTGGGCTGGGGCCAATTTAAGTGTTTGCCTCATAGTCTGTTTGACGAAAGAGTACACAGGACAACCTCTGTAGTTAGCGGTGTGATTTTCTCCACAATTAGTAAATTTTTTGCCACTTTGATCTTTTGGTTTATTGCAACTAGCAGTGCCGTGTAATTCGCCGCACACAACACAAACAGTAGGTAATTTGCAGTAAGTTTTAGTATGTCCATATTCTTGACAATTATGGCACTGTACGGGTCCTGAACGCTTGTGTGGTTCTTCAACGGTTATTTTTCGATACAAGAGATATCTTAAATTATATATTGGATGTGTCTAATTTTTTTTTCAATTTTATATCATTTGGCTCAAGTTCAACGCGAAATAGAGGTTGAGGGATCTTTTGCCTATTTATTATGTTAGATACATTTTTTACTTTAAAACCCTGGAGGACGAGAGCATCTTTTACTTCTTCAGGAGCAACATAGGAATCTATACCCTTCAACACAATCTGCAGACATTTAGCACTCTTGAACTGATATGTGTAGAAATTTGTTTTACTTTTTTCAAATTCAGAAACCATTTTGCGAAAATCTTTTTCTTCATATATTTGAATTTTCGTTTCATCAATATTACCACGTTTTATTGGAACAATGTGAAATTTATTCTCACCAATGACCGAAATTAATTTTTTAATAAGAGCGTTTGAGTTTTTTTCTCTTAAATAGATTGGTGGCGGCTTTGAGGTTTTATTCGCAGATTCAGCGGGTTTGTCATTGTCATCTTGCAATATTTTAAAACGGTTTTGCCGATTAGTAGAGGATGCGCTGTTATCCCTAGACATCTTTGGAGCAGATGCAATTTTAGTAGAATTTGGGCTTCGCCCGCGCTTTAAAATTGTAATGTATCTGTCCATTCCAACTTGGACCTTGGGTTTTGGGCTGCTCTTATCTTCAGTGACAACTTGTTTAAGTGATGACCACGAGCCCGAAGCGGATGATATCGCTGAGTTAAATGTAGAAGTACTAGGCAATAATGTCAACGATTCACTAGTTGGCATTGGACAAAGCGAAGTTGATCGCTGACGAAACTGTGGTTTTGCCGTTAGAAAAAGTCTATTATCAGATTTTTGATTTTTATTAAGAGCTTCAGAACTCACAGCAAGTCTATTATCAGATAATTTATTTTTATTGTTATCATTATGAGCATCAAAACTCACAGTAAAATAGGCATTTCTGCCGTTAGAACTCACTTCACTATTTATTTTCCTTTGGGGTACTCATATAGAGTATTCCTCAAGGGTACTTTGTATGTTTTTTTGTTTTTGTTATTTCTATATGTAAAAATATTAGCAAAGCCAAAAAAAAAAGCTTATTTATCAAAATTAATATGTACTACGAATATTTTTTGTATGATTTTTTTTGTTTAGTTTGTATGTAAGAAAAATTCCGCTATTACGTCTGTTCACTATGAAGGTACAACGAGAATCGTTTTTACTAATAAAACTATAAAACTATTGTGAGAATTCTATTTGTATTGTAATTATGGTTTTTTGTCTATAAATATAAAAAAATCGTACATTTAATTGATAATTATAATTGATAGCAAATATGGAACATTGGAATACATAAGTAAATATTTGTTGCTCCAACAGATTTTTAACCAATCTGTTCTCTCTGTGTATACATAATGTGTATAAATAAATTATAAAACAATAACCTATCAACTGATCTAATATTATTGCTTATTTTAGATTTATGTAGCACTGAAAACATACCAGAAGTGGAAATTTTTTCCTTGATTGAAGAACAAATTCCGAAATATAAAGTGCGGTCTGACTTTCTCACCCAGTTTGCTGGATATTCAAACCAAGATTGGTTTGTACCGGCGCCAGCATTGGAAATTCCGCCTGAAGGCTTGGGCTTAACGAAGGAACAAACTCGAGAAACGCTGAACTATTTTCGTAAGTATTTCAGTATTTATGCATAATTAGGATTTTAATTACGAGTATATTTTTACTCAGGCAATAAGTCGAAGGAGAAGAAATAATTCCTTTAATTATTTAAAAACGTCTATAAATTTGATTTTAATTTACTAATTTTCGTGACTGTTTCGAGATAATTTTTAGCTTTCATGGCCAAGGGTTTTCCGCAAAAAAAAAATAAAATTTTATTCAATTGGTAACGCTATTCATTGAGAACGGTCGGACAGATTTGTGGCTAGTCTTCTTGTGAAGAAAATAATTTTATTTTATATTTGTAAATCAGATTAAAAAGTTGTCAAAAATTATTCAAAGATTCGTTCTACGTAAATTTTTATTTATCACTCTCTTGTACAGAAAGTTTAGTGCGTCAAATTTGATGAATTTTCATGAAAAAAATGCAAAATGTAAATTACACATTACACTTATCCCTCGATTTATACGATATTTTTTTTACACGATTTCACTTTTACACCATTATTTTGGTTTTCGTGTAAATTGAGAGATATATGAAATACCTCGATTTACCCGATTTTTTATGTGTTTTATTGAATATTGTTACGTTTTTTTATTCTCTGTTAAAAACGCTTTTTCGTAGATTCGAAGATTTGCAATAAATAAAAGACCCCAGTGTACTAATTAGGGTTAAGAATGATACAATCTTTATTTACTATAAATACCACTTATACTAATCTAATTCAAGAGCTTAAATACAAACACATAGATACTTCAATATTCACAACTGGTTACCACTACACCTTCTTTGCTGTTGTATATACACGTCTTAGACCACTGGCTGCGCTAGTGTTGACACAATTCTGCTTTCTCTGTTGCTCGTCACACGCAAGACTCACTCTGCCGACACTTCCAGTTGATACACCAATAACAACTCTATGGCAGACTCTCACAGTTGATACACTAATCAGGACTCGCTGGCTTCACTTACACGTCTATCAGCTTCCACTGCTCCCTTACTCTTTACTCAAGGGACTCCACAATAACTCAAATCACGACAGACTCTAACTGTCACTATAGACTGTACTATAGTCTCTTCAATTTCCAACTCACGTATTGTAAAGCACAGACTCAAATATCAACTCACTGTTGTATCACAAATCACGGACTGCGCACAACTTAATTGTCAACTCACTTGATTAACAACAGACTTCTTATTAGCAACTGCACTTATTCGCAACTGAGCTTCTCCGCAACTGACTTATTCCCAACTAACTTTTGATCGCGACTGAACTGCTGTTGGATGCGTCAACCCCTTTTTATACTTCGCACAACAACCACTAGAATTTTCATGCAAAGTCTAGACCGAATCATCATTATCTTCAATGTTGTTTACAAAGCGCGTAATTAAGTTGGTGTGGTAACTATGTACATACGTGTGTATATGCATACATCATTAAGTGGTTGTTTACTTTTATTTCTGCCTTTAGTTGGAATTGTCAGGCATGTATGTATGTATGCATGTATCTATGTATACCTTCTTAATAAGCAGACCCTTGTAGTTGTTGTTGCTTGTTTACGTTTAATCACGTATGTATGTGCTACGCATGTGTATATACTTGTTTGCTATAGTGCTTGTATGTGAATACGAGTGTACGTTTAGTTATCTATTTAAATACTTCTGGATGTTTCTTTATATTAGCCCTGTTCGAATATTCTTGCGTAACACTTATATTAACCCGACGGCCATTTCCGTAACACTGCCGCCCACTTAAGCCTATTCGTCCCGAATAGGCACATCATCGCCTTTCTTTTTCTTCGTTTTCTATACGCCTTGTAGTTACGTTGGAGACGACTACCTCTTCCATATTTGTTGGCTTTAGTTCTGGCTCTGCCTCGGCTTTCAACTGGGACTTGTGTTACTATGCGCTGGAGATTACTACTTTGTTGACATTTGCGGCCCTTGGTACTGACTCTGCTTCGTATTTCCACTACAGCTTGCCTTGCCGTATGCTGGAGATGAAACCTTCTTTGACACTTGCAACCCTTGATACTGAATCTGCTTCGTATTTCCTCTACAGTTTGCCGTAGTTTACGCTTTAGGTGACAACTTCTTCCACATTTGTGGTATTTGGCTCTGACTCTATTTGGTCTCTCAACTAGAGCTTGCCTTGCCATACTCTGGAGATGACTACTCCTTTCACATTTATGGCCTTTGGCTTTGACTAGAGCTTGCCTTACCATTCCACATTTATGGTCCTTGGCTCCGACTCTACCTTCTCCCTTGACTAGAGCTTGCCTTACCATTCCACATTTATGGTCCTTGGCTCCGACTCTACCTTGTCCCTTGACTAGAGCTTGCCTTACCATTCCACATTTATGGCCTTTGGCTGCGACTCTACCTTGTCCCTTGACTAGAGTTGGCCTTACCACACGCTTGAAGCTCTGTATAGAAGTTGTCTTCTTCTTCCTTACTGCTTTTATGCTGCTCGCTTTGTATACTGTAGCATTTTCTTTACCTTGAACAAATGAGACCATTTCAAAGATAGCTATTCCCGCTGTGTCACACACCACTGGACTATCATCTAGGTCACGAGCTTCATTTGCTTTGCTGGAAACTTCTGGCAAATTTTGCTCACGTCCAACTTGTCGACACTGACCACTGTTGATTTCATCTTCAACTTTCTGTTTTTCGTCAGCGCCTTCCTCTGTGCCAGAAATGTCTTCGTTGACACTGTTTCTCAAGTCAAAAATCTCTTCGTCCGATTTACTGACTTGCATTTCTGCACCATCTGTCCGTCTGTTTACGGCTTCAGCAATTTCCTGGGGTTTCTCATAGATTGCTTCAGACGATTCTTGAACGTTCACCATAATCTTCGCCTTCCATTTGTCAAGTGTGTCATTTGTGGCCTTAACTTCAGCTAGAACTCTCTCGTTGTTGGCTTTAGAATTTTCGTAGATTGCCTCCACTTCGCTCATCATAGCAGCGAACATTGCGCTAATGTCTGTACTGTGTGCTGCTGCACGAGTACATACCTCAATTTCTTTTTCATCGAACTCATAGCTTTCTATGTCGATGTTGCGCCGCTGAAACTCTTGCAGTAATCTCTCCTGTAGTATTACCTTGTCACCAGTTGTCGACAGTTTCCGCTTACTCAATTCTTCCTTGAGTTGCTCCACCTTAAGCTCTTGATATTTCATTTTCCTCAAAACCAATTGCTGCTACGTTTAACCTTTTCAAACGTATGTGGTTTTATTCACGTTTAACCTTTTCAAACGTGTGAGGTTGTCCTTTTCGTATCACTCTTACTTTACGTTTAACCTTTTTTAAACGTGCCGCTTTTATTTGCAAATCCCACTTCTGACACCAAATGTTACGTTTTTATTCTCTGTTAAAAACGCTTTTCCGTAGATTCGTAGATTTGCAATAAATAAAAGACCCCAGTGTACTAATTAGGGTTAAGAATGATACAATCTTTATTTACTATAAATACCACTTATACTAATCTAATTCAAGAGCTTAAATACAAACACATAGATACTTCAATATTCACAACTGGTTACCACTACACCTTCTTTGCTGTTGTATATACACGTCTTAGACCACTGGCTGCGCTAGTGTTGACACAATTCTGCTTTCTCTGTTGCTCGTCACACGCACGACTCACTCTGCCGACACTTCCAGTTGATACACCAATAACAACTCTATGGCAGACTCTCACAGTTGATACACTAATCAGGACTCGCTGGCTTCACTTACACGTCTATCAGCTTCCACTGCTCCCTTACTCTTTACTCAAGGGACACCACAATAACTCAAATCACGACAGACTCTAACTGTCACTATAGACTGTACTATAGTCTCTTCAATTTCCAACTCACGTATTGTAAAGCACAGACTCAAATATCAACTCACTGTTGTATCACAAATCACGGACTGCGCACAACTTAATTGTCAACTCACTTGATTAACAACAGACTTCTTATTAGCAACTGCACTTATTCGCAACTGAGCTTCTCCGCAACTGACTTATTCCCAACTAACTTTTGATCGCGACTGAACTGCTGTTGGATGCGTCAACCCCTTTTTATACTTCGCACAACAACCACTAGAATTTTCATGCAAAGTCTAGACCGAATCATCATTATCTTCAATGTTGTTTACAAAGCGCGTAATTAAGTTGGTGTGGTAACTATGTACATACGTGTGTATATGCATACATCATTAAGTGGTTGTTTACTTTTATTTCTGCCTATAGTTGGATTTGTCAGGCATGTATGTATGTATGCATGTAGCTATGTCTATCTTCATAACAAGCAGAAGCTTGTAGTTGTTGTTGGTTGTTTACGTTTAATCACGTATGTATGTGCGACGCATGTGCATATAGTTGTTTGCTATAGTGCTTGTATGTGAATACGAGTGTACGTTTAGTTATCTATTTAAATACTTCTGGATGTTTCTTTATATTAGCCCTGTTCGAATATTCTTGCGTAACACTTATATTAACCCGACGGCCATTTCCGTAACAATATTTTATGAAAAACATTAATTTTGTTTTTGTTTTTACGAGTATGAATATCATTTATTTTGTTTAATGAATAAAGGTTTATTTTTATGTGTTTTGAGTAAACGTTTCTGATATTTTAAAAACTAAGTTGAAATACATATGTATATAATATCTTAACAAAATCAATTTTTCATTCTCGTTGTACCTTCATAGTGAACAGACGTAATAGCGGAATTTTTCTTATATACAAACTAAACAAAAAAAAAAGCATACAAAAAATATTCGTAGTACATATTAACTTTGATAAATAAGCTTATTTTTTGCTTTGATAATATTTTTACATATAGAAATAACAAAAATAAAAAAAACCGTAAACAAAAAAACATACAAAGTACCCTCGAGGAATACTCTTTATGAGTACCCCAGAGGAAAAAAATAGTGAAGTGAGTTCTAACGGCAGAAATGCCTATTTTACTGTGAGTTTTGATGCTCATAATGATAACAATAAAAATAAAAAATCTGATAATAGACTTGCTGTGAGTTCTGAAGCTCTTAATAAAAATCAAAAATCTGATAATAGACTTTTTCTAACGGCAAAACCACAGTTTCGTCAGCGATCAACTTCGCTTTGTCCAATACCAACTAGTGAATCGTTGACATTATTGCCTAGTACTTCTACATTTAACTCAGCGATATCATCCGCTTCGGGCTCGTGGTCAACAATTAAACAAGTTGTTACTGAAGACAACAGTAGTACAAAACCAAAGGTACAAGTAGGAATGGACAGATATATAACCATTTTAAAGCGCGGGCGAAGCCCAAATTCTACTAAAATTGGATCCGCCCCAAAGATGTCTAGGGATAACAGCACATCTTCTATCAATCGTCAAAATCGTTTTTCATTATTGCAAGACAAAAACGACAAGCCCGCTGCATCATCGCAAAAGTCTTTTAAGCCACCACCTATTTATCTGAGAGAAAAAAATTCAAACGCGCTTCTAAAAAATCTACTGTCGACCATTGGTGAAAATACTTTTCACATCATTCCAATTAAACGAGGTAATATTGATGAAACTAAAATCCAAATATATGATGAAAAAGATTTCCGAAAAATTGTTAGTGAGTTTGAAAAAAATAAAACAAATTTTTATACATATCAACTTAAGAGTGCTAAAGGCCTACAAATAGTATTAAAGGGCATAGATTCATATGTTGAGCCTGAAGAAGTAAAATGTGCACTTATCGAACAAGGATTTAAAGTAAAAATTGTTACCAATATAATCAATAGAGAGAAGATTCCCCAGCCTCTATTTCGTGTTGAACTGGAGCCGAATGATATACAGTTAAAGAAAAATGAGACGCACCCAATTTATAGTCTAAAATACCTTTTACACCGAAAAATCACAGTTGAAGAGCCACGTAAGCGTTCAGGTCCCGTACAGTGCCATAATTGCCAAGAATATGGCCACACAAAAACCTACTGCAAATTACCTACAGTTTGTGTTATCTGCGGTGAATTGCATGGTACTGCTAACTGTACCAAGCCAAAAGTACAAGCTGAAAAAAAATGCAGTAATTGTGGAGAAAATCACACCGCTAATTACAGAGGATGCCGTGTATATTCTCTCGTTAAACAGGCTATGGGTCAAAAATCTAAATTAGCTCCAGTTCAATCAGCAAATGCTTACTCCGCCACTCTTCCTCAAACTAGCCAACTAGTTAATTCACGTGTATCGTATGCCGATGCTGCTAAGACTAGTTCTACTCCCACACAAAATGTTCCACCGCCAAGTAATTCAACGAATGCAAACTCTAGCTTTAACTTTAGTCGTCTTGAAGCTACTATTAAGAATCTGGTGCTAACTATAAACAACTTTACAACAAATATGATTAGCATGATGCAAGAAATGCTGAGAATGCAGAATACTCTGCTTCAAGTATTAGTCAACAAACTATGAACACGTTAAAACTATGTTTCTGGAACGCAAACGGCATTCGCCAATATAAAAATGAACTTGAGCACTTCCTCACGGAAAAAAATATTGATATAATGATGGTCTCTGAGACTCACTTGACTTCGAGAAGCTGCTTTAAAATAAATGGTTACACTCTATATGATTCAAAGGACCCGAGAGGGAGAGCATGCGGTGGATCAGCAATTCTAATTAAGTCAAGACTCAAGCACTATATCCTTGAGAACGTTAGTGAAGAATATATGCAAGCTACGAATATTTTCGTAGAAAATTTTTGTGCGAACTTCGTGATATCATCAATTTACTCACCTCCCAGATTTTCAGTTACCGAAGATCAGTATGAGAAGTTCTACAAATCGCTTGGATCTTGTTTCGTGGCAGCTGGTGACTACAATGCAAAAGATACGTACTGGGGCTCGCGTCTTGTTACACCTAGAGGTAGAGCGTTGTTTAATACAATTTCAAAAATGGGCTTAGATGTCATTTCGAGTGGGGAGCCTACTTACTGGCCTACTGACGTAAGAAAAATTCCAGATGTTATAGATTTTGGCGTCACGAAAAATATCCATAGGGACTTAATTCACGTAGAGGGCTCTGTAGATCTGTCCTCCGATCACTCTCCCACAATAGTTACAATTTTCAACCCACTAAGGAGTGATTTAACTAACTCATATGCGAAAACGATTAACAGGGTCAACTGGCTAGGATTCAAAAAATATATTAGTAGTCACTGCGTAGAAAACATTCAGCTAAGATCACCTGATGATATTGAATTTAATATTGCCAATCTTAACGAATACATTAAACAGGCTGCTGAACATGCCACTACTTCCTATCCACAGACTGGCTTTAATAGAATTTATTCTACGGAAATTGAACGTCTTGTATGTGAAAAAAGGAGAGCTAGAAGAGAATGGCAACAACACCGATCACCCCTAAATAAAATCAGACTTAAAGAATGTACTAAACGACTCAAAGAGCTGCTATCGTCGGAAAAGACTGCATTACTGGAAAAGTATTTAGAAGGTCTTGATGTAACGTCAACATCTAATTACTCTTTATGGCGCGCTACTAGAAATCTTAAAAGACCCGTTGATCTCAAATCACCATTGCGTACTTCGACTGGAGGCTAGGCAAGAAGCGATAGTGAGAAAGGTAACTTATTTTCTGAGCATTTAAAATCTGTATTCACTCCCAATTCATGTACGGGTGCTGCCGATTTACCGAGTGTAGTCTCTCTACCTCCTCGTCCCTTAAGGTTTAAGATGCGTGAACTACAAAAAATAGTTGCTGAACTCGACCCTAAGAAAGCTCCAGGTATTGATGGCATTAGTAACAAGATGCTGATGAGCTTGCCTCATATTGCAATAAGAATCTTGCTATTTATTTTTAATGCAATTTTACGAATGCAGTATTTTCCACATAACTGGAAACTTGCCAAGATTAAAATGATTCCAAAGCCAGGCAAAGATGTTACCAAGGCTGAGTCATATAGGCCTATAAGCTTACTTTCAACAATTTCAAAGCTTTTCGAAAAGCTGCTCATGACTAAATTGTCCACAATTTTAGCTGATACTGGGTGCATCCCGGACCATCAATTTGGCTTTAGAAGTCAGCATAGCACTATTGAGCAAACGCATAGATTGGTTCAAGTTTTAAGGAGGACATTTGAAGAAAAAAAGTATTGTTCTGCCCTTTTTATTGATGTTTCTCAGGCATTTGATAAAGTATGGCACGAAGGCCTGGTTTTAAAACTGAAGACATACCTACCAATAAACATACAAAAGCTTTTGGAAAGTTATATCCTTGATAGGAAATTTACTGTTGTGGAAGGAGACTTCATGAGTGTACCCGAGTCTATATCTTCTGGTGTGCCACAGGGTAGTATTCTGGGGCCAGTCTTGTATCTAATTTATACTTGTGATATGCCTGTGAGCAATAACATCCCGCAATCTCCAAGCACACATTACCCAGCTTGAATATGGTTGAACTTATGGAGAATTAAAGTCAATGAACAAAAGTGTGTTCATATAACGTTTACCCTAAGAAAAGATACCTGTTCCCCCATTCGAATCAACAATCAAAATATTCCTCAACATTCTCAAGTCAAATACCTTGGCATACACCTTGATCGAATGCTTACATGGAAATATCATATTGACTCTAAGTTAACCCAAATGAAACTTAAATTGACTCAAATATATTGGTTAATTGGCAGAAATTCAACACTGGGCACTGCTTCAGCTTCAAATGTCGAGAGAATCCAACGAAGGCAAAACAAAATTTTACGTTTGATAACATCTGCTCCATGGTACGTTAAAAATTCAAATATTCATCGTGATTTAAATATGCCACTAGTGAGTGAAGAAATTGCAAAATACGCAGGCAAATATTTAACTAAACTCGAGTCACATCCTAATCCGCTTGCCCGTAATATTTTGAGCTTTACTGGACACATCCGCTTAAAAAAAAGGGACACAAGGGCTCTTATACCCAACACTCCAGATGGGACTGCCTAAAAATACTTTTTTTTTATTATCACTGCTTATGTATTATTTATAACTATCACTAAGCTTATGTCCGATATTGGTCGGGCCTAATAATTATATTTAGATTTAAGATTTGATTACTTATTGTTAGTTCATTTTTGAAGATACAATAAATAAATATGTATATAAAAAAAAAAAAAAAAAAAAAAATCAATTTTTTATGCGATTCTGCCTTTATTTTCGATTTACACGATTTTTCGTACAAAAATTTTAAAATTCAATTTACACGACTTTCTCAGGAACGTATCTATCGTGTAAATCGAGGAATAGGGTACACAGAAAATTACAAATTTATTTATTTTTGGAATAAATGGAAATGGAATAGTCAAAATGGATTCTTACTTAACACTTCCACATTCATTGTCTAATTTTTCACTGGAATAAATAGATTACGTATGTATATTTTCTGACTCGTATGTATTCGATATTTTGTATTGAAATCAAAAACAACTTTCATAATTTCCCTGCATTAATAATTCCCTTCAAATTGATGATATTTATATCGTCACCTAAGTTGCAAAATAACGTAACATCACTTTTCATAAGTTTATAGGAGAAGCAAAAAACTGCATAATATGGAAACCAGGGTAGGAAGAGTGCTCGAATTAATTTCTTTCGCAAACGAATTTAATTCGAACGAATTTTATTTTCCATATTGTAAAGAATTATTCTTTTTAATTTGCAAATTTTATTTATAAAACGAACGGAAAAAACCCAAGAATGCAAAATAAAATTCCTCTCGCAAATTTAAAAATAAAATTCGCAAACGAAAAGAAAATAGAATTCGCGATTAAATTAAAAATACAAATAATCCAAAGCAATGACTCTAAATTTTTTAAAAGAGATTTTATTATTAACGACTATAGGTATAGAGCTGAAATTTGGTGTGTAGATTCCTCTTCCGATGTGTAAATCCACTCAGAAGGGATTTTTGGAAATTCAAACGCGAAAAGGGGTAAAAAAGGGTAAAATTGGTATCTTTATATCTAGGAAACTACATTAGATAGACTAAAAATTCTAAAAGCATACGAATGCTGGTAAAAAACAAGCCGACACGTATTTGGTACTTTTCCAATATGTGTACTTTTAGGGGTAAAAAGGGGTAAAAACTGAATGTTGGTACCTTTTTTGCACTCGACATATCTTCAAAATTATTTAACGTAGCAGAAAGCTTTTTGGTGCGTTCCTTTCTTCTGGACAGAATCTTGAATCTTTCTGAAAATTTGCACTTAAAAGGGGTACAATTTTACCCGTTTTCGGTACCTTTATGTTAATGATAATGTACACATATACATATACAGTACTTTTTGGGAAAATCAGTTTTTACAAAAAGGCGCTTTGTGGGAAAAATAATTTTTAGAAAAAGGTACTTTTTGCGAAAGCACTTTTTAGAAAAAGGTACTTTTTAGAAAAAGTTACTTTTTGGGAAAAGCACTTATTAGAAAGAGGCGCTTTGTGGGAAAAATACTTTTTAGAAAAAGGTACTTTTTGGGAAAAGTACTTTTTAGAAAAAGGTACTTTTTAGAAAAAGGTACTTTTTGGGAAAAGCACTTATTAGAAAAAGGCGCTTTGTAGGAAAAGGTACATTTTAGAAACAGGTACTTTTTGGGAAAAGCACTTTTTGGGAAAAGTACTTTTTAGAAAAAAAAGTACCTTTTTCTAAAAAGTACTTTTCCCAAAAAGTACCTTTATCTAAAAAGTATTTTTCCCACAAAGCGCCTTTTTCTAAAAAGTATTTTTCCTACAAAGCGCCTTTTTCTAAAAAGTACTTTTTCTAAAAAATGCTTTTCGCAAAAAGTACCTTTTTCTAAAAAGTATTTGTCCCACAAAGCGCCTTTTTGTAAAAAATGCTTTTCCCAAAAAGTAATTTTTCTAAAAAGTACCTTTTTCTAAAAAGTATTTTTCCCACAAAGCACCTTTTGCCAAAAAGTACCTTTTTCTAAAAAGCCTTATTTTTTAGCAGCATTCATAAGCTTTTAGAACTTTTAGTCTGTCTAATGTAGTTTCCGAGATATAAAGATACCAATTTTACCCGTTTTTACCCCTTGTTACCCCCTTGGCACTTTTTGGGCAGTTCAAAATAACAGAAATTGTATTATCCCAGCTTTTACTGACCGGTAAGAAAACATAGTAAATTATTTTTACATGTATGTATGTATATGTGTACATTATCATTAACATAAAGGTACCGAAAACGGGTAAAATTGTACCCCTTTTAAGTGCAAATTTTCAGAAAGATTCAAGATTCTGTCCAGAAGAAAGGAACGCACCAAAAAGCTTTCTGCTACGTTAAATAATTTTTAAGATATGTCGAGTGCAAAAAAAGGTACCAACATTCAGTTTTTACCCCCTTTTTACCCCTAAAAGTACACATATTGGAAAAGTACCAAATACGTGTCGGCTTATTTTTTGCCAGCATTTGTATGCTTTTAGAATTTTTAGTCTATTTAATGTAGTTTCCGAGATATAAAGATATGTACCAATTTTACCTTTTTTACCCCTTTTCGCGTTTGAATTTCCAAAAATCCCTTCTTAGTGGATTTACACATCGGAAGAGGAATCTACACAGCAAATTTCAGCTCTATAGCTATAGTGGTTTGGGCTAGGCGATGATATGTCAAAAAGAACTCAATTTGCTGCCTAACAAATTTTATAAGAATTATTCTTTTGCATTCGTTCCTTAGAATTATAAAATAAAATTCCGAAAACAAATTTTAAAACGAACGAAAAAAATAAAATAGCATTTGCGAGCAGAATTTTTTCCTACCCTGATGGAAACTATTGGTATACGTGTGTGATTGACATTTTACCACAAACTTATCAATCATAATTTAAAATAAAAATTTATAAAATAAACATGCGTTTGAGAACAAAAAAAAATATTGGTAAAACTCAAGAAATTAAGAGAAAACGTATTTTCTTTACACATTTTATTTCTAAACTTATTTTTTGTTTGTTTTACTTTCTTTTTTTTTCAGAAAAAAGTCAAATTTAAAAAAAATACATATCAGAAAAATGAATAAATTCATTTTTTGTTCATTTGAAAAACTGTCAGCAGTATGAGTTCATTTCAAAATCAAAACCATTTTGATTTTTCATACTACATTGTCTGTGTGACGAATACATTAACAAAAATTGAAAATTTACCAACACATTCTTATCGCATGAGCATGAGCAGTATGTGTGTATGGGCCCCTTTCTACATTTGTATGTATGGCTTACGTTATTCTGAATTGTATCCAGTGATGCCAACTATTTACAACCCAAACGCGCTATTCGCCTTCTCAAAACGCGCTAGAACGCGCTGAGTTACAGCATTGTCAACTATTTATAGCTAAAACGTGCTATTTTTCTTCGCGCTAAATTAAATTTTAATAAAAGTCGATGTACATATGTATTAGTAAATATACTTTTTTTAGCAACTCTTTTTCAGATTTTGCAATATTGCTTCTTCGAAATTATATCCTAAATAACTAAAATAATTTAATACAGAACCAGAATCACCAAATAATCGAAATCCTTAGTTTTTATTTCAATTTTCTTTTACAAACAACAACATTAAAATGTCGAATAGTTTTGCGATTCAAGTGATTTTTGTACTTCAGCTATAATAGATGCTTAAGTTAATAAGTTATATATAATTTTTTGGTCACGAGTACGACTACATATTTATTGTTGTGAAGTTTAAAGATATTTGCCATTTACAGTATTAAAATGCGTTTTTAATTCTAATCACAGGCAAGGGAATTTTATTTGCAACAGCTGAATCATTAACGAAATTAAAAAAAAAAATTTATCAGAGTTTTGGATACTAGAAAACTTGTAAATTTGTACAAAAGAAGGAAAAAATTTAACTTAAATGATGTTACTGACTTTACCCAAAACGCGCTAAGCTAGCGCTTTTTTGATTAAACGCGCTAAGACGAAAATAAGTGCGTTTGGAGTAGTTAAAACGCGCTAAATCTAGCGCGAAACGCGCTAAATTGGCATCGCTGATTGTATCATCAATATCATAGTACCGAAATACTCACTCACCTTCATACATGAAATGTGCGAGAGCGTTTCAAAAATTTTCTGTTTCTCCTTGAACAGAGTGAGAGCACTAAAAAACATTTTGCTTTTTACATTTTCATGTGTGCACTAATTTGTTTTATTTTGTGTTACACACAGCGATGCCAACTATTTGTAACACAAACGCGCTATACACCTTCTCAAAACGCGCTAGAACGCGCTAAGTTACAGCATTATCAACAATTTATAGTAAAAACGCACTATTTTCCTACGCGCTAAATTAAATTTTAATAAAGGTCAATGTATGTATTAGTAAATACAATTAATTTTTTAGTAACTCTTTTGCAGATTTTGCAATATTGCTTCTTCGAAATTATATCCTAAATAACTAAAATCATTTAATACAGAATCACACTCGTCTTCCAAATATTAGAAATTCATCGTTTTTTATTTTAATTTTATTTGTCAAACTTTGTA
Organism: Tachina lurida; assembly: GCA_944452675.1. Classification (NCBI taxonomy): domain Eukaryota; kingdom Metazoa; phylum Arthropoda; class Insecta; order Diptera; family Tachinidae; genus Tachina; species Tachina lurida. The sequence goes on from OX101753.1 coordinate 53,303,390, forward strand.
ACAACTTATATAAATTGTCGACTAGTGTTGAGATTCAAATGCTTTTTGAAGTACAAAAAGAATAGATGCTTAATAAGTTACATACATTTTTTGAGTCACGAGTAACGAGTACATATTTTTAGCTGTGAAAATATTTGCCATTTTCAATATTAAAATGCGTTTTTAATTCTAACCACAGTCAAGGGAATTTTATTTGCAATATCTGAATCATTAACGAATTTAAAGAAAAAATTAAATTTTGGATATTAAAAAATTGTTAAATTTATACAAAAAAAGTAAAAAGATATTGAACTGAAATGATATTTTTGACTTTAATAAAAACGCGCTAATTTATCGCTTTTTTTATTTAACGCGCTAAGACGAAAAAAAGCGCGTTTGGCACAGTTAAAACGCGCTAAAACTAGCGCGAAAGGCGCTAAATTGGCATCGCTGGTTACACACACATGAAAATGAAGGCAAAACTAGGTTTTCATATAAGAGCGTACATGCAGTGTGCAATTTCAAACGCACATTTATGAGTTTTATTCATTTACGAATTATTCATAAATGAGTAAAAATTTGTGCTAAAAAATCTTGGATTTTCTTGTGGTATACAAGCAAAAGGTTTTTTATGTATGTGTGTATGGCTTGTGATTCTATTGTTCATATGACTGGGAGAGTTGCCGATTTGAATATTTTTAGCCGAAATTAATTCTTTATATAAATTTACTGCAAATAAATTGTAAATTTTTACACAGTGTCAGCGCTGCCGATTTGCAAATTCTTAACTCAAATTTAGTGTATATTTATTTATATAAATCATAATAGAATGCGTATCTCAAGGACAACTAAAATATTTTTTACAAACGTTTAATGATGCCGGAGGGAAGAGAAAAGAAAAGAAGCAAATACAAAGAACTTAGCAACAAAATACATAAAGGAGCACATTTCGCATTTCGCACTTCATATGCGATTTGGACTTCATTTCAAAAAGAAAATTCCCAATGACCTAGTTTTTACCAAAAATGATTACCATAAAAAGCAAACAACAAAACATGCATCCTTCTAATAGCGAAACTCAAAAAAATACCTGCGTAACTTCAATATTTTTACAATTGCTTGTGCATATTTTACTAAAAATCACCCCTTTAAACAGGTAGGGCCTGCATTCCGTGTTTTTGTTGTTGTGCAATTATGACTTTGTTTTACCTTTTTTGAATAAGCAATTAAAAAAAATACATTTACGCAAATCAAATAAAACATGCACATACCAAAGGGTTAGCGAATATGACACGATGGATTTTCACGCAATTTGTGTGTTTGAAATAAAAAAAAAAAGTTCAACCCACATTTGTAAATAAGTGATCAATGTGTTTCAATAATAAGAACTTGATATTTATTTAAAGGTAAATTTCTATGTACATCGATGGCTTAATATAAGAAACGCGGAAGTCGAATTATCGATATTTTATAGGAGAAGAAAAAAACTGAGGAGAAACTAAAGCATTTACAAACAGAAATAATTTTTTAAGATGGTATAACTTCTTCATTTTGAACTGTAACGTACTAAGATCTTCAAGGTGGATGCAATTCTATGTTGTCTCCGAGAAAACGTTAAAAACGCGATTTCGAACAATTGGTATACGCCCTTTTTATATTAAGCCATCGATATGTACATAAAACTACATATGTATATGTATATACACATGTATATACATATGTAAGTAGATATTTATTTATTAATTTAAAAATTTACAATTTATTCGCTGAAAATTTTTATAAAGACTTATCCCCATATGCAAAAAATTAACGTGTGCTTGAAGTGTACGTTAAAACAAAATTTCCGGTTTTAACGTAGACTTGAAGCACATGTTAATTTGTTTGCATATGAGGATTAATATACATATGTTTGAAATATCCAAATCGGCAACGCTGATGATCAATAAAAAAACTTTAGAGGCACAATACATAAAAACCATTTGCTTGTATACCACAAGAATATCCAAAATTTTTGTTCAAAAAATTTTACTCATATATGAATAATGCATAAATGAATAAAACTCATATATGAGCAACTCATAAATGTCCACATCATGTGCGCAAAATTAAAAAAAATTATTTGCACACACACGAGTGTTCAATTTTGTTTTGTTTCCAATTACAGCATGAACATGCGTAGAAAAACAAAAAAAGATTTAAGCACTCATGTGCGTTGATTAGCAGATTTTTTTTGTTGCTGCATTTATGAAAATAAACACAACGAAAAATTTTGTGAGTTTTCATTTATGAAGAAACTCATAAATGTGTGTTTTTTGTAGAGCACACATGAATATTTCGGTACTATGATCAATATGCTAAACTATATGAAAAAACGAAAGCTGAAATAAAATTATAGTTTTATTAATAATTGAAAAAATTTTTTGTGTTTTTTACCTTTGCATTTCAAGAAAAACAAAAAAAAAAAAATACATACTTACATATGTACATACACACGCAAACGTTCACTATATATAAAAACTCATAAAACTTAATTCAGCATTTGCTTATAAACCTTTTTGATGCAACTTTTCAATGTTTTTAGGTGTTTAGGATAATTTAATTTTACTTTGTTATTGGTTATTTTTCAACCAGCTGATTGTTTTTCAGCTTGCCCAAACTAGCCCAAAGAAAAATTACGGGCTGTTTCGGGCAAGAAAGAAGACATTACTCTCTCAAAAGCTCTCTTATTTACCCAAACTTTGAGTACGGGAACAGTTTTCGGTAAAGGTGGGATCCTGCGGGCGCCCAATGTGGAGTACGGGATCAAACCTATTATGTTGACAATTCTAATTGAAAAAAAATCTCTATATGTTGCCATTCTTTTTTAATGGCAAGCCTTTGCAAATGCAATCGCTTAAGTTGCTGACTTCCAGAATTTCTGGTGGTCCTTTGTGGAAGAAGCTATATATATTCATCCTTAATATTGGCTTAATATTGGATTATACGCCAAAGCGTACACATTTGATTAATTTCATAATAATTTTTCCTTTTTTCCACTTTTGAAAAAAAGTTTCAGAATGATGGAAATTTCTACTAAACGTAAGATGAAATTAAATTGAATACCCAGCTAGCATTTGGGTGATCATTTTTGGCAGAAATATCTTATATGATTCTCTACAGATCGCTTTTGATGATTAAAAAGTGATTTATCACTTGGGCGATTGAAAGAGGATTCACTTATGATTCATCTATGTATATGATCAAATATGATTTCTTGAAAATAGAGGAACGTCATGCAAACCGCAAAAAGGTGATTTAAATGATTTAATATGAAAATCGCTCAAAAATAATCAGCAAATCGTATCATAACTGATTCTTTGGTATGATTCATCTGTAGGGTACCATTTTCTCACAACGGGAGTATCATTTATGATCGAAAAATTAGCTCATATACGGTTATTTTTCTCGTCAAGCTGATTCGGAAACGATTGGATTATGATACAAAATGCTACCTGGGTATACATACATACCATACATACATTCTAGGGATGCCAATCGGGATCGATTTTTGGAAATCCCGGGATCCCGAAAATCCCGAGATCCCGAAAATCCCGGGATTTTCGGGATCGGGATTACAAAATCCCGAATCCCGCGATTTCGAGATGACGGGATTTTCGAGATTTCGGGATAGAATTTTTTTCGTAAAATAAACTATTTTTTTAAATAAATATTACTTTAATAACAATTTTTTTTTTTAAAGAGAAGTAACACTGAAGCAATTAATGCCTACTACTATTACTAGGTGTTACCTTCTTTAGGAAAGGGATAGTGATAGAGAATACAGGTGGTGAAGGAAGAGATAGAGGAAAGCTTCATTCTTTTTACAACTCTGCTTTTTGTACGTTTTTAATAATAATGCAGTGTTGCAGCGCCTCTGATGTTAAATAGGCGTATTAATATTTTTCAGCTGTAGCCATTTTATTGATTATTTTACTTCGCCGATGATTCTGCTACACAACGAAGGAGGGCTCTCAGATGTTACATTAGGATTAGTATCTGCTGAAGTCGGTATAGTTCAGTGACCAGTGACTATGCCTTCATCACTTGAACTTTCCTACAACAACTAATACAAAGGGACACTAATGCACATCAGAAAAATGCATGGTGTTGTTATTTAATGACTGTTGGGTACAGGGATTGAACCCAGCATCTTCGGTTTTGTAGTCAACGTGCTAACTACTTCAGCCAACGCCATTTAGAAGGTTTTATGTTCATAATTTATCATTCCACAATTGTCTTTAAAGTGAACAATTTTCTAATACGGGTATGAAAATAAAAATCAAAAGAATTTTTCTCATCTATTTTTAAGTTGATTAATCACATTTGATGTTAGAGCATTTATAGTGAAAATAATAACTTAATATATTGTTAATTATATTGTTTTTAATATAAATGTTTTACTATAATCTAAACCAAAACTAATGTATCTCTGGACTTTTAGCACTACCGCTTAAATTGACTTACGAAAATTTTTGATTCACTTTCATGTTTGTTACATACATACATATATAATTAACAATATATTAAGTTATTATTTTCATTATAAATGCTCTAACATCAAATGTGATTAATCAACTTAAAAATAGATGAGAAAAATTCTTTTGATTTTTATTTTCATACCCGTATTAGAAAATTGTTCACTTTAAAGACAATTGTGGAATACATATGTATGTATGTATGTATGTATACCAAGCATTATCTAATTTTGTATCGTTTTCGTTACGACTATGACAACGATAATAAAGCTGAACATTCTAATCAAATTCGATTAATTACGTCTAACGATCACATTTTTATAGGCAAATATATTAAAAGTTTGCGTGAGCACTTGAACAGTATTTTCGCTATACAGAAAAATTTTTAATTCATACATAGGTTGTTTTCTACAAGTTCAACAGATACGATACATATGTATTCATACGTTCGCTTAGAGGAGTATGGTTTATTAGTGTCCTGGAATTTTTCCTCTGCAACTCGAATAAAACTATAATTGAGTCGAACTCATTCAGTCGGTCGTTTTTGACTAAAACTATTTATCAAACCCATGTAATTTAAATGGGTTTGATCTTAGGTTTGTGTCAAAAACTACCTAAACGGTCTAAGTAAAAAAGAAAATAATTTTGAACTGCAATGTGAAAAACATACACACACACTCGAGCAGTTTTTTAGACAAAATACTCCCCATTATTCAATAAATATTTCTCGCTTTTACGTCAACCGGACAACAAAAAGTTTTCACTTGCCTTGTATCAAAGAATATAAATTGTGAAGAATATAAATGATGATTTATGATTCCAAAGCTAATATGTTTCTTTTGTTTTCAAAATAATTCTAAAATGTACAGGTATTGTAGCACCTTTGATGAAAATTACCGTAAGAAAGTAGTTTATTTATTTTGCTCTTATTGTTAATTTATAAGAAATATGTCAAGAATAGTCATTAAATTGTTAAAACTGTACGTATAAAATTGTATGGGACTTTTAAATATTATAAAAAATACCATAAAATCAACGAAAATATTAATTTATAAAGTTTTTTATATAAAAATTGCTAAGAAATCCCGGGATTGAATTTTACAAATCCCGGGATTTTCGGGTTCGGGATTTCCCGTTTGGCATCCCTAATACATTCATACTGAATTCGCCTTGCATACATACATAACTAAAAAGTCAATGCCAATTTCAATTAAAAACGGGAAAATAAATGTTCGTCATAAGCATTGACAGCAACCCCTAAATTACTGGAATATTTTATATACGGCGACATATACTTGGATATTTACAGCGACATCCAGCGGAAAGTTATGTACAAATATGGTGCATAACTGGGCTAGTAGTATTGAGCAAAAATGGATTTAATAAGCAAAACTAGGGTCATACTACATTTTTTGTGCAACTCTACGATGGTACTAAATTCATACATAGTATATTTTTTCTTTATTAGCTGTCAAAACAATGGCATTTCATTTATGACTTACGTATTATATGACCGGTGGTGTTTTACATTATAAAAAGTTTATTTTTTGTTTTTATTAAAAATGTTCAATTATTGAAAAAATTACAAGTCCAATCACTTTAAACGTAAAATAGATTTAAAGAAAACGTGGTAAAAATCGTGAAACCATTAACGTAAATTACTGTTTCGTTACTCTTCGTTAAAAACAAATGTGAAGACGCTAAAATTTCTAGTGTGGTGCCATCATTACATATTTCTATTTTTAGGGAACAACCCAACAAAAAGTATTGAAAAAAATACATGTTAAACAATACCAATTGAAAATATTCTGCAATTTATAAGCATACAAAAAAATTATTGCGTATTTGGTGTTATGTAAATTAATTTAACAATTGTTATTAATGTTGAAAGAAGGGGCTCAATCATGTATATAATATATGTATGTGAATATTTCCAATATACATACATACCAACATACATATGTATGTATGTACATATAATGTTATAGTTTTAATAACTAATTTTATTTAAGTGGAGATGCGAAAATTTACAATTTAGAATATTAAATTTTTAAAGTTAATCTAAATATCGGATGTGTAACACAGAGAATTTTTAAGTGTTTTTCACGATTATGCATTCATAACTCGTTTTTTTAAGTATTAACTTGTGACAGGTTTCACATAATCTATTTTTGCTTTACACTATTTTTCCCAAAAGTAAAGATAATGGGTAATATGAATAAAAAAAAAGAATTTGCTTTTTACTTAAAAAATTGTTTTAAACCCTCAAACATGTGTGTGTTTTTTGTTTTTTTTAACAAATTTTTAAGTAAAAAGCAAATATTTTTTTATTCATACTACCCAATGTAATAAGAGGCATGATAGATAAGTTGGCTTATCAAAAGTTTGTATATTTTTATTATGATCGGAAATTAATATTATTGACAAAAAAAAATACATTAATGTACTACAATTGTAGTTTTTCTTGTAAATAACCATACATAATTGATGACTCACAAAAATTGCATTCATAACTATGTACATATGTATGTATATTTAAAATTAGCAGACATTTAATAGGTGCATAGTTATTAGCTAGGGCTCGGACTTTCATTTTCATTTCGTTTATTAATCCATTGTAATACATGTATGTGGCATTTTGGCTAGTTCATGCAACTAAAAATTAATTTTAAGCGCTTAACAAATGTACCCATTTATTTGTATATACAGTATTGTGCAAAACAAAAGCAACAAACTCTGCAAAAATAAATGGAGACAATTATTTCAGAATATACATCATATGCAACAAAAACTCTGACCATAATTTATTTGTATTTATATGCCCTATCTATCGTATTAAATAAAATCTTTCTTAAAAAAACTGGGTTTTCAAAAGTTATTTAAAATAGTCCAGACTTTGATATGAAGCTGTGCATAACAAAAGCAACAAATTAATCCTTTTTGTATAATCTTTAGTTTTTTCATAATACGTGCATATCAACGATGGATAAATTCACAAATATTATTTATTATGCATTAAGCAATACATTTTCGCAAAGTTAATGGAATTTTGAAGTATTCGTTGCAATTTAGGATCCATTTTCCGAAAACACTCCTGCGAAATCTTGCAAAGAGGTTTGCGACGGCGATCAAGAAAGCTGCGTTTGTCGGTAAAGCAAGGATTGGAATTAAATTAATTTTCCTGACTTTTTTGACCAATCTCCAAGTATATTATGGAATACTACCGCATTGAAACACCCATAAAAGTGTCATATTCCAATCGAAATGCCAAATAATTTTTATTTCAAGGATATTTTTTTTTATAATTTTTGGGAATGGTCTAACTTTATACGTCGGAAGATAAGACATAACCATCACCTAACCGCTGTTATGCTTAAAACTTATTTTAAAATTTCGTGGCGAAAACTGTTTGCTAGGCAAGCGCCGCATTGAAGAGATGATATACCAATTCGATGTATGGAACTTGAATTCTGCAATAAGCACATCGGTTTCCGATTTTATTAGGATTCAATTACGGTGTATTTTACTGAACTCCGTTTTAAGAAAAAAAACAATAAAATTGTATGAACTAAATACAAGATTTACCTGGATTTTTTTTAAGTATCTAGGAACAAATCTAGTTTAGGGGCACCTCCCCAAAATTAAAAAAAAGTATCCCATCCTATAGTAAATTTAAAAATAAGAAAAAAAAATTAAATAAAAATATTGGCGGCGAGGCTTAGTTTATGAGTTATGGGCCTCTGAAATTCTAGTACAATATTTTGATTATACTGTGTTTTTCAACGAATATGACCAATATTGGTATTTCAAAAATTAAAAAAAAAATTGCTATCCTATAATGCAAAGTTTTCATGCCTAATAGCGTATTTCTGCGCTGCCGGCCTTCGGCCGGGCTTAAAGATTTTCTCCACCATGGTGTTTCCCGAGACGTCTCAGCCTAGTAATGATTTTCTGGATTGCAAAGTTTTCCTGCTTAACATTTTTCTGCATTGCCGGCCTTCGGCCGGGCTTAAGGATTTTCTCCACCATTGTGTTTCCCGAGACGGCTTAGCCTAGTAATAATTTTCTGGATTGCAAAGTTTTCCTGCTTAATAACATTTTTCTGCATTGCCGGCCTTCGGCCGGGCTTAAGTATTTTCTCCACCATGGTGTTTCCCGAGACGGCGCAGCCTAGTAATGATTTTCTGGATTGCAAAGTTGTTTTTTGAATTTTCTATAGGATAGCATACCTTATTTTTTTAATTTTTGAAATACCAATATTGGTCATATTCGTTGAAAAACACCGTATAATGACAATAATGTACTAGAATTTCAGAGGCCTATAACTCGGAAACTAAGCCTCGCCGCCATTATTTTTATTTAAGTTTTATTTATTATTTTTCAATTTACTATAGGATAGGATACTTTTTTTCATTTTTGGGAGGTGCCCCTAAACTAGATTTAAGCCAGTATCTATCTCTTGGTCAACTATAGTATTTTCTTAGTATGTAACTTTTTCAATTGCATTCCCTGGCACGGTTTCGAGTTGTGCAATAATGCACACTCTAATTTCGAGAAATTATAACATCACTAGAAACAACAAACGAGCTTTTGGATTATTTGAAATGCATTTTGCTATGATAAGCTGCGGAAGTTTTTCGTGGTGGTACACAAAACTGCTCAATACGTAATTATTCTGCCGACCTATCCATCAGCAAATTAGAAATATATTTTTATTATACTTTTAAATAATTAACAGCCGCTTATCTAATGTTTTTAGACTCTTACATTTTTAAAGATTAGAAAATTCAGCAATACCTACTCTTTCCCATTCTTGCTAAGTCAAGCAGCAGCAATAACATTGAGAAAGGCATTTTAATATTTAATATAGGGACTAATAAGTACCCTTAAGCCTGTTGGACTTTGGAATTATAGCGCTATATCAAAGATTTTATTGATAATTATACATTTTCCATTTTGTTGCTATTGTTATGCACAATTTCGATACATGGGTTTGAGAATGTTAGTTATTTTATTTTTCAGGAAATATCAATATTGAAAAATTAAAATGCGAATTGGTTTTCTACTATGAATGCCTACAAAAGTTTGTTAAAAGGGCTGGTTGAAATAATCAAATATTTAAAATATTTCAATTTTAAGTCAAATAGGGTTTTTGTTGCTTTTGTTCTGCACAGTACTGTATGTACATATGTAGATATTTATAGGTATGTATGTATGTATATATTTATATACGAAAGTTCGGTAAAAGGAGAGGAAACTTTAATTTGGCTCAATAATATACAAAAATACACAAAAGCACGGGAACCCGAAAAACCAAAATTTTAACACGAAAAGAAACGCCAATGCATGTATATGTACATACTAGAGTGGCCGTTAGTTGTATGGAGCACTTTTTTCCGATTTCTTCTACTCTCACTCCCTAAATCGGTTCAGTTTTATGTAAAAAAAAATACAAAAAAATTGCATACCGATAAGTTGCGTTTTAGGGGGTGCATCCGGCCCTGAAAGTTGGCCTTTAAGACCCTTTTTCAATGTAATTTTTTGCATATGAATATCTTTTTAAAAAATCATTTTACAAGAATATGACATATGGCAATATTTTAGCTCTTCAAGTCAACAACATTAGTCTCAAAGAAAATTTTTGGCTAAAATTAATATTTTAGAAAATAATGAGGAAAATAACCAACAAAATACCAAAAATTTTATGTAACATTATTACATTTATATGGAAATTTTTTATTGTAAGCATGTACAATAAGAGCTTATATGTATATGGGCATTTCTCTCAGAAGGTCTACCAAGACAAGAAAATTAAAAGTTCTTTAAACAAAAATTTTTTTTTGCAAATTTTAAAAGAAAAACAATCAAATTTAATAAATCTGCAAAAGTTTTGCATTTATTCAATACTCATTTCAAGATATTCATGTCCAAAGTCAAGCAAGTGAAACTTTTTTTTTTATTTTTTATTATTAATTTGAAGAGCAAGTTTTGTTTTGAAAAATATTCTTAGCGCTAGTCGTTATAGATTGAGTTTTTCTCTCTTCGATCTCCGCAAGGATATCAAGAGTTAGAAAATAATGCACAAGATTCAATAGGATTAAAAATTACTGTATATAAAATTTTGCTTTGCATGTCCCGTACGACATTGAAAAACACCGTTTTGTATGAGTACATCGAAACTATGTACTTGAATTAAGTTCATCAAGTAATGATTACAAACAGACATTTTTATTGCAATTAAAATATAAAAAAATATTTTTAAAATAGAAAGAATTGCGAACTAGGCGCCTATGTCGTACGATATCGCTAGTGTGAAATTTAACGGCCCGGCCCACGATGTCACTAGAAATCGTTCGATCGACAACTTGTATTGCAAACAACAATAACGTTAGAAAATTTGTTGTTGTTTGCAATACAAGTTGTCGATCGAACGATTTCTCGTGACATCGTGGGCCAGGCCGTAAAAGTATTCGTATAAAAAAAAATATTTTCTTTAAAAACTAATTATTTTTGGAAGAGCATTCTATAATTAAACTACAGAAATTAAAAGAAAATTAAATTAAATTGGAAAACTATAAATTAAAAAGCCGAGAAAGATTGCGTAACGCTAGGAAAAAGTCAAAAGCTTTAGATGAAGCAAATAAAAAAGTTTTTTAAGAGAAAAAGCGGTATGAACGTATACGTATTCATAATTTCGCCAAAAAGCAGCAGAAAAAATTTTTAACATTATGATGGAAGAAAATATCCCATACGAATATAATAAAATTAAAAAATAAGAAAAAAGCCATTCATAATTTTCTAGCAAAATCTAGCCCATTTTAAGAAACATTGACTCACCTCATTCTAAATTTCGTCACATTAATTTATTGTTTCAGGTTTCGCTGAAATAAGCATTTTAATTGTTTACTACAAAACCTACTTCCTTTTTTTTCTCGTACGACAACCCTAGTTTTTTTCAATTATCTTTAAAGCTAAAAATTGGTTATAATTGGATTTAGCACCATCAATAGAGCTAATCAGGGGCCATAACTTACGCTAATAATCAAAACAAAAATCTGTTTGATTTTGATCTCTTTTCCACTTTAAATGCGTACTACTGTCCCGTACGACAGTATGGAATTCCCCATATATTAAATTATTTCATACATATACATATAGTAAAAAAAAAAAAACTAAAAAAAACAAAAAAAAATTACATTGAATACTTTGAGGGCCGGACGCACCCCCTAAAACAACTAATCAGTATGAAATTTTTTTGTATTTTTTTCTACATAAAACTGAACTGATTTGGGGGACGATTTTAACATGGGGATGACATTGACGGTAGTCAATTGCCACCATCTGCATAACCGTTCCTCAGTGATTTCACTAATCAATACAATTAATTTTTCTATTGATAAAACTGTTAGTTTGAATTAATTTATTAGACTCAATAGTTTTAACAATGAAAGTTAAAAACGAATGAAAATAGCAGAGTTGGCGTAGACATAAAAATATTAAAACAAGTTTGATAAAGTACAGGAGAAAACATAGTGACTTGTTAAATTTATCCTTCATTTCAACACTCTCCCTGAATGACAAATTCACGAAATCAAATTCTTTCTCATGTACCCTTTACAATTATAAAAGTATATAAATATTTCAATTCAAATAATTAAGGTTTTAGAAAAATCCAAATTTAGTTCCAAAATAATCAAGTTTTTGAGAAGTAACAGCTTTGGTAAATACGTCTGCAATCATCTCATTTGTGCACAGGTATTTCAAAATTATTTCCTTTGCATCGATCTTCTGACGAATAAATTTTGATTTAATATCCACATGTTTTGTTCTGGACGAAAAATTATTATTAAGGGCAACCTGTAAGGCACCCTTGTTGTCGCAGTATAACAACATACTTTTACAGCTTTTGGGATTAAGTTCAGCTTCTAGGCGTTTTAGCCAAGCAGATTCTTGAATAGCTGCAGTTAATGACTGGAACTCAGCTTCTGTCGAAGATAACGACACAGTTTTTTGTTTTCTTGTAGACCAGGATATTGCGCCGGATTGCGTAGTGGATTGTCGATCGTCAATATTTCCGGCCCAGTCAGCATCGCAGAAACCTTCCATTTCTGAGTTGGGTTGCTTTCTATAAACAATACCTTTGTTGATTGTGCCTTTTAAGTATATCATTACGCGTTTAACTGCTTCCCAGTGTGCTTTACCAGGATTGCTTCCAAATCGACTTAGGAAATTTACAGCGTAACAAATGTCAGGTCGGGAAATCCGGGCTGCAAATAACAAACACCCGATCGCCTGCATATAGGGAACACGTGACATTTCCTGCCTTGCTTCTTCATCCTTAGGAGACATGCTCGAGGATAGTTTTTGGTTGTAGTCCATTGGGGTTGATGTTGGGTTGCACTCACTCAAACCAAATCGTGCCAAGACATTTGATATGTATTGCTCCTGGTCGATTTTGATAGCGTCTTTACTTCTGGTTATATGCATACCTAACACTGAAGATACCTCTCCGATGTCCTTCATTTTAAATCTTTTGGCTAACTCGGACTTAACAGAATCAATTGTTTTCATATTATTGGAAAATATTAAAATGTCGTCGACATAAATAGCCACGTACAACATCTGATTACCATTTACCTTATGATAAACGCATTGATCCACTTCACCTCTTATGAGTCCCATCTTTATCAACTCATTATTGATTGTCTCATTCCATACGCGTCCCGACTGCTTGAGACCATAAATTGACTTTTTCAACAAGCATACCTTATCGGAACCATCAGTGAACATTTCTGGTTGTTGCATATAGATAGTTTCCTTAAGTGAACCATTTAAATATGCACTTACAGCGTCCATCTGATGTACATACATGTCGTATTTAATAGCCAAAGCAAGCAAATATCGAATTGAATCGTACCGGACGACAGGTGAAAAGGTCTCATTAAAATCAATCCCTTCACGTTGTGAGAAACCTTTGGAGACTAACCTCGCTTTCCATCTTATAATACTACCATGTTCATCCTTCTTAGTTTTGAAAACCCACTTTGTTTTCACAGCCTTTTCGCCTGGTGGCAAATTTGTTAGTACCCACGTGCTGTTTGCCATCAGCGAATCAATTTCTTCCTGCATGGCCGCTTTCCATTCGTCTGAATCAACCGAAGACATGGCTTCCTTTACACTGCTAGGATCATCAGAAAGAAATTGCATTGCACAAAAGTTTTGTGACTGTTTGGATTTGTTGGCAATACGATTTGATCGACGTACGTTTTCTGCGTCCGATGGAATATTTTGGGGAACATGTGGTGTTGGAACCCATTCATCATCTGCTTCAATTGGTAATTCCATAGGCGATGACCACTCAACAGAGTTGACGTAATCGCTCTCAACGAAACTAGTGTCTGAAGTTGCATTGTTATCAACGTCATTCGCTATTTTAGGAGTTGATTCAACAAAATCTCCCTCAAAGTAATTCGTTATTCTATGAGTTGATTCAACAAAATCTCCACTCTCTCGTTTGTGCTTGCGTTCAAACTCGTGCCCGATGCTATGAGCGTTGAAGAAAACCCTACCTTCTCATATTTTCTATTTTGCTTACCGTTACTTCCAGGGACCGTAACGGTTATAATTTTTATTTTAAAAATCACTTTTTAATCATTATTTCTTGATTTTTATTTATCCCTCACAAAATAACTCTTATTTTGTGACTTTTATTTATTCCTCAGAAAATAACAGTTATTTCTTGATTTTTATTTATCCCTCACAAAATAAGAGTTATTTTGTGACTTTTATTTATTCCTCACAAAATAACAGTTACTGTTTGATTTTTATTTTTTTGCTTAACTTTTAAAATGTAGAAAGCGTAATTTTTGCGTTAAAATGAATATTAACCGATTTAAAATTGAATTTATCGCCAGAGTCTTTAAAAAAAACTCTTATATGTTAAATTAAATTTACTTTTTTATTATTTATTAATTTTAAAAGTTAAAATTTTTTTGAGCAAAAAAATAAAAATCAAAAATTAACTGTTATTTTGTGAGGAATAAATAAAAGTCACAAAATAACTCTTATTTTGTGAGGGATAAATAAAAATCAATAAATAACTGTTATTTTCTGAGGAATAAATAAAAGTCACAAAATAACTCTTATTTTGTGAGGAATAAATAAAAATCAAAAAAATAAAAATCATTGCATCTATCGGTAGTCCATGTAACATGGAGTATCTTGGTATATTCCTTGTGCATGTAGCACTTCTCTATTATTGTGATTTTTTTACTTTAAATTTGGAAAATAATCGTTATTTGCGATCCCTGGTTACTTCTGTTGTTACCGTTTTTGAAACCACTGTTGACATTGTTTTTATGATGACAATTTCTGGAAATGTGTCCATATTCTTTGCAGTTGTAGCATTCTACAGGCTTTTTCTTCTTAGAGGTAAAATTTTTTGAATAGAGAACAGCGTCCTTTTCCCTACTTGGAACATCAAATTTAGCATCTTGTAAAAGAAGATTCTTTACCTTATCGACGGTCAATTTTTCCTTTGAGTTCTCGACAGCCATTACCAGAGGCTTAAAATCATCTGTCAACCCAGCTAACATAAGTGAAGCCGTAAGTTCGTCGTCTATGTTGAGTCCTGCGTTCTTTACTTTCAGGGCAGTTATTACTAGCTCGTTTATATACTCTTGAATAGAAACATAATTCCGCAGTTTCATATTCACCAATTGTTTTAACAATTGCACTTTACGTGTAAGACCAGAGTCCTCAAAAACACTATTTAATGCATCCCACGCTTCTTTTGCTGTTTTAGCTGCAGCTATGTGTCCATAAATACAGGGATCTATCATCAAAACAATTTCTGCCAAGGCACGTTCATTTAAGACTGCATCATTAGCTTCAACCGATCCGGTTTCCACAACTTTCCAGCATCCTTTGATGACCAGGCAAGATTTTGCTTGCCTCTTCCAAACGTCGAAATTCTCGCGTCCCTTTAGGCGCTCCAACGAAAATCCAATAGGAAGGTTCGCCATCTTATTTGCCTCAACAAAAAAAAACTTTTTATTTGAAAAATAAAAACTTCGAATATATTTTTTTTTTAACTGCGTGACATGTAGCCCATAACCTGTTAGTTTGAATTAATTTATTAGACTCAATAGTTTTAACAATGAAAGTTAAAAACGAATGAAAATAGCAGAGTTGGCGTAGACATAAAAATATTAAAACAAGTTTGATAAAGTACAGGAGAAAACATAGTGACTTGTTAAATTTATCCTTCATTTCAACAAAAACAATTGTCCCCATATTCATAAAATTTAAAAAGAGTTTGAAATGTATTTTATTTCAAAATTTCCATACAAAATTTTCTTAAAATTATTTTCAAACACATTTATTTTTTTTATAAATATGGGGGTTAATTACACTGTGCTAGTCGCAAATTATAACAAGCTGGGAACCTTGCTGGTAAAGCTAATTCGAGTACGCAGAATTCAATGGCATTAGTCGTTTTTCGAAGTTAGCACTCGTCTTCGCTATATTCGCGAATTAAAATTTGTACGATAAAGTACTATAAAAACGATATGTTTATTCTCTTTTGACCATTTTTTAATTTTAAATTTGGAAATTTTGATTAAATATGCACATCAATAAATAGAAAATTTTTTTGGGTTTTTTTCGCAATTTTTTTTTTGCTTCGAGCTTGAAATTAATTCTAATACGCCGAAATTAGTCGCGCTAGATGTTTTCCGAAGTTATCACTTGTGTTAGCAATATTCGCTAACTTTGAGTTTAATCAATCTACTTTTGTATTGATTTTTCGCAAAAAAAAAAAAAAGATTTTTGGAGAAAAAAATCAGAATGTCATGTAATCTTGTGTTTATTCAACAGAGTTGAATTGATTTAAAATTAAAAAATGTTCAAAACAGTATAAAAATATTGTTTTTATAGTACTTTAGCGTACAAATAATAATTTGGATACTAAGCAAATGTGGTGCTTATTAAGAAATAAAGGGTGTGTGGTGGGTAGAGATTCTTTTGAAAATGTTGATCCAAATGAGGTGAATAGTTTTTTTATATCTAATCAGTCGATTGACGCGCAAACCGTATCTATTTCTGAATTAGGCCATGCCGCGGGTAATACTTTCTCTTTTCGTCCAGTACAGGAGCACGACGTTAACCTGGCTTTCTAAAATACGTTCAAATGCATCAGGTCATGATGGACTGCCTCTGAAATTCATTAAGACAATATATCCATATATTTGTGCCCCATTAACCCACATCATTAAGTGTTGAGCACATAATGAAGGACCAGATGTTAGATTATATTAATGGGAACAACTTATTTCATCCGAATCAGTCAGGTTTCAGGCGGAATCATAGTACTACGGCACTACTGGGCGGATTAACAGACGCAATAAGGCGTAATATAAATGAGAAAAATTGCAGTGTATTGATTTCATTGGATCTGTCTAAGGGCTTTGATATGGTAAGGCATTCTTTGTTAATAATTAAATTATGTAACCTGTTACTGGTGCAGTCATATCTCTCATGTAGGTCGCAGTATGTGGTAGTAGGAAATAAAAATCAAGTGATCTAGAGGTCACTAGTGGAGTCCCACAGGGGCCGGTAATTAGACCATTGTTATTTATGGCATGCTTGAACGATTTCATTTATTTATTTGATGAAACGTCTGTTGAGCCATATGTATACGCTGACGATATTCAAATTGTATTTTATTCGCAGTATTTAGATGTCTTGAGGAATAATGTAAATTTTGTCTTAGGCCAGATATCGCAATGGACGATTAAGAATGTATTGAATATTAATCCAGAAAAAACCACTGGCATGTGTTTCGGGTGTAATGCTGAAGATTTCAGTTTCTCTCTTAATGGATTTGGTTTGAAATTTGTTGAAGAAATGAAGTGTCTTGGTGTTATTCTAGATTAAAAGTTAAATTTTTCGAAACATATTTATCATGTCTGCGCTAAAGTGAATGCCACCCTCAGAAGACTATACATGCAGGATTTGTATTTACCACTTCCTGTGAGGAAAAACGTTGCAAATGCACTTTTGGTGTCCTAAGTGCTTTACGCCTTAAAAGTGTTTTCGGGTACTAACAGCACTATCCTAAGAAAAATTCATTTGATTTTAAATCGTATTATTAGATTTGTATATAAATTGAAAATTAGAACTCATGTCTCTGCTTATGTTTCATTTGAAAATTTCATTAAGTTAAGAATATTATGTCTGTTTCGAAAGACCATAATGATGAATTGTCCTAGATACTTGGTGGATACTTTTAAATTCTCAAGATCAAGTAGAAATCCGCAGATAGTGTGTCACCGCATAGCTTCCTCAATATATGAAAGATCGCTGCATGTGAGAATTACTAGAGCTTGGAATCCCCTTCCCATTTATCTCAAATTGTATTCGTTCTCAAATGCTACTTTTAAAAGTAAGTTAAACATTTTTTTTTTCAACAATACTATGACCGCTGCAATTAATATCCTCTTTTGCTGTTATCTGTTTTTGTAAGAAAATCTTTATAATACATAAAACATATAATTATATACATATGTCTACATATATAATGTTTCTCTTTTGTTTATAATTATATCACTGCTTTATCTTGAAATTTAAATACTATGTAAATAGTTTTGTTACCCGTTATTTTATTATTTATTAAACTCAAATTACTATTATTTTGTGAGTAGAATATGAATCATATTTGATTCTGAATTAATAAATAAATAATAAAAAAAAAATTTAAATCGCGAATACGATCGCTAACTTCTAAAAACGGCTAATGTCCTGATTCACACACGTCAGGTCTGAGTCGTCAAGTCTTGAGTTTTTAGGAGAGAGAGGAAAAGAGGATGGAAATGAGTACAGACTTGACCGTACCAGTCAAGTTTGCTTTTTCGTTTTGTTTTGTCATTCGTAATACTCTATTTGATGAGACTTGATGACTTGACTTGACGGTGTGTATGAACGTAAATGCAGGTTCAAAAGAAAATTGAACAAAAACTGATCAGCTAAACCTGATGTGTGTGAATCAGGACAATGCCATTGAATTCAGCGTACTCGAATTATTTATTTATTTATTATTTCAAAACAGATTGTAATACAAGCCTAAGAGGCCAAAATAAAGTATTACATCAAGGTACAAGTATACTTGAGCAAATTCGGGTACTTAAATAATTAAGTAATTTAAATACAAAGTTAATTAATAATATATATATATATATATATTTTATAAAAATTAATAAAAATTAGACGATTTTTTGTCCTTTAAATTTATTAAATTTTATTTTATTTAACTCCCAATATTTCGAATAGCTTCGCTATTCATCTTCAGGGGAAACCACTGTTAAATACACAATAAAAACAATAAAAAACAATTATTTATATTACACAAAAAACAAATTTCTATAGATTAAAAATACATTACATGTAATAAGTTTGATAAAAATTACGTATTCAACTATCGTTCAGATATTGACCGTCGTTAGCAGCAGGACTCGGTTTGCTAATTTTATTTTTTGTGTCTATTAATAATACTTCTATAAATTTGAGCGCATTTTTCTGTATCTTGTTTATAATTTAATCTTTTATCTGGAGGGACGTCAAGTATGTGTAACATTTCTATGTATGTATGATTTTTTATTTAAAATTATTTTCAAACTTGAATATTACTTGAAAAAATGCTTGAATTCAACTTTGTTTCCAGTTAAATTTCAAGTGCTTGAATTTTAATGTTTTGAGTGCTTATTGGGTCCAGCCGTTTAGATACATATGTATATTCGGGGGGTTTTTAAAATTTTTAATTTTTGTTATTTTATGAAACGTTTTAATTGACTTCTGCTGATTCTAAAACAAAAGCACTATTTTTTACTAAAAATTACGCGTTCACTTACCACGAACTTACAATTGTAACCGACGCCAACAAAATAATTATGTACTTGAAATACTTGTTGATTTTCTTTGGAATAACAGCACAGTTTTTTCCACTCGCAAAAAAAATATTTTTACTTTAAAGACATTAACATATCCATGAGTGAGAGAATCAAAAAGCGAACTTTTGCATTACTTGTGGCTAGCGTAGTAGTTAGTCGAGTTTTCGTTAGGGAAATCACTAACGATTTTGAGTCAATTCTTAGACTTTCTGTTATGTATGTATCTCTTTCTGTCGTTGTTTACTTTGTCTAGTATTTTTATACCATCAAAACCTGGTTTGTGTTTAGTATTTGTTATATGTTGTAACAACGCAGTATTCTCTTTCTTTTATTTAATTCTAGTGTTTAATAGGTTTATATTAAAATATTTAATCGGCGGCTGCGTCTGGTTGCTTAACAGTCGCCGCACAGTGGCATATTTGAAGAGATGGCGGCCAAAACTCTTCAAAAAAAATTTTTTTCGTGTCACCGATTTAATTTTTTTTATATATAAAAGTAAACACATAGGAGCCTCGAAATCCAGAAATTTAAGTTTTTATTTCGATTGTTTCTCTTCGAATATGGCGATCAAAAACGCGCTTTTTTTAAGAGAAGCTGAAATTCAAAATATTTTACAAAATTTTTGAACTTCAAGTGGGCATAACTTTTTTGGTTTTATATATTTTTGGAAAAATTTTTTTTCTTCACATAATATCATTTCTTAACTTATAAAATAGTTTAAAAAAATCGTGCCTTACTTTGCTCTAGGCCCAGATTTGGGCATTGCAATAAAGGTCTAAAATATATTCAAATCTTGATGTTCAGTGGAACGCAACTTTTTTTCTACGAAAAACTTCGTAAAATGACTTATAACGTGTTATAGTACGTACTTTGAGCTGTTATTATATGCTAATTTTTTAAATTTATATTTGCGTCTCTAGGAACTACAATGATTTTACTGCTTGCATGTCGGATATTTTAGGTATGGGAGTGCGGTATATCTACATGGGTTTGTGTGTGTATTGTGTGTATGTTTTTCTTTTATTCGAAGAAGTTTTATTAATGAAAAGGGTATAATAAAAGGCTATTATTATAATGCATTAAATGCATTTTAGTAATTTAGGCCATTAAAAATGTATAGTTACATATAAGCGGGGGTAGGTACATCAGTTGTTGTATTTGGACTGATATATTTGACCTTTTGTTATAACTTTATTGTGTACCCAGATAGCTGCTGCTCATATAAAGGTTAAAATACGATAGACACATCAGGTTTTCTTGAAGCAGGTCTCTTTAATTCTCTTTTAAACCTGCCCGGTTGTTTAGACACAGACAGTTTGTGTTCAAGTTTTTAATGAGTTTTGAATATGAGAAATGTACTCCTCCTCTTTCTTCTTTCTTCAAGAAAACTTGATGTGTATAAAAACAGACAAAATTAATAAAGACGATCAGTATTGTCAAAACGATGGCTAAGTTCAGTTATAACGATCTTGGTAAAATTTATTTTGAACAAAAAAACAAAAACGATGTTATATTACAAATTTTAAAAAACCTTTATTTTGAGTTGTGGAACCATTTAAAAAAAATTGATAATTTTTTAACGCGATTAAATAATCGGTATATTGAATGTTATAGAAATAAGGAAAAAATTTTTAACTGCAACAAAGAATAGCTTACAAGCGAACTTGTATTTGAAAACCAACCAAAACCAGCAAATGTGGGCCGACCTGCCAGACCAGTTCAGGAGTGTAGTGAAAGGTAACGAAGACGAAAGCTGCAAAGCATTAATGAAGAATTTTCTCAAGAAATAATTAAAGATACGTTTTTCCATCAACTAGGACCAACAAAAAATAAAACTAAAAAAATTGATATAATAGAAAATGTAATGAAAGCGATCCCCAAGCGTGTAAAAAGGATTTTGAAGAGCATTCCAACATCAACCGATGATAAAAATTTACATCTGAAGAAGCATTTTCAATATTTCTGGACTTAAAGCTAACAAAATATCAGCATATGGAATTGCGAAAGCTGGCAGTTAGAAAACATTGCTCCATTTATCCAGAATATAGAGATTTGGTTTTAATTAAAAAAGATTGTTTACCACCACAAAATTCTATAAACATTACAGAAAGTTCAGCGGAGGTGGTATTGCAAGACATATTAAATCATTCTGCGGAAAGATTATTGAATACATTGGACGCAGATAATATTAAAAAGCTTGGTGACTGTAGCCTAACATAAATTTCTGAATGGGGATGCGATGGATCTTCTGGACAAAAGCGATATAAGCAGTATAATGCAGAAAAAATATCAGATTCTGAATTATTTATGATATGGTTTGTTCTGTTAAGACTAAAAACAAACAACATTAATTTTCAGCCATCCACTAGCAAAGAAACCGATATTGACATATGGAAAAACGAAATACCTTCCTAACAAAATATTGAAGAAGGAAACGAAGGATGTAATATTAGAAGTATCTAAACTTAAACAACAAATAGATAAACTTCAACCGATAATTTTGTTACTTAATGATCAAGAGATTCAAATAAATTATCAAATGTTACTTACAATGATTTATGGAAAAGTTTCACAGGCCATAACTGAAACAAAATCATCTTCGAGATGTTTTATTAGCAAAATTTGCAATCCAATTAAGTCAACTTCCAACAACAAGTAGTGTCTACTTTCCAAAAAGCATATGAGTTTGGCTTATCCCCACTCCATGCTAAAATTCGATTTATGGAACACATATTAAAGCTAAGCTATGATTTAGATTTTAAAGGAAGAGTACGAAATAGTGACGAAAATAAAGCCAAAAGAGAGGCAAAAAAGAAACACGTACAAGAAAAATATTTAGAATTGTGTTTACTAATCGATCAGTCAAAGCAAGGAGAAGGAAACACAAATGAAAATTTTTTTCTTATCCTGAAACTGCTGCAGTTATTACAGGAGTAGATTTTGAATTAATAAAACGCTACAAAATCATACTCCAAGTAATATCATGCAATAAAAAGGTAAATGCAAGAAAAATTGGTCAGTATGCTAATGGAACAGCGAAACTATACAACGAAAAATATGATTGGAGGAATATGCCATTGACAGTCCATAAAATACTATATCATGGGGAAAACATTATTCAACACAATATGCTGCCGATTGGAGATCTTTCTGAAGAAGCGCAAGAAAAAAGGAACAAAGATTATAGATATTTTCGCGAGCACAACACAAGAAAGATATCTAGATATAGTACCAATGAAGACCTCTTTAATATTTTACTGTGCACTTCTGATCCATATATCTCCAGCATTCGACAAAAATGGAATTCCACCCCTATGAAATTGGACAAAGACGCCAAGCAGCTCCTTGAAGATGAACAGGAGACATACTTAGATGAAATTTTCACTAAGACATTTAAATGAAAAATTCATTCTATGCAAATTAACATAAAAATTATAGCAAAAAGCACAATAAATATTGAAAATTTATAAAAGAAATTTTATTTTATTTGGAATAAAAATATTTTCTTAGAATTTATGGTAAAACCTTTTTTCGGATATGGATCTCCTACATATCTGTTATGGATTCACAATTAAAATATATTTAAATTGTTCATATAATATGATCACCAAGGCTATTTTACGAAATTTGACTTACAAGGGCCCTATGAGTAAATGTGGACCGATCGCCCTATAATTTCACAGGGATATCGACGACTAAAATAAAATTAGTTTTGCTAAATATTATATCATTATTAATATATTTAAAACAATTATGAGCTTCAAACCCGTATTCTAAGTGGTCCATGCGAGAAGAGGGCTAAAGGTCAAAATAAAATGGACCCGGGTGGACGGCTTAATTAAGTATGTAATTTTTTAGTTCAGTTAACGTTACTGTTTATAAAATGCAATGTTAAATCACTACATTCAAAAACTTATTTTTTTTAATGCCGATAATACCTATATTTTTAAAAGTCATTTTTCAATCATATATAAGTGAACTTTAATAAGGCCCGATTTTAAAGTTAATACATTAAATTGAAGCTTAAGATGTGCTCTATCCAACAAAAAAAATTTCATTAAAAAATTTCAATCCAGTCAAAAGTTATAGAATTTTGGCCGCCAACTCACAAAATGTGCCACTGTGCGCCGTTGAATTTTTCTTACGGCACCTTCTTTTTTTACTATTCATTTGTTATAGAAAGGAAGTAAAACAAGAATTAACTTTACTTCAAACGTTTTTGTATGAAGAATTTGACGCACTCGCCAAACAGTGGCGTGTAGAGCAAAACAATACTCATTAAACCCAAAAATAGTGGATATGGAGCAAAATGAATGCTTAATATCTCAGAAAATATAATAAATTTCGTGAAACTCGTTTTCGATTCAGAAAGGGTGTGCTCAAAATATATATATTCCATACCTAACTCATTTTTTTAAGAATGGTCGGTGGAGCAAAACTATTCTGGGTCGACGAGTTGTCAATTTAGCTAGAAATGCTATACTTTGTTTTCAATCTAATTATGGCATTGTTGAAAATATTTTATGTAAATAGGGCAACACTTAAAAAGCGATATGAGAATTCTTTAAATATATTTAAAAAAAAACTTCAATACGTGTTTTCTGAGATTTCTAAGAATTTAAGAATAAATAGTATGAATTTAAAAAATAGTGATGCTCCAAAAATAAACTACAAAAGAACATCAAATTTTAAATCGAACGATGATAAAAATGATTTGGACGTGTTCTTATATCCCTTATATTTCTCAAAATTGCCCTATCCAACTTATTATAAGTTTAATAATCACTAAAATCTTCGTTGTCATAAGAAACATCCATTTATTAAACTTTTCAGTAAAATTTTTTTTTCAATTGCGTAATACTTAGTACATATCGTCATCTTAAAGAGCTAATAACCTATCCGCAAAAAATTCAAAATTAAGTTTTTTTATGGATTATTATTCCCTATATCATAACGAATATGTGTGCAAAATTTTGAACATCAAATATTAGAAATGACCAAGTTATTACCACTTTTTGTACCTAGAGGACCGTTACGCACTAAAAAAAAGAGAAAAATAGATCATCAAAAATCACGATAAAAGCTTAATTTTCTTGCATAGTGTAATTCAAACAAACATTAAGTCCTTTTGTTTTGCTTAAACCATATGTATAAAGAAGTTCTTATTTAATTAATTAGTACTGCTGATAGACTAATTATAACGTTTTTTCCTTCTGTCAACTTTTAAAGTACATAACACGCGTTAGTGCGCGTGCGATCTGTAGGCATCTGTCAAAAAAAGTTGAAATAGTGTTTTTGCATACAAACAAGTTGCATACGAAACTCTTTGACGCGTTTACCGCAGAAAGTTGGTTAACTTTCAACTTTTTAACGCGTTGTATTGTTTTGACAACTAATCAGCCGACAGTAAATAAGAAAAAAATTTAAAAAATTAGAATTATGAAGTAAAAACTTATTGAAGAGTTTGAAAAACATACAGTATTGGATAAAAAAAAAGATTTAAAACTGTTCCAAGTAAATTTTTCAGTGTAAAATTAAGTAAAAAAGCTGATAGAAAACGCGTGTTGTGGAACTTGCCAATTTTCATGGGGTAAAGTTTTCAAACTCACGCGACTTGTAGACGAACTGACGCGTGTTATGTACTTGTACCTTAAGGTGACGATATGTATGTATATTTACCATTTGACAGTTCTAACTTGAGTTTAACTGAGCATTGTTGCTCGGTTAAACCTAGACTGTGAACTAGATAATCTTTATCTGAAAAATAATCTGCCTTATCGTGGTTGGCGTATTTCAAATACGACTACGACAGTTTGGTAATAGATTAAAGAAAAACTGTTGAAGTCTTCTTTAATCTATTACCATCTATTACGTAGTCGTATTTGAAATACGCCAACCACGATAAGGCAGAATATTTTAAGTTTAAACTACAGTTAACTGACAAGTAGAGTTTATTTTTATGTTAAAAACTAGCTCTTAAAAGACAAGACTACAAGCTTACAACCGATACATAACTAAATTTACATCCCTCTTAAATTTAACTTTGAATATTCATTATTTTAAAAGTCATAGCGAAAATCCAGTTAGATCAAATTTGAGCATACTTATTTATGTATGTATTTACTATTTTTTTTTGTCGAACATCAATAAATATATCGATGGTCTCAGGTAGAAAGGCCCTAGGTTAGGTAAGGTTAGGTAGAGGTGGCAGTCAGAAAGCCGGACTCACTTAGACCGTTTTGGTCCATTGTGATGCCACGGAGACTCTGCTTATGCGGAGTCCCCACCGTCGAACCATCCAGAGCTCAGTATAAAGCTACTAATACGTTGAAGTTCAACACTAGCAACGTCAGAAAGTTCCCTGAATTCAAGAGCGCCCATTGTGGCCATTCTCTTTCCTGCAAGTCCAGGGCAGTGACAAAGAAAATGTTCTATGCTTTCCTCTTCATCGATGTCTTGGCAGCTGCGGCAAAATTCGTGTTCAACCCTAAGCCTTTGTGCATGCCTACCTATGAGACAGTGTCCGGTTAACACGGATACTAGAACCGAAATTTGTTTCCTATTCTTCGAAATTAGGTAATCCGTAACTTCTCTATTTAGGTGAGTCCATAACTGCCTTGTGATCACGCAGTCATTTCTTGTAACCCACCTTCTATTCGTTTCGTCCTCTGTCTTGCGCCTAAGTCTGAGTTTGCAAGAGAGTAGGGGTAGACCTACACATTCCAAATCCGGTGGAACCTGTAAGGTTGTCCCAATTCTAGCAAGCTCGTCAGCCCTAGAGTTCCCCTGGAAGCTCTGCCATCTCATTTAGAGATGATCGGCAGTCGAGGGCTGTTGTTGTTCTTAGAAGCGGGGATTCTAGGACCATAATAGCTGCTCGACTATCGGTGTAAATGTTAATCAAAGTCGTTGAAGTGACATTCACTCTCAACCAATTCGCAACTTCTCTTATAGCAAGGATCTCTGCCTGAAAGACACTGCAGTGATCCGGAAGTCGCCGTGCAATACGAAGACCTAAAGCCCTCGAAAATACCCCATAGCCCACACCTTCCTGTGTTTTGGAGCCGTCCGTATAAAAATCAACACTTTTTCTTCTACCTGGAGTTCCATTCATCCACATTTCTGTGGATGGTATCCAGGTTTTATAAAGACGTTCGTGTAGTAGAGCAGGGGAGGTTTGGTCAATCCTCCATCCCCTAACTTCATCATCGAGTATTCTGCAGTGGCCGGTTCCATTTCCGTTCCACAGAGAGGTACATCGAAGACGGATTGCCGAGGACGTTCCCATCTCCTTCCCTACTAGATCTAATGGTAGTAGATGAAGAAGCATCCCCAGTGCATCCGTAGGAGTGGTGCGAATAGCACTGGTTACATACAAGGATGCAAGTCTTTGCACCTTGTGTAAGATGTATAGATACGTCTTTTTCTCCAGGGATGGCCACCACACGATGATGCCATACATGAGAATTGGACGTACTACTGCAGTATAGATCCAGTGAACAATTTTTGGGGTAAGACCCCAATTCTTCCCAATGGATTTTTTGCATAGATACAGTGATATTGTTGCTTTTCTCACTCTCTCTAGAATTTTTGCTTTGAAACTCAGTTTTGCAGTGTTGGACACTTTTATCTCGGTATTATTAAGTGTGATAGGTCGGAAATCAGGTATCTTATACTTCCTAGAGAAAAGGACTAGTTCCGTTTTATTAGGATTAACGGCGAGCCCTCGTTTCTCCGCCCATCTTGTTAAATGTGAAAGACCATCCTGTAGGATGTCCCTTACAGCTATTGCCACATCATCAGCATAAGCCACGATTCTGTACCCCCGCGATTCTAGAGATTGTAGCACAGGATTTAGAGCTAGATTCCACAATAGTGGCGAAAGAACTCCTCCTTGTGGTGTACCCCTATTTACAAAGCGGGTCTGTCTAGAAGCTCCTAAAGCCGCATTTATCCTGCGGTGAGTTAGTAGATTCTCAACCCACTTACACAATCCCGCACCAACCCCCAAATTCGACAATGCATCAATTATCCCATCTGGAGATATATTATTAAAAGCCCCCTCAATATCCACGAAGGCCACAAAGGCGTATTCACCTACAGAAAGAGATTTCTCTATCGTGCCAACCAGCTCATGTAGAGCCGATTCTGTTGACTTTCCCGTTTGATATGCATGTTGATGCGGGGAAAGTAGTTTATCATTGATGGTTTTACGGATATAATGATCAACCATCCTTTCTAATGCTTTCAGAAGAAAGGATGATAGACTTATAGGTCTGAAGTCCTTCGGTGTGGTGTGAGAGAGGCCTTAACTCGTGTTTTTTACGAAATTGAGTTTTTCAGTGATTCCAATACATTTCACACAAATACACCTTCTCACAAAAATATATTGCAATAGTGTAAAAAATAACGATTTTACAAGCAGTTTTACAAAAAAATTTACATTGTGAATATTACAGTTTCTATTATGTTTTACCTTCTCCTGTAAAGTTACAATTATTTGAGTTAGGGCCTTTCTACTTGAGACCATCGATATACAAAATTATTTATAATTTTTGACATTTGTGTTAACATTCAAAGGCTATTTTAAAAAGACATATGTAAATTGACAACATCTGTAAATAAACACCTATCAAACCGCATATTTTTGAACAACTTAAACTAGTCTTTCTTGCGATTTTATGTATGTATAGGTACATACTCGTATTTACATATCGTCATGCGAGAACTTAAGTGTCCAATATCCAATAGTTTATAATGGCGTATTGGACACTTAAGTTCTCACATGACGATATGTGTAAATAAATATTTTTATCCATGATAATAGATATTTTATTTTGTATTAACTAATTAAGAATATTTTCAATTGGGATTGTTCGAAACAGTTTGAAACAAAATTAGATTTAAATTGTTAAAATGAAATTTAATTGGCTCGTTAATAGCAAGGTATTAAGAAATTATTGTAAAATGTACTAAAAATGTCTTTGAGAGAAAAAGAACTAAAGCCATTCAATGATAATCCTTTAATAAATAAAATTAAATACGGTGATGCTGATCTCAGATCAAAACGTCGAAGACTTGCTAAAATTGAAGCGACTGAAGACGAAGAAGATGATGATGATAATGAGGACTACGTAAAATTTGAAGAAAACTTAAACTCAAGTTGTCAAAGTTCATTTATAGACGTTGTTTCCAATGCAAACGAAACTTCGATCAGTTATAAATCGCAATCGTTAAAGTCCAAAGATTTTAAGTCAAGTGCCAAAGATAAACTTATTATTACCGATAAACCATCCATATCTAGTAAAGGATTCGATAACACTTTTAAGCTGCTGCAAAATCAAGTCAAAACGAATACTAAAAAAACTGTTGATTTACTTAAAATAATAAAACCTGACACCGAATTTCCATCAAGTTCAAATTCTAGTATTTTGGTTGCAAGAGAGGAAGAACCAACATGTTTAGAACTTCAAATAGAAGCCATGCAACGCATTCAGATATATATAAAAACATTTCAAGAAATAAAACACGCAGAAAACATTGGAAATGAAAAAGAATCAACACCACTACTGGAGCTGCTCTACAACTTTGTCTCTAGGGGAATTTCACAAGATTTCCATAGTGATGCTGAACACTCGCATCAAACTGAAAAGTTATGCAAAAATACTGTTCATAATATGAATTTAATGTATCATGTGGGGACAAATACAAATGGCGTAAAATGCTTAAAAATTGTACGACATTTACTTAAAAACAAAGCAGGTATATTTAAATTCTAACTAATACTAATTTTCTATTCATTTTTTGGGATCTATTTTCTTTTCGTAATTGTGACGATATTTAATTTTTTCTGAAATAATTTTTAGGTTCAAAAAAAAAAAATTGAAATAAAGCCCCACAAAATATTAAATTTTTAATGTGGGGCTTTTATTCATTCTTAAGCATAGCGGTCAAGTAATGATTAGTAATCGTAATAATTACTAATTTTATTACTTTTTTTCAAGGTGAAGTAATGATTAAATTACGATTATATTCAGTTTCGCACGATTACTAATTGATTACGATTACTAATAATAGAAAAGTAACCTGAATTACTTTAAATTACTAAAAAATAATCAAAACTAATCAAAATCAAAAGTAATCAAAAAATAATCCGATTACTTCTAAGGATTACTTTTGATTCTTTTCGATTATGTATTAAGAATCAAAAGTAATTTTGGAAAGTATTCGGATTACTTTTGATTATTTTTAGTAATTTTAAGTAATTCGATTACTTTTCGATTATTAGCAATAGTAATCCATTATTTATCAGCAATTCTTTTGAAGGCAATTATATAATTATTACAATTCTTTTTAAATTGTAATTTAAGAAGTGAAAATTGGCCCCAATAACTCCATAAAATTTTTTGGAGCTTTATTTCATTTGAATTAAATGAACATACTACATATTTTACAAAAATTCGATTTTTACTAGGAGTACATTTAACGGCACTCTTGTGAGAATTGTAATTTTGTTGTGTGAATATTAATTAAACCTTATTTATAAAATAATGTTAGTAATAAAAAAATAATAACATTAAAAATACGGTTTTGATCTCAACAAAATATTTCATATATGTATGTTGGCATTTGTAGTATTTTTTCCACTAATGTCCAAAAAGACCAAAAGAGGGTAGGAAAGCTTGTTTCGGTATATAAAAAAATATATTTTATACAGTACGAATAGACGAGCAATTTTTATTTCTGAACATAAGAAATAACGTCGGCAGAATGACGTCCCAAAAAAGTTTGTGTTCAAACTTATTTTAAGCGGTGGCTAGACGCATAATGTTAAAAATTAAAATGTAAGTTCTCGTTTGCATACAAAGTGTGCGTTCTAAGTTTTGATTTTTTAATACTTCTGCCACAGAGCATATATTTTGTTTTTCCGCTGCTTTTTTTTTGTAACAAACTTATTATTTCTAGTTTTGACAGCTTGTGTTCTAACATAATTGCTCTACCTGCATTGCATAATTGAGCCTACCTGTGTTATATCGAGAACCCTTTGGCCTCGTCTAGATACTAACAGAACCAGAAACCTCATTAGGTTCACCAGAAAGCACCTGACGAATCTCCTGACCACACTTACAGGCCACTGCACTTTCGGAACCCACGCTAAACGTATGGGTCTCCCGTATGATGATTACTGTTACAGCTGTAATGATGAGGAAGAGGACGAAAGCATTTCGCATCTTCTCTGCTTCTGCCCTGCTTTGGAGGATCTCCGTCTGCACTTCCTTGGCAGAATATCCTTCAATAGGTAGCTCGGAAATAGGACTTAGAAACCTAAGTCTATACATTAGGAGCAGCGGCTGGTATGGCCGCTAGCCACTTCTTCTTTTCTTCTCTCCTTTACTCTCTCTTATTATACAGAAACTCTCCATCTATATTCTCCCTATACTCCCGGTCGCTACCTTATTCTTATACTTTCAACTTACAGGCAGCACAAAGGGATCATCGTATTGGACCCAAGTGAGCTAGACCCCTAAATTTTTCATTCTTCACTAGCAGCCTGCTAACCTAACCTCACTAACATAATTGCTCAGACTTGTGTTTGAGCAATTATTTCCAAACATGTGTTCGAATACTAACATTTACGGTTTACACAGTAATTTTTTGTGTTAGCAACAGATTTTGACAATTGCCGACACAAAAATTTCCAAACTTATGTCTCGTGTAATCTCACTGCGCTGATTTACACGGGATTAATTGTGCTGGCATAACATGCTAGTTTGTTGGTGAGAGAGGCAAAGAGAGGGGTTTTGTGTTTGACATAATTTTTCAACCAGCTACAACCCCGCATCACGGTTGTCAGATTTTTTCTGACCTATTTCGTCAAATTGATTTTAAAAATCGCCAAAAGTCGCCAGAATCAATTTTATGTAGTTTTTCTTAATAAATATTTGATAATAAATTTGATTTTATATAACACTTTTGAAATAAAGTATTTCAGAAAATGACAGTATTGAAAGGTATTTTTATTATCTATCGAAGGATATATAATTTTATATCTGCCATACAATAGTTACTATTTTATAGGTATTAAACTTTCTTGTTAAATTTTAATGATATAACATTTTTTATTTGGACATAACTTCTGAACTAAAAGAATTCAGAATATAAAAGTCACATATTTAAAAAAGTATTTTGATTTCCTATCGATTGGTGTATGATTTAATTTTTATTGATTTGCAAAATCAGTATTTTTTTCCACGGTTTGTTTACATATTTTACTAGGCAAATTACCACGAGGTTGCCAATAGCACACTTAATGGAAAAAACTGTATTATCACAAAAATTATGCAAATTTGTAAAAGTTTGATGGATTATAACTTCTGAACTAAAGTAATTCAGAAAAATGCAGTCACTAATTCTGAAAAGGTTTTTTGTCCTTTACCCTACGTCTACACCTGATATATTTTTATCATGACAAATGTCAAATGCCATATAGAAGAAATAGTTAACATTAAAAAAATTATTTTTCAATATAAAATTTGACTTTTGTTATGATAAAAATATATCAGGTGTAGACGTAGGGTTATCGATTGTTATATTTCTAAATAAAAATATTTATTATTATTTATTATTTTTAACGACCAAAAAAGTTTGCTGGGCTATAACTTCTGAACTAAAATAAATCGGAATATGGCAGTTATCACTCCTTAAGGGTATTTTAATTCTCCATCGATTGAGATGTGTCAATAGCGCACAGTCAATCGTTTTGGTTTTATAAGGCAAAAGTTTTTTTGTCAATAAAAAGTTTGCTGGGCTATAACTTCAGAACTAAAGTAAATCTGGATATGACAGTTATCAGTTATTAAAGGTATTTAAATTCCTTATTGATTGAGTTGTGTCAATTGCGGACAAGTATCGGTTTTGATTTTATGAAGCAAACTTTTTTTGTAAATAAAAAGCTTGCTGGACTATAACTTCGGAACTAAAGTAAATCTGAATATGGCAGTCACTTTTTCTGAAAGGTATATTGATTGGTATATGTGTCAATAGCGCACACTTAACCGTTTTGATTTTATAAGACGAAAACTTTTTTTATAAAAAGTTTGCTGAGCTATAACTTTCGAAATCAAGTAATTGAAAAAATTACATCTAATAATTCTGATACCTACTTTTGTCTTCTATTGAAACGTATATAAATTAATAGCGCGCATCTAATATATTTCTAATTTATTTAAAGTAAATTTCTGGATATAAATTTCATGCGAGCACGTGGCACACATACTCTCTCAAAAACGCACGTGCTCACACCTACACGTAAAATGAAACCTTTTTGCAACACTGAAAAAAGTTTTTTACGGGACTGAAAAAGTTTTTTCAAAGTTTTTTTTCTTCACGGCGACCATCGAAATAACTATTCACTATTGTTCTAACTGTCTGAAAGTGGTTTATGTTTTAGTTTGTATTTGCCAACACTGTTTGCTACTAGTAAAATCAACTCTGTGCGGTTAACATTGTATGATGGATGAATGTATCTCAGCAAATGTAGTATTTGTTTTTGTAGTTGTTGAGATGTGCATGGATTGCTGTGGGGCAGAGAAGCAAGCCGACCAAAAAATTTTGGCGGCGGCTGAAAGATAAATATTTTCGGCGGCGGCTGAGCGGGTGAACGCCGATTAGTTTAAGTATGAAACAATTCTTTTAACCCAGTCCGTTTCTGGAAAAGTAGTAGAATTATTAAATCACTACGTTGTAGCATTATTTATTTCGTAATAATTTGAATATTGCAGCAATTGATGTACTAAATGCCAAGAAAAGTAACTTCGTAAATTATTTGTTTTACCATAGAAACATATTCTAGACTATAATTTCATTTATGTTTTCCGTTTGAAATAAAAATTAGTTACTTTATTGCAACACTGCTACGGATGAACGAAACAAAAACTTTGATCAAATAGTTATCAAAAAGTCGCCAGACTGCTGCGACAAAAAATCTATGTAAACGTGCATGTATTTAAAGGTGCAATAAGTCAGTGTTCAGACGAAGAGATTCTTATTTTTAAGTTTGCTAGTTCTTCGGCGAGAGAGACGAGGGGAAAAGAAACGAGTACTAAGCTTCATGTACTGTTGATACGTTTAGCTTTCTCATTCGTAATTTTAAAAAAAGCATACATGCATACATAAAACCATGGTGTAATTATAAAGGTGACTGCGTAAGGATTTTTTATACAAAAATACGGCAACCATAGCTATCTAAAGAACCGAAGAATGTCAAAGCATAAAAATAATTGTACTAAAACCAAAACAAAATCGAAGTTTTTGACATTCTTCAGCTACAAAGCACATAGAGCAAAAAATTATCAGCTGAAGTAACGCTGCCACCCAGCTAGATACACCTTGCATAAAACTATGCATAAAAAATATGTGCTTAAAAATAAGACTCCGAAGATAGTTCAAAGAAGAAAAAGTGATCAGTTTATCAATAAGACTTGACTGGTGTGAACTGGGACTAAGAGGTGATATAACCATAGCCATAGAAAACAGCCGTGCGAACCAAACTAATGGGAAACACTGATTATATATATTTGATTATAGGTGACTCGCCATAACGCCATAACTCCCACAATAGAATCCAATTGAATTTTGGTTTGGTTATGGCTATGGCATTATGGTTATGTCACGTCTAATTTAAGCTTAAAAAGGGACTCCATAAGAGAACGTACGTGTTTTCGCAGGTACATTATCGTTCATATAAACATTCTCTTTCTATGTGGAAGCAAAAACAACTTTCTTTCAGGGACGCTCGCTATCATATTCAATATATAAATAAAAACTATAGCGCAACTTGAGTAGACACAATCTGCCTTATCGTGCTTGGCGTATTTCAAATACGACTACGACTGTTTGGTAATAGATTAAAGAAAAACTGTTGAAGTCTATTAATCTATTACCAAACATTCGTAGTCTTCCCCACAAGAACACTACCATTCAATTGACTGCTCATTTGATCGGAAGACAGGCAGGATATATTCATCATTGCGTAGAACAAAGTTTCTATCACATTATTAAAGGCAAAATGAAAAATGTGATGGAAACTTCTGTGTACGTGTGATGTTGCATCTCTCTCTCTAACTAATGAATATAACATATAGCTGAACTGCTCACTCTAGTGCTTTTTTAGTAATCAATTATAGCATAAATATTATTCAAGTTTGACTGATCATAATTGAATAATATATCCCCCACAATTGAGCAATCATACATGATTGATATACTATACTGACAATAAATATAATTTTTATTATTTTAATTGTTTTTCTTTTATTATAAAAAGTCACTTAAAAGTATAAAAGCACATAAAATATTTGAAACGAAAGATAAGTTCAGCACAAACAGAATAACTTAGGCGGTATCTAGCCCTCTTGATACCTTTTAATATCCAAGGCATCTTGTTTTTAACAAATATCTGAAATTTCGAATGCATTAAATTAAATTTTGTAATTTTTTTTTATTCACTTTTTACTTATCTTTTTTAACACTTATAAATTTTAATTTTCACAGACAATGAATATTATTTTTTTTTTTAAATAAAACTCGATGTTTTAAAAGTTTTGGCATGTGTACATTAGATGTCCCATTCTAATATATATGCTAGAGTGAGGCAGCTATAATTAATAAATAAATCCATCAAAACTTTCGATCAAATGAATAGTCAATTGACTGTCAGTATTGAATTCAATGTAAAATTAGTGCAAATGTGTTAGTGAACAAATCTTGTTTGTGTTAGTTTCAGTCATTCATTTCTTGTAGGGTTATTTGAAATACGCCAACCACGATAAGGCAGAATATTAAAAATAGTTCAGAAAGTATAAAAATAAAAAGAAGACAAAATATCGGCTGAGTATTAAGCCGCCGATAAGCCGAGTGGTTCGGCGGCGGCCCGGCTTGTTGGAACGGCTTGCTACTCTGCTGTGGGCTATAAAATTCTATTGATGAATATGTGCAAAACTAGATTTTTTCGCGTGTGTGTTTGAAACTGATAGATAGTTAAGATTAGTTAACAAATCAAGTATATTAAATATACCAGTGCATATTCTTACATTTGTGTATGTATTATTATAAATAATATATTAAATATTGGTCTCAATACATTATTATAATTTATTTTATAAAAAAGTGAACAATAAATAAAATTGCAAATATAAATGCTATGATGCATCCATCATCTGGATTTTAAATACACATTAATTGTTAATAAACATCACGAGCCTCTTGGTCGGTAGCATTGCTATGTACATACATACATATGTACATTTTCTATGAACGCAAATATGTACCTACTATGTACACACCACCTTTTTTGTATGGTTAAAAACTGTTTACCTAGTAGAGCAAAGGTTATATTTGTAAGAAATATTGAAAATTTTTTTCCCGTGAAAGGTTAGACTATAATCGTAAGGCTTCCTACCCACTTTCGAAAGGAGTACATCGATTCCAAATGTAAGTACTGTCTAGAAACAGTTTTTAGTTATATAAACTTTTGTTATATTTACGTATCTACCTAAATGTCTTTATGCCTTATAAACATGAAATTCATGAACATACATATGTACATATGTATATACTTTTGTATATATTTATATGTAAATGCAATTGTCCTGAAAAAGTGTTGCTGTCGGTAAAAAAAATATCAGTATGAATGTGTGTACATAAATTAGTTTATTAATTTAATTTATATTTACGTTTGCATATTTACAGAACGCAAATTCTGCCTGGTGCAAAAATAAAATAAAAAAATTGAAAGGGGGTTGTTTTACACTCTTAATTAAAACATTACATATGTGCGCAAACTCACCATTCATGTAACATTTAAAACCACGATAAATAAAAAAAATAATACTGCCCAAATATATTTTATTTTACAATAAATAATTTCTAAATCTTCGTCGCATATTGGAAATGTGCTGGTGATGTGTCATCAAGTCTCATAAAAAAGTAAATAAATAATAAAAATCCCTCGAAAACTATTGTGCGAATTAAATAATAACACTTAATTTTAAACTAAAGTCAAACAAAATTATATATTACATGCAAAATCCAAGCAATTACATAATACATTATTATGCTGCCATCATTAAACCGGAATCAAAATTATTCTTCAAATGAAATATTAAATGTGAGCATCATTCACTCGATACTACGACATCTCCAGAATCTTATTAAAGCTGCTATCAGTCCAACAAAGAATTGAGAGCATATCTGCAGAATTTGTATTGATATGGAAGACGAAGACAAAAATGTGGACGATTGGGAATTATTTAGTAGTGAAACGAGTCAATTGGAGTATGATGAGGAAGAATTAATTTATCTAAATCATTCAAGTCCACCAAATGTCGGTTTGGACGAAACAGAGTCTTTAGTCAATGATACAAGAATGAGCCGAACACTTATTCATGACGAACAATTACTTATTGAAGGTAGACAATATTGCACTTATAAACTAAACGCAGACAAGAGAATAGCACCAACTGCAAAATTTCTAAAGTATCGTTACTGAAAATTTTCTATTGGAAATTTAAAAAAATTTAGAGTAAAAGCGAAAAACATTTCAAACCAATGGTATTAATGATGTTCTATCACAAAATCAAATATATTATATACATACATATATGTATTTATTAGTAATGTTTTGATATCAAATTAATTGCAACTGAAGTGGAGCATATTTATTATGATATTAAAACCATATTATTTATTTATTTATTCAATGGATGTAATACATATGGCCTCAAGGCCAATAAAAAATATATTACAAGTATAATATACTATGAGAATAGTTAATTAACAATCAAAGAGAAATAAGAAATAATGCTTATGTTATGCTTTCGAAATCATCTGAGATTGTACAGAGAGATGAACATATTATTACACTATTGCGTAAATTGTGTAAATTCGGCATTTTGCATAGCGTGTATATGTACCCATGTACATGTGTATTCCTATATATTTCATAAGTACATATACATACATATATATTTCTTTATAAAAAAAAATATTTATACAATGGTATTTAAGAAATGTAATTGGTGCTATTAATTTGGCTGGGTCCGAAAAAATGTTTCTTCTAAATTATAACATCAAAAATATAACATCTTATGGCGACGAAGATTTTAGTGATTATGAAACCTATAATAACTTGGATAGGATAATTGTTGGGAAAAATAAGGTAGATCAGAACACGCCCAAATCATTTTTATGTGTGTAATGAATTGGAATTCATTTGATGTAATTTTGTAGTTTATTTTTGTAGCTTCACTATCCAGGCAGAAATTGCCAACCGTAAAAAATTGTAGCACTGGGAAAGAACTTTTACTCAAGAAACCCAAACGGTTTGCCAACGTTACGGTTTACAATCTGAAAAATTATATGCCAATGCTTTTTAATAAATTTTTATTTTCTATTTCTTTTCGTTTTTATTTAATTTTGGCATTTGGGAAGAATGCTCTTAACATCTACCTTGCTTAGCTCTATTTCAATTTTGCCTGGTCTAAATATTTAACGACATATAAATCTACGTCCCTGTATGGCAGTGGATACGTAAAAACTTAAGAGTTTTTTTGCCGCTGTGCTGCAAATGATTGTCTGGAGAAAAATTTTGTTCGGAAACAATGGGAGAATCCAGCTTAATTAAGCTGAAGGTCCATACAAACAGTTGTATGCGTTTCTGTACGTTCTCTCCGATTATAAATTCAAAAGTTACATGCAATACGTCTTATGCGCAAGTATTTTTGTTGTGATCATCTGTAGTGTAAATATTTTTTTATCAAATAAACAAAATTTTGGGGAAAAATGGAAAGTGAAATTATAACTTTAAAAGGATTTGTGGAATTAATTAATTTAATGCATTTAGAGCCAATTTCACCAACTTATTTAAATATCAATTCATATTTAAAAGTAATTTTTCCTTACAAAAATTCATGAAAATCGACATTTAAATATGAATTGATATTTAAATAGATTTGGTGAAATTGTCCCATAGTGTTTTGTAATAAAAATAATACATACTATTTTTCACAGCTGAAATAACATTCTTTTCCATTGCATACATAAAATTAATTAATAAGTTAATGCAAATTTTGTTCATGAAAGAAATATGTTAAAAATTTATATTAATTTATTTAAGTCTTGAATATACATATGCAGTTGTAAACTTTATTACAAATGCAGTTTATTTTACTAAAAACTGTTTTAATGCAAAAAGAGAGAAAATTTAAATTCACCACACGAGCATTTGGCTGAACTTTTTTCATGATGCATGCGACGGATACAAAAGTAGAAAGTAAACCTACTTTATCCGTCCTATGCGTCTATACGTTCTTTGCGTTTTGTTCTGTAACTTGCCACATACAATTACCTTCATTCTACTTTTTGACACATGCATGAAAAGCAACTACGCATTGAACGGATGTTATGTACATTCAGCTTTAGCCTTTTTTTGTTAATCTTTTGAATTTTATCCTGTATACAGTGATGTTCGATGAAATAGAGCCACCCTATTTCATATATTTTCAAACTAAAAATAATGGTCAAAAAGTATAACAAAAGAATTTTTTATTTGGTTTTTATTCTTTTCACATACAAATCAAAAATATTGCAGCGCACAATTGAAAATTTAAAACTTAAAAAATATCTCATACATAAACTTAAAAAAAAATTTCAATTTTCGGTGTGAATAAAAATAGATCCGCCGATTTTGGTTACTTGAAATTGAAGTTTCACAAGTTTATAAAACACACATATTTGTAAAATTCTCTTTGTTTTTTAATATTTAGTAGAATAACCATTATTTTTAATAACGGCTAACCAACGCTTAGGTATTGAGTCCACAAGTTTTTGGCAAGTGCCGACTTGGATATTTTTCAATGCTTCTTGGTCTTTATTGGACGGATTTTTGCCTCGAAGATTTAACTTAACAATTTACCAAAGGTTTTTATAGGATTTAAGTATGTATGTATGTATGTATTTATTAGTAGTATTTAAAATACTTTTCAAATTACATTTCATATTTATCTAACAGAATTTAAAGATTAAAAATTTATAAATCAAATTAATAAATTAATAATTGATTGATTGATTGATTGATTGGTTTATTTAGTAATATGTACCATACTTTATAAAATTCATATACATTTCATATTTTATTATACTATACTAACAATCATAATAACAATAATAATAATAAATAATAATAATAATAATAATACATAATAATAATAATAATAATAGTATAAGTATACATAACTTCAATTGATTCTTAGCATTTGTACAATTTCTCTTCTAAATATATTAATATTTCTTTCATTTTTAATATGCGTTGGTAATTGATTATAAATATTTAATCCTTTGTAAAAAAGTGATCTTTTCATCGTACTGTTTGTTACTCGCTGTAATCTGAAGTCTTGACAATTTCTTAAGTTATAAGGCTGAACCTCTCCCACGTATATCAGTTGTTCACATAAGTATTGCGGTGCTAATCGCATTTTCATCTTCTGGATAATTTCTAAAGTATTTAATTCAAGTCTTTGTTTAATTTTAAGCTATTTGAGACAATTTAACATGTGATCTTTTTTGTTTTGAAGTTTTTGAAGTCTGATTA
This sequence comes from Tachina lurida, assembly GCA_944452675.1. Taxonomy (NCBI): domain Eukaryota; kingdom Metazoa; phylum Arthropoda; class Insecta; order Diptera; family Tachinidae; genus Tachina; species Tachina lurida. Next base: position 53,343,475 of record OX101753.1, read on the forward strand.
TTTGTTGATCCGTGAAGCAAGTATAAATTATAGTTGATCCAAATTCAAAATGTGTACTATGAGTATTGTATATATTTATTGCAGTGATTATTGATATTTTGTTTCTCATTCTCTTAAAAAAACCGATTTTTTGCCTATCTTTTTACATACAGTGAACAAAGAAAAAACTTGTACAGCAAACGCTCCGCTCTTCTAATCAAAATATCTCTGTTGCTTTGTAAGATTTTAAGATAAAACCAAAAGCAGTTTCAAGACAAATTAATAAGCTTTCTATAGAAATCTTTAATTTTATTAAGAAATTTATTTTAATACTAAAAAAATAACTTAACATAAAATAACACTATTTTCAAGAGCCAAAAAAAAACTTGTACACTAACTCTTCTTTCAGGAAGGAGCTATGAAATAAGGAATACACTAAAAATTAGTACTAAATGTGGCCACGTCTAGCATCTAATAGATTATTTTCATAGAATGAACTGGGTTTTTGGCAATTTTGGGAGCTATATGGTCCAATATGCCCTGGAGAGCACTTTTGAGTTAATTTTTACACATAATCTACAGCTCGCGTAATTTTTTGTTCACATACGCCCACAGAATTTCATTTGTACTAAGGCCAAGGATCTAGGGAGGATGTGCCTGCAAATTTTTTTCCATTGAATGGAAGCCATTCTCTTATTATTGAAGACGAAAGTTTCGGGTATTTAACTCTAACTAATCAATAGTCTCCACTTACATTTAATTTGGCAGCTAACTGTGCTAAATTATCTCTTATTATTTTTAAATAATTCATTTTATTTATTGTACGTTCCATAAAAACCGGATTTCATACACCACTCGATCCCATTGGGCCCCATACCATCATATTACACCCCCCATGCTTCACCGTGTTATTCAGGTTATTATCGTTAAAGCTGGAACTTTTCTTTGCCACGCAAAGAAAGATTATATTAATCACTATGATGACTTTTGGGACACTGCTGAATCCAAATTTAATATATTTGGATGTTATCGTTGTAGATTTTTGTGGCGAAGAGGAATTCCAGCATTAGTGATAAAAACCTGAATAACACGGTGAAGCATGGGGGGTGTAATATGATGGTATGGGGCCCAATGGGATCGAGTGGTATATGAAATCCGGTTTTTATGGAACGTACAATAAATAAAATGAATTATTTAAAAATAATAAGAGATAATTTAGCACAGTTAGCTGCCAAATTAAATGTAAGTGGAGACTATTGATTAGTTAGAGTTAAATACCCGAAACTTTCGTCTTCAATAATAAGAGAATGGCTTCCATTCAATGGAAAAAAATTGCAGGCACATCCTCCCTAGATCCTTGGCCTTAGTACAAATGAAATTCTGTGGGCGTATGTGAACAAAAAATTACGCGAGCTGTAGATTATGTGTAAAAATTAACTCAAAAGTGCTCTCCAGGGCATATTGGACCATATAGCTCCCAAAATTGCCAAAAACCCAGTTCATTCTATGAAAATAATCTATTAGATGCTAGACGTGGCCACATTTAGTACTAATTTTTAGTGTATTCCTTATTTCATAGCTCCTTCCTGAAAGAAGAGTTAGTGTACAAGTTTTTTTTTGGCTCTTGAAAATAGTGTTATTTTATGTTAAGTTATTTTTTTAGTATTAAAATAAATTTCTTAATAAAATTAAAGATTTCTATAGAAAGCTTATTAATTTGTCTTGAAACTGCTTTTGGTTTTATCTTAAAATCTTACAAAGCAACAGAGATATTTTGATTAGAAGAGCGGAGCGTTTGCTGTACAAGTTTTTTCTTTGTTCACTGTATATAATCACTATGTTCTTTAAATTTTAATTCTTGGTCTAGTATAAAACTGAGGTATTTAATACTTTTTACTTTTTCTATTTGTTCGTTATTTATTTCAATTTGTATATTACTGTTCATATTTATTTCCATAGCTTTTGTTTTGTTCTCATTTAATTTTAATTTATTCATTTTTAGCCATTTGTTCACCTTACACAAATCATTTTCTAGTTTTTGGTGACATAATTGATCTGTTTCTGCTTCCGTAAATATTAACGTATCGTCTGCATATAATACTATTTCACATTCTTCTAATATTTCTGGTAGCTCGTTTATATATATAATGAAAAGCAGTGCCCCTAAAATCGATCCCTGTGGAACACCGTATTCATTATTTAGATTTGTTGATTTTATATTGTTGACCTTAGTTTTTTGCATTCTCGCGTTAAGATACGATTCGAACCATTTTATTTCGTTTCCATTTATACCATACTTTTGTAGTTTAGCTATTAAGATTTTTCTGTCTATAGTCTCAAATGCTCTTTTAAAATCGAGGAAGATTGCTAATATTTTCTTATTTTTATCTAATTTTTTCCATCTGTTTATCACATAGTTTACCGCAGTTTCACAAGAGTATTTTTTACGAAAACCCGATTGATATTTAGAGAATAGTTTGTGTTTTTCCATATATTCTTCCAATTGCTCTTTTACAGCTCTTTCAATTATTTTTTCACAAGTTTTTAATGTGTTTATTGGTCTAAATTCTTCGCATTTATTTGTTTTATTTATTTTTTCTATAGGAATCACCATACTTTCTTTCCAGTTTTCAGGAAATATGCCCGTTTCGAACGATTTGTTAATAATATATAAAATTACTTTGCCTATAATGTCCCAATTTTTAAGTATAATACTAATGGATACTTTATTAAAGTCTCTTTTATTGTTTAAGTGTTTACAAATATTTTTTAGTTCATGTATATTTATTGCACGAAATTTAAATGTTTTGTTCACCATCGGAATTAAATTTACATATTGCATATCTTCTATACTATTTCTTATGTCTTTAATACTGTCTATAAAATATTTATTAAATTGATTTGCTATTTGGTAATCATCACTATATTCTATTTGTTTAAATATTAATGATTTTTCACAGATTGCTCTTTCTTTAGGACTAATTCTTTAATCTTTTTCCACATTTGTTTTTGGTCTTTAGCATTACTAATTTGTTTATTTATATATTTATCTTTTTCTTCAACTATCTTATTCTTGTACATATTCCTAACTATTTTGTAATCATTCCAAGCACTGTTTGTGTTATATATTTTCGCTACTCTATATTTTTGAATTTTTTCGTGTTTCAGTCTTCGTAACTCATTATTAAACCAGTTGTTGGTACAGTTTTGATTTATATTCTTTTTAATTAAACATTTCTTTATTGCTCCTTCCACGCATTTATCTATAATATTCACATTGTTATTTAAATCATCATTTTCATTTATATTAACCATTGGCATCAATTCAACTCTAAATATTCTTTCATTATATTTAAAATATTCAATTTTTTTATATTCGATTTGTTTTTCATAACTGCACTTAATTAAATTAGAATTTTTTATAAGATTTACTATTTTTCTTCTAAAAATGTTTATGTGTGTTTCATTCTTTATATTATTTGGTATCAAATTGTATAGGTTAAGTCCTTTAAAATACAGAGATTTTTGCATTGCATTGGTGTCTGGTCGTTGTGTTCTAAAATCTATGGAATTCCTCAGGTTATACGGCTGTACGTCCCCAAGATATCTTATTTGCTCAATCAAGTAATCAGGTGTTCTTCCCATTTTCATCTTCTGTATAAAATATTATGTATTAAGTTGTAACCTTTGTTGTATATTCATCCATTTCAGTGTTTCTAGCATATATCTTACTGAGGTAAAGCGATTGCATTTTAAAATTGATCTCATGGTCTTATTTTGTAGTTTTTGTAGTCTTGTCATTTGTTGATCAGAACAGGAAGTATACAATATGGTTGATCCATATTCAAAATGTGGTTTTATCATGGTGTTATATATGTTTATTGCAGTTAGTGTTGTTACTTTGTTTCTCAATCGCTTAAAAAACCCGATTTTTTCCCAATTTTTTTACATATAAATTCGATATGATCTTTAAAGATTAATTCTTTATCTATTAGAAAACCCAAATATTTTATATTATTTACTTTTTCTATTATTACATTATTAATTTTGAATGTTATATTCGTGTTCATATTGATCTCCATTATTTTGGTTTTATTTTCATTTAGTTTTAGTCTATTCATTTTTAGCCATTTGTTAATATTATCTATTTCATTTTTTAAATTTTCATAGTATAGCTCTTCAGTTGTTGCTTCAGTAAAAATCAATGTGTCGTCTGCGTACATTAAAATTTCACATTTTTCTAATATGTTTTCAAGATCGTTTATATATATAACAAAAAGAAGAGCTCCTAAAATTGATCCTTGTGGTACACCAAAATCGTTTTCTGTTAAATTTGATATTTCATTATTTACATTAGTTAATTGTCTACGATTTGTTAAATATGATTGAAACCATTTAAGTTCTGTACCTTGAATACCATATCTATATAGTTTTTGTATTAGGATATATCTATCAACAGTTTCAAATGCTCTTTTGAAGTCCAAAAAATTGCCAATATTTTGTTTTTCTTTTGTTTACATTTCCATCTATTTATAACATAATTTACCGCTGTTTCGCATGAGTATTTTTTTCGGAAACCGGATTGAAATTTCGACAATAGTTTATGTTCTTCCAAATATTTTTCCAATTGATCTTTTACTATCTTTTCAATTATTTTATCACATATTTTCAAAGTGTTAACTGGTCGGAATTCTTCACATTTTGTTGTATTTTGTATTTTTTCAATAGGAAAAACCATTGATTCTTTCCAATTTTTAGGAAACACACCCGTCTCCAATGATCTATTTATAATTTTTAATATAATATCTCCGATTATGTCCCAATTGTCTAATATTATGTTACTTGATAGTTTTGTATAATCAGGTTTTTTCTTTATACTTTTAACAATATTTTTTAGTTCTTGTATAGATATTGCATTGAATTTGAATTTAAGATTTATCATAGGTATTTTATTTTCATAGTGCACATCTTCAATAGAGCATCTGATTTCCTTAATACTCTCTACAAAATACTTATTAAAATTCTCGGCTATTTGAAAATTGTCCTCAAGTTCTATTTGATTAAATATCACATTTTTTATCACGTTTTTGGGTTTTCTTAAGACTAGCTCTTTAATTTTACTCCATATTTCTTTTTGATTAGTTGCATTATTAATACTATTATTAATATATTTATTTTTTTCATTTTCAATTTTTAACTTATACATACTTATTTCTTATCGTTTTATAGTTATTCCATGATTCATTCGTATTCTCTAAAACTGCAGTTTGATATCTAAGCACTTTTTCTCTTTTTAAATTTCTGAGTTTGTTATTAAACCATTTATTACTACTTTTTTCATTTATTCTTTTCTTAAATGTAAACTTTTTTACTGTATTTTCGATGCATTTATCAAAATTATTAACATTTTCATTTAGATCAATACTTTCATCATATTTTAATAATGCTCTGATTTCATTTTTAAATCTGTGTTTTTCATATTTAAAAATGTTGATTTCTTTGAAATTATGATTTTGTTTTCTATTTTCGCATTCGATCAAAATGTCAATGGATTCATGATCAGATATTTTATTATTTACATTATTTCTTGTAGTAATTATATGATTATTTGTTATTATATAGTCGTATAAGAGTTTTTGAGTATCTTGTTATTCTAGTGTAATCGTCCATAACATGCTTAAGCCCATTATCGTTGAGTGTACTTTCTAATCTACTTGTATAAAATCATTCCTCCAGTCTATATTAAAATTAGGGATGTAACGAATAGCAGTTTAGCGAATGCGAATGCGAAAGCGAATGCAAATATTACAATTCGTTAAAATATCACATGCAAATAAATTTATACAAGAGTAAGTAAAGATAATAAATAAATATGATTAAAAATAAATTTACACTGTTCAACATTTAATGTGAAATGCTGTCAAAATACATAGGAAGAAAACTTTGAATGAACTTATCCTGAAAAAATCTTGTAGAAGTAGTACTCTGTTCATCTTGGGAAAAACATATGAAATATATCTTCAACATTTTAAGTTTTCATGAGAAATAATATGAGTGGCACTTGTTTCGCGTGGAATTTACAACAAACAAGGACTAGTTAATATTGTTTGGATTTGAAATTTGTTGTACGAAGTAATGAATGGTGTTCAAAAGTTTGAACAGGCTAGTCTTAAGAAGAAAATATTTTAACGCAAATCAAACACTGTCTTTTCTTTTTAAAAACTGAAAAATATTTCCAAACTCCACTGGATTTTGGTTTCATTTTGATACTTATAAGAACTTATTGATAGAAAAGTTTTCTGCTAAAATCTTAAAGCTTTACATAAAATAATTTTCGTCTTTTTGACGTTCGTTCATCGTAAACTATTTTCGTAAAAGTGCAAATTTTTTTTTGTCTTTAGTATTCGCTTGAAATATTCGCATATATTTTAGCGAATGCAAATAGCAAAAGTAAGCGAATTATTTGCGAATGCGAAAGCGAATGCGAATGCGAACATTCGTTAATTTTTTTTTGTCTTTAGTATTCGCTTGAAATATTCGCATACATTTTAGCGAATGCAAATAGCAAAAGTAAGCGAATTATTTGCGAAAGCTATTAAAATATCACAGTTTGATTCACTTATCTCTTCTATAAAATCTTGAAATATGTCACTGAATTCCGCTTTTGATGCAATTGGTGATCTATATATTATAATAATTATTAATGATGTTTTGTCGTATTTTGCCATATATACACTTATCCAATAATGTGTGTCTTTTACACTATCTTTAATTTTATTTATTTTCCAGTGTATTTTAAAATAACCAATTAATCCACCTGTTCTTGATGAATTTGATAATGTGTAGTAACAATTATAATGTTTTAATTGAATTTATTTATTTATTTATTTGTTCATATTGTAATACAAAAGCCCAGAGGCTTTTCGATTTCTCTATTTTGATGCGTTTCAGTTAGCAGTATGAACTCAGGTTTATCTATTTCTACTATTATTTCTAATTGGTTAAAATTATTAATTAATCCTTGAATGTTAGTATATATTCCACGTAGTTGCTTTGGTTGTTATGCTGATAAGTCTGGTGACTGTGCAGGCCAGCTTAAAACCTTAATTTCATTGCTTCGAAAAAACTCTTTTATATTCGTAAAACTACTTAAAATATTCGTGTAATATATTTTGTCCATGTTATCTTCAATACGAAACAATGGCCCCCGTTCCTTTGTAAGAGAAACAGCCCCATACCATTATATTTCCTCCACCATGTTTAATGCTTTTAATGGTATATTGGGGACGGAGTTCGGTGCTGGGAGATCTTCTTACACAAAGGCTGCTTCTGTCAGAGTTAAAAAAGTTTATTTTTGTTTCACCTGACCACAAAATATACAAATTCAAATGTTCTTCGGCAAATTCCAATCTTTTTTGAATATGCTTTGTAGTCAGATATCCGTATCTCCTACCTTTCGAATTGTTTTTAATTAAGAGTTTTCGAATTGTGGAAGTGGAAACATCCAGGTTCGATGGGTGTTTCAATAGGACAATGACCCTAAACACACATCGAAGAGAGCAAGAGTTTTTTCAAACCAATGAAATTAAGGTCTTAAGCTGGCCATCACAGTCACCAGACTTAAATCCTATGGAAAACCTTTGGCAAATTGTTAAGTTAAATCTTCGAGACAAAAAACCGTCCAATAAAGACCAACTTTGGGCATTAATTCAAGACGCGTGGAAAAATATCCAAGTCGGCACTTGCCAAAAACTTGTGGACTCAATACCTAAGCGTTGGTTAGCCGTTATTAAAAATAATGGTTATTCTACTAAATATTAAGGTAAACAAAGAGAATTTTACAAATATGTGTGTTTAATAAACTTGCGAAACTTCAATTTCAAGTATCCAAAATCGGCGGCTCTATTTTTATTCACACCGAAAATTGAAATTTTTTTAAGTTTATGTATGAGATATTTTTTAAGTTTTAAATTTTCAATTGTGCGCTGCAATATTTTTGATTTGTATGTGAAAAGAATAAAAACAAAATAAAAAATTCTTTTGTTATACTTTTTGACCATTATTTTTAGTTTGAAAATATATGAAATAGGGTGGCTCTATTTCATCGAACATCACTGTATGGGCAATTCCAGAGAAAAGTCTACCATGACGGAAAAAATTTAAGTTCACTAACAGATTTGTTTTCTTGTATTATAAATTAGAAACATTTACAATTAACTAAATTTAAGAGTTCAAAGCTTTCCTTAGTTGTGATGGCGAAATAATGGGCTACAAAGTTAGGCTTTTCGTTTTTGTAAGTTTTACTTAATTTCAGGAGCATTTTCTCTTTACTTTTTATACTTCTAGGAACAATTGAACAGTAATACTTTTATTGCAAAACTGTTGCTACAGCAAAAAGTAATATAGACAAATGAAAAGAAAACCATTATATATCAATTAACGCTAAAATTTAGTTTTTCTTAAAATGATATTTCAATGTAACGTAACGCCAGAAAAAGTAGCATTTATTTTCATTATCTCTACGCTGACGACCGCAAGTGCGTGAAATTTTGCATGTCTACAAAGTGATACTAGCTTATGTGATAATAATAAAAAAAAATCCTTTATAAAACAAATGTTTAATATAATGTTAATTTTCAAAAGTGTGTAACGTAACGCCAGATTTTGATTTTTTTTTTGCATAGTACAAGTTTGTTTGTTTTCTTCTCTTTCACTCCCAAACCGCTAAACCGATTTTTAAATTGCTTAACTAATTAAAAGCTACCTTACCAGCGTCAAACAAATCATATTTTTTGTATATGATACGGATATTTTTTCGAAAAAATATATTTTTGGGCTGTTTAGGGTAATTTTCGATTCGAGTTGGATTGTTTAACCAGTCTTAAAACCGAGTCTTATTCTGTTTTTTAATTTTTTCATCACTTTTATCAGCGACTAACAATTAACAAAACATTCATAAATTTTAAGTATATTTTCCAAAATACAACGTGAACGGAGACTCGAGTAAAAGCTAATAAGCAGGGAAACCGCAAATATGCAATTGCATGTTTTTTCTTGTTTCACGTATTAATGCGGGGACAAGATATTTATCCGTTTCAGAACTTTTAATGAATTTTGGCATCGATTTGTTAGTGCATATTTTTGCATATTTTACCCTTTAAAGCATGTTTATGCATATATCAGTTTTACACGCATATTTTTAGCATATTTTCGAATTTTTAGAGCATAATTTACGCTTTTAGGGCATATTTTGATACTTTATAAAATTTATTTTATTTCAACCCGCTTGGCACCACCATCCTTTAAAAAAAACACCCCATTCCGCAAAATTAAGAGTTTTAAATTCTTTCATAACTTCATAAATTCTTTCGTAGAAAATTGCCCATTTTACTATAAAAATCAATAAAGAATATATTAAGTTATTCATTTAATTAATCTATTGAGAATTTCAAAATAAAGTGATTGAAAAAATAACCAAGTGATTTCAAATCGGCAGTCATTTAGCTGACCGGTTTAAAATCACAAAAATTCAAAAAGTTATGTGTGCAGAACACCTTTATTGTATTTTCAATTCACTTTCACAAAAAGTGATTTTCAGAACATGCCTGATAATTATCAAGTTAACGCTGATACATTTAATTGCAATTTTAATACTTACAATAGCGTACGTGACGAACTTTTAATGCTTATAAAATTTTTATTACACTAAATTGAGAAAAAATTTCGATCAATATTTATTTGAACTTTTATTTTGAAACAGTGGCGACCGGTCAAATTCAAATGACATAGACAAATAATGTTTTTGCACCGCGTACGTGACATTAGAATAGCATCCAAAGCAAACCAAAAAATACCGCTTATCGAACTCTAAATTTTCTCTTTCCTCTTGGATCTTGTTCATTGTTGTTGTAACATTAATTTTAAAGTATAATTGTAATGTTACAAATACCTGAATCGAGTCGCTAGTTAAGAAAAAATAGGTGATTGCAATTTCTTAATATTAATCAAAGAGATGCTATTTTTGCTCTTGAAAAATTTTTATAAGCTATTAATACCTCTGCATAGTAAAATTTGAGTGATATTTTCCTCTTTGACATATTTAAAAAAAAATTCAAGGTTTTTTAATTTTTCAGTCGTGGTTGTCATTTTCATGGAAATGCCCTTATGTATAAATATTTTTTTGTTGTGGTGGAGTTAAATATTGATACGCAATAAATTGATATCATGCAAAATAATTATTTGAAATTTATTTGTGCTATAGATGAAATGTGCATATTATTTCGTATCTTAAGTCTTTGGTTTTATACTGTTAAAAAGTAAAATATTCGAGTATTGTTCTTAAAAAAAATTGGCGCCTCTAAAATTATTATTTTGCTAAGTCGTAGTGGAAATTTTTTCCCTCATGCCAAAAGCTATCGAGAAATCGATGGCACAATATCGATTTTTTTTTTCATACAAATTGACCCGCTCTAATGTACATAATGTCCACCTTTTTGGTGCCTTCGCCATTTTTTCTATTGCATTTTTGGTAATCTCCTCGAAAATCCGTTTCATTTGATACCCATATCATGAAAATGATAAATGGACATAAATGTCCACTTATTGGCGCCTCTGCCATTTTTTCTATTGCATTTTTGGCAATCTCCTCGAAAATCGCTTTCATTTGATACACATATCATGAAAATGATAAATGGACATAAATGTCCACTTTTGGCGCCTCTGCCATTTTTTCTATTGCATTTTTGGTCATCTCCACGAAAATCCCGTTCATTTGATACCCATATCACAAACATGATAAATGGACATACATATGTATGTATGTATATGTCCACTTTTTGGCGCCTCTGCCATTTTTTCTATTGCATTTTTGGTCATCTCGAAAATCCCTTTCATTTGATACCCATATCATGAAAGTTATAACTGGACTTAAATGTCCACTTTTTGGCGCCTCGGCCATTTTTTCTATTGCAATTTTGGTCATCTCCACGAAAATCCCTATCATTTGATACCCATATCATGAAAGTGATAAAAAGAGTGATACGACCCTTTTTGGCGTCCACCATATTTTTATCGTTAGCGGAATGTCCACAGGTCGATCTCATCGAAACTACCAATGCAGGCCGTATGGTTTTTTTACTTACAGACCATATGTTTTGCATTAAAAAAGCACTCAACTTTCTTCCAAGCCTCTACTTTTTCTTCAGACCCTGTTCGACCTGTTTTCTTATACTCTATTATTCTTTTATACTATTCTACTTCGCCAAGCATATATATAATTCCTTTCTCAGTAAAATTTGGCGACCTTTAATTAAAAATTTTAAACTTTTTTGCCGTTTTGATTGTGCAAAGAATTGATAGCCTGCTGCAAAACACCTGTTTTTTTACATTTATTCTAGTGCTGCCACAATATTATTTTTTAAACTACTCATAAGTTATGGTTCACTGATTTACTCCTGTTGAGTTTAAACTACGTATAAATTTGAGTTTTGTTTAACTAAAGGAGCGTTTAAACTTTCGACTGATTTATTAGCCCTTATGGCCTGTTTCTACATAACAAGTCAGTTCTCAGACAAGCTAGCGGTACACAGGCGAGTACGTAACAAAATGAGTTTTTATAGTACACTTGTCTAGCTTACGTTATATTTGGTATCACTTTTTGTATTTTTAATTTCAGTATTGCCATGGTATACAATTTGCTATTTGAGTTAATTTTTTTCCATACTAGAAGCATTATTGAATGGCAGCCCTAGTAGAAAATCATACAAAATAAATAACAGCTGCTTTTAAATTACAATTCAATATTGGGTCAGTTCGTTTATTTTTCAAGCAAAATCGAGTAACTGAATAAATCCTGAGAATTTTTCACCAGAAGCAATAAAAAATTTTTGGATAAATCAAAAGAATCTGCATCATAGAATTTTAATTAATAACATCTATAGTGACACACTTTTTATTTTTGGTAGATATATTATATTTTTTTCAAAAATTGTAAAAACATTAAGATTTGGCTGAAATAATTGAAAAAGCTTTCGCGCTTCATTTCTTTCAAGAAGTTAAAATTATTATATTTGCTTAAATAAACATAAAAAAGAAGAAGGATTTCATCCAATAAATATATGAAATGTACACATATCGTCAGGTAGTTACTAATTTGCAGCATTTAATGGAAATGCTCCCAATATTCTTGCTTTGAATACAACTAGAACCAAGGTAATATTGAAAAAAATATACATTGAAATGTGGTTCAAAGTACAGCAATTTATATATAAAACAAAATAATGGACCTTATCGTGGTTGGCATTTTACGACTTCAAATTCGACTATTTGTAGTTGATTAAAGAAAACAAGCTATATTTTTCGTTAATTTAGTACAATACGCCTGACTTTTGCGGCAAAGTCGCCAATAACAATAAAGTGCAGTGCTTAGTTAACTTGAAAATTACGGATATGATGGAACTTTGGGATTTAATATCTTTCAATAGATTTGAAATGTGGAAAATGTATTAGAGATATAAAAAATATATTTCATATACATAAAACAGATATATACTCTTTTTTTTAAATATGCTGAAAACGAGTGAATTAATTTAGGTAAAAATAAAATTCCCAAAAAAGGAAAGCGTATTTTCGGCAACCATTTATTCAGTAAGAACTTCCAGTTCTTCAGGCTCAAATTGCTCTCTCATGGTTTTGTATAAGCGAAAAAAAAATCATATAATACAGCAAAATTCAGTAAAAAGGTGTAGGTACTCGAACAAACCTATTATTACTTTCCTTGAACAAATTTATGTGAAAAAAATTTAAAGTAAAGTTGTGATGAAAATATATGGTATATAATGTAAGAATGTTTGTATTTATGGTTACAGTTTCCATAATGGTTCAATTAGATGATTGTGTGGACATTAGATTTCTTCTTTAGGTAATAAAAACCTATTTAAATTTCCACACAAGTACTTTTTTTTGATTGTCTGTATTTGACATTAGATACAATTGAAATTGTTATGTAGAAACAACAAAATAAAAAAGTATTACGTTTTTTACTCAGAAAAAGTTGACACTTGTTTTATGGAACCCAAAAGCCAACTTTTGTACTAATATGAACAAAATGTCTGAGTTACTTGTAATGTAGAAACATGCCATTAATGTAAAAATAAGAAATTGATTTTCATTTCTGCTCAAAAAAATAAAAATCAGTTTCTGATTTTTATTTCTGCTCGAAAAAATAAAAATCTAAAATTTTTTAAATCATTTGAGTTTTGAAAAATATAATTGAAAACAATCAAAATGGTATGATTGCCTAGGCTCTACGACATTTCCTTGTACTTGATTTTTTTCTTTAAAAATTCAAGAATAACAATTATTTTTGGTCCCTGCTAATAACTACTCGTTTTCAATTCGTTTACGCTCGTTTTGCACTCTTTTAAAATTTGTGCTTACGAGTTTTAAAATAAAACTCGCGAGTAGAAATTTTAAAGAGAGCGAGTTAATAAAAATTGTGCTCGCGAGTCGATCACAAAAGGAGTACGAGTCTTACAAAATTTGTGCTCACGAGTACAAATTTTAAAACGAGCGAGTTAATAAAAATTGTGCTCGCGAGCCGAATTTTTCCCTACCCTGTAAAATAATTTATTTCAAAATATTGAATACAGTTACATACATATGTACTTATGCAGGAATTTTATCTCGTGAGAGTGTGAGAATTCGTGCGTGATTCTTAAAAACAGCTCACGCACGAGTACTTTTTTTTAAAGTCACGCTCGAGCACTCACGCTTGATTAATTATAAATTTTATCACGATTCACGTGATTCACGCGTGACACGATAAAATCACGACATTTGCACATCTCTAGTTTGTAGTGCGTGTCTGTGTATCTGTTTGTACTCGTATATACGAGTCCACGTACAAACCAAGCGGTTTGACCGATTTTGATTTAGTTTTTCTGTTTGAAAGGTGACTTGATCGAGAGTCTTCTTAGCCGTCCAGCCGTTTAGAAGATATCACATATTTTTTAGATATACGAGTATTCTGTTGAAAATGGGCAAATCTTGCGTGACGAACGCTACATTCGTACGCGTTTTCGGATTAAAATATAAAAATTGTTTGGTCTTTTTAGAGAGATACCTTTAATTTATACATGGTGTTTAGTGGGATTTGAGTGTACTTTAGAATGTCATAAAAAATTTTTTAACAGGTATAAGTTGCGAAAAAAAATTTATCACAAATTAATGTGACGCACGCTACAAAAAATGGAGTAACTTCGAACGTTGCGGTATGTTTTCGTAATTTTTAGCAAATTTGGCATAATAAAGCACACAAAATGAAATGCCTCAAAGAAAGATGAATATAAGAGAATTCTAAAATAAGTTATTTTCAAGCAAACAATTTTGTAGATTTTTCTCAAAAGCCGTAAACCCTATGTGACGCACGCTACGTGAAGCATGCTACATTTATATAGTAAATAAAAACTATTGTATTTATTTTAACGAAACAATTTATATTATTTGTTAATAACATTGTTTAATTCATATTTTATGTTTATAAATTAATTTATTAATGTATATGTGTTTATAAATAAATTTAAAAAAAATTTATTTGGACTAATGTTTGGCTGGTAGACTGTTTTTGAGACTTGCCCATATGTGTGTCTTTGACCCCATAGCTCCCAACGATTTTAATTTGACCGATTTTAATTTGGTTTTTTCGTTTGAAAGGTGACGTGATCGTATATCTTCTAGTCTGTAATTGAAGAAAATCGATCTAGTCGATTGGAAGTCATCAATTTTCTACATATTATATATATATATATATATATATATATAATGATGTAGATCGGACATTGGAGTTGAAAATATTTAGCTTAACACGACGAGAGAGATTTGAAGAGTTCCATATCTTATTAAGTTGGCCATAGGTTTGAGTCGCCTTCTTTATTCGATTGGCAATATCTGCACCCGAACCGCCTGATGTTGTGATGATAGCTCCGAGGTACCAAAACGAATTAACCTCCTCCAGAGGCACATTATCAATTATAAAGTTGTTTAATAGCGTAGACGGACGACAGCGTTAATTTGCATTAAAATCTCACTAATGCGAATTAAAAATTTACCCTGACAGACGACAGTATTTGCATTAAGTAAATCGTCGGTTGGTTATTGGTTTTCGGCACAGTATATTCAAAATACATTATGGCTGCAGGAAACCAATAACCAACCGACGAAATAGCTAGCAAGCTCTGTGCATCCCTTTCGTACCACACACTTCGATTATTTTCCTTGGAAATCTTAAAATTGAAAAAATGTGTTTCGATTTTAATTTCTTTTTTTCTTTTTCTAAAAACAATTAAAATAACTTATCTTTCCTGACTTTGAATCCATTTTAGTTTTGCAAACAAAAACAATTTGCCAACATTTGATTGATTGTTGACGGTGTTACCATATTGAAATAGCTAAATTCAGTATTAATTCACTCTCATTTAGTGCATTAACGTTAAATCTAATACGCATTAGGATGGGGATAATTCACAAGTTAATTTGAATTAAGACAGCTAATGCAAATTAACGCTGTCGTCTGTCTATGCTATAAGTTTTCTGTGATTATTCTCTTCACTTTAGTTTTGCCAATATTAATCTTAAGATCAGAGAGAAGACAAATGTCATCCGCATATTCCAGATCATTTAAACAATTCAGAAGTCCCCAACCAATACCTCTACTACCCGACATAGAATGCCCCATGACAATATCCAACACAATGTTAAATAAAAGAACTCCTGTGCCAACATTAATTTTTCTGCTCAGTTTGCCTTCGTGCTGAATACGACAACCTGCACTAACATACATACATGCTTTTGATGAGTTGAATTATTTTTTGTGGAACACCTTTACATTGCAGGGATTTCCAAATGACATTATGATTAAGAGTATCAAATGCTTTTTCGAAGTCAATGAATATCATATAAAGAGGAGACCGCCATTCAACTGACTCTTCCACTATTATTCTTAGTATATTGACGTGATCAATACATAATTTGTTTGGACAAAAGCCAGCTTGTTGCCTTCTTAGTGTTAAAGCATCATAGATTCTTTTGGTTATTATATGGGTGATTATTTTGTTCACCATACTAAGCAGAGTGATACCTCGCCAATTGTTCCGGTTAGTTAAGTCGCCCTTCTTTGGCAATTTTATTATTATTCCTTCTATAAGCTCTTCAGGTACGCTTTCATTTATCCAGATATCTTCTATTAAAGGAAAAAAGAGGTGGGCACTGGTCTCAGGATTTATTTTGAGAAGTTCCGACGATATGTTATCATTACCTGGACTTTTGTTGTTCTTGAGCGTCTTAATGACAGATATAATATCAGATACTGTCGGGGTAGAGGTGGATATGTTTTGTATATTTTCATGGGTGGTGCAGTTACATATACTCGTTGACTCGTCATAATTTTGCCTCGGGGATAGCATTGAGGAATAATACTCGGCTCATAGATCACACTCTTCATCTTTAGACGTTATTAGTAGGCCATCATCATTTCTGAGTGGTTTTCCAGATATGTTGGGCTTTTTGGTAAGCGTTTTTACGAGTTTGTAGAGATCTCTACTGCGATTTGTGTCGGCTGCCGCTTGAGCTTCTGGGGCTATGTTGGTTATCCATGTGCGTTTATCTTTGCGTGCACTGCGTTTTACCAGCCGATCTAAAGTGGTGTGTTGTACGCGTAGATTTGCTTTTTGGTTTCGCGTTTTTGCAGAGTTGAGAGCCGCATTCATCTCTTTTCTCTCTTCTACTAATGCCCATGTTTCGTCAGATATCCGCTGCTTACGGTTTTGATTTTTTGAGCCAATATGTGCCTCAGTAATTATACGTTTAGTGGTTTGCCAATTTTTCCGTTGTTCATATGACGTTGATGCAAGGGCTTGTTGTAATGCCGTAATATAGTTTGAAGCTACGTTGAGATTTCTAAGTCTGCTTATGTCGAATTTTTTCTGGGTTGTTTGGAAGTTCTTGTTGACTGCAGCCAATTTGATACGAACACTTGCTATAAGTAGATGGTCATCACTTGCAATGTCAGCACCTCTTTTGCATCTTACATCAAGAAGATACCCTCGCCATTTCCGGCTGATTGTGATGTGATCAATCTGCTGCTAAGTTACGTGATCTGGCTATACCCATTTTACCTTATGGGCGGGTTTGTGGGGAAATGAGGATCCACCAATCACGAGATTGATTGCTGTACACATGTTTACAAAAAGTTCGCCGTTTTCTGTTCTTCTCCCCAATGTGTGCGTACCCATTATGTTCTCCAAGCTTCTGTTGTCAGGTCCAATTTGAGCATTAAAATCACCCATTACCTAGTAGTATATCACCTTTTTTTGAGGACGATATTGCGTGGTCAAGAAGGTTGTAGAATTCTTCTTTGACAGTATAGTCTGAGACGTCTGTAGGTGCATAGCATTGTATACATATCATATTGCGTGCACGGGTTCGAAGTCTTACTGCGATTGTTCTATCAGAATATGGTTTCATAGCTTTGTAGGCTTCTCCTGACAGCAGCAGGCCAACTCCAGATGATCTTGTTTTTCATTGGATGGTTTACCGGAGTAGAGAAGATGGAGTACCTCGATTGTCATTGTTTCACCAAAATCTGGCCAGCGAATTTCACTAGCCCCAAGAGAACTAGGTTGTAGTTCCTAAATTCTTTGCAGACTTTAGCTAATCGCGATGGTTCTAAAAAAGTTCTTACATTCCAGGTTCCAAATCGAGTCCGTTTTTTCATGCTGAAGGTCGTCATCATTAATTCAGATCGCTTTAGTATTTCTTTTGTTTCGGTTTCGTAATCGTTTTTGTTGAGGATGTAGTAACTGATTAGACTTCTCTACCAGATCCTGGTACTATATATTAATTAATTCTTTTCTTTTTTGCGATTCTGTTACTTAACTTATGATACATCGTCAACTGCTTCGGAGATTTTTAAAACTTTTAATTTTTGTTATTAAAATGATTTGTTTTTCTTGTGTAATGAATTATTTTGCGTTTGTTAATAAAAAAAATTAAACTAATACACATTCGCGTCCTTTTTGCAAACTTTTTTTAAATTATTCGAATATGTTTTTTTGTTCTTTGTTCGTTCGAATATTCGAACAAAAGTTCAAAATTATTCGTCCGTTCGAACAAGAAAAAAAATATTAAATTTCATTCGAAGAAATATAAAAGACGAATAATTATTCGCTAAAAACGTGTTTACTGAACACGTTTTTAATCCTGCTGTTAGGTTTGGACCATTTTGGTCAATTTTAGTTTTCTTTTCGCTTTGACTGCGGAATGGCTCAATATGTAAATTTAAAACGTTAGCTAATGTAGTGTTTTTATAAAATTTACTAGCATAACCCAATGTACTTTGCTACCCTCTCCCCCAATTAAAAAATAATAATTCTATTAATTTTTGATAATTGGTCCACAATTGACAAATTTATTTGATAATCAATTTTTGTGGTGGGCACTTCCCTCCCCCTCCACAATTTTCATTAGTGGATCCATTCCAAAGTAAAAACCAGTTTTGAAAATTGGTCCACAAACGACAAAACAATGTGATAATCAATTTTTGTTGCGGGCACATTTCGCCACCCCTTTTTAAAAAATGTTATTTGACCTCTTCCATATGCAAAAATCATTTTGAAAATTGGTCGTCAAATGAAGTTATTTAATAATCAATTCGATGCGGGCAATTTTTAACGCCCTTCCCCATTTTCCAAAAAAAAAAAAATTTAGTTCACCTCTTCCATATAAAAAAGGAATTTTGGATTGATCCACATATGATGAAGTTATCTAATATTCCCGCAATAATTTCGATAAAAAAAATTAGTGCGACTTTGCCATATGAAAAAAGAATTTTGGATGACAAAAATATTTGATTATTAATTTTTGTAACGCCTACACCTCAACAATTTCCAAAAAATATTTTAGTGAACCTTTTTCATGTGCAAAACAATTTGAAAATTGGTCCACAAATGACAAAGTTATTTGATAATAAATTTTTGTGGTGGGCACTCTACGCCCACCCCCCCCCAAAGGATTAAAAAAAATATGCGGACCTTTCTCATATGCAAAAAGAATTTGAAAAATTGGTCTACAAACGACTTAGTAATTTAATAATCAATTTTTTGGCGGGCACATTTCACCCTCCAACCATTAAAAATTAATTTAGTAGACCTCTTCCATATGCCAAAAGTATTTTGAAAATTGGTCGACAAATGACGAAGTTATTTGATAAGCAATTATTGGGGCGGGAAATTTGTGACACCCTCCAATCTTTCCAATTTCAAAAGCAAAAAATTTAGTGGATCTCTTCCATACAAAAAAAAATTTTGGAAATTGGTTCACATACAATGACGTTACTCCCTCCCTCCATTTAAAAAAAAAAATTTATACTTTTTCCATATGCACAACGAGTTTTGAAAATTTGTCCACAAATGCCAAAAAGATTTGATAATCAATTTTTTGGAGGGCACATTTTCCCGCCCAACATTTAAAAAAATATTTAATGGACCTCTTCCATATGCAAAAAGCATTTTGAAAATTAGTCAATAGATAACGAAGTTATTTTTATCAATTACTGGGGTGAGCAATTAGCTGCAACACCCTCATCCAACTCCCCCAAAAAAATTTAGGGGACTTTTTCATATGCAAAAAAAATTTTGAAGTATGGTGCACAAATGGCGGAGTTATGCTCGTTACGTCCCTTTTCACAATGTATGTTTAAGAGTTAACGTGAACTTTAACTGACAGTTCTTCATACAAAACTTGCAGTTAAAGTCTCTGTTATATTTTAACCATACATTGTGAAAAGGTACGTTAATATTATAAAACCTGTTAAATTCTATGTGGAAGGAGTAACGTAATTTAAAAAGTGGGCGTAAAAGTGGGCGTGGTTAAAAAAGAAGTAGCCTATAATTCAATGCAGAGTCTTACTTAAATAATGTGAAAATTTCAGGTCAGGGGGTCTACTCTGTAATACGAAACGAAAGAATTTACTTTTTCGAATTTACATGTTATAAGCATACAAATTCGAAAGCATTTTCTTTCGTTTCGAATTACAGAGTATAAGGTACAAACAAACAAAAAAACAAACACATTCCGTTTTATATATATAGATTACTTCTGCAAAATTTTTAATAATGAATGATATAAAGGAAGTTAGAAAAATAAAAATTACGAATCTTAGGTTTAGGACCATTTTGGTCCGTTATTGTTTATCGATTTATTGTTATGAAAAAAATTTACAGAATAAGTGGAAAAAACCAAATTTTCTCAGTAAAAGATGATGAGTAAATTATCTTACGTTGCAACTTACAGATAAATTTGTAGCGTATGATGCATTTGCTATCGCAGTTAGATTTGCAGCAGCAGGTTCATCGTTCTCTAGCAGCTGTAATTTTTAGTAAACCGCTCGTTGATGCTTGACAATAAAAAGATGATGTTCTTTTGTCGGTAAGAAGCTCAGCTGAAAATTTATTTGCCGCTTAGAACTTTGGTCATATAGTCTTGAGGTAAAGATAGAGCTCAAGGCCGTGGCATAATAAAGCCGTCATACGTTAAACTTCGCCTTTTTCAACTGACATTAACGCAACGACGGAGAAGGTTGGCACAATGAGTACTTTATTGACGGAAGCATTTGACCAGCTCTATAGGTCGATTCTCCATTTTATTTATTAAATTCAACTTTTTTGTATCTTAAGAAAATATGCCGCTTCGATGGATCCTACAGCAGGATAATGACCGGAGGCACACATCACGCTTTGTGAAGGATTGCTTTCAAGCCAATTGTGTTAACCTATTGGACTTGCAAATTCAATCCCCGAACATAAACCCTATTGAAAACCTTTGGGGACAGCTAAAGCAAACGGTTTGAAAGCATACTTTTGAAAATAAAGAAAATCTTTGTAGTTTTGTTCAAAGTACTTGGTATGAAATCATATTAGACCCCTGAACCAAATTTTTTGACAGTATGCCAAGACGAATAGAAATTTTTTTTCAAAATATGGGAGTATACACTGGATATTAAGCAAATATCTAAAATATAGCAATATAACTCTGAATTTAAACTTCTTATTTAATCATATTCAGAATGTACTTATTATTTTGACCACTAATTTTTACCCATATATTTTCTTTCATATCGTAAACGTCAATTTATGGTTTTAGATTATAAATACTGATGTGTTACATTTGATTTGGGTTACAAAAAAGAAGTTTAAAATTTTTTCTGTTGCTAAAATGAAAAAAATTGTTATTTATATTAAAGAGTAAAACATCGTCGTGTACTTATTATTTTGACCATATTTGTATGTATATTATACATGATATTATCAGGTATGTTCTGACACTCGCATCGTTCTCAGATCGCATGCGAGTTGCAAATCGCCAAACTTGTTTCTACATGTTCTGTAGCTCGCTCGTTTTGCTTGCAACTTGCCATATTGATTTAGGTCAGCTATTTGTTAAAGTCGTCAGTGTATAAGTAAACAATGCAAAGACAAAATTAACAAAACAAAAGAACATTTTATAAATTTAAATTTTGTAATAAAAATTTTGCGAAACTATTAATAT
The DNA here is from genome assembly GCA_944452675.1 of Tachina lurida. Classification (NCBI taxonomy): domain Eukaryota; kingdom Metazoa; phylum Arthropoda; class Insecta; order Diptera; family Tachinidae; genus Tachina; species Tachina lurida. Next base: position 53,365,054 of record OX101753.1, read on the forward strand.
TTCTGAATAAAATCAAAAGAAAACATATTTAATTTCAATTACTAACTATATTAGTGTTTCTTTAAAGTTTTGTTTGGGCTAAATTCATCACTTCACTTCAGTATACTCTTGCGATTTGAACTCGCCAAGAGTCTGGCGATTGCGATTTGCAGAACACCTCTCCTGCGAGTTCAAGTCACAATTGCAATTAAGCTTGTATTCTATTCGATTGTATTCTAGTTTTTACCGAATGTAGACCTAATTGCTATCTATACTGACATGCAAAAAAAGTATATAAAACATTAGGGTTTCTTTGCAAAACAAGGTACATCACAAAGTAACGTGACGTGACAAAAAGTGGACGTTTCTGTGGAAATGCCCATATATAGATACATAACGCACACTAAAACATAAAGAGTCACAACTCAAAATTATAAAAGTCCTTTTGCTTTTTTAGAAACCAGTTAATTGAAGAAATTTATAACGACCTCAAAAATTTATTTTGCAATACAGTCTTCCTGAAGAATATAAAATACCGTTATGATTGTTTTTATGTCACATACTTGCGTCATCTGTACAGTATCAACAGTGGTTTGCAACTACTCAGCATCTGAAATTTTTTTAGTTGTGTCTATGATTTAGCGTGCGATATGTACTATACATACCTATATACATAAGTATATGAAATTAATTTTTATGTTTTACCTTTTAATTTTTGTATTGTTTTGTAGTATTTACATAAACTGTTAACTTTATTTCTTTAAAAAATTAAAAAAAATTGTATAATAATTCTCTTACTTGAAAAAAACCTAAATTCAAATATTCTAACTATTCGAAAACCGGTTTCTGGAAAAAGTCGCATAATCGATCACCCTATATACATGTTTGTATTTTCGATTATTATTTTTTCTAGTGTGGGGGCAACAAAAACGAATGCAATATATCATGTGTGGATATTATATTTTCAGCTGAAGTTCTTATACAGCATTCCAATTTTTTGTGACACAATTCTTCTACGTCTGAATCAGAAGATTCATTTTCTGAATCAAAGGAATTTCTTCCGGTGATTTCATATTGAATATCCCGTCCACGCTACTGTAAGTTGATATATCAAAGATGCTTTCATTTAGAATGTGAGCAATATCATGGCAGTTCAATCGTCGATTTACAAAAAAGACATTAAAAAAATGTTAAACAAAATTTCAATATGAAAAATATTTTATTAAAAAAATTCTTTGAAAACAAAGTTAAAAATATGAAAAAAAACTATTAAAAATTGTGAAAAGTGCTAACGTTGCAAATGTTGTTAGTGGTAGCTGCCAAGGCACATTCATTTCCAGGTAATGTCAGAAAATGAATGAAAAATGTAACAATGAAAAACACAACATGGACTTTAGTTTATCCGAAATGTCAAAAATAGAATTTGTTTAACAGAATAATAATAAAAATTATACACATAAATTTGAAAAAATTTCTCCACGGTAGTTACTACTAACAACATTTGCAACGTTAGCACTTTTCACAATTTTTTAATAGATTTTTTCATATTTTTAAATTTATTTTCAAAGAATTTTTTTAATAAAATATTTTTCATATTGAAATTTTGTTTAACATTTTTTTAATGTCTTTTTTTTTAATAAAATATTTTTAATATAGAAATTTTTTAACATTTGTTTTAATTTCTCTTTCGTAAACAATTTTTGAAGTTTCAGATGAACTTCAATTTGAAAAAAAATAGCTCAGCTGCATTTCCGCTACTACCTGGTGAATGTGCCTTGGTAGCTGCCGTGGAGAAATTTGTTAACTTTATGTGAATTTTTATTATTAAATGCCATGATTTTTCATTGTTGTATTTTTTCATTGTTTTTGTAATCCTGATATTACCTGGAAATGAATGTCCCTTGGCACAAATTATAAGAAAGTAAATTTATAAAAGAATTAAATTTAATTAATTTTTATGTGATGCCCAAGTTATACTATTATGCTGAGAAAAAGCAAAAAGTCATTTAGAGTAAAGTTGAATTTTTGGTAACTCTAATAGAACATGTAGTTTTTCAACATTTATCAAAAATGGTGAAAAATCGCAAATAAAATTTATAAATATAAGGGGGTTGGTTGTTTGTTTTATAAAATTTTTTATATTTTGTAAATAAAAGCTGAAAAACATTTTAAGATGTATAAAATCTTAAAAATATTCAAACATTTCTTTTAGTTTTATGTGGTAATCGAGTCAGCCAAATGACGAGGGCATACGATGATATAGAGGCCGTCACTCGCCTTCTGGAAGAGAAGGAAAAAGATTTAGAGCTGACGGTACAAATTGGTAAGGAACTTTTAACGCAAAACAATGTGCTAGAGAACAGATTAGCAGAACTAGAAACTGATTTAAAAACTGCAAACGAAGATCGTGCTCAACTGGTGCATGAGTTGCATAAGAAAAATGAACTTATTTCCGTTCTTACCAATGACGGAGAAGATACTAGTGATAATGGTAATATACTAAATGTTAAAATTTGTTTAACACAACTTCTTTGTTGATTAACTTCTGTTTCTTTTTTTAGAAACTCCAACTTATTCAAAATCTATAACATTCGATTTGCTACAAAAGAAAATTTCAACGCTTCAGGATGAAAATAAATCCCTCAAATTGGAAGCTTCACAGCTAGCTTACCAAACGGATGAGGTAGAGGCGCATGAACGTCAACTAATGGATGATATTTCTTCGCAACTGAATGACGCCAACAAGCAATTCGAAGGACTTAGTTTGGAGTTGGAACGACAGCGAGAAGAAAATCGACTCCAGTACGAACAAATTGTTAGCCTTACCGCTCGGCTTTCGGAAGCGGAAATGAGACTGCATCAGCTGACGCATGACAATGACGAACACATAACGTTACTGAACATCACAAAGGAAAACCAGAACTCTTTGGCGCTTGAGTTGGTTGAATTTAAGCAAAGATATCAAGAAGTCCTGTCGTTGCTACAAGAAACTCAGGAGCAGCTACGAAAACAACGAAAAAAGACTCTTCCTCAAGCTCGTAGTTCGTTTATGTCAACACTTGGCGGCTTGCAACCAGATTCGCTGCAATCTGAATTGATGGAATCTTCACTGTATTCTGAAAACAGTATTGATTCCGGCATTTCAGGTGATAACCAACGAGTCAATGACCGCATCGGACGATTGATGTCACAACTTCCTGCCGGAGGAAACTGCGGCATCAACTCTATGAACTCAAGTAGCATTTGTGCATTCGGTGTAGGTAATTTGGCTCCCTACAAAAAAGTTTTTGATACAGTACGCTGTGCAACAAAGAGTGGTAACTTCGCAGATACTGAAATTACGTCGATGACACACTTGGGGGCAATGTCAATGAGTAGCGCATCGGGACCGCGCATGTCTGCGATGCCTTTTGTTGGCGGCTCTAATCAAAATAATATATCGCTTTATCGTGACAGCGGTATTTCGTTGGGAATGGGTGTAAGACAACTATCGTGCGAAAGCATAAATTCTCAGTCGGATGATTTATATCCATCTCAACCATCAGGTGTGCCTGGGGCACCGGGTGCCAAGGAACTTGAAGCTGCATTAAAAAGACTAACACCAGCTGAAGTGCTTGCAAGAAGAGCAATGCTGTCGTATGCGCCAGCGGGAACATATTCCTACGATGATCAGCAACCTACTGCTGCCGTTCCCTTGGGAGTGCGAACACCTGATAGTATTATGTCTAACGGTTCCTCGGGAATTTCTTCGTCGACTAATATGTCAGCTTCGATGCATCAATGGCGTCTTCCCGAGAAATTACAAATCGTTAAGCCAATTGAAGGGTCTCAGACACTGCATCATTGGACGCGTCTTGCTACTCCTACTTTAAGTGGGCTTCTAGAGGAGCGACCAGGTGTAACAATACGTGGAGGCCGCGGTCTGGACGACTTAGGGATGCAAGTTTATACGCTTTCTGATGTTGAAGAAGATGTTAGTGATGAATTGCCCGGCAAACAATTTGAATTTTCTGGCTGTACTTATACTTACACTACCAGTACTGTTATGCATCCCGATGACGGACTCATAACTGATTTGTCCTTTTTGTCTCAATCGCAGATGTCCTCTCGAATGGCTTCTACGTCAACTTCTCGCCAACCAAGGTAAGTTGAGTAAATCAAAATCTAAGTGCGTAAATGAATAAATATTTCATTATAATTCACTGAATTATTTTTTAGGTAGGTTTGAGTTGTATGCTTTCATTTGCATGGCGTCTTATCGTACTTGGCGTATTTCGACTCCGGCTATGACAGTTTCGTCCTAGATTAAAGAACAAATGTTGCAGCGTTCTTTAATTTATTACAAAAACGTCGTAGTACTTTTTTCAAAAAGCCTACCATTTTGGTTTGCAAAACGTTTAACATGAAAAATTTGTTTTCTAAATCATTTTAAACCAAAATTATTTTTTGATGAATACGGTAGTCAATATCTTATTTTAAGGGCTATTAGACAGGCATACTTGTCTTAAGACATGTACGATGGCATACCAAGTCTCACTGTCTAATAGCATCTATACGAGTACGTTAGACATGTATGTTGGTTTTAAAAAATTTTTGATTTTCTGATGTCTGTCGCACAATTAATATGAAGTATGCCATCAGCGTTCGATAGTGTAATAGCAAAACCCAAAGTATGCCATCGTACATGTCTTAAGACAAGTATGCCTGCCTAACAGCCCTTTTACGTTTGTGTCATGCTGAGAATTTTTATTAGGACGCATATTTCCTGAAAGTTGCTCCGAATGATTGCCAATATAAACTATCAAAAAATTGTAGGATAGAGATAGAACAGAGAAAAAATTATCACCAGCCTAATTTTAAATAGTCCACAACACAAATTTCTAAAATATCTCGAAAATTTATCGTGTAAAAATATCGAGAGTGACAATCAAAAATGAATCGAAAGAAGTTCACATCTCGCTAGCAAAGGGAATTGCCGATCGCAATTTTAGGGAAAGGGAACACTTATCACGTGAACTTTTATTCACGATAAGGGTGATTATCAAAAGTGAGAGAATATCGAACTAATTTAGATATCGCAAAAAGGCAACAGAAAAAGTAAACAAGTAATTTTATTTTTATTGCTATTGCTATTTATGGCGCAATACAGGAGTTAAGAAGTAATTTTCGTAACAAAAATAATCGACACTATTACAGTTATAAATTAATTTTTTTTTTGATTTCTTTGTACTTAAAAGCAGAGTACGAAAATAAACGAAACAAATTGTTTGATTTTGTTTTGTTTCGTTCTTTGAAGTGAGTGACACAAAAACAAAACAAAAACATTGAGAACGATTGCCCTTTCACACACGAAAAAAATTGTGCTGGCATAACATGCCAGTTCGTTAGTGAGAGACGCAAAGAGAGGTTTTATGGTTGGCATAGTTTTTCAACCAGGCACAACCCCGCATCAGCAGCAAAAAATAGAGATGGGCGCGTGTTGAATTTTTCCAACACGACACGAATATCAAGACGCTCAACACGTACGAAACACGCACGCGAAAAATTTTATCACAACGATACTGCACAACACGCTCGAAATGTTATCGCTATAGTATTGAAGATCAGAAAATTTAATTTATTTTTTTCAAGAGTCGCTTTTTAAAATATTGCACCGAGCTGGCACTGCCAGCTGATACACTCTGCCACCACAGCTGATATCATCTGTTTACGTGCAGAACTTTAAAGGCTCAGTTATCCAACTGTAATTTAATGTAACTGCAACGTAGGAAACAGCTGATCGATATTTTATCAGAGATCTGCAACAATACATAGCACTCGCGAGTGCACTCGCTGTTTACTATATGATTTTTAGTCTCGAATAGTTTTCAGCACTCGCTTTCATTGATTTGTTGTTTTATTCGCTAGTTATTCATATAGAGCGAGCTTCATGCATGAAAATATACACAATAAATTTTTAACTTGTACTTGTGTTGATTACAGAAAGAAGTAAGAGCGCAGAAAAAATTAACAATAGGACATCCACTCAGAGCAAAGTTTCGTGTTTTTACTATTTTCATATTAGGTAACTTCTTAGTATTCAACTAACACTACTTTGGTGTTACGATCAGCTTGTAACAACAACATTTACCGCATATTCATTTGATATATATTTGGCTATTACATTCACTGCAGCCGCTGCTGCCAGTTTTCATGATTTGTTGTAAGTTTGACGATTTTAGACGTTTTGAGAATTTGTTTTATTATATATTTCAAGATTATTTATTTTAAGATCAAAGATCAAAACTTATGGTATACTTCTCACAAATTTAAACTTAAAAAAACTTAGGAAAAAGCGATAAAACGATTTTCTTAAAGAAAAACACAAATCGCAGCCGACATTTACCGTTATTAAAGAGCATGACAACTTCTGTGCACCTTCGTAATCACAGAAGTGATTTATTTGTTACATTTAATGTAAAAATAAGGAATTGATTTTTATTTCTGCTTAGAAAAATCAAAATCAGAAATTGATTTTTAGTTATGCTCAAAAAAAAAAATAAAAATCAAAAATTTTTAAATCATTTAAATACATAAAAAGTAAATTCTATGTCTACTGCACACAATAAAATAACGGACTGCGCAGCGTTGCCATTGGTCCATATTTTTTTAAAAATATTTGAATGTAAATGAAATTGACATATAAAAAATTGTGATTTTAACGTTACATAAAAAATCTGCTCCTTTTACTTGAGGGTTACACTATCAAGTTTTGCCATTCAAATTTCAATAAAAGTTCTCGTTGTACCTTCATAGTGAACAGACGTAATAGCGGAATTTTTCTTATATACAAACTAAACAAAAAAAAAAGCATACAAAAAATATTCGTAGTACATATTAACTTTGATAAATAAGCATTTTTTTGCTTTGATAATATTTTTACATATAGAAATAACAAAAATAAAAAAAAACCGTAAACAAAAAAAACATACAAAATACCCTTGAGGAATACTCTTTATGAGTACCCCAGAGGAAAAAAATAGTGAAGTGAGTTCTAACGGCAGAAATGCCTATTTTACTGTGAGTTTTGATGCTCATAATGATAACAATAAAAATAAAAAATCTGATAATAGACTTGCTGTGAGTTCTGAAGCTCTTAATAAAAATCAAAAATCTGATAATAGACTTTTACTAACGGCAAAACCACAGTTTCGTCAGCGATCAACTTCGCTTTGTCCAATGCCAACTAGTGAATCGTTGACATTATTGCCTAGTACTTCTAAATTTAACTCAGCGATATCATCCGCTTCGGGCTCGTGGTCAACAATTAAACAAGTTGTTACTGAAGACAACAGTAGTACAAAACCAAAGGTACAAGTAGGAATGGACAGATATATAACCATTTTAAAGCGCGGGCGAAGCCCAAATTCTACTAAAATTGGATCCGCCCCAAAGATGTCTAGGGATAACAGCACATCTTCTATCAATCGTCAAAATCGTTTTTCATTATTGCAAGACAAAAACGACAAGCCCGCTGCATCATCACAAAAGTCTTTTAAGCCACCACCTATTTATCTGAGAGAAAAAAATTCAAACGCGATTCTAAAAAATCTACTGTCGACCATTGGTGAAAATACTTTTCACATAATTCCAATTAAACGAGGTAATATTGATGAAACTAAAATCCAAATATATGATGAAAAAGATTTCCGAAAAATTGTTAGTGAGTTTGAAAAAAATAAAACAAATTTTTATACATATCAACTTAAGAGTGCTAAAGGCCTACAAATAGTATTAAAGGGCGTAGATTCATATGTTGAGCCTGAAGAAGTAAAATGTGCACTTATCGAACAAGGATTTAAGGTAAAAAATGTTACCAATATAATCAATAGAGAGAAGATTCCCCAGCCTCTATTTCGTGTTGAACTGGAGCCGAATGATATACAGTTAAAGAAAAATGAGACGCACCCAATTTATAGTCTAAAATACCTTTTACACCGAAAAATCACAGTTGAAGAGCCACGTAAGCGTTCAGGTCCCGTACAGTGCCATAATTGCCAAGAATATGGCCACACAAAAACCTACTGCAAATTACCTACAGTTTGTGTTATCTGCGGTGAATTGCATGGTACTGCTAACTGTACCAAGCCAAAAGTACAAGCTGAAAAAAAATGCAGTAATTGTGGAGAAAATCACACCGCTAATTACAGAGGATGCCGTGTATATTCTTTCGTTAAACAGGCTATGGGTCAAAAATCTAAATTAGCTCCAGTTCAATCAGCAAATGCTTACTCCGCCACTCTGCCTCAAACTAGCCAACTAGTTAATTCACGTGTATCGTATGCCGATGCTGCTAAGACTAGCTCTATTCCCACACAAAATGTTCCACCGCCAAGTAATTCAACGAATGCAAACTCTAGCTTTAACTTTAGTCGTCTTGAAGCTACTATTGAGAATCTGGTGCTAACTATAAACAACTTTACAACAAATATGACTAGCATGATGCAAGAAATGCTGAGAATGCAGAATACTCTGCTTCAAGCATTAGTCAACAAACCATGAACACGTTAAAACTATGTTTCTGGAACGCAAACGGCATTCGCCAACATAAAAATGAACTTGAGCACTTCCTCACGGAAAAAAATATTGATATAATGATGGTCTCTGAGACTCACTTGACTTCGAGAAGCTGCTTTAAAATAAATGGTTACACTCTATATGATTCAAAGGACCCGAGGGGGAGAGCATGCGGTGGATCAGCAATTCTAATTAAGTCAAGACTCAAGCATTATATCCTTGAGAACGTTAGTGAAGAATATATGCAAGCTACGAATATTTTCGTAGAAAATTTTTGTGCGAACTTCGTGATATCATCAATTTACTCACCTCCCAGATTTTCAGTTACCGAAGATCAGTATGAGAAGTTCTACAAATCGCTTGGATCTTGTTTCGTGGCAGCTGGTGACTACAATGCAAAACATACGTACTGGGGCTCGCGTCTTGTTACACCTAGAGGTAGAGCGTTGTTTAATACAATTTCAAAAATGGGCTTAGATGTCATTTCGAGTGGGGAGCCTACTTACTGGCCTACTGACGTAAGAAAAATTCCAGATGTTATAGATTTTGGCGTCACGAAAAATATCCATGGGGACTTAATTCACGTAGAGGGCTCTGTAGATCTGTCCTCCGATCACTCTCCCACAATAGTTACAATTTTCAACCCACTAAGGAGTGATTTAACTAACTCATATGCGAAAACGATTAACAGGGTCAACTGGCTAGGATTCAAAAAATATATTAGTAGTCACTGCGTAGAAAACATTCAGCTAAGATCACCTGATGATATTGAATTTAATATTGCCAATCTTAACGAATATATTAAACAGGCTGCTGAACATGCCACTACTTCCTATCCGCAGACTGGCTTTAATAGAATTTATTCTACGGAAATTGAACGTCTTGTATGTGAAAAAAGGAGAGCTAGAAGAGAATGGCAACAACACCGATCACCCCTAAATAAAATCAGACATAAAGAATGTACTAAACGACTCAAAGAGCTGCTATCGTCGGAAAAGACTGCATTACTGGAAAAGTATTTAGAAGGTCTTGATGTAACGTCAACATCTAATTACTCTTTATGGCGCGCTACTAGAAATCTTAAAAGACCCGTTGATCTCAAATCACCATTGCGTACTTCGACTGGAGGCTGGGCAAGAAGCGATAGTGAGAAAGGTAACTTATTTTCTGAGCATTTAAAATCTGTATTCACTCCCAATTCATGTACGGGTGCTGCCGATTTACCGAGTGTAGTCTCTCTACCCCCTCGTCCCTTAAGGTTTAAGATGCGTGAACTACAAAAAATAGTTGCTGAACTCGACCCTAAGAAAGCTCCAGGTATTGATGGCATTAGTAACAAGATGCTGATGAGCTTGCCTCATATTGCAATAAGAATCTTGCTATTTATTTTTAATGCAATTTTACGAATGCAGTATTTTCCACATAACTGGAAACTTGCCAAGATTAAAATGATTCCAAAGCCAGGCAAAGATGTTACCAAGGCTGAGTCATATAGGCCTATAAGCTTACTTTCAACAATTTCAAAGCTTTTCGAAAAGCTGCTCATGACTAAATTGTCCACAATTTTAGCTGATACTGGGTGCATCCCGGACCATCAATTTGGCTTTAGAAGTCAGCATAGCACTATTGAGCAAACGCATAGATTGGTTCAAGTTTTAAGGAGGACATTTGAAGAAAAAAAGTATTGTTCTGCCCTTTTTATTGATGTTTCTCAGGCATTTGATAAAGTATGGCACGAAGGCCTGGTTTTAAAACTGAAGACATACCTACCAATAAACATACAAAAGCTTTTGGAAAGTTATATCCTTGATAGGAAATTTACTGTTGTGGAAGGAGACTTCATGAGTGTACCCGAGTCTATATCTTCTGGTGTGCCACAGGGTAGTATTCTGGGGCCAGTCTTGTATCTAATTTATACTTGTGATATGCCTGTGAGCAATAACATCCCGCAATCTCCAAGCACACATTACCCAGCTTGAATATGGTTGAACTTATGGAGAATTAAAGTCAATGAACAAAAGTGTGTTCATATAACGTTTACCCTAAGAAAAGATACCTGTTCCCCCATTCGAATCAACAATCAAAATATTCCTCAACATTCTCAAGTCAAATACCTTGGCATACACCTTGATCGAATGCTTACATGGAAATATCATATTGACTCTAAGTTAACCCAAATGAAACTTAAATTGACTCAAATATATTGGTTAATTGGCAGAAATTCAACACTGGGCACTGCTTCAGCTTCAAATGTCGAGAGAATCCAACGAAGGCAAAACAAAATTTTACGTTTGATAACATCTGCTCCATGGTACGTTAAAAATTCAAATATTCATCGTGATTTAAATATGCCACTAGTGAGTGAAGAAATTGCAAAATACGCAGGCAAATATTTAACTAAACTCGAGTCACATCCTAATCCGCTTGCCCGTAATATTTTGAGCTTTACTGGACACATCCGCTTAAAAAAAAGGGACACAAGGGCTCTTATACCCAACACTCCAGATGGGACTGCCTAAAAATACTTTTTTTTTATTATCACTGCTTATGTATTATTTATAACTATCACTAAGCTTATGTCCGATATTGGTCGGGCCTAATAATTATATTTAGATTTAAGATTTGATTACTTATTGTTAGTTCATTTTTGAAGATACAATAAATAAATATGTATATAAAAAAAAAAAAAAAAAAAAAATCAATTTTTTATGCGATTCTGCCTTTATTTTCGATTTACACGATTTTTCGTACAAAAATTTTAAAATTCAATTTACACGACTTTCTCAGGAACGTATCTATCGTGTAAATCGAGGAATAGGGTACACAGAAAATTACAAATTTATTTATTTTTGGAATAAATGGAAATGGAATAGTCAAAATGGATTCTTACTTAACACTTCCACATTCATTGTCTAATTTTTCACTGGAATAAATAGATTACGTATGTATATTTTCTGACTCGTATGTATTCGATATTTTGTATTGAAATCAAAAACAACTTTCATAATTTCCCTGCATTAATAATTCCCTTCAAATTGATGATATTTATATCGTCACCTAAGTTGCAAAATAACGTAACATCACTTTTCATAAGTTTATAGGAGAAGCAAAAAACTGCATAATATGGAAACCAGGGTAGGAAGAGTGCTCGAATTAATTTCTTTCGCAAACGAATTTAATTCGAACGAATTTTATTTTCCATATTGTAAAGAATTATTCTTTTTAATTTGCAAATTTTATTTATAAAACGAACGGAAAAAACCCAAGAATGCAAAATAAAATTCCTCTCGCAAATTTAAAAATAAAATTCGCAAACGAAAAGAAAATAGAATTCGCGATTAAATTAAAAATACAAATAATCCAAAGCAATGACTCTAAATTTTTTAAAAGAGATTTTATTATTAACGACTATAGGTATAGAGCTGAAATTTGGTGTGTAGATTCCTCTTCCGATGTGTAAATCCACTCAGAAGGGATTTTTGGAAATTCAAACGCGAAAAGGGGTAAAAAAGGGTAAAATTGGTATCTTTATATCTAGGAAACTACATTAGATAGACTAAAAATTCTAAAAGCATACGAATGCTGGTAAAAAACAAGCCGACATGTATTTGGTACTTTTCCAATATGTGTACTTTTAGGGGTAAAAAGGGGTAAAAACTGAATGTTGGTACCTTTTTTGCACTCGACATATCTTCAAAATTATTTAACGTAGCAGAAAGCTTTTTGGTGCGTTCCTTTCTTCTGGACAGAATCTTGAATCTTTCTGAAAATTTGCACTTAAAAGGGGTACAATTTTACCCGTTTTCGGTACCTTTATGTTAATGATAATGTACACATATACATATACAGTACTTTTTGGGAAAATCAGTTTTTACAAAAAGGCGCTTTGTGGGAAAAATAATTTTTAGAAAAAGGTACTTTTTGCGAAAGCACTTTTTAGAAAAAGGTACTTTTTAGAAAAAGTTACTTTTTGGGAAAAGCACTTATTAGAAAGAGGCGCTTTGTGGGAAAAATACTTTTTAGAAAAAGGTACTTTTTGGGAAAAGTACTTTTTAGAAAAAGGTACTTTTTAGAAAAAGGTACTTTTTGGGAAAAGCACTTATTAGAAAAAGGCGCTTTGTAGGAAAAGGTACATTTTAGAAACAGGTACTTTTTGGGAAAAGCACTTTTTGGGAAAAGTACTTTTTAGAAAAAAAAGTACCTTTTTCTAAAAAGTACTTTTCCCAAAAAGTACCTTTATCTAAAAAGTATTTTTCCCACAAAGCGCCTTTTTCTAAAAAGTATTTTTCCTACAAAGCGCCTTTTTCTAAAAAGTACTTTTTCTAAAAAATGCTTTTCGCAAAAAGTACCTTTTTCTAAAAAGTATTTGTCCCACAAAGCGCCTTTTTGTAAAAAATGCTTTTCCCAAAAAGTAATTTTTCTAAAAAGTACCTTTTTCTAAAAAGTATTTTTCCCACAAAGCACCTTTTGCCAAAAAGTACCTTTTTCTAAAAAGCCTTATTTTTTAGCAGCATTCATAAGCTTTTAGAACTTTTAGTCTGTCTAATGTAGTTTCCGAGATATAAAGATACCAATTTTACCCGTTTTTACCCCTTGTTACCCCCTTGGCACTTTTTGGGCAGTTCAAAATAACAGAAATTGTATTATCCCAGCTTTTACTGACCGGTAAGAAAACATAGTAAATTATTTTTACATGTATGTATGTATATGTGTACATTATCATTAACATAAAGGTACCGAAAACGGGTAAAATTGTACCCCTTTTAAGTGCAAATTTTCAGAAAGATTCAAGATTCTGTCCAGAAGAAAGGAACGCACCAAAAAGCTTTCTGCTACGTTAAATAATTTTTAAGATATGTCGAGTGCAAAAAAAGGTACCAACATTCAGTTTTTACCCCCTTTTTACCCCTAAAAGTACACATATTGGAAAAGTACCAAATACGTGTCGGCTTATTTTTTGCCAGCATTTGTATGCTTTTAGAATTTTTAGTCTATTTAATGTAGTTTCCGAGATATAAAGATATGTACCAATTTTACCTTTTTTACCCCTTTTCGCGTTTGAATTTCCAAAAATCCCTTCTTAGTGGATTTACACATCGGAAGAGGAATCTACACAGCAAATTTCAGCTCTATAGCTATAGTGGTTTGGGCTAGGCGATGATATGTCAAAAAGAACTCAATTTGCTGCCTAACAAATTTTATAAGAATTATTCTTTTGCATTCGTTCCTTAGAATTATAAAATAAAATTCCGAAAACAAATTTTAAAACGAACGAAAAAAATAAAATAGCATTTGCGAGCAGAATTTTTTCCTACCCTGATGGAAACTATTGGTATACGTGTGTGATTGACATTTTACCACAAACTTATCAATCATAATTTAAAATAAAAATTTATAAAATAAACATGCGTTTGAGAACAAAAAAAAATATTGGTAAAACTCAAGAAATTAAGAGAAAACGTATTTTCTTTACACATTTTATTTCTAAACTTATTTTTTGTTTGTTTTACTTTCTTTTTTTTTCAGAAAAAAGTCAAATTTAAAAAAAATACATATCAGAAAAATGAATAAATTCATTTTTTGTTCATTTGAAAAACTGTCAGCAGTATGAGTTCATTTCAAAATCAAAACCATTTTGATTTTTCATACTACATTGTCTGTGTGACGAATACATTAACAAAAATTGAAAATTTACCAACACATTCTTATCGCATGAGCATGAGCAGTATGTGTGTATGGGCCCCTTTCTACATTTGTATGTATGGCTTACGTTATTCTGAATTGTATCCAGTGATGCCAACTATTTACAACCCAAACGCGCTATTCGCCTTCTCAAAACGCGCTAGAACGCGCTGAGTTACAGCATTGTCAACTATTTATAGCTAAAACGTGCTATTTTTCTTCGCGCTAAATTAAATTTTAATAAAAGTCGATGTACATATGTATTAGTAAATATACTTTTTTTAGCAACTCTTTTTCAGATTTTGCAATATTGCTTCTTCGAAATTATATCCTAAATAACTAAAATAATTTAATACAGAACCAGAATCACCAAATAATCGAAATCCTTAGTTTTTATTTCAATTTTCTTTTACAAACAACAACATTAAAATGTCGAATAGTTTTGCGATTCAAGTGATTTTTGTACTTCAGCTATAATAGATGCTTAAGTTAATAAGTTATATATAATTTTTTGGTCACGAGTACGACTACATATTTATTGTTGTGAAGTTTAAAGATATTTGCCATTTACAGTATTAAAATGCGTTTTTAATTCTAATCACAGGCAAGGGAATTTTATTTGCAACAGCTGAATCATTAACGAAATTAAAAAAAAAAATTTATCAGAGTTTTGGATACTAGAAAACTTGTAAATTTGTACAAAAGAAGGAAAAAATTTAACTTAAATGATGTTACTGACTTTACCCAAAACGCGCTAAGCTAGCGCTTTTTTGATTAAACGCGCTAAGACGAAAATAAGTGCGTTTGGAGTAGTTAAAACGCGCTAAATCTAGCGCGAAACGCGCTAAATTGGCATCGCTGATTGTATCATCAATATCATAGTACCGAAATACTCACTCACCTTCATACATGAAATGTGCGAGAGCGTTTCAAAAATTTTCTGTTTCTCCTTGAACAGAGTGAGAGCACTAAAAAACATTTTGCTTTTTACATTTTCATGTGTGCACTAATTTGTTTTATTTTGTGTTACACACAGCGATGCCAACTATTTGTAACACAAACGCGCTATACACCTTCTCAAAACGCGCTAGAACGCGCTAAGTTACAGCATTATCAACAATTTATAGTAAAAACGCACTATTTTCCTACGCGCTAAATTAAATTTTAATAAAGGTCAATGTATGTATTAGTAAATACAATTAATTTTTTAGTAACTCTTTTGCAGATTTTGCAATATTGCTTCTTCGAAATTATATCCTAAATAACTAAAATCATTTAATACAGAATCACACTCGTCTTCCAAATATTAGAAATTCATCGTTTTTTATTTTAATTTTATTTGTCAAACTTTGTAACAACTTATATAAATTGTCGAATAGTGTTGCGATTCAAATGCTTTTTGAAGTACAAAAAGAATAGATGCTTAATAAGTTACATACATTTTTTGAGTCACGAGTAACGAGTACATATTTTTAGCTGTGAAAATATTTGCCATTTTCAATATTAAAATGCGTTTTTAATTCTAACCACAGTCAAGGGAATTTTATTTGCAATATCTGAATCATTAACGAATTTAAAGAAAAAATTAAATTTTGGATATTAAAAAATTGTTAAATTTATACAAAAAAAGTAAAAAGATATTGAACTGAAATGATATTTTTGACTTTAATCAAAACGCTAATTTATCGCTTTTTTATTTAACGCGCTAAGACGAAAAGAAGCGCGTTTGGCACAGTTAAAACGCGCTAAAACTAGCGCGAAAGGCGCTAAATTGGCATCGCTGGTTACACACACATGAAAATGAAGGCAAAACTAGGTTTTCATATAAGAGCGCACATGCAGTGTACAATTTCAAACGCACATTTATGAGTTTTATTCATTTACGAATTATTCATAAATGAGTAAAAATTTGTGCTAAAAAATCTTGGATTTTCTTGTGGTATGCAAGCAAAAGGTTTTTTATGTATGTGTGTATGGCTTGTGATTCTATTGTTCATATGACTGGGAGAGTTGCCGATTTGGATATTTTTAGCCGAAATTAATTCTTTATATAAATTTACTGCAAATAAATTGTAAATTTTTACACAGTGTCAGCGCTGCCGATTTGCAAATTCTTAACTCAAATTTAGTGTATATTTATTTATATAAATACATACATATGTATAAACATAGAAATTTACCTTTAATAAATGTGATTCGTCGTACGACACAAATTTGTCCAGGAGGTTAAACTGTTTTTTTTTTTGCATATTTAAATTTTTTAACTGCAACGCACGCGCACAGGCTTAAATAACAACTGGTTACCTAAATAGCAAGTTGCAGCCATTTATACTGAAGCATAGAATATAAATCATAATAGAATGCGTATCTCAAGGACAACTAAAATATTTTTACAAACGTTTAATGATACCGGAGGGAAGAGAAAAGAAAAGAAGCAAATACAAAGAACTTAGCAACAAAATACATAAAGGAGCACATTTCGCATTTCGCACTTCATATGCGATTTGGACTTCATTTCAAAAAGAAAATTCCCAATGACCTAGTTTTTACCAAAAATGATTACCATAAAAAGCAAACAACAAAACATGCATCCTTCTAATAGCGAAACTCAAAAAAAATACCTGCGTAACTTCAATATTTTTACAATTGCTTGTGCATATTTTACTAAAAATCACCCCTTTAAACAGGTAGGGCCTGCATTCCGTGTTTTTGTTGTTGTGCAATTATGACTTTGTTTTACCTTTTTTGAATAAGCAATTAAAAAAAATACATTTACGCAAATCAAATAAAACATGCACATACCAAAGGGTTAGCGAATATGACACGATGGATTTTCACGCAATTTGTGTGTTTGAAATAAAAAAAAAAAGTTCAACCCACATTTGTGAATAAGTGATCAATGTGTTTCAATAATAAGAACTTGATATTTATTTAAAGGTAAATTTCTATGTACATCGATGGCTTAATATAAGAAACGCGGAAGTCGAATTATCGATATTTTATAGGAGAAGAAAAAAACTGAGGAGAAACTAAAGCATTTACAAACAGAAATAATTTTTTAAGATGGTATAACTTCTTCATTTTGAACTGTAACGTACTAAGATCTTCAAGGTGGATGCAATTCTATGTTGTCTCCGAGAAAACGTTAAAAACGCGATTTCGAACAATTGGTATACGCCGTTGCTGCATTTATGAAAATAAACACAACGAAAAATTTTGCGAGTTTTCATTTATGAAGAAACTCATAAATGTGTGTTTTTTGTAGAGCACACATGAATATTTCGGTACTATGATCAATATGCTAAACTATATGAAAAAACGAAAGCTGAAATAAAATTATAGTTTTATTAATAATTGAAAAAATTTTTTGTGTTTTTTACCTTTGCATTTCAAGAAAAACCAAAAAAAAACAAGTAAGAGTGCTATATTCGGCTGTGCCGAATCTTATATACCCTTTACCAACGTACGTACATATATATAGTATACAGACACGTACATACATATTTGTTTTGTGAAAAAATTTATCATTTTTTTAAAGTTTCAATTTAAGTATTCAATTTATAAAGAAAAAGAAAAAAATTTTTAGACCTATTTAATTTTACATAACACAAAAAGTGTAAGTTTTCCAACCCTGGAGTCATAATTTTGGATTTTTCTGATTATTGATACCAATCTAGTTCTTTAAAAAATACATAAAATATGTTAAGTGAAAAAAGCAAGAACGAAATAAGCAAAAATTTACTGTTAAGGAAATTTACTGTTGTGGAAGGAGACTTCATGAGTGTACCCGAACCTATATCTTCTGGTGTGCCACAGGGTAGTATTCTGGGGCCAGTCTTGTATCTAATATATACTTGTGATATGCCTGTGAGCAATAACATCCACACTTCTACATTTGCCGATGATACAGCCTGTTTGAGTATTCACAAAAATCCTGATGAGGCATCCCGCAATCTCCAAGCACACATTACCCAGCTTGAAATATGGTTGAACTTATGGAGAATTAAAGTCAATGAACAAAAGTGTGTTCATATAACGTTTACCCTAAGAAAAGATACCTGTTCCCCCATTCGAATCAACAATCAAAATATTCCTCAACACTCTCAAGTCAAATACCTTGGCATACACCTTGATCGAAGGCTTACATGGAAATATCATATTGACTCTAAGTTAACCCAAATGAAACTTAAATTGACTCAAATATATTGGTTAATTGGCAGAAATTCAACACTCAGCCTAGACTGCAAACTTTTGATATACAAGTCGCTTTTGAAGCCAATATGGTGCTATGGAATTCAGCTGTGGGGCACTGCTTCAGCTTCAAATGTCGAGAGAATCCAACGAAGGCAAAACAAAATTTTACGTTTGATAACATCTGCTCCATGGTACGTTAAAAATTCAAATATTCATCGTGATTTAAATATGCCACTAGTGAGTGAAGAAATTGCAAAATACGCAGGCAAATATTTAACTAAACTCGAGTCACATCCTAATCCGCTTGCCTGTAATATTTTGAGCTTTACTGGACACATCCGCTTAAAAAAAAGGGACACAAGGGCTCTTATACCTAACACTCCAGATGGGACTGCTTAAAAATACTTCTTTTTGATTATCACTACTTATGTATTATTTATAACTATCACTAAGCTTATGTCCGATATTGGTCGGGCCTAATAATTATATTTAGATTTAAGATTTGATTACTTATTGTTAGTTCATTTTTGAAGATACAATAAATAAATATACTATTAAAAAAAAAAAAAAAAAAAAAAATTCAATACATTCACACTTTTTCACTAATACATTCACACTTTTAGAATTTGATGCGACTTTGACTTCAAATTTTCTTTCCAATTGTGTATTCAAATTTATAGGTGAATAAATATATATAAGGATTATCGTAATGATAAATCCTTGGCTTATAATTTCTCAGGGGATGAGAAATTATAAGGACGATTGATGTTGAATATATGTATGTAGATAAAGAAAAAACAAACCAAAGGAATTAGTTCGATTAAATAAGAAATTAGAGCAGGAGATGCTTACCAGTGAGATTGTTTTACAAGAGTGAATTTATTATTTTCTTTTAATTACCTCTAAGGTCTTTTAGTACATTAACTTATGTTTTAATTCACTATGTTTCCATATAATGAGACAACAGTATTACCAACGTTTTGGAAATACAATATAATAAAAATTCATAAATTCAATAACTATAATTAATGCAATTTAATAAGATGTCTTAATATAAATACGATATAAAAAAAATTCATTTAAAAAAGTAAAAGTAATAGGAGCTTTATGCTAATTTATACATGCCGCCCCTCTTTGCACTGGTGCAAATTAAACAGCTGGTGTGGTGGCACATAAGACTGCAGCCAAAGACCGGATTGCTTCGGATATGATTCGTTGATCCGGGTTTCTTGGCTGAATCGCAATGGCTGAGTTGGAGATGCTTTGTCTACGCCGTGGAGTGCTGCTTCGATTAGAGCTGTTGTGGTTGTTGTTGTTACGCCTGCAGTGGTGGTTGTGACGTCTAGTGGTGTTGTTGTTACGATGGGTGCTGTTGTTGTTCCGTCGGCCAGGGTTATTGATGCGCTGACCTCTTCTGCTACGATGGTTGCCAGTAGTAATGCGTCGGATACCCCGTCGACTGTCATTAGTAGGAGTGCTGTTTCGGCGTTCTCCCAGTCGCTCATGCACTGGGCGTGTTCCATGCCTAGCTGGAGGATTCCTAACATTATGTAGCAGGGTATGATGTAGCTGCCCACAGTACATACAGCTACCCGGACTATCACAACTGGTCACTAAATGAGTACGGGCCAAACAATTCAGGCAGTAATCGTACCTGCGTGCCACAATGTCACGTTCTCTTGGTCGCATGGCCAGAAACGTTTTGCAGAACCGGATTGAATGATATCGGTGACAAAGTTGGCACAGGTGAACTTCTGGATCGCGAGGTGATTGGGTACGTCCACTGAAATTAAATGGCGGTTAAATAATGGAGTATATCAACAAAGTTCAGTGATGTAATGTAAATGACTAAACGAGTATCTTAAAGTACATAAAATGGGAATGTAAATACTTATTCATTTTGATGGCTCTCAGCCGTTGTGTTTTGACATTCGCTATATGGTAAATAGCACAATTTTGTAATAGGTCGTGTAAGTAGACCGGCTGCAGTACGAACATTTACTACACGAACGTTATGGTCGGGACCACTATAGACTTTTTCGATTCTGCCTAAACGCCATTCACTCGGCGGCAAAAGATCGTCCATCACCACAACAAAATCATCTACTTTTAGATTGGGTATTGTGAATTTCCACTTGTATCTCTTATGAAGCGATTTAAGGTACTCTTCCTTCCACTTAATTGAGAATTGTTGGTGAATGGCTTTAAGTCTTTCCCACCGATTTATAAGGGATAAATTTTCAGAAGGGGCCTCTGGAAATGCCATTATAGGTCCTCCACGGAGAAAATGTCCTGGTGTTAGGGCAGCTAAGTCTGCTGGATCTTCAGAAAGTGCAGATATGGGTCGAGAGTTCAATACGCCTTCTATGCGGGCTAATACGGTGCTGAACTCTTCAAAAGTAAATCGGTAAGCTCCAGCGACTCGTTTTAAGTGAAACTTAAAGCTTTTTACCGCAGCCTCCCAAAGACCACCCATATGTGGGGCTTGAGGGGGAATAAACGACCATTCAAAGTTATGAGTAACATATTTCTGGGCTATGTCTACGGAGACAGACTGAAGGAAAGTGGACAATTCTTTGCGCATTGCTCTACTTGCCCCCACGAAATTTCTACCGTTATCGGAAACGATTTTGTGAGGTAGACCTCGTCTTCCAACAAATCGTGAGAAAGTTGCGCGAAAAGCAGGAGTTGAAAGATTCGAACAGGGCTCGAGATGTACTGCCTTAGTAGCGAAGCAAACAAATATGCATGCGTATCCTTTGATTATGGAGGCGTTTCTAAGGGAAGAACTTTTTATCTCAAAAGGGCCTGCGAAATCAATGCCGGTAATGTTGAAGGGAAACGAAAGAGCACAGCGATCTGAAGGCAAAGCCGCCATTATTTGTGCACAGGACTGCCTTTTATGGATAATACAGATTTTGCAATATCTTATTATCTTTTTTACTCGGAGTCTGAGACGCGTAATGTAGAATTCTGTTTGTATAATGCGACACATCAGGCTGCATTCAGCATGCGCTAGAAATTCATGTATGTGGGATAAGTACAAGTTACACAACTGAGAGTCACGAGGCAAAATTATTGGAAATCTTTCATTATATGGCAGCAGGGAATTAGCCAATCTACCATTGACACGCAAAATGCCACCAGTATCACAAAATGGGTTTAGAGTGAATAAGGTGCTATCTTTTGAAATGCATTGAGACTTAAGCAAGGAATTATATTCCGATTTATACCACTGTTGCTGGGCTAACATAATTAATCTATACTTAACAGAATTCACTTCTGCCTGACAAAGCTCAGCATTACTATAGTTCAAGGAAAAAGTAGGACTTGCAAAGGAAGGTTTAAAATGCCGAACATATCTAAATACGTATGCCAAAACTCGTAAGGCCCTGGTGTAAGAAGAAAATCTTTTGAGAATATCTTCATGATCTACTGTAGTTTGAAAACTATTAAACGACGCTTGAACAAGAGGAGACTCTTGCGCGCTTACGGAAGTGCTTTCATTAGGGTTTTGGAGGTATAGTGGATTTTTTCGAGGCCATTCGGACTCGGGGTTCATGAGCCAGGGAGGCCCATTCCACCAGAGGTTATTATTTATGAGATCTTGGGGCCTGCAACCTCTAGATCCAAGGTCAGCGGGATTGAAATGGGTCGGAACATGCCGCCATTTTGCCGTTGGCAGTAACCGGTGTATCTGACTTACACGATTTGCTACGTATATTTCCTTCCACGTTGCTGGAGGCTTGGCTAACCATCCGAGTACAATAGATGAATCGCACCAAAGGGTTATTGGACATTCTACTAGGTTCCGAGACGATATGACATAATGTACGAGCTTAGCCAACATAACTGCTCCCGATAGTTCTAAGCGAGGTAACGTGATAGAGGATAAAGGAGCAACCTTACTTTTAGATATTAGTAAATTTGAATATACGGTACGAGAAGATGTTTGAATTCTAATGTACACCGCCGCACAATATGCAATTTTAGAGGCATCACAAAACCCATGAATTTGTATCGTGTCACTGGGAGTGAATTGAATCCAACGAGGGATTTGGATTTCTTGAACTTTAGGTAATTCATTTATTATTTCATTCCAGATTCGGAGAGAATCTGTGCTGACGGGTTCATCCCAATCAATTCGCTCTAGCCAAAGTTGTTGAATAAGACATTTTCCTTTGATAACCACTGGAGATATCCACCCGACGGGATCAAATAGCTTTGCTACGGACGACAATATTTTGCGTTTAGTTATTGTAGCGGACTGAGGGATGGGTTCAAAAGCATAACTAAATGAATCGGTTAATGCGTTCCACCTGATGCCGAGAGTTTTTGTTGCACTTGAATCGTAAAACTTGAGAAAGTTTGAATCATAAAGATCTTCTTCAGGAATCGAATTTAGCAAAAGGGAGTTGTTAGAAGTAATTTTTTTCAATAAGAAGCCTGCCGATGCAAGTGCGTGTATTAAATCGTTTTGAGATTGTAATGCGCTTTCGATAGAGTGACCTCCAGAAAGAATGTCATCTACATATGTTTCCTTTTGTAATATAGTGGTGGATTTTGGAAACTGTGATTCTGAGTCTTTTGCTAACTGTAATAACGTGCGGATGGCAAGAAACGGTGCGCAGTTAACGCCGAACGTAACTGTTTTTAACTGATAGTCTTTTACAGCCTCCCGGGGGGATTTCTGAAACAGAATTCTCTGAAATGGTCTGTCGAGGGGATCGACCAGAATTTGGCGGTACATCTTTTGTATGTCACCGCTGAAAACGAATTCATAGAATCGCCAGTTTAATATAACTGTCATAAGATCTGCTTGGAGAGTAGGTCCTGTATATAGTACATCGTTCAGGGAGAACCCGGACCTAGTTTTTCTTGAGGCTTTGAAAACGACTCTGACTTTCGTGGATTTACTTTCTGGCTTGACAACGGCGTGATGCGGTAGATAAAAGGAATTGAATTTATCGTCAGAGAAGATTTCTCGAGAAGAGCATTCCTCCATATGATCTAGAGTTATGTATTCTGCGAGCACATCATTATGTTGCTTTTGCAACAATGGATCCTTTTCTAACATATGTTCCATTCGAACGTACTGACTCAAGGCTACAAATCTTGAGGGACCTAAAAATATTGATGTTGGAAATTCTTGTCTAAATGGTAGCCTCACTATATATCGACCATCTGCTAAACGTTTTGTGGTTTGCTTATAAAACTTTTCACAATAATCATCTTCTGACGATGCGGGTCGTGTGGAGGGGATTTCTTCCTGCTCCCAAAATTTCCTGAGTAATTTATCTAAGTTGGATTCTTCTGATATATTGACTTTTGTCGAAAAGGAGCTGATTTGCTGGTTTTGAGCAGGGCCGCTCAACACCCATCCAAAAATTGTTTTATAAGCTGAAGCTGAACCATAAACATTTTTTTGAATACCCTCAAGATTAATATAACGTTCGTAATCGTTTCCAAGTACCATATCGATCGGTGCTGATATGTTAAAATGTGGATCAGCTAACTGAAGATTTATCAGATTAGTGGAGTCGGAAATATCAAAGGACATAGAAGGAATTTTATTTGTTAATTTTGGCAGAATTATAGCACTGATTTTAATTCGGGAATTGGTGTTTTTAGATACTAAGATCAAATCACATTCTTTTTCTGCTATCTGATTCTGGCCTCCTATTCCCACTATTTCAAATCGTGATTTTCGTGATGGTATGTTCAAACGATTTCTAATAACTTCTGAAAGGAAGGTTCTTTCTGAGCCTGGGTCAATTAACGCGCGAATTGTAAATAGTTCTCCTCTGCATTCAATTTGAACCATAGCTGTTCGCAGGAGGACATTTGTGTTATTGGTTGCATAATTTGCGCTTACTAGGGGATTTTTGTTTGAATTCGAGGTTGACGGTCTCATTTCCTCTTCACTTAATTGAAAATTTTTTACATTTTGTGACTTTAAATCATATTTTATTTTAGCTTGTTGCTGATTGTTTTTAGCTATTTGCTCTGTGGTCTTTCGTGGAAAATTCACGGTGCGCATATGAAGCAACGTATGATGTTTTTTGCCGCAATTCATGCAAGTATTTTTGCTATTACAATTTTTCTTATTATGGGATTGTGACAAACAATTATTGCAAAATTGATTTTTGAAAACAAAATCTACACGTTCTTGAATAGATAATTTGCGGAATTGTGGACAAGTTCTCAAACTATGATCCTGATTGCACATTTTACATGCGTAAGTAAGTTTTTCTTGGGATGTGTACATTTGAACTTTTGGATCTGGTTGGCTAAGAAAAGAGGACTTTGTATCCTTAATAGTTGAAATTCGTTCTACGACTTCACATCTTTTAAGTATAAATTCACTCAATTAAGCCCATGTTGGTAATTCTCTACTGGCGTTAAGGGACTGCTCCCAATGAGCTAAAGTTTCCTGAGGTAATTTAGAATAAATAAGATTGACTAGAATAGGATCCCATCCTTCTACTGAAACCCCTAAAGTTTGAAGCATTGCCAAGCAATCAGAAACTGCGCTATGAATTCCTTGAAGGGATTCACTATCCTCTTCGACAGCAATGGGAATATTAAAGACATTTCGAACTTGGTTATCGACTAATACTCGCACATTTTCATACCGCAATTTAAGAGCTTGCCAGGCTAAATTGAAATTATCGTCGGTTAAGGGAAACCTCTTGACTATTGCTCCAGCAGTATCTGACGTTTTGTTTCGAAGGTGGAATAATTTCTCGGCCAGAGTTAACTTGGGATGGTTAATTTATACAGCTGTAAACATGTCGCGGAATGCTGGCCAGTCTTCATAACCTCCGGAGAATACCTCTGTGTCGCATGGGGGTAATTGAAGGGCAGAGCTGTGATTATTAGCGCTATTTTGTGAGGACGCAGCTGTGCTAACTATTGCCTCTCTTTCTTTTGCTAACTTTATCAAGTCAAATAGTTTAGAAAGAGTTAAATAGTACATGTCCATACACAAATCATACTGCTCTTGTACTTGAGCTTGATCTTCCTCCCCTTCCTCAGATAGCATACATTTTTCAAATGACTCTTCCACCTTGATCCAACTTGAATCAACATCCCTTTTCTTAATTTCTAACAAGGATTCAGAGTCGCTAGTGGGAGCTATATCGCATTTTTTACTCAATGCCTTAAATTTTTTGATATTAAGTAGAAATCTTTTTATATTAACCGACATTGTTTATCGTTTACTTTAAAATTGTTTTTCGAACTCGAAATCTTTCGCAATTATCCTTTTTTTTTTTTTTTTAATTGGATTTAAAATAGCTAGTAGGTAGATTCAGTGGATGGCAGAAACTCCTTTGTAATTTGGAGTCAAAGCGTAGAGATATAATTCAATTGAAGTAAGAAAATCCTTTGTAATTTGGATTAAATTTGGATGGCAGAAACTCCTTTGTAATTTGGAGTCAAAGCGTAGATATATAACTCAATTGAAGTAAGAAAATCCTTTGTAATTTGGATTAAATTTGGAATAAATTGTAATGTATGCCTTCCACGAATTACACATCTAGTTTGATATAGCTAGGTAGTGATTTATGTACAGAGCGTTATATTATATATGTGAGACATAGTAAGTTTGCCAAATAGAACTTTTGGACTGGGTCTAATTGGAGAATTATAGTTTATGTAAACATGCCAAACAGAAAAATTTTATTTGATTATAAGTGCCAAGTGCTTATGAGAATAAACCCACGATTTATTAAAATTAATTCAACATACATACAATAATGTGCGTTAACTACATAAGTATGTGCATAAACTATTTATTTATTTCCAAATTATTTTTATTGATTAAATGCTGAGAAAAAATTTTAATACTTTTTTTGTGTTTATTTTTTGCGCACTAGAACCACTGTGCCATAGATCTTTTATTTGTATAAATCTCAACAGGTGTGGTATATGAATTTGTGTGTGCGTTTATGTATACAATTATAGATATGTACATATGTATGTAATTGTCACTTTTGCTTTATGCTGATGATCAATACATCAAGTGTGATACCTTTTTTTTCACTTGCAGACTTCAATTATGTAGATATGTATGTAAAGAAATGTAAGTACATATCTATGTAAGTATGTACATATATAAGAATTCTTCCTTTTCTATATACTTATAGAGGGCATTGACGTTGGAATAAAACAGCTTTTTCTTTCATGTACATAAACCTGTATATACATACATATCTATATATTTGCGTACATATGTACATCTGTATGTATATAAAGGAATTTTTTCTTATATACTTGCTAAGTTCACTGCACTGACTTTAAGTAACTGGGTTTTTCAATGGTTTTTTTTTCACATATCCATATATCTTTTACATATGCATGTACCTACTTGTATTTAATTTGCAAATATACAACTTATGTACATAAGTATATATTAATTGAAATTATGTACTTAAGAAAATTTTAATTTTATATTCTTTTCACTTCGCACTTTGATTTTGCTTTTTTTGGTTTTATGTAGGTATGACTTTCATGTACATATGCACATATGTATGTATGTATGTATGTAAATGCTTTTTATGCTTAAATTCTCCCGCACTTTTATTTTGGTATGTATGTATGTATATTTGAATTTTGGCGATATTTTACAAATTCTTGTTTGGCACTTTTAATTTAATATTTTAATTTATATATTTATTTATTTATTTTAATTTCTTATTTATTTGAGTTGTAGTATGTAAGTAGAATTTTTATTATTTTCACTTTACTTACTTTGGCATTTTTGTTACTCACAGGGATGTGTTCTTGTGCGTAGGTGTATGTATATATGTAGGTATGTACTTGCTTGCTTCGGCTTTCGGTTGAGTGGACTTCTGATGTTCCTGGATAGCTAGTTCACAGTGAGATTGTTTTACAAGAGTGAATTTATTATTTTCTTTTAATTACCTCTAAGGTCTTTTAGTACATTAACTTATGTTTTAATTCACTATGTTTCCATATAATGAGACAACAGTATTACCAACGTTTTGGAAATACAATATAATAAAAATTCATAAATTCAATAACTATAATTAATGCAATTTAATAAGATATCTTAATATAAATACGATATAAAAAAAATTCATTTAAAAAAGTTAAAGTAATAGGAGCTTTATGCTAATTTATACAATAGGCAAAAAACAACTGACACCAATTTCAATGAGCACACTTTTCGTTTTTGTTTTCAAATATTCTGCCGGCATAGTATTTTTGTGTTCTTTTATTACACATAATGTTATATTCCTCCTAAAAACTTTAATTAACTGTAAATAAATATTATTAGGAATGAAAATATGTAAAAATATTGATGTGTTGCAGTTTATAGCCTAAAAAGAAGCCATGAAGTTGTGTGTTTAAGCTGTTTTCTTATCAACGGCATATTGAAAATAAATTTGCTTGGAAATTGCGTGCAGCCTACGTCACAGCTTTCAATTTAAAATACTTTTGACAACCAGTATGTGTGAAAAACTTGAAAGCAAATCTTGGTCGTGTAACTGTAGCGTTACTGCCAGTTTATAGAAGCCATGTAAAAATTCTCGTGTATCGTATTTATATTGAAAACAAAAACAAAGCACTCAAATTTGTTTTTGTTTTCATTATACATATATAGACAGACGAGAATCATGGTTTTTATAAACAGGCAGTTAATATCATAAGCCGGTCGCATTCTTAATATATTTTAATTAAAATGTTCTATGAACAATTTTTTTATAATTCCTTTTAAATACATTTTATTTAATTATGAACTTAGCCCTACATATTTACTTAAATATACAATAATATATTTTTTCCCAAATCTTCTGGCAACGTTGCTTTAAGTATTAATACGATTGACGAATGCTGAGAGTAAATACTTATGAACTCTGAGAACTATAACTGTAGTTAATAATGTAAGTGTGTGTCTTCAAAATTCCTACGAATACAATTGCCGAATGTTGAAAAAAAAATATTTAGGAACAATACTAAACAGACAACGTGTATAAACTGCATTATGATTGATACAGACTCGTATGTTCACACACAAATTCTTACGAGTATGGCGAGCAGATACAAAAACAATATGCTGTATTAATTACACCGCAACTCGTTTTTAAGCGAGTATATTAAATCATAAAAACAGGTACTCATTGCAGTTATCTGATTTTTATATGGAAAGTATGTTACATTACATAACATCTCTATAACCATTTGCATTACTTTTCACATAACAATATCGATCAGCTGTTTCCTAAAGTTGCAGTTACTTTACATCACATTCGGCGAACTGAGCCTGAAGCTTCAGAGGCCCATAGATTATGAGCAAATATGCTGGTGATGTGTGTTTGACGATACAAAATATTAAATTTTTTCTCTACTGGAAATTCATTCATACATATTTTACATCTAAAATCGTTTCGTGTTTTTCGACTCAATTTTGCTCAACACGAAACGACCTGAACACCCACGAAATCAAATTTTTTTTCACGAACACTTCGTGTTGAGTCGTGCGTGTCCGTATCACGAAAAAACACGACATGCGCCGATCTCTAGGACAAAACCAATCCACACAAAACTTAAGAAACAGCAAATGCATGGTTGCCAGATTTGACGATTTTGGGTTCCCAAAATAGCATTTTGACGACTGGACGATTTTCGCCTTCAACTTGACGATTTACATATGTATATAATTATTTATTAGAACTTTAAAACAATCTTGAGCTTGAACAAGAAGTTGGCAGTTTTTGAAACAATATGCAATAAAACTAAAGAGTAAAAGGCAAGTAATTTTAATTCTTGTATTAATAATTTTGGATTCAAATGTTTCCTACAATAAAATACAGAATTTATAAACTAAAACAACAGAAATACAAAATTTATACGGTCAAATGCAAAAACTACATATTTAAAAAAGTTACGAGTAATATTTTAAAAACAGATTTGCTTGAGTGTGATAATTTTTATTTGGGGGATTATAAATAATTGTTTAGACATTGTTGAAATTTATTTAGGAATATTAACTAGTATATGCTGGGGGGTTACTCTCTATTGCGATGCGAAAGCTAAATGCGTTGATATGCAAATTTGGTACTCTCTATTACTTTCGCAAAACCTTTCGCAAAATTGCTTGAAAAAGTGGCAACACGGACATTGCAAAAGAAAATATGGCAAAGGTTGGCAGTACTGAAATGTCAAAATATGTAAAAAAAACGACGGCTAAAATCAAAATTTAAGAGAAACTGAAGTGTAACAGCTTTTAATTGATAATAAACTGATGGATTCTTTAGCGTTATGGTTTTATGAAGAAAACGTTCATGTATAACGAGTTGCAAAACGAGTCTTAAAGGTTCAATTAGACGTGACATAACCATAGCCATAGAAAACAACCTTAACGCCATAACTCTCACCATAGAAACCAATTGAATTTTGGGTTGGTTATGGCTATGGCATTATGGCGATGTCATTTTATTTAAGCTTAAGAGATAGTTCCGGTATACTTTCCTTAAATGTCCGCAGGTAAGAAAAAATCTGTAGCGGTATGTTATTAAATACATATTGCTTTATTTTAACTTTGTACAAAATTTGCGTTTCTGTATGTTCTAAACGCTGTTCAACACTAGCTGAAAGTTTATAAAACTAGCCGCTGCCTTAAAATTACTTGACCAAGGTGGATACCAACATCAAATTGGCCAGGACCATACCTTAGGAATATAGCAGCAGTCAATGTCCCGTCGCTTAAAAGAGCTCTACGTAGCGATTGAGAAAATACAAAACTGAGAGGGACCATCACCTGTGCTGGAAATGCTTAATTTATTTTTACGCCTTTTCACTTGGTGTGATTTTTAAAATCAAATATAAATACATACATACAAACATACATGTGTAATATTATAAGTACTATTAGTGGCACATTTCATTATAAACAACCAGCTATATCCCTTACAGGAGGTCCATTAGAATTTATGTCGTCTGTAAATTTGGTCCACAAATTATTTGCGGCTTATTTGCCATTTGCTCACATGCAATCCACTAAAATTTCAAACTGCCGTTGTTTTGTTTTTAATTTTTTGGCTTTTTCCCTAAAAACTACGATTTAAATATAAATATTTTGGTTTTATAAAAGGTTTATTAATCCAATTTCCATAGAAAATTTGTTTAACAAACCTCTTATAAAACAAAAATATTTTTATGAATAAGACAGTCAATATATAAATATTTTTTTCAACGTATTTACATGTTTTCTCACTTTGCGTTTGGTATTTAGCTAACGCAAGATATTTGCCCTTTCGAGCGATTTTGACAGGCGCTTTCGCATTGTAGAGTACGGTGATACCAGACTTGCGAAACGGAAAATAAAAGATGCGAAAGGTAAATGCGTAAACGCATTAGAGAGTACCAATCGTGCGATTTCGTACCATTTTTCTTTCGCATCGTAATAGAGAGTAACCCCCCTGATGTTAAGGTTAATCAAATTGAAAAATGTGAAATCATTAAAATTTTTCATATGCAACTTCGAAGATAATTTAAGTCCAATTGATCCCTACAATATTATTATAGAAAACAAGTTCTTTGTAAGATATTCTAAAAGAGTTTTCTCACATGGTTAAGGAGTGTGAAGGTAAGGAAAAAAAGTTATTGAAATTGGAAAAAGTAGTCCATGATACATACTTAAAACTTTACCATAACATCAGTACAACATTCGTTTACCAACATTTTTATGTACTCATAACATTAAAATGATAACGCCGATTGACCGTCCTCCGACTCTTGTTTTCAATGTTGTCACAATGCTCTAAATACAAATTTATGAGGTCGTCACAATGGAAATTTCCCAACTTAAGCCAAATTTTTGTATTTACGGTGTTGAAGCGGTAAAGAATTATTGTAAACGGGGTATTTGGGGAACTAAGTAAAATTTTTGTATTTACAATGTTGTTGCGGTATAGAATAATTGTAAACGGGGTGTTGGGAAACTAACGTCTAATTTTTGTACATACAGTGTTGTAGCGGTATAGGATTACTAAGAACACTGGCTGGGCTTATTTGCAAATAAAACTGTAAATTGTTGCCATATTATTGTTTTTATTGTGACTTACTAATTCAGAAAACTATTCACGATTAACGTACTATTTGCAAATAAAACGCTTGAGGTTGCCACGCTTACAAATGTTTGATAACAAAAAAATAAATAAATGGATAAATATTGCAACAAAAAACATTGAAAGAAGCTAATAATGACAATTAAAACAAATAATTATTTGATATTTTGCACATTTACACTATTTTTTTTTGTCAACATAAGAAATTTTTCTATAGAAGTGCTACCCAAGTTTGTGTTCTTTTGCTATGCCGTATAAAAAGTGAGTTAATTTATTTGCAAATAATTTTATTTGCCAATAGTGCGCGTATAAACGTAGTATTTAAGTCATATTTTTGTGTTTAAAGTACTGTGGTGGTACAAAAATTTTGGAAGAATCGTAATTTTGTATTTACAGTCTTGTGGAGGTACATATTTTTTGGGCAAAGTCTGAATTTCAGCTTGGGTAATTTTATCCAAAAAATTTGGCACAGCTTATAAAGTCTAGTTTAATTTTTCTTCTCTTCTTTAGTAACTCACATTAATTAATAAATGTATTTCATTCAATAAGAATTGAAAATACTGAACTTCAGCAAACGTAGAAAGAGTATTTAGTCAAGTTAACTTAAACAAAACCAAAGTAAGACACGGAGTTATTCTATTTTTTTTTAACAATTGATGCCTTTTTTGATAAAAGTTTAGCTTATTTTATACAAAACTAGCGGCCCGCTCCGGCTTCGCACGGGTATAAAATATATAGCCTATGTCATTTAATGAAAAAATGACTAAAATCGATCCAGTAGTTTTGATTTATTCATTACTGCCCGTGGCCCGCACACGTTAAATTTAGGGTAAAACAATTCTTCTTTCCCCAAACCACGAAGATTTCCTGCTATCTTTGGAATATCTAAATTCATACACTACATTTTTACTTATTTACTTTTTACATTTTTACATATTTATTTTATTTTTACAACAATTAACATATTAAAGAATGTCTTTATATACAACTTTAACAGCTTTCTTGTCATTAGACAATACAAACATGTTTTCTCTAGAGGTTACTCTTGAAAGAGCGACATACAGTTGGCCATGTGAAAAGCAGTCAACGCTTAAATCTAAGCCTGCAACGTTGAAGGTTTGACCCTGCGATTTATTAATGGTCATTGCAAAAGATGTATTTACCGGAAAGTGTAAATGTTTAAATTGGAAGAGTAAATTCAATGGTATCAGAGCGATTGGGGGAATCAATACATCTTCTCCGGTAACACATCCTGTGAGTATTGTGCACTCTATTATGAAAGTTTTCAGTGATTTTACCAGCCAACGCGTGCCATTGCAAAGTTTAGGTGGATTCAGGTTTCTTAATAAAATAACAGGACAACCTACTTTCAACACCATTTTGTGAGGAGGGAGTCCAGGCGGGTTCAAAGAGTTTAAAAATTCTGTAGGAAAATGAACAGCTTCTTCCAAATCGAGAACAGTATCGACCGAGTAGTATATTTTCGTCGGCGCATCAATCTTTGAAAGAATCAAGTTATTTACCTTATCTACTTGTTTGTTAGTTGGTGACAGAATCGCTCATTCTTTAAACCAAGATATTGTCTTATAACTTATGTTAACAATGTCCAGATAGACATTGTTGACTAACTCTTGGACGTTGTCTATCAACATACAAAGGTTTTCTAGGTTAATCCTTCCCTCACTTTGTGCTAACTCTCCATTGCAAACTTTTAGCAGCATCTCTGGAAATAGCCTGTTCTTAGCGAAGATGACGAAACCCTCATATTAATTTAATTAATTTAATTAAATTTAATTTATTGACATGTTGCGAAAGGTTGGATCTTTTTAAGGAAGCATTTATTTCGTCAGCACGTGTTCTTCGAGTCACAACTGGTAGAATTTGACGGAAATCTCCTGAGAACAGAATTGTACATCCACCCAGAGGTGAATTTTTGTTGCGCAAATCGCTCATTGTCCTATCCAGTGCTTCCACAGACGTCTTGTTTGACATGGTAGCTTCGTCCCAGACTATTAATGAGCAGTCAGCATCAATTTTCCTGTATTCCTCTGCTTAGAAATACTGCAGACGCTGTTATTGTCATCGGTGGCGATTTTCAGCGGAAGTTGAATGTAGAGTGTGCGGTCCGGCCTCCTACTAAAAGCGTAGCGGCAATGCCGGATAACGCAACAGCTAACGCAATTTTTCCGGTAGATCTCAAATTTTTTTAAAGCTTAGCTGTGCAAAGGATGTAGGGCCTTTTACAATATGCAGTAACATTCTATATGAAATCAACAATAAATTTAAGGTATTTAATTAGATAAGGCTTAATGCTGTACTGGTTAAAATCGCTAAGAAAATTAACCACTATTTGTCGTAAAAAGTAAATGCAAAAATAATTCTGGCAAAAAAACTGACTCCAATACTAAGAATCAATCCAAAAGATTACAAAACGAACGCAAGTATGAAAATAATATTGAAACAAAAAGAAAAGAATTTTAGAAATCAGTCCATAAATAGAGAAGTTATGTAATCATCAATAAATTTTTTTTTTGGTGGGGGGGGGGGGGGAAGGGGGGCTCAAAATATCCCAACGAAATTTGTTCTAACTTTAAGCAAAATTCATTCAAACCAAAAAAGAATTTTGAAAATCGGTTCACAAATAGCAGAGTTATGGAATAGGGGAAGAAATTTTCCCTGCCGATTTTCAAAAAAAAAAAAATTACAGGACCTAATTGCAGGCAAACCCTTTCAAACAAAAAAAGAATTTCGAAAATCAGTTCAAAAATGACCGAGTTAGGCGTGTACGAACATTCTCCTTCTCGTTCTTTTTTGAAGTCGGTTAAAAATGTTATTGTGCGATATCCATAAGAGATAGACATATACCATAGCGGAGTTTTCTGTAGACCTTTTCAATGTGTACAATACTTATCACATTATTTTGATAAATCTCGTAGGGTTCAGCCTGTGTTTGCAATTTAAGCGGAAAAAAATACAATTATTTACGACATCACATTAGAAACCTCAAAAATAACAGTATTTCCCCTTTACTTAATGGATGTTATTGTACATATAAACCTTCCTCTTCAATCACTCTATCTATTACAAAAAACCGCATCAAAATCCGTTGCGTAGTTTTAAAGATTTAAGCATACATGGGGATATAGGGACAGAAAAAGCGACTTTATTTTATACTATGTAATGATGAAGTACGAATTTATTTCTTGTGTTATGTTTTCGTTTTATAAAAATGTGTTTTTTTATTTTTGACGAATTTTGGACGTTTCCGGATAATAATTTTGACGAATTTTAGTGCGAAATTTGACGAATTCACACCTATTTCATTTGGCAACTATGAGCAAATGTTAAAAGAATACAAAAATCACTAATACACACAAAGCTGTGAGTTAAATTATTATACTTTACACACATAAAATATTAACACCTTCAACTGTGCTCAAACATTAAATAATTAAACACTTTATTTCAGACTTTAACCTCACGCTTTGATCGCAATTCCAAGACTGCCTTTTTATTTTACTTTCTTTCATTACTTAAACTAAACTACACAAAGTACTCTTAAAATATAACCGTTAAAAACTAAACTACTAACAACAAAATATAATAATTATGCAATTGCAATATTTATTTTAGAATAAATCAAGGTGAACCTCAAGGTGAACATTAAGGTTGTTAACCTGAATAAGGAATAAGTTAAGAATGTTAGTAATACATAACTTGTGTGCACGTATACATTTTTATGCCAGACGAATTAGGCAGTGTGTTCTAAAAATAACAAAAATTGTGCGGCATAAAAATTAGTCTCGTGTGTGAAAGTCCATTGCTCAATTTGTTTTTGTATTGTTTTTGCCTTGTACCAGTGATGGGAAATGAGATTTGCATTTCAATATAAAAAAAATATTTTTTTTTTTTTTTTTTTTTATAAAAGAGAAGTAACACTCAGGCAATTAATGCCTACTACTATTACTAGGTGTTACCTTCTTTTAGGAAAGGGATAGTGAGAGAGAAGACAGGTGGTGAAGGAAGAGATAGAGGAAAGCTTCATTCTTTTACAACTCTGCTTTTTGCACGTTGTTAATAATGCAGTGTTGTAGCGCCTCTCTGATGTTAAATGAGGCGTATTAATTTTTTTGAAACTGTGTCTTGTAGCCATTTTATTGATTATTTCCGCCGATGATTTTGCTACACAACGAAGGAGGGCGCTCTGATGTTACATTAGGATTAGTATCTGCTGAGGTCGGTATAGTTCAGTGACCAGTGACTATGCCTTCATCACTTGAACTTTCCTACAACAACTGATACAAAGGGACACTAATGCACATCAGTGTTGTTATTTAATGACTGTTGGATTCAGGGATTGAACCCAGGACCTTCGGTTTTGTAGTCAACGTGCTAACTACTTCAGCCAACGCCACCCTCATTACCTTTTTGATCCCGAGAGTACCAAAAACTATAATATTTTTTACTTCAATTTTATTAACAAAAAAATTAGAAAAAATTTATTTACAAAGAAATAAAAAAAAAACACATAGGTACAAATATACAAATAGTCTGTATTAGATTTAATACTGTTGGAACATAACGCTTGCCCCCGTATTCCGTAGCTTTCTAAAATGCAGAATAAATAGAAAATTTAAAATTTTTGGCGATGACATAAAACAATAAAATTTTGGCGAAATTCATTCTTAAGCCATTACCTGATTTATCAATGCACGTTTGAAAATTGCATTCGTACCCGAAAATCGACAAATTGATTTTATAGATTTTTGCGATAGAGATTTAGCTTTAGCGAGTTACAGAATACGATGGCTGTTCCTTTATTTTGTTTTCATGAGATTTTGGTAAGAGAAAATCCTTTAGACATTTATAGAGAAGTGAGGTATCGACAAAATTCTGTAAGATACTCTCGATATATCTGGAAACATGTATTCATCTAATGTGATTTTATTTTCAGCCACTTTAGACAAGAAACCGAATATATTCTCTCTTGTTAATGGTTTCACTTCTTCCATATCAGCCAATGCTCTATATTGGTTGTTAATATTAAAAAAAAAAAATTCTTCTCCCTGGGAACATTTTAATTAAAAGTGGTATAATGATGCTTATTTTACCACATAAAATATTTTCAGGGGGAAACTTACTAAACCAAACTAACATTTCATTGTCAAAGTCCACTTTTGCCCTTAGAACTTAATATAAACTTTTTAAAATTTTCTTTTAGCTGATTTGAAACATTTGTTTCAATAGATCAACTTCAGTGCCACATAAAATATCATTGAGTGAAATATGGTTTTCTTTGATATTTAATTGTGAAAGATTACACTTTTCTAAAAGATCTTTACTAATAAAGTTTCGTTCCATTTGTCGGGAAAAAATTTAATTCCTGGCAAAAATATATGCATTCGTCTTTTGACTGCATTTCTAAGTTGTCCGTGAGAGTATCAAATGTGTTAGGGGAGTACTAAGGTACTTTTTCATGTCAAATAGTATCCAAAAAGTACGATCGTACCAACTTTCCCATCAGTGCACAAACCAGAGAACACAGCCGATCGGTTGTAAGCCGGCTAATGTGAAATAAATGGAAACCAGGGACCGTAACGGTTATAATTTTTATTTTAAAAATCACTTTTTAATCATTATTTCTTGATTTTTATTTATTCCTCTGAAAATAGCAGTTATTTCTTGTGCGACAGACATCAGAAAATCAAAAATTTTTGAAAACCAACATACATGCTATTAGACAGTGAGACTTGGTATGCTATCGTACATGTCTTAAGACAAGTATGTCTGTCTAACAGCCCTTTAACGTAAAAATCTAACAGCGTTTTTAATAAAAATCAAAAAGTAATCGTTATTTTGTGAGGAATAAATAAAAGGGATAAATAAAAATCAAAAAATAATTGTTATTTTCAGAGGAATAAATAAAAATCAAAAAAATAAAAATCATTGCATCTATAGGTAGACCATCGTGGTATATTCCTTGTGCACGTAGCACTTCTCTATTATTGTGATTTTTTTTCAGTTTAAATTTGGAAAATAATCGTTATAAACGATCCCTGATGGAAACGTTTTGAAATACTTAAATATTTGGGGCGAATTTATTTTATATTTATAATTCAATCGTAAAGCAGCTCTGGGCGAGTCAACATCACGCTTCGTTGGCAATTATTTCTTA
Source organism: Tachina lurida (assembly GCA_944452675.1). Lineage (NCBI taxonomy): Eukaryota > Metazoa > Arthropoda > Insecta > Diptera > Tachinidae > Tachina > Tachina lurida. The sequence continues at coordinate 53,402,737 of OX101753.1, forward strand.
AGTGCAACCAGGCCACTGTTGTTTATTGGCCTTCGTGAGTTTTGCGTCTCACTCGAACTTGTTAATGGTTACCGCAGCTAACTGTATCGCTTACAGTTAGTTCTTTGTGGAATTTTCCATTATCGAGTGCAAACGTTTTTAATAAGATTTAACTGGTGGAGACCATAAAAAACTCTAGGAGTGGATCTTGGAAACTCCTACTTGCTATACGAAGGTATAGCTCGTTCGTAGCAACCGAAGGAAGCTTCTATACGTGGGATACCCTGGCTTTTTGGCTACGTGCTTTTGCCATTTTTGTTCCATTTGGAACACAGAATACAACAAAAAAATACTTATAATTTTATTGCATTGTAATTCACAAGTTTGTTTTATATAGCACTCTCTTCTTTTTAATTTATTTATTTTAATTTATTTTTTTAATTCCTTAACTTAAGCTACTGGATTTGAACATGGTATCTCCATTCTAACAGGCTAGTACACATCTATCGTGGCAAATTTTGTTCTGTTCAATTATTGCACATATGCAAGTATGTGTTCTTATTTTATTTTTTAACTTACAGTGCTATCATGTCTTGAATTTTGTACCTCTAGACTAACAGACTAGCACACATCCACTCGGCTACCGTCACACATTCGAAAAACTATCGAGAGAAGTTCAAAGCTTTAGCGGACATTCGAATTTTTTTCGATTTGCGAACAAATATCGAACGTTTTTTTTTTCGAAGTTTTTTCGCTTTAGTGATCATTCGCTTATATCGAATTTCAGGTCAAGTGGGATCACGGATATTATGTGTAGGTGAATTAACGCAACGGGATGGATCTAGTGCGACTTCCCACTGGGTTTAATATGGATATAGACCTTTTTCACCGGTTAGAACTCGGTCGAGTAGTGTGGTATCCATCAATCTCACGATTCTGTTTGACCAACTACAGAAAAGAAATCCTAGGCAATTAATTTTATCCGGAAATAAAATCTAAACACATAACGAGAGAAATAAAAAATGAGAGAATTACGAATTTTTGAATTAAGCTTTTTGTTTCCAGTTGGTTTATTTTAACGGAAAGTTTGTAAATTATTTTTTAAAATAGGGGAATGGTGAATATGGAAAGAAATTTCCGGTGAATTGTTATTCAGAATAGGGCTGCAGATGCATATATAAGAAAGCCTTTTAATTCTAGTAAAGAATTGAAAATAACGATCTCTAGCCGCCAAATGAAAAGAACTATTTATCGAATTATAAGTAATAACATTTCTATTACTCCAATAATAAATATTTAATTTCTATCAAAAGTTGCCCTCCCACTCCTCGAACCGGACTATCGCGCAAAAATTCTTGTTCAACATTTTCGGTTAACTTGGGTTTAGCTTCAATGTTGAATGAACGAGGTATCAAAGCTGTGACTCCAAGCGCCTTAAATACACCAGCAGGTCCAAACTTTTCACCCACAGTCACGCCATGCAACAGTCCAGGTTTGTCTAAAAATCTAACCAATCGATATGCAATATCTTACGATTACTTTATATTTTATTTTAACAATTTCAGAGGGCTCACCAACTCGCTCTATGTCACCTGAACCATTGTTGAGTTTGCTTTCCTCCGGAGCAGATTTAATAAGACGAAAGCTTGTAGGTGGTGACATAGAGCGACCCAACCGAAATCAACAATATCAAAAGCAACAGAAAATCATGTTAACACGCCTCGAAAGACGTGCTCTTAGATCACTGCGTCTTGTGGAGAAGGTTGAAAGTATTGGTCTGGAAAACATTATTACTACCCAACCAAATCCAATGTCACAGCTAGCAAGCGGAATTGCTAATCGCAGCGCCAGTCCAATGGCTCAATTAACCAGTCTAAAAAATATCCACACAAATTCTAATAACCTTGTAAATGACTTACATTTCGATCGTCACCACATAAAAGATGTACTACAGAAAGGACTTCATCCTCAGGAGTTTCAAAAGGCATCGTCATCCAAGTCGTCAGCAAACATAGTAACAAGCACCACGGAGCAACGCGAGTTCAAACAAAAGCAAGATGAAGCCAACCGGCAGCAAAATATGCACAAATTAGACGACGACGCACAAAACACGACAGACATCAATATGTCAAGTTTGGAAAACTCAAATACACGAGCTAAACAAATGATGCGTCAGAAGTCGCGACGCAACTTAAAGAATGGCCAACGACCTGATTTGGGCACAATCGGCGGTCGAGTGCGCACAGACTTGGGACGCGTTTCACCTAAACAAAACGAACACCAGCTTAGCTCGAAGAGCAAGCCATCTGCGACAACATCCGCAAGCAGCAGTTTCAAGCCAAGCGATAAATATCACGATACCAAAGAAGCCCAACAAAGTATAACCCAGTCGTTTGTTGGCACCGTTAGCTCTTTACTGTTTGGACGCAAGGGTGGTTGGCTGTAAACTTAATGGTTGCAAGTCTATGCAATTGTCAATTTATTTTATTATTATTATTTCGTTTGTTAATGTATGGCTATGGTGTTTTGCGACCTAGAAGCAAAGCGCATACACTTTTTATGTAACTTCATTTAAACTCACTGCGATATGTCCTCATTATACCACTGTGCACTTAATTTCAGTGTATTTACCTACACACATATTCTAATAAGCATTTCCTTTGTGTTTGCAATAACAAAAATGTACAAACACACATACGTACGTACCATAGAAAATTCTTGACTACAGATGCTGTAAGAAGAATTGGAATAGCTGGAATAAGCATTTAACAGTTTCATGCCTTTAAAATCTGTGAAATGGTGCTGCTGCTATTGCTGCTTTAATTCCGTCAGCAAACAACCATTGATTTAAATTATCAATACAACACTTCATTCGTATTCAATGTACATTGTAAATTGTATTTTATTTTCTAAAAACAACCGCGGTCATGTTGTAGACAATGAAACATTTATTATTAACTTTTTTCTTCTTTTGTTATTTAAAAATATGTACATTTTTGCTTTTGTTTTTATTTGATCTGATGTATTATACTTTATAATATTAATTAATGTATCTTTTTACATTATAAGTATCAACAATGTTGTAAGTTGCTTAAAAACCGTTTCAAACAGTATAATCCCATTTCTTGAAAAGAAAAAAAGAAATACATTAAAAAACAAACAAAAATTGGTGCTGATAATCTCTTCAACAAGGGTTTGATCATCTCCAAAAGCCTCCTAACGAAAAATAATATATTAAATTACTACAAACTTGTAACTACTTTATTTTAATTATTATTATTATTTTTAATGTTTTTTTTTCTTAATTTTATATATCGACTTGTGCTATTTTCAATTTTTGTTTTTAAGCTATTTCTAGTCTTCAACTACTACAAATTGTGCTCCATTCATTATTTTCTTTTCTTCTTTTTCATTTGAACACATTTTTAATTTAAAAGCAACAACATACATATTGAATATGTATAACAATATAAAATTGCTTAGTAGACCACAGTTTAAATGTTTGTTGTTGCATTCCTGGACATAAATGGCCAATATACATATTATAGAATTACATGAATTATATATGTACATTAGGGGTATAACCAAAAAAAATACCTATCACGTCGGGGTGGCCACTGATGTGTATATCAAGAAAACAGTTTTTTGAGATCAATTCTGATAAAAAACCTCCCCCCCAAACCGTTTTTCTAAAACCTTCCAAAAAATAATAATATTTGAATTTTTATTTTTTAGATACCATAGATACAGTTATGAACTATATATTTACTTCAGGTTGTTTCTATTTTGTTAAAAAAAAGAGTTCCGTGTTGTATTTTTATTGTATTGTATTTAGGATATTGTATTTTTAATAAACAAAAAAATTCTTTATACTAAACTTCAAAGTGATTTAGGGGGGATCTTTTTTAACGACCGCGAAAAGATGACCCCACTTTTCATCATAGATTTTCATGGTCTATATGGCATGGATAGATATTTTTTAATAATTTAAAAAATTGTTCAAAAGTTATACCCCTAATGTACATATGTACATTCATATATATAGTAAGAATTTAGAACTGATTCTAAGTATTTATGACTGGGAATGTTGTAAGAAATATTCCACATAGAAAATCACATGTGCGAGCACATGCGGCTGTAACCGTATAGCGATAAATGCGAACTCGTAAACTTTTTTAGAGAATAAATACAGTAAATAAATTTAAACAAATTACTTGTGAAATGGCAGAAAATCATTTATTTTCATATATTATTAACAACACTACTATGTTGTTGTAGTTAAAATCTATTCAACAATATTTAATAATTAGTTCAAGTTACTTTTATTTTTTTAACTTAATTTTCATTTTGCTTTTAAAATGATTAGAAGGGTAAAATTGTATAAACATAGAAAATAAAAATTCTCATTGAGTTCAAAAAAATGGGACTCACGAAGATGTTAAAAATTAAATATTAATTTTTATGCAATAAAAATATTGTTAAACTTAATTTTTGTAATTTTATTTTTTTCCAAACGTGCAAGTATATAGAAAGAAAAATCTCTACAAGAAATTAATGACTGAAACTAACACAAACAAAATTTTTTCAATGACACATTTGCACCGATTTTACATTGAATTCAATAGTCAATTGACTAGTCATTTGATCGGAAGTGTTGATGGATTTATTTATTAATTATAGCTGCTCCACTCTGTGAAAATTAAAATTTATAAGTGTTAGAAAAGATAAGTAAAAAGAATAGTAAATAAAAGAAATTTACAAAATTTAATTTAATATATATTTCTTTTCAAATATTTAGATATTTGTAAAAAGCAAGAAGCGTTGGTGGTGAAAAGGTGTGAAGAGGGCTAGACACCGCCTAAGTTCTGTTTTTCGTTTTAAATATTTTATTTACTTTTATATTTTTAACTGACTTTTTATAATTAAAAAACAATTAAACGGACCTTTTCTGAAAATCACGGTGATATCAAAAGTAAACTATTAATAGCTGACTTGATAGTGGGTTTTTATTGCGTTTTAAGTTTTTTTTCATTTATAATAGAATATTTTCTTCCAACTTCCAAAGATATACGGGCCTGTTCTGCAAATCACGGTGATTTAAAAAAATTGATAAACGCTAAATCACAGCTTTTGTAAATTTCACGATTTATAGATATGGAAGTTGGAATAAAATATGATATTATACATGACAAAAACTTAAAATACAATAAACATCCACAAACAAGTGAGTTATTAATAGTTTATTTTTGAAATCACCGTGATTTTCAGAACAGTCCCGATAAATCGTGAAATTTACAAAAGCAATGATTTAGTTTTTATTAATTTTTTGAAATAACCGTGGTTTGGCATGTCGTGATTTGCAGAACAGGCCCGAAAATCATGTATGATTGCTCGATTGTGGGGGTATATTAGTCAATTATGATCAGTCAAACTGAACTTATATTAATGCTATTTATGCAGAAATTAGGTACATAGACTATGTCTTATATGCTTTAAATTTCATTAAAATCGATTTCAACGTTTCGGCGGAGCAGGACTCATCTCCTGGACCCTTTGCTCGTCTTACTTTCGAGAAGGTAGATATATTATGTCTACTAAACAAAGGGGTATCTATATTTTAAATTTCACTAATATCGAGTTGAGACTCAGAAATTGTCCCCCTACTTCCTCGTGGTCCCACTTTAAAAAACGTCTATGATCATTTTGTGACTTTAAACGCAGATTTATGTTCTGAATTTCATCAAAATCGGTTGGAACATTTCGGAGGGGCAGAAATTTATCCCCTTTCACCCTCCTGGTGCTGGTTTTGAAAATGTACATAGCATATTTAATTAAACTATTTTTTTTTGAGCTTTAGGTCTATTTGTATTATGCTTTATTATTTCGATATTTCGTAAACCTTCGGTTTACTTCTTCAGGATATAGTATATTGTATTTTGATTTTTCTGTTTTTTTGTTTTTTCTTTTTCCTTTTTTTACATAGCATATGTAAGTTTTTAGATGCAGATCTATTGATGTTCTATATTTTGTTAAAATCGGTTTGAACGTTTCGGAGAGCAGAGATATCCCCCTATCTCCCTCCTGGTCCTAGTTTTAAAAACGTACATATCTATGTGACCTTCTACTTCATTAAAATTGGTTCGAACGTTTCAGAGGGGCAGTAATTTCCCCCTATCGCCCTTCCGATCCTAGTTTTAAAAATGTATATGGCCTTTGTGACTTTTAGATGCAGATCTATCTATGTACTAAATTTCATCAAAATCGGTTGGAACCTTTCAGAGGGGCAGAAATTTCCCACCAATCGCCCTCCTTTCCCTAGTTTTAAAAATTTAGATAGCCTCTGTGACTCTTTAGACGCAGATCTATTTGTTCTAAATCTTATTAAAATCGGTTTGAACGTTTCGGAGGGACAGAAATTTCCCCCGTAACGCCCTTCTGGTTCCAGTTTTGGAAATGTACAGAGCCTATGTAAGCTCTTATATGTGTCTTTTTTAAGCGCAGACATCTTTATTCTAAATTTCATTACAATCGGTTTGAGGGGCACCAATTTCCCCCCAATCGCCCTCCTTTTCTTAGTTTTAAAAATTAATGCCCCTATCACGGTTTTCAACTTTTAAAATAGTTTGGTTGTGATTGATAAATTTGCATTACCATTCTCCACTAAATTAACAGTTGAGTTCTCAGTTGTGTTTTGGTACTATCATTTACAACTATGCGTAAGTTTGGTTGAGAAAAACGTTGAGTATACACAACTGTTTTCTAGTAGTTGAGTCGGTGGTTGGGGTTTTCTAGTTACAGGTTGGTGCGATGTAAAAAGCAGAAAATATGGAAAAATCGTAAATATTGATAAAATATAAAATATGATTATGTTCATCACTAGTTTTTCTTTTGATACGTAGCATCTCTATATTTGCGACTTCGTTTTCGTCGTCATAAAATAAATCTACATATATTTGTATCAATTTAGTATGATTTCTTTGAACTAAATCATACAAAGCAATATTTTTTCTAAAACTGTATTTTAAATTTTCACACAAATTAATTGCTTTCTGTCAAACTTGATATTTTAAGTTGGCAACGCGATAACAATTTCAACTAAAAAACAGTTGTGGTTCATAATACTAAAAAACAGTTTGGTCGTGTGTAAGTTTGGTATACTCTTAGGCGACCAAACTGAGTTTAGTTGAAAACCGTGATAGGGGCATAAGATAGCATGTGTGACTCTAGATGCAGATCTATCTACACATGTTCTAAATTTTATTAAAATCGGTTTAAACGTTTAGGAGGGGTGGAAAATTCTCCCTATCGTCCTCCTGGTCCTATTTTTAAAAATGCATACGGCCTTTGTGACTTTTTAGTTACAGATCTATGGAACGTTTCGGAGGGGCACAAATTCCCTCTATGGCCCTCCCGGTCCTAGTTTCAAAAATGTACATAGCCATAGAAAAATACAATTTTAGTTTTTTTTTTCGAAGTTTTAAATTTTCCAAGCAAATTTTCCAATGTTTCTTTCCATAAAAACCTTTTTCAGACTATTGCACATATTTGAAGAAAAATTAGCGAAATAGTTCAAGCTATTTTTAAGTTATGCGCTTAGCAACGGACAACATTTCATTTTTATTTATATAGAAGAATAATGAACCGAGAAAGATCTCGAAAAACTTCAACCAGATAATGACAACAGCATGTTTATAGAACCCAATATGTCTAAAATACGCGTATAAAACCTGACGTTTATCAAGTTTGCGGTTGTATAACGCGAATGTCATTTTATATTTATAAAAAACGTAACAAGTGACAGTTTGCTTGGGTTTGTGTAACGCGTTTTCTGCTGTCAAAAGAAAAAAAAGTGCACGAATGCAAAATTACATTCGTCGGTGGAAAAAATTAAAAATTTTATAAAAAATAAATAAAATTGATATTTCCGGAAAAAAGTGAGTGTTGCTACAAATAGTATATTTTTATTTGTTTTTTTTATTATTGTAAGTGGCAATAATAGCATAAAGTTGACAACAGGCGTGCAGTTATTGTTTTTGGAAATTCATTTTCTTTTCTTGCAAGATAATAACTCATTTTATGCTATTTCATTATTTGTACATGTGTATAAAGTTAAAGATTTCTTTTTTAAATAAAAATGTCTATTTACATAAATATGTACGGTCAAAAAGAGTTACCTTTTTTTAATGACAAAAATAAAAATTTTATATGAAAAAATGTAAACAAATATAAATTATTTACAGAAAGGCAACACTGTGATTTGGCACTAAAATTGCTAAGAGCGCCACACGACGTAAGACGGACGAAAAAAAATAACGTGTTCTACAAATGCAAATTCTTACGTATTCGTGCGTGTGCCATTCGTGCGTGTCTTGATTGTGACGTGTTCTATAAACATGCTGTTAATTCCATACAGTTCGTGAAACGAATATAAATGCTGAAAGCAGCGTATAACTGGTCCGATAACACACTGTTGTTTGCAGTACAACAAAAATTAAATGGTTCGGCAAAACTGTGGAGTGATTCACAGGAAATATTTCTAACATGGCAAGCAACAATTCAGAGATAATTTTTTGAGAGATTTTCCATGTGAGGACAATGTAGCAAGTATTCATATAAAAATGTCAAACTCACATCATAAATCTAATGAAACTCCACAGGAATATTTTTATAGAATGAAGTAAATCGGAAACAAAGTATTTTTACGCGAAGAAGATGTTGCTTATCGCAAAATAAACGGAATTAATGATAGTCATTTGAGAAAAATAATTTCTAAAAATTATTTAAAATTAAACGATTTGCTACGTGACATTAACACTTATTAGGTCTGTCTGCGTACACATATTTTGCATCATTTTGTGCAAAATATTGCAAAATCTTGCAAAATGTCTGCGTACTCCAATTCTCTTGCAGCGAGAGAGCCAAAAAGAGAATTTTTTGACATTTGGAAGTTAGAGAACTTGCAAAATGTTGCTGGAGAAATTTCCGCTTGCAAGATTTTGCAACTAGTTTGAACAGCTGTTTTTATTTACTGTTTGAATGAAATTGTTTTTGTGAAATGAAAATAAAAATTGAAATTTAACAATGGCAGAGGTAAGTAATTAGAATTGTGGTGATTTTTAACGTTTATAATAAATTATAATAAACAAAACATTTTATTTCATGCTAGAAACGTCCAAATATATTTAATTAATAATTTTTTAATTTGCCGCGAGAATTCACTTTTGCGTACACATATGCTAAAATTCTTTTGCTTTGTTATTTCAATTATTTACACACCGATCAGCTGCTTTCTTGCAAGATTTCACTGGATACTGTCTGCATACTTTTTGAGATATTTTCAGCCGACAGAGTAAAATTGGTCTTACTCTCCCAAAAAAATTTACTGAGTATTTTCTACTGGAAAAGTACGCAGACAGACCTATTGTGAATATAATATAGTGAGAAGTGAACAACAATACGACAGAAATAAAAGCATTGAATATAATGCTACAAAAGCAGGACTATTGTACAACCGGAATAAAAATGTAATGAAAAGCAATGTTGAATCAAATAATTCAAAAGAAAACAAACGATTTAGCCAAGAAGTAGAATGTTTTAACTGCCGCCAAAAGGGACACATTTCACTTAATTGTACAGAACAGCAACGTAAGCCGCGATGTGTATATTGTCAGAAAACTAACCATAAAAGTGAAGAATGAATACTCAAAAGGGTGTCCGAATCAATCAAGAGCTAACGTAAATAAAATTCTAGATGATAAACACGATAATTTTTTTAAAATGGTTTGTATAAACGGAACACAAATAAAGTCTTTCGTAGACTCAGGAAGCCAAATAAGCTTAATTCGCAAAAGTCTAGCCGTTAGTTTGGGCGACATACAGACATGTTCGAAAACTATATCAGGATTTGCTGGCGGTAAATATGTGTGTTGCGCGAAAATTAACACACCAATCGAAATAGATGGTCATACCTTAGATACAGAATTGTTCGTGGTAGAAAATAATCTCCTTCCTGAAGACGTACTGCTCGGAAGAGATATATTATGCCGCGACGGTAACACGTTTGTTATCAAAGGTGACGAATGTTGGTTAGAGGCTGATAATAAAATTCATGTGGGAAATCACATCGATCAACAAAGATTACAGCTGAAAGAAATTATTTATGCTAATCGCAAGTGCTTTGCAATAAACATATTTGAACTGGGTAAATGCACAATTTCTAAAATGGAAATAAAACTAAAAACGCAAGAGCCAATAAATCTAAAGGCCTACCGAATACCTTTTGCTAAGAGGACCATAGTTTCTGATATGATTAGTGAGTTTTTGAAATGCCAATTTATCAGACCATCGAACTCGTCTTACGCCTCTCCAATCGTTCTTGTCGAAAAAAGAACGGTGAAAGTAGATTATGCGTTGATTATAGGATGTTGAATAGTGTAACCATTAAAACGCCATATCCTATGCCCATATTGGAGGAACAATTTGCACAATTGGCTGGTAATAGAATATTTACTACACTCGATTTAAAAATGGGTTACCACCAACTTGAAATTGACGAATTATCGAAACGTTACACTGCGTTTATAACAACAGATGGACATTACGAATATAATCGTATGCCATTCGGACTTGTTAATGCTCCTGCTTGTTTTAAAAAATTTATGAATCAAATTGCTGCCGAGATGGGTCGCGGTGAGATATTAGTGTATTTGGATGACATTATTATTCCAAGTAAAACGGTTGAAGATGGTTTACATTTGCTGCGAAAATTTTTGGGAATTTTGGACAAGTATGGACTGACGCTGAGAATTGAGAAATGTAATTTTTTGCAGAAAGAGCTGAATTATCTCGGTCACATTATTAACAGTGAAGGTATAAGGCCTGGCGAACGAAAGGTTGGCGCGATAAGAGATTTTAGAGAACCTACCAACTTAACCGAAACTCGTCGTTTTCTGGGGCTTACTGGTTTCTTCCGGAAATTCGTACCAGAGTACTCATTAATTACTAAACCGATTACTGAACTTTTGCATAAATCTATAAACAATAAATTTTTTTGGGGTGCGGAACAGAGAAATGCATTTGAAAAGTTAACATCTATGCTTACCAAAGCTCCAATACTAGCCTTGTACGATTCTACGGCGGAGCACGAATTACATACGGATGCAAGTACTGTAGGATTAGCCGGAATCCTACTTCAATCTACAGGCGGTAATAATTTTAGACCCGTTTTCTATTTTAGCCGCCACTGTATCAAGGAGGAGCAGCTGGAAGTATTAGCTGTGGTGGAATCATTGGAGCGTTTCCAAATTTACCTATTAGGGAAATCATTTAAAATCACAACCGATTGCTCAGCTATTGCTCAAGTTCGTTGTAATAAGGAGCTGAAGTCAAGGATCGCTCGATGGTGGCTAAAATTACTTGAATTTGATTTTGAAACTGTACACAGACAAGGTAGTAAGCTGGCTCATGTTGATGCGTTAAGTCGTGCACCTGTCGAACCCTCAAATGAGGTAGAACCAGCAGCGACGATATGGAGGACCAGCAGCGACGATATGGAGGACTGGGCTCTAACAATGCAGTTGCAAGACAAAAGGTTAAACTATATTATGGCTGTCTTATCGGGGAAGATAGAATCAACAGAGAAAAACCAGCTAGAGCATGATTACGAAATTTTCAACAATCGCTTATATCGAAAAGATAACATTGAAAAAAAATTTGTTGTACCAAATCCTGTGAGGTGGAGGATCACTAAACATTTCCATGATGATATGGGACATTATGCAACAGAAAAAACAATGCAACGTATACAGAAATTATTTTGGTTCCCAAAGATGAGAAAATATGTGAAGGAGTATATTGCTTTTTGTACAACATGTTGTTATAATCGCACACATGCAGGAAAACCTGAAGGACGAATGCATTTTGATTCCCCGGAACCGATACCTTTCTATCACGTTCATATTGATCATCTAGGTCCGTTTGTACGTTCAAAAAAAGGCAATACCCATATCCTTGCGATATCTGATGCATTTTCAAAGTTCCTAGTTGTAAAAGCGGTAAGGAGTACAAAAACTACCCCCTTCTTAAATGCACTCTGCGAAATGTCAGGTTATTTTGGACTTCCAAGCTTCCTTTACTTCCAGTGCATTTGAAAAATATTGCAAAGATAACAACATTCGTCATATAAAAACTGCTGTTCGTACATCTCGTGCCAACGGTCAGTAGAAAGAGCAAATTCTACTATTTTAAATTATATCCGAACAACAGCTGATAATCCTCAAAACTGGGACGTAAAATTAAATGAACTCCAATGGATCGTAAATTCTTAAATTAACACCACCACAAGTTTAACACCAAACGAATTGGTTTATAATTTAAAAATTAAAGATGTAGTACAAAATCATCTTGTTACCGCTGTGCAGGATGACTTAGCTCACTCTGCAACTGAAAAATCGTTTGATGAAAAATGTAAAATGGCACTAAATAACATAAGTAAGCAGCGTAACAAATGGAAATCTCGATTTGTTGCGAAACACGTTTTACCAACGCAGTATGCTGAGAACGATTTAGTCGTAGTCGAATTCGAACATACACATAAATTGGTTCCCAAATATAGAGGGCCGTATATTGTATCTCGGGTAATCGGTAATGATCGATATCTGATCGAAGACATACCAAGTTTACAGATCACTTCCCGAAGATACAGTTCGATTCACGCTTCGGAAAAGTTAAAGCCTTGGTGTAAAATGCATCCTGAACTAGATGAAAGTGAGACGGACGAGAAAGAATTTAAAATCGAGGACGATTAAGAGTCAGGAAAGGCCGAACTGTCACACATGGCAACTCTACCAAGATAGATGGATAATATAATAAATGTAAAACACTAGAGATAGAAAAAATATATACTAACAAGGCGTCTTTTGTTTTAAAACTCAGTCGAGACACAACTAATTTGAATTTTAATTATTATTTTTTTTAATAAAGAATATATAACTTTTTGTGATTGTATTTTTTTTATTGTGATGACGATTCCTGAATAGACGTAAGCCATACTGGACACAGCTGACAGTTGAAGTCCTTTTTCCGTTGGTGTTTTTACAGGATTACAATCGTTCATTCCAAATTTATTTAAAACTTTTTCAATACTCGATTCTTGTGACAACTTTATTTGTTTTAGTCCATACGGAGACTTATTCAGCTTAAGAACCATGTTTTCTTCCAATTCAACACCCTCAGGTGGTGCGAGATAAATATCTTCATCCAAGCTCCCATGAAGGAAAGCGGTCTTTACATCCAATTGATGAAATTGATAACCCCTATGCAGTCCAACAGCAAGGACTACACGTATTGTACTTAACCTGGCTACTGGTGCATATGTCTCACTATTAGTAGACTCTCCATGCTTTTGCAAAAACCCTTTTGCTACAAGACGTGCTTTATATCTTGAAGGCCTTCCTACTTCGTTCTCTTTTATACGAAAAAACCCATTTGGACCTTAAAAGTTTTGATTTTGGAGGTTGTTTCATTACTGTCCACACATTATTTCCATTGGCTTTAATTCGTCATATATAGCATCCTTCCATTGTTCTATCAGGTCTTCCAAATATACCATTATAGTTTTCAGGTGCAAGCTTAAAAACATCAACAGCAGAATCTGCTTGTAAGCCAGTAATATAGTCAAATAACTTACTTGGAAATCTGCGCTCCCTATCGCTACGCCTAACAGACTCATCTCTGTTTTCTTCCTGCAATGGGAGCGCTGTGACTGCTTCAGGAAGACGAATATTATCATCTACATCTAAATCATATACATTGTCAGTTAAAATACATGAAATCGGCTCAGCTCCATCACAATTCTTTTCTCCACTATATTCTGCAAAAGCGCCACTGAATGAATCTTCAACATCTTCACTAATACGCAGTTGAGATTCAGCATTAGTATCAGCACCCTTTTCATCATCACTACACCCTGATGACTTACTACAATTAATGTATTCTCTTCCTTCGATTTATCTTTGTAGGGAAAACTTGACTAGTCAAACTTAATATCACCAGCTGTAAAACTTTTCTTTTTTCTATGTCCCAAAGCCGGTACCCGTTTGAAGTGTTACCAATCATTTTTGCCTTACGACTTCTAAGATCTAGCTTTTTTCTGCACTGACTCGGAATCCATGCATACGATTTGCAACCAAAAACACGTAATTTTGACATATCAGGCTTTTTTCCATACCAGATTTCAGCGGGTGCTTGAGAGTTTTGCAGCGAGCTTGTAGTACATCGATTAATTGTATATGTTGCAGCTCTTGCTACTTCGTTCCACAAATATTTTGGAACATGGGATTTAAATATCATAGCTCTTACTTTTTCCAATAAAGTACGGTTATAACACTCAGCAACTCCATTCTGTTGAGGACTATACGAAATAGTTGTTTCGATTTGAATGCCTTTTCGCTTATACCAATCGTGCTGTTCATTTGAGAGATATTCACGACCTTGATCTGCAGTAACATTTGATATTTTAGAACTGAACATAGCTGTTGCAATAGCCTCATATTCTTTGAACGCATTAAATGCTTGAGATAAACAACGGTAAAATGACTAAAATCATCAATAAATGTAATTATATTACGCGACCCATCCACAGCAACTGGATTTATTGGCCCACAAACGTCGGTATGAATTCGCTCCAATATTCTTGTAGCTTTATTTCTAGTGCCATCAAACAGATCTAACATGTTTTGCTTCAACGCATACATCACAAAAACGAACTTTCTCTGAGTTTACATTTAGTTCAGGAAGAATATTGGTTTTAACCAGGGAATCTAAGCCTTGTTTTTCGATATGACCACGACGACGATGCCACAAATTTACATCGTCCTTACAAGACATCAAAGCTTCACATTTTCGATAACGATTTCAATTTCATAAAGACTTCCACGAAGATAGGCTACACCAACCAATTTTTTATCTTTTAATATTAATGCCCGGTTATCAACAAACTTCACTTCAGCACCAGGAGGCTTATTCTGTATTGCGATGCGAAAGTCAATGCGACTCGAAAACATGCAAATGCGAACACTTCCTATTCTGTGTTACGATGTTCGCAAAGTACTTTTTTTATTCGCATTTAAAATGCGAAAAGGTGGCAAGTCGGTATTCTGTATTGCGAAAACAAATGTCAGATACATACGAAAATCGCAAAATATATTCGACGGCAAAACAGCATTCGCAAAGTACAAAAATGTAAGTGAAAAATAATAATTTTGTTTATTTATTCTTTTTTTTCCTTTTTGATTATCACTACTTATGTATTATTTATAACTATCACTAAATTTATGTCCGATACTGGTCGGGCCTAATAATTATATTTAGATTTAAGATTTGATTACTTATTGTTAGTTCATTTTTGAAGATACAATAAATAAATATATATATGAAAAAAAAAATTATTCTTACAATAATTGTTAAAATTATTCAGGGAAACAAACAACAAGACCACCAAATCGCACCAATTTGAAATAATGGTGGAATTTATGATGAAACACAGCCAACTGGCAAAAGGTCATTTAAAAACATTAAATGCACGTCAGTCGGCAAATGCTTTGTGGAAGACATTAGCCGAAGAATTAAATGCAAGCGGACCGCCTGCTAGAGAAACTGCAGGATGGAAAAAGGTAAATATATAAATCACTTAAAAATATAGTTTTCTAAAAGTACATACGTAATTTCAACGTTAATTTTAATAGGTTTGGGTTGATTTCAAGGTGCACACTAAAAAGAAACTAAGGCGAAATAAAACAGATATTGGCGGCACTGGCGGAGGCCCATCAAAATTCAACCCGTTGACTCCTTTAGAGGAGAAAGTGGTTGAGTTGCTGAGTATGGAGGATTCCGTAAATGGGTTGTCTGGCGCACTTTCCTTCGGGACAACTACTGACTCGAGTGAGGACGTTCCCAAAGCTGCGAAAAAAATCCCAGAAAACGTTCGCGATCAGTTAGCTTCTGCGATAGAGATGGGCTGCTTAAAAAACAAGTCGAAACCCAAATGACTTATCAAAAAGAATCTTTGTCTTTATTTAAACAAATAAATGAAAATTTGAAAAGTATAGGCTGATACCAGAGAAAGGAGTTCGAATTAAGGGAGAAAGAGTTAAATCTGGCAAGGCAAAGATTTAAATTCGACAAAGAAAATGCAGCTGAAGCAAACAAATTGACAAAACAAAAACTAGAGCTAAAAAAAAGGATGCTGGATGTCGAAGAGGAAAGACTGAAATTAATGTGATACACATATGTTACATGCATATATATATATTTCTTACGTGATGTTAATTTTTCATTTGTGAACGCTTGTAAGTTTTTTTTGACAGAAACGAATGAATTTTTTATTTTTTGATAGCTTGTAAGTTTTTTGTTTAACCAAAATCAATGACATATGTATATAACCAATGAAGTGACTTTCAACTTCTTAAATACAAAAAAGACTGTTAGTTTTTAAATCATGGTGCTTTTTATTTCGTCTCTTATATTTCTAGCAATGTTTGTGTAATTGTTATTACCACTAGTACTATTATTATAGCTGTGTGAATTAGTAATAGATTGTGGCAGATCTTCGGCATCCACAATTTCCTCCGTTGACAGTTCAACTTTAAATTTGCAGCAAATATTGTGTAGAGCGCAACAAACATTCATAATTTGAACAACTTTTAGTGGATCGTAATGCAGCTCCCGGGCCGCTAATAAACATCGAAATCTTCCTTTCATGACACCAAATACCCTTTCAATTAATGATCTGGCTTTAGTGAAATTTTCATTGAAAAGTGATTCAGCAGAACCCTATGCAGCGTTCCGATATGGTGTTAAGATCCATGCTTCTAATGGGTAGCCTGAATCGCCTGAAAATGTTTCACACTTTAAAAGTATTACAATAAAAGGAACAACAAAAAACCGCTTACCAAGAATCAAAGTTCCTTTCATTCCATTCTCGTATTGTGTTTTCAATATTTGTCGTTCATTAGACAGGTTCCATGCATGGGAATCGTGACTTGCGCCCCCATACCTACAATCGACATCTCTAATTATCATTTTGTGGTCACATATCTGAAATGTATCAATATTATTTTATTTGATTTATTTAAAAATTTATTATAACTAAAATTACAATAAATCAAAGCTAAAAGCACTAGCAACAATGGATATCGGTTTAAATAATTATTAAAAACATTCTATTTGAAAAATAACTTTACTCACCACCATAGCATTCATACTATGTTTAAGTTTCCTGTTAAAATACAAATGCTCATTTTCACTGGGTCGTATCATCTGGATGTGTGTTCCATCTACCACTCCAATCACACCAGGAAAATTAAATTTTCTAAAAAAGAAAGTTTTTGCCTCTTTCTTTTCATCTTCGGACATATCAAATTTGATATGCTTCGGACATAAAATCTTCTCTATAGCTGCGCAAACTTCTGCCAAACATCGCGACATTGCTGGCTGAGATATTGCAAGATGATGATCCTGACCAATTTGGTGTTGGTAGCCACCTTGACCAAGGAATTTTAACGCAGCCGCTAATTTGATAATTGGCGGAATCGCACTTGATTTTGTGGTATTCAATTCCGAGCCAATGTTATTTAAAACATATATATATGCCTCTTGGCTCAATCTAAAATTTTTTATAAAGCTGGAATAGAAATATTTTTCATAATTAATTCTTTTCAATGCTTCAAAATAAATTACCTTTTTGCATTCAAGCTTAGAATATCCGATTTGCTTCTAAGCAATCTTCTTTTCACCCTTTCATTTTGGTCTTGCGCCTCTTCATCATCAAACCATAGCGCCACAGAATCCATTTTTGGTAAATTACACAAATATTATATAAATAAATGTTTGTAGCAATACATTAGTGGCGAGGTGTGCCTATTTTGTTGGCACGGTCATTTTACTTAGGAAATACTTATTATTATTAGCGCCACTGTACTTTTGGAATGTAGGATAACTGCTTATGTTTTATATACAAGTATTTACTTATTTACTCAACATTTCAATGTGACCATTTACTCGTTATTTCTATGTGACCATTTACTCGTTATTTCTATGTGACCATATCTTTCTCTTTCTTTCTCATGTTCTTGTATAATGTACTTTATTTTGCCATCTACTTATTATTATTACCTATGTATTAGTTTTTAAGTTGAATTTGAATAAAAGATGCGAGGCAAAAACAGTTTAAGTTTGATCGCTGACAGAACAAGACGTTTTTGAATTTTATTTAGTAAAATTCCTACAAAATCAGAAGTGGGATAAATACCTTTAAAAGAAAATAAAAACTTGCAAATTTTTTTCCCTTTAAATTTAAAATAAAACAAATGGAAAATGTTTGTGGCGAAATGTATACAACGGCACGTTTGCGGGTGTGGCTTCAAAGCCTCGGTTTGTCCTCCTCTGGAACAAAGAGTGCATTGGTGATAAGGTTAAACAAATTGTCAGCAGAGGAAAGAGGAGAGTGCCCAACTGTAGAGTCGGATGAAGAGGTAGTGTATTTGGAAAACGATAGTGTAGAAAATGAGTGTGCAGAAAGAAGTCAAATGATGTGCCCAAATGAAAGTGGTATGGTGCGTGAGGAAAACGAGTGTCAGAAAAGAAAAAATGATTGTGAAGTTCAGCGGCAAAATGAGTGTTTGGAAGGAAATAAGGATAGATATGGACTTATGAGTAGAATACTAAAAAGAGAATTAGAAGTGATAAAACGGGAACAGGAGTTGCTTCGTAGAGAAAACGAACTGCTGCGAATGATAGCTGAAAATGATAGAAAGTGTCAAAGTGAAACGGGCAAGCGTAGTACAGAAAGTGCACAAAATAAGGAGCCAGTCGAATGTATCCAAAGCCAATCTGAAAATTTGTGTTTGGGTGGTGACAATAGAAAGTTCAATGTCTCGTTTGGTGTTTTAAAGGATATGATTCCTGATTATGACGGAACATTATTATCAGAAGTTTGGATAAATCAGTTTCGGAGTATAAGCCGTATGTATGCCGTCGACGAAAACACCAAGAAAGCGTTGTTAATTTGCAAGTTAAGAGGAAAAGCCCAAATATGGTTACATTCCAAACCAAATTTTGTCGGCGAAACCTCTTGTGAACTTTTGGAAGAAATGGCTGCAAATTTTTGTACGAAAGACAACAAGCTTATGATGCGACGCACTTTTGAGGCACGTAAGTGGAAGTATGGTGAGCCATTTATGGATTATTATAACGAGAAAACAATGCTAGCCAGCAGAATTGGAGTGGATGAGGAGGAGCTAGTTGACCAAATGATTGATGGTATTCCCGACACTCAGTTAAGAACACAGGCTAAATTACAATGTTTTACCGACAAATCCAAGCTGCTACAAGCGTTTTCAAGAATAGAACTCAAGAAACCAATGCAGCAATTTCAAAAAAGAGGTGACCAGGTTAGCGATAGCAGCGATAAAAAATATAGGTGTTACAACTGCAACTCATTCGGGCACTTTGCGTCAGAGTGTGAAAAGCCGAAGAGAAAGATGGATGCTTGTTATGGGTGTGGAAGCACGAATCACCGTGTCATGTCTTGTCCAGAGCGGAAGAAGTCTGTTAATTTGTTAAGCGGCGATGAATATGTAAGATATTATAAGTTTTATTTAAAATCTAGTTGTAATTTTAAATTTCCTTTAGAATGCTTGATAGACTCAGGTAGCAGCATCAGCTTTGTGAAGATGTCGGCTTTTTTGAGGTATATGGATTCTAATGATATTTTATGTTCTTGTAGTAGATTTTTTGGAATAAATGGTTCGAGATTGAACGTTTATGGTAAATTTGAGTGCTGTACTCTTATTGGTGATAGAGAAGTTAGTTTTGAGATGTCATATGAGTGCATATTAGGTAGAAATTTTTTGAACAGGGCAGGTTTTAGATTAGCGCCTTGCTTCATGGATTGTAAGGACCATGGGGAGGAGGATTTTGAGCGGAATATTTTGGCTGTCGATGTGGGTTATGATACTGAATATGATTTGAATGTTGGGGATGGTATTGGATACAGTCATAGGAGGAAACTTGACGATATGTTTATCGAATGTTATGTACGGCCTGAGCGGCCCCCTGAACCAAAGGTTTATAGCGAAATAAAACTGAGATTAAATGATGATAAATGTTTTAGTTGTAACCCTAGAAGGTTGTCGTATGCGGAGAGGATTGAATTACAAAAACTATTAGATGAATATTTGAGGAAGGGATATATAAGGCCGAGTGAATCAGAGTTTGTATCACCTATAGTTTAAGAAAGCGAACTGGGGACCTAAGAATGTGTGTCGACTATAGAGTTTTAAACAAGGTGACCATGAAGGATAGCTACCCTATTCCTTTGATTGACGACTTGTTGGATAGACTTTCGGGCAAAAAATTTTTTACGAAGTTGGACTTGAAGAACGGATTCTTTCATGTCTTTGTACACCCGGATTCGGTGAGATATACCTCATTTGTGACTCCTTTGGGACAGTTTGAATTTCTGAGGATGCCGTTTGGCTTGAAAAATGCACCCTCAGTTTTTCAAAGATTTATAAACACAATCTTTCCGATATGGTAAGAGATGATAAGGTTATAATTTATTTGGATGATATCATGATAGCTACAGTTGATGTTGACGAGCATTTTGTTATTTTGAGGGAAGTGTTTAAGCGGATGGTGGAGAACAATTTGGAATTACGGATTGACAAATGCGAGTTTTTGCAGACATCAGTGGGGTATTTAGGGTACGTTATTGATGGGAGTGGGGTCCGTGCTCACGATAGGGGATTACTTTCCATAGAAAATTTTCCGGTGCCAGGGAAACAGCATTCGGTACAGAGCTTTTTAGGCCTATGTTCGTATTTTAGGAGATTTATTAAGGACTTTTCGATTATTGCAAAACCTTTATATGACTTGACGAAAAAGGATAAGAAGTTTGTGTTTGGTGAGATTGAACTTAGGGCTTTTGAGACATTGAAAGAGAAATTGGTAGGAGCGCCTGTGTTGGCATTGTACGATCCTGGGCATGAGACGGAGCTTCATTGTGATGCAAGTTCGATTGGTTTCGGGGCTGTTTTACTGCAGAGGAAGGATGACGGCAAATTTCACCCGATTTTTTATTTTTCAAAGAGGACAACGGATACTGAATCTAAGTACCATAGCTTCGAGCTTGAAACATTAGCCATAATCTACGCTTTGAAACGGTTTCGTGTGTATTTGCAGGGAAAGAAATTTAAGATTGTGACTGATTGCAATTCTTTAACAATGACTTTAGGTAAGAAAGAACTTAATCCAAGGATTGCACGTTGGGCTCTGGAGCTTCAAAACTATGATTATGAACTAGAACATAGGTCGGGAAATAGAATGCAACACGTGGATGCGTTAAGTAGGAGTACTAATGTGATGGTGATTGAGTCGAATACATTTGAGGAGAATCTTGTGATTTGTCAGAACAGGGATAGTAGGTTGAGATGTTTGAAGGATGAGTTGGAGAAAACTGAGCATAATTTGTACGAAATGAGGAATGGTATACTATACAGGAAGACTAATGATGGTAATTTGTTGTTTTACGTCCCAGAGGAGATGGAAGGTAACGTAATGTATAAATACCATAACGAAATGGGTCACGTCGGTATGGATAAGATGACCGAATTGATCCAGAAGACTTATTGGTTTCCCAAAATTAGGGCAAAGGCTGCATCTCACGTGCGAAATTGTTTGAATTGTATTGTGTATTCCCCTAAGAATGGCAAGGAGGAGGGATTTTTGCATAGTATACCGAAACCCGATATACCATTTGATGTCGTACATATAGATCATTACGGACCGGTGGATAAGGGTAGATCGTTGAAGCATGTTCTTGTTGTGGTGGATGCTTGCACCAAATTTGTTAGGTTATATCCGACAAGGACTACTAATGCGAGGGAGGCTATTTCAGCGTTGAAGGAATATTTTAGATCCTATAGTCGACCTAGGTGCATAGTAAGTGATCGCGGGGCTTGCTTCACGTCAAAAGATTTTGCGAATTTTTTGTTAGCTAATAATGTTGCTCATGTTTTGATCGCCACTGGCTCCCCTCAGGCAAATGGACAGGTTGAGAGGGTTAACAGGTCAATAGGGCCAATGTTGGCGAAATTGGTCAATCCTGAGGACGGGGTATTTTGGGATACTCAGCTTGAACAGGTAGAATATAGTCTTAATAACACATTTCACAGGGCCGTCGGAGAACATCCGAGTGTGTTGCTGTTTGGAGTAGGTCAAAGGGGAAGGGTTATTGATTTGATAAGGGAGGGTTTGGATGGGACAATTGGTTTCCAACGGGACAGTCTTGGTGAGGTTAGACGGGTGGCTTGCGAAAAACAGAGAAAAATGCAGGACTACAATGAGGAATATGTGAATAAACGTAGAAAGCGTCCGACAGTATACGAAAATAATGATTACGTAATGGTAAGAAACTTTGATTCAACGGCTGGTGTATCTCGGAAACTGATCCCGAATTTTAAAGGGCCCTATAGAATATCTAAAGTCCTTCGCAATGATCGATACCTTCTTGAGGATGTAGATGGATTCCAGCAGTCGCGTACGCCTTACAGGGGTGTGTGGTCGGCTGCTAATATGCGGCCATGGTTCAGGGGACGTGAAGGGTCTAACGGGTAATGTGAGATCAGGGGATCTCATGGTCAGGACGGCCGAGTTGTAGCAATACATTAGTGGCGAGGTGTGCCTATTTTGTTGGCACGGTCATTTTACTTAGGAAATACTTATTATTATTAGCGCCACTGTACTTTTGGAATGTAGGATAACTGCTTATGTTTTATATACAAGTATTTACTTATTTACTCAACATTTCTATGTGACCATTTACTCGTTATTTCTATGTGACCATTTACTCGTTATTTCTATGTGACCTTATCTTTCTCTTTCTTTCTCATGTTCTTGTATAATGTACTTTATTTTGCCATCTACTTATTATTATTACCTATGTATTAGTTTTTAAGTTGAATTTGAATAAAAGATGCGAGGCAAAAACAGTTTAAGTTTGATCGCTGACAGAACAAGACGTTTTTGAATTTTATTTAGTAAAATTCCTACATGTTATTTTGTAAATTAATGTTTTTCTTTTGTAAATTTAACTTTGACGTTTATTTGAGACCAGCGTTGTTATTTCTGGCCAGCGTTGTTATTTTTGACCGGCGTTGCCACGATTTAAAATAAAACTCGAATGCGATTGCGAAAGCCTTATAGAATACCAATTTTCTTTCACATCGCATTTCATTTGCGCATCGCATTGATTTTTGCATCGCAATTCAGAATAAGCCTCCAGCTTTCGTTAACTTTCGAACTGACATAAGATTATCTCTTCAATCCGGTGCATATAGGACATCCTTCATTGTAATGCTATTACCAATATCGGTTTTGCATTCTATTTTACCACTTGATTTAGCAACTGCTGATAAATCGTCTTTTGCAATATTTATTTCAACGGGAACTTCAAGTTTGAAAAGGTCAGAAATATACCAACTTTCGTTAACAAGATGGTCGCTGGCGCCCGAATCCAATATAAATCTTATTTTTGAACCTTCAACATGTTTATTGGAATTTCGATAAGTCATAAAAAAAAACTTTTTATCAGTAGTACAATCTTCACGACTTCTACAATCTTTGGGTTGATGACCGAACTTGTAACACTTACCATTGAACTTCTTTTTGAAATGCATTTGCCTTGAAAATGCGACCTTCTCTACCTCTTCAGTATGAACACGATTATTTAGTTGGATTTCTTAAGCAATTAATCGTTCCTTCACAAGTCCAAATGTTAATTTGTTGTCATCCATATTTTGCAATGCTGTTACCAAAGGGTAAAATTTTTCAGGTAGAGATAGAAAAAATTGAGTAATTAAATCACTATCTTCTACATTAGATCCAGAAAACTTTAGCTGTCTGATTATGTTATCAAAATGTTCCAAATGCAATTTAATGGAATCTCCAGGATTCATATGTAGTGTTGCTAGTTGTCTCCGAAGAAGCAATTGATTTACCAATGACTTTTTGGCAAAAGCTTTCTCTAAGCTGTTCCACATTTCCTTAGCTGTTTCCTTGTCTATTACATAACTTAAACAGTCAGTATGAATATAACTTATTAAGCGGTCTTTGGCCTTCTTATATCTTTTTAATAACTCGTCTCTACCATTAGCTGCTGCTGGCGGATCGTCGGTCAGAACATCCAAAATGTTTAGTGAATCCAAATGAATCTTGATTCTAAAGTGCCAATTATCGTACCCTCAACCGTTAAATTGTGGAATACCATTTGCCAATTCCTTATTTTCGGCCATAACCTAGTAACTTGAGGTATTTATTATAAAAGGAAGTTCAGATATTTATTGTTCAATTCAGACTAAGAAAATTTTACAAAACAAATTTCATTTTCAAAAACATATATTGAAACGATTGGTTATATAAAAAAAACTACTTGTATTTCAAAAATTACGTGTCCGTCAACGCAAAGTACAAAGATTGTTAAACTTTTAACTTTTTGCGCACGTTGAGTAGTTTAACATATATTGGTTGGTTTTTTTTAGTATGTTCTTATAATAACTTGTAGCTTAAGTTATTATCATATAAAATTTCAATAAAAAACAACATACATAAATATGTATGTATATTAGTTCTTAAAGCTATTTATTTAATATTACTGCAAGTGTACGGTTGAAAGTATAAAGTAAGAGTGAGAGTCAAAAGGAATTGATAAAATGTATTAAGTGATAATAAGTAACAGTTATTTTTTGCTAGTTAACTTGAACACATTAGGGGAGTACATAACACCCCTTAACACACAGTTAGCTCATAAAAATCTGACTTACGCCTATTTCTCGAAGACCGCCTTGCAGAATTAATATCGACTGTAGGGATTTCAACGATAGGTTTATTTGCTGTGTCTGTATGTCGGGATGCTTCCATTTCGATGTTTCCTTGATTTTCATTTTCGGATACATTTTCGCTTTCTGCCTGTTCTCGCGGATAATCTGATGAATACTCAAGTTGATCGAAATGGTTCCACTTGGGAGACATCCGTTTGCGAAGCTGATTGTGATGACGTTTTATAACTCGCGAATCTTTTAATTCTACTGAATACGATAAAGGTCCATTTCTAGCAATAATAGTCCCTTCGATCCATTTGGGATCAGAAGAATAATTCCTGCATCACACATATTCAGGGATATTGAAAAATTTCTTCGATATGGTATCGTTCTTGATTCCAATTTCACTCGGATGTATCTTATCGAAATATGTTTTCAATTGCCTGTTAAACATCATTTCGGCTGGCGAGAGATTTGTGGTATTATTTGGTGTTATGTGTTGGTTAAACACAAAACGTGATAGGTGTAATTCAACGTCAGTGTTAGGTGGCATTTTCTTAAGAAAATCTTTCGTCGTTTGCACCATTCGCTGCGCTTGACCATTTGATGATGGATGAAAAGGTGCAACACGAATGTGGCGAATTAAATTACTGCATACAAATTTGTTAAATTCATCTGATACTATGCAATCTGGTAATCCAAATGTTACAAAAAGTGATCGTAATGATTGTACAGCTGAGTAAGTGGACGTTGACTTCACTACGAAAACTTCTAACCACTTCGAGTAAGAATCGACGACAAGGAAAACAATTTTCCACGGAACGGTCCTGCGAAATCGATGTGAAGACGAGACCACGGTTTATGTGTTGTTTCCCAACAACGTACTTCAGCTTTTGGTGCTTCATGTCTAGTCTCTTGGCATGGCAGGCATTGTTTTACAGTGCGCTCAATGTCAGCGTTTTTTTGAGGCCACCAAACATAGCTTCTAGCCAGTGCCTTCATTCTTACGATTCCAGGATGTGCCGTGTGTAGTGCGTTGATAATATTTTGGCGAGACTTTGGGGGAATTATTGTTCGATTTCCCCATAATAAACAACCCTTAAGTTTAGAAATTTCCGTTCGTCTAGTATAGTACGGAAAAATCGTATCAGAACGACACACTTTGTCTGGCCATCCTCTTAACACCCAGCTATAGACTTTGGATAGTACGCTGTCCTTGCAGGTTTCTTAGGCAATTTGATTTGCATCTATGGCAGGACTATCTACACTTTCAATCAGTAATACATCAGCATCCTCGCAGTTTACGTTTTCATCAGGAATGGGACAACGACTGAGAAAATCAGCATTTCCCGTTTTATTTCCTGGGCGGTAGATTAACTCAAAATCATAAGCGTTTAGTAAAATGCATCGACGCAGCATTTGATTTGATATAACGGTCGGAACAGGTTTTGATTCTCTAAAGATTCCCAAAAGAGGACGATGGTCAGTCACTAAAGAAAATCTTCGCCCATGTAAGTACTCATGAAATTTTTTTACCCCCGCAACTAATGCGGTGTCCTCTCTGTCAATCTGAGCATAATTCCTTTCACTTTTTGAAAGTGTTCTAGAATAAAAGGCAATAGGTTTCTCGTGCCCGTCAGACATGCGATGGCTTAAAACGGCTCCTATTCCGTACGGAGACGCATCGCATACTAAAACTAGGGGTAAATTTTCTTTGAAATGAACGAGAACTCGATCTGATGTCAACAGCTTTTTAAGGGTTTCAAAAGCGAGTTGTTGCTGCTTACCCCACACAAAACGAACATTTTTATCGAGCAGACGATGCAGCGACTCGGCAATTGTGGCTTTATTTGACAAAAATGCATGATAAAAGTTTAGTAGTCCAAGAAACGATTGCAATTGCTTTTTATCAGACGGTGGTTGAGCATCATGTATGGCTTTAAGTTTGGACGGGGCCGGCCGTATACCCAATGAATCTAGCTTAAACCCCAAAAACTCCAGGCTGCTAACTCCAAACTTGCATTTATTCTTTTTTAGTTTCAGCCCGGCTGAATCTAAACGCTCAAAAACGTCTTCTAATCTTTTAGACAGTTCTTCTCCATCTTTACACATAATCATGATATCATCAAAATAAGGTAAGACGCCTGTAATCCCGCGTAGCAAATTTTCAATAAGACTTTGGAAAATACCTGGTGCCGATGAAATACCAAACTGTAACCTTTTAACTTTGAATGCCCCTTTATGCGTAACGATAGTTTGTAGCATTGCTGTAGCTTCATCAACTGGTAACTGCTGATAAGCCTGAGCCAAATCAATTTTTGCAAAAATATGTCCCCCCTCGATGGAAGACAATAACGTGTTGTTGGCCGGAATTTGGAAACAATGAGTCTTTATAGCTTTATTTACTATAGATTTGTATTCACCGAATATTCTTATTGATCCGTCTGTCTTTACTACTGGCACAATAGGCGTTGCTCAGTCAGAATATTCGACGGGCTCTAACACTCCCTGTGAGCAGAGACTTGATAATTCTTCTTCAACGAGATTTCTGGTACCCAATGGAATTCGACGCGGCGAATGTCTGATAGGAGAAATGGTATTGTCCGTTGGAAGGGAAATGGGCGGACCTTTATAACACCCGAGACTACCATTAAATAAATTCTGATATTTCCTTAGAACTTCGGTAATTGTTTTAGAGTTTCTTACATTATTCACTCCTTCAATTCTAATACCAAGAGATGCGAACCAATTCGAGCCAAGAATATTCGATTGATTTCCTTTTACAATTACCAGTGGTAAACCATCAATCTGTTTGTTGTTGAAGCTTATGCGAACATCTGCAACACCTACAATAGGAATATTGTTCCTTTGGAAGTCCATAAGTTGAATGTTACCATTGTAAACATGTGGTGTTTTGTCTGGCCAAATGGCGTCAAAAGTATTCGACGACATAATAGTATAATTGGAACCAGAATCGATCTCGAACAAACAAGGGCGATTATTTAAAAATATAGTTGCTAATTTTTTCATATTAGTAGTTGGTAATATTTCATTTATACAATGTAAATTGTTTTTTTCAGCTCGATTTGTCTTACTGTTTTGGTTGTTGTTGCTCGTGGTTGTTTGTGTTAAATTTGATCTGCAGACACGTTGAAGGTGACCCTTTCTTTTACAATATGAACAAATTTTATCACGATGTGGGCATTGTATACGCTGGTGTGAGCCCCCGCAGCCATTACAATTTTGCTGATTTGCATGGTTATTTTGATCATTGTTTCTTTTGTTTCCTTTATTTGGCTTGTGACGAGTTATATCGTGAACTTGTTCTGGGTGGCGAATTTCCAATACATTTCTCAGAGCTGATTCAGCTGTATTGGCTCTGTCAATAACTTTCTGCAGCTGAAGATTATTTTCAGATAACAAACTTCTTTGTAGCGATTCGTCACGAAGTCCGCATACCAGGCGATCGCGTAACATCCGATCGAGAGATTGACCAAAATTGCAATCCACCGCAAGCTTGCGTAATGCAGCCAAGTAGTTCGCAAAACTCTCATCGGGTTGTTGGTCACATTTGTGAAATTTATAAAAAGCTGTGATTTCGGACGGACGATTTGAAAAGTGATTAGTCAGAATATCTTTAATATTTAAGAGACTCAACTCACTTACCGATTTTGGAGATGCCAATGACGTCAAGAGGTCAAAAAGGCCTGGTCCAGCCACAGTTTGAAAGGTTGCCTTCTTGCGCTCCTCTCCTTGTACGTCATTGGCGAGCAAGAACAATTCATAGCGCGCATAGTAGCTCGTCCATTTTTCCGGGTGTGAAAGATCAAAAGATTCAATATTTCCAACTGTATTCATTTTTTGTATACCACTACTTGATGGTCCACGTTCTTGTGTTTCTGACGACTCTTCTTTCTTCATCTATTATACCAATATAATGTTAAAACTTTATTTCCTAACGGTACCGACTGCGCCAATATAATAACTTGTAGCTTAAGTTATTATCATATAAAATTTCAATAAAAAACAACATACATAAATATGTATGTATATTAGTTCTTAAAGCTATTTATTTAATATTACTGCAAGTATACGGTTGAAAGTATAAAGTAAGAGTGAGAGTCAAAAGGAATTGATAAAATGTATTAAGTGATAATAAGTAACAGTTATTTTTTGCTAGTTAACTTGAACACATTAGGGGAGTACATAACAGTTCTGATCTAGGTTTTTGTGTTTTGTGGCAGCAAAAATAAGATTAAATAAAAGAAATAAACGAAATAAATAACACAAGTTGAATTTAATAAATAAAATGGAGAATCAACCTATAGACGCTGTTCAAATGATTCCGTCAATAAAGTACTTGTTGTGCCAACTTTCTCCGTCGTTGCGTTAATGTCAGTTGATAAAGGCGAAGTTTAACGTATGACGGATTCATTGTGTCCCGGCCTTAAGTGCGCCACACGACGTAAGACGGACGAAAAAAAATTAACGTGATCTACAAATGCAAATTCTGATGTATTCGTGCGTGTCTTGATTGTCACGTGTTCTATAAACATGCTGTAAGTACTAAAAAAAAATATACATAAGTAAATAAATATATATAAGGATTATCGTAATGATAAATCCTTGGCTTATAATTTCTCAGGGGATGAGAAATTATAAGGACGATTGGTGTTAATGAAGAATATAGTATGTATGTGATTAAATAAATAAAAGACAGCAGGAGTTGCTTACCAGTGAGATCGTTTTACAAAAGTGAATTTATTGTTTTCTTTTCATTACCTTAAAGGTCTTTTAGTACATTAACTTATGTTTTAATTCACTTTGTTTCAATATAATGAAACAACATTATTACCATCGTTTTGGAAATACAATATAATAAAATTCATAAATTCAATAACTACAATTAATACAATTCAATAATTCAATATATTAATAAAAATAATGATATAAAATGCATTTAAATCCATTTAAATAAAAATAATAAAAAAATTAAAAGGGCTTTATGCAAATTTATACATGGCGCCCCTCTTTGCACTGGTGCAAATTACGATGAAGTGGTAGATGCGCATAAAACATCTACCAATGACCGGATAGCCTAGGAGAGAATTTGTTGATTAGGCTGTTGACTACGGCGTGCATTGGTCCGTTGACGGCGGTTGTTGGTGTTATTGCGATAGTTGGTGGTTATATTGCTGGTGTTGGAGGTGATATTGTGGGTCTTGGAGGTGATATTGCGTGTGTTAGAGATGAGACTGCGGATGTTGTTGTTGTTACGACTATTGGCGTTGTTGCGACGGCTATTGGTATTGTTGCGACGGCTATTGGTGTTGTTGCGACGGCTGTTGATATTATTGCTCTTGCGATAATTGTTGCTGCAATTATGGTTATGCGGTGATGCACCAAGACAATGACGCACATTACATGTCTATTCTGGCTTGGAGTACGAATTCGGGGATGCCTCCTTGGATGCAGTAACTTATGATGCAGCCTATTACAATATCTGCAACGATCAGGGCTGTCACAACTATATTCGTTGTGCGTCCTCGCTAAACAGTTTAAACAGTAATCTAACCGCCGAGCAACTATGTCGCGCTGGGTTGGACCCATCGCCAAAAATGTTTTACAGTACCTTATAGAGTGGTACCGGTGACAATTGACACATATGGATTTCTGAGTCACGTGGTGATCGATTACGTTCCCTATAACTAAAGTTTCATAAATAAAAATGCAGATAGAAAGGTAGCTAATGAAAGTATGTATTAAGCATTAAATTGTAAAAGGATAGGATAGGATTTAGGAAAGAAATATAAGTTATTCGGCTGCATCACCAAAATTCTAAGGTACATTGTTAAATGGTAAATAACATAGCTTAGTTATGGGTCTAGTGATGACCCCAGTTGACGTATGAACGTCTACAAATCTAAAATTTTTGTCTGAGCCATAATGAACCTTTTCCAATCTTTCTAGACAACGTACGCTTGGAGGTAAGAGATCTTCCATTACTACAACGAAATCATCTGCTTTTAGATTGGGAGTCGCAAACTTCCATTTATATCGTTTATGAAGCGATTTTAAATAGTCTTCTTTCCATTTTAGTGCGAACTGATGGTGAGCAGCTTTAAGTTTTTCCCATCGGGTAATTAAAAGTAAATTCTAGCAAGATGGTTCAGGGAGAGCCATCATAGGACCACCACGGAGAAAGTGACCGGGAGTCAATGCTGTTAGATCATTCGGGTCTTCAGAGAAAGCTGATATGAGACGTGAATTCAAGGCTCCTTTAATTCGGGCTTATACAGTCGCGAACTCTTCGAAAGTAAACCGATGTGCCTCAGCAACTCTTTTTAGATGATACTTGAACCTTTTGACGGCTGACTCCCAGAGTCCTCCCATATGAGATATATATATATATATATATATACATATATATATATATATATATATATATATATATAATATCGGTAGGTACTGTATAAAGGCTGTGAACTTTTTCCGCATTGCTCGGTTCGCGCCTACGAAGTTTCTACCATTGTCGGACATGATTTTTGCTGGGAGACCACGTCGCACAGTGCTTTGTTCAATGGACAAAAATTCAAAAAGTAATCATGTCTTATATTGTAATAAAAGTTATGTTGTTCGATATGTAACAATCTAGTTTAACCCACATTAAAAGAATTTTGAAGTCTTAGTTCTTATTGACCCCACCAGAGGGGGTAAAAGTCAGTGAGTTTTGTGCCTTAATTACTAAGAAAAAAGTTTAGTTTTGACCGTTTAATGCAAACAATTGTATTAATTTCAGTTTTTTGAGTAGAAGATAAAAATTTGTATTTTCTGATAGCTAAAAGTATAAGAAATAATATGTTTTAACCAATTTAAAAAAAAAAACTTAACAGAGTTGTTTGC
Source organism: Tachina lurida (assembly GCA_944452675.1). Taxonomy (NCBI): domain Eukaryota; kingdom Metazoa; phylum Arthropoda; class Insecta; order Diptera; family Tachinidae; genus Tachina; species Tachina lurida. The sequence goes on from OX101753.1 coordinate 53,434,494, forward strand.
ATTACAAAACTCATATTATTCAACTTAAAATTAAAAAAACGTTCAAGTTTAATGGAACATTAAAAAGAAATAAAAAATATGGTCTTCTGGTTTTTTTCTGTTTTGGTTTATCTGTTAGATTTTCTAAAATATTATTAAAGAAACTGTTTGAAAATTTTGGCACAACTTTCAAAAATATGTACTTTCTTACAAGCCCAAATGATCGATTTTGGCTCGAACTTCTCTACTTTTCAAAGAGATTTAAGGAAAAAAACTAAAATCATTTGAAAAAATTAAAATGATTTAACTGTTTGCAACAAAAGACAATAAATTAAAAAATTTTTTTCTTCATATTTTTATTTATTGTATCTTCAAAAATTAACTAACAATAGGTATTCAAATCTTGAATCTAAATATAATTATTATTAGTGATAGTTATAAATAATACATAAGTAGTGATAATTCAAAGAAAAGAAAATAAAAGTATTTTCAAGAAGTCGATTTCATCGATTTTATCGTAAGCGACAAAAATTAAATTGTTCAGGAGAAGGTTTTTTTAAATATTCAAAAATGTTTTTGTACGTAAATTGTCGCTTACGATAAAATTGTAAAGCCTGTATCTTAAAAGTTATCAAAAATTTTGCATTCTAAAGTATGGATAAACCCATAAAATATTAATTTCAATTAAAAAGTATATTTTCGATAACATGTCGCTTAAGATAAAATCGAAAATAAGGCTCGATATTAAGTGTGATATGAATAGAATAAAAAATTTAAATTTCGAAGGTTCAATTAGGGCGGTTTCAAACAACTTAATAACAAGTCGAGTAGGCAAAAAAGGAGAGGAGAAATGTACTTATTAATTAATTAAGAGGAAAAATTCATAAGCAATATAATCTTGAAAACATTATTAGAATTACTACGTAGTACTAAGGGCAGATAGTTCCAAAGACTGATAACCCTAACGAGGAAGGACATAGAAAAAGAAGATTTAAAGATTCGTGGAAAAATAAGTTGAGGACTTCTGTTCCGAGGTGAAAAGTGAAAACCGTTACGTAAGCTCAAAGGTTTACCACTCTGGATAATCTTGTGAAAGGTAATCAGGTCACGAAGAGAAACGTAGTTGTCGAACGAACAACCCAGAAACTTTTTACAAATCCTGAAATATGGTCTCTGAGGCGAATATTATAAACGTATCTAACAATAGCATTAGTCAAGTGCTTAAGTCTAGCCAAAAGATACCCAACAGTACCAGATATTACCTCTAAGCCATATAAAGGTTGAGACAAAAAATCGAATGCGCAAGCCTTTTTCTCACGTGAAGAGGTAAGAATATATTAGATGAGTAAAATTTTCTTAGCGAACACCAAACTCTACCAGATAATAAGTCAATATTATGTATTTAGCAATCTATATATCGATGTGCTTAAGTAGAAAGGCCCTAACTTGTATTTTTTACGAAATTGAGTTTTCAGTGATTACATTTCACACAAATACAACTCGTTACAAAAATTTAATGCAATAGTGTAAAAAATAACGCTTTTACAAGCAGTTGGACCAAAAAAATTACATATGTTTTTACCTTCTCCTGTAAAGTTACAATTACTTGAGTTAGGGCCTTTCTACTTAAAACCAACGATATAGATATGTATATATAAAAGAGTAACGTTACTGACTGACTAACAGACATATCACGCCCAGCTCAAACGACTATAGCTAGAGAGCTGACATTTGGTGCGTTGGCTCCCCTTTCATGTATAGAACAACTATGAAGAGATTTTTGGTAATACGAATGCGAAGGGCATAACAAGGTGCAAAAAGGGGTAAAATCGGTAACTACGATAGGCAAACTCCAAATTTCAAACGCATATTGTTACGTTTTTATTCTTTTAAAAACGCTTTTCCGTAGATTCGTAGATTTGCAATAAATAAAAGACCCCAGTGTACTAATTAGGGTTAAGAATGATACAATCTTTATTTACCAACTAGCTGACTGCCCCGGCTTTGCTCGGAAGTTTTTTACTAATGATTATTATTTCATATAGAATTAAAAATTAAAGCACAAAATTTTCGGTACCAAAAAAATAATACCAATTTTTCTAAATTTATTGCTTAAAAAGTTGCTTCTACATTTGGTTATTATTAAATGCATAATAACAACAATTGAAACCATTACTCATTAAAAACAAAAAAAATGCTTAACATATAATTCATTTTAAAGCTTGATGACAAACAATATTTTTTGTTTTTCTATTTGGGGAGAAAATAAATAATGCTGACGGTGTACCGACTCTCGAGCACGCAACATATAATTGACCGTAGGAAAAACATTGGGATTCTAGGTTTAACCCACACACTTTTAACGTTTGTCCTTGAGATTTATTAATCGTCATTGCGAATGCAAGGCGAACTGGAAATTGGACGCGTTTAAACTTAAATGGTAGATCACTTGGTATCATAGGTACCCTTGGAATAAGCAATTCTTCACCTTTAAACTTTCCTATGATTATCTTTGCTTTAACAGCGTTTGGCATCAGCATTTTAGCAACCAATCTAGTACCATTGCATATTATTGGCTGATTCAGGTTGCGTAACATAACTATTACTGATCCAACTTTAAGCTGGAAGTCATGCGGTGGCATTCTCGGTAAATCCAATGAATTCAGGAACTCTATTGGATAGTTAACAATGTCATCGGGATCTGTAATAGAATCAATAGACTTATACGAATGCAATTCGCCATTAATTAAGCTTTGAATTTTAAAATTTATATCGTAAACGTCCTTGTTTTTTGCAGCTAAAATGGCTCTTTCGCTCAACCAAACGTGATTATTATAATTTTGAACAATATTTGGGAACGCTTTTGCTATTAGTTCTTCTTTAGACGTTGCAAATTGACAAAAACCCATTGGAAATGAAATCAGGCATGTAGTCGAGTCAGTCGGTATTTTCCCATTGCCAATGTCTAACAGTTGATTTGAGAACACGTACCCTAATTGATCATTTTGAAGAGCAACTCGCATATTTTGTGTTAATTTGAGAGTTTTCACTTTATTCCATAAAGATGATGACTTCAAGCAAGCGTTAATTTCATCAGCAGGAGTTGACCTTGGAATGACTGGCAGCGTTTGGCGAAAGTCTCCGGCCAATAGAACCATCATTCCCCCGAATATTTGTTGATTATTTCGCAAGTCTCTTAATGTTCCATCAAGTGCCTCTAATGCTCGTTTGTGAGCCATTGTACATTCATCCTTAATAATTATTTTGCAGTTTTGAAGTATTTTTGTCATCGCTGATTGTTTCGAAATGTTACATATTGGCTCATCTACCGTTTGCAAGTTTAAAGGTAGTTTTAGGGCCGAATGAGCAGTTCTTCTTCCCTCTAATAGGGTAGCAGCAATTCCAGAGGAAGCTATTGCAAGTGCAATTTGGTTTTGTGAGCGAACCGAAGCCAAATGGAGGGACAGTAAAAACGTTTTCCCTGTTCCACCAGGTGCATCGAGAAAGAAAATTCCTCCATAACCTGCATTAACAGCTGTAATAAGAGTTTCGTACGCGTTTTTCTGCTGGTTGTTTAAAAGTTGGACATTTGTTCTTACTGATTGACTTAATAAATTCCGATTATATTGCCGCTCACGTTGAAATTCTTCGGTAAATGCTTCCTGAGCAGGACGATTTGGAGCTGTCATTCCTAATTCTTGCAACAGTTTTCCAGACATTCTTAAGCATAAATCTTCAATTGAAATCAACGCCTCATTGAATATTTCAGCATTGAAATCAATTTCGGGATTTGTTGCGGTTGTACGAATACGATGCAAAATATCATCTGCCATGTTTTCTTTATATTTGTTCCACAAATGGGTTGGATTAGATGGGAAACGTGTTGATATAATGATGGCAAAAAGTGTTCGAATTTGTTGGGGTGTAGAGGAAATAACAGCATCTGCCATAGTAAAATCCCAATGGTTGTCATCCTCTAGCAAGCGTAAAACCTGACAGGCTTCTCTATATGATGTGCACAATACTCCATTGACGGTCCGTAATGATTGAAAAGACGTTGGTCCACGAACATTTACTAATAACAAACGCAGGGAAAAACATTCGTCATTGCACGGATGGACTGAGTAGACACGACCTAGCGCATCGCATGAGTAAACATTTATAAAGCCAGGAACAGGTTTTCCCTGTTTCCTACGTTCAAATTTTTTTGATGAAGCGTTCCATGTATAATATCTCGGCATTTCTGAGTAAAGCAGCGTTCTTGCAAAGGGATCACTTGCACAGGTATTAAAGAAACCTGTCAGAGTTGTTGATGGCGGTTGTTCTGCCCTCTGCACTGCATTTGTTTCCGTGAAATAAACTCGTTGCCTATTCTCTAAGTGTACAGATAAATGGATTACAGTGGGGTAACGTTCATGTATGGATAATGAAAAAATTCTCCAGAGTGCTTCATTGCTGCTAATGTATCTTCCAATCTGATACTGAGAAATCTCATCATTTTTAATTGCTGTCGCAATACCAAAAACAGCCATATCACTTCCTTTCGTGACATACTTGCAAACATATTTAATAGATTTTACAGAGTTGCAGTACTCAACATTGCAGTGTGCTTTGAATGTTTTGGAAAGAAGCGGTGAATACGGCACAATCCAGCTGTTATCAACCACAACGTTGCTATTTTTTAGTTTCAATGTAACGGTCTACCACCGTTTTGGGGTGCGCGCCGACGATATAGAGGATATCCGTCATTTCCTGTGACTATTTCTGCTAAAAGAGCGCGAGGATATCGTTTAGAGCATTTATTATCTACCATGCATGGCGATTCTTGATTGTGAATTCCGCAAGGGCCATGAACCATGTTAGTTGTCACTATTTCATATAACTCTAAGTCTGACGTACGATCAGGAATTTCAGCACAAATAATGTCATCAATTTCATCTGGTCTTAAATGAGGTAGCCCCCTTTTTTGCCATTCAACACAATACATCCAACAACGCACGCTTCCAAAAACTTTACACTTAACGATAAAGTATAGCATAGCCTTAAGTTTTTGCTTAAACACTCGCGCTGTAATGTCATGGCGATCGATGGCTGATTGACCTTATAATAATAACGTAATTTCTGACCATTTTGGATTGCAGGTGAATGTGATAAATAAGTATGGTCGACCATATTGGCATATGTCTTGGACTTCCCACATAACTCGCTGGTAAAATTGTAACTCTACCAACATTGTTTGCATTCCCATCAGTATTGATGGCGTCACGGAGATGGATGTATTCTTCAGTTCGTAATTTTTTCTGGTTAAGACGTATATATGTTAAACGTTCGGTTTCGATTTTTGCATACATATCAACTACGGATTGATGAAATAATCTTCTACATTTTAATATATGGTTTTCTTCGTTATAACGACTCATTAATATATATGCATAAAAGTTCATAGAACTAACCTTTTTGTTTGTTTCTTGACCTGCAAATGAAAAATATTTTTTTGTTATTAATGTAGTTAGTAAGATTTTACTTTGTTTTTTTTAACCTGATCTTAATAGGGAAATGATATCCATCTTCTCCTCTGCAAAATAACAGCGGATACTGTAATGCATCGTATGAACGATGTGTTTCGGATATACGCTGAAGATGACTACCATCACGTCGCCTAATTATAATATCGCGAGACCCTAAATTTTCTCCCACAATAAGAACGGCAACCTCATTGAACGTCGGTGCATTGAAACGTCTCTCGTGTTCACCATATGGTCTTTTGCCGGCCCAGATTACAATTTTGTGATCATCAGAAGGCATCATATCCAATGCAGTTTTAAATAGTTTCACCAACTCATTTTGTTCATGTAAAAGGTTTTGCAGTTGCGCAATAATTTCTCTTTTAATTGCACGGCTAATGGCACATCGCTGATTAATTTCGTCGTCGGAATTTCCAAGGAAATAAATTTGAAGAAATTTGTGGTCAAAATTTATCGGCGGTAACAATGCTCCTGCACGATGATGAATTTGACCTTGAATCTACATATTTAATAGTCTTAAAATCATAATCAAAACAGCCTCATTTATAAAAAATATTGAGGATTTATAAAAGCTTAATAAGCAAAAATTTGTATGGTAATCTGTTTTAAAAACACTTAATAAAGCCTTAATATTTTTTATAACTAAGGCTGTAAAAGTTTGAGTTATAAATCATGTTGGTGTAATTTGTATTTTGTGTGTTACTTGCGTGTATGTTAATAAAAATTAATGTACCTTAAAAGTTGGATTAAAACCTCGTTCTTGTATTATATTTGCCCCAAAAGACGTCATCTGAAACGAACTATTGTAAGGCTGTATGTTTTGTAGAAAGTGCTTTGAGAGAGGGTCTTGGCCAGAAAGAAATGATGCCAACGATTCTGGTGGCGGTAGTAATTGAGGTAATTTGATTTTTCCACTTGCACAGCATAATCCAGGCGGCTCGCAGCGAAACCTCAAGGCATTACAATACTGGCAAGCAGTGCTCATTGTTCCGAAATCAACAGATGGGTCTGTTGCGTAATCAACTTCTGAGTCGTATCTGAAGGCTAAACGTTCATACTGAACACCAGTATTTGAATTCCTATTAATCCGACGTTGTAAGTTATGTCTTATGTTGCCTCCTGATGTGCGAGTCGAACTTGATTGTAGCCTTTGGTCTGGAGACATAGCTTCTCGTGCCTGTGAAAGTCTAACACGATTTGCCTCCAACTGTTGACTAAGCTCTTCTTCAGTCTGTCTGGCTCTATGATTGTATACATTTCCCGATAGACGCGTACGGCGGCCTATATTCCGTTGTCTTCTTGGTGGCATTTTTTTTTCGAACTGATATAAAGGTATGTATGTATAATTCTTATAAAAAATTTCAATTTAGCCAAATTTTATATTTTTAATTTCAAGGCTAACTGTCATTTTCTGTGCCTACTTATGTTTAGTTCGAGTTTATGGTCAAATTTTCTCTTATGAAGAAAAATGAGAAGTGAAAAGGAGGCAGTATATTAAAAATATTAAGTTCCCCTTTGTTAGTTTGTGCTTAGAAAAAATGAGAAGTGAATAGTAGGCATTTTTTTAATTTTTTTCTTTAGAAACCATGTCCTGAAAATTTCTAATGGAATAAAAAAAAATCAGCCAAATCGCTCCATCCGTTCTCATGTTATGCGATTTCATACATGGACCGTTTCATTTTTATATATTTACCAATACTCGTAAATGCCACTTATACTAATCCAATTCAAGAGCTTAAATACAAACACAAAGATTACTCAAATATTCACAACTGGTTACACGCACGTCTCAGTCAACTGGCTACGCTAGTATTGACGCAATTCTGCTTTCTCTGCTGCTCGTCACACACAAGACTCACTCTGCCGACACTCACAGTTGATACACCAATAACAACTCTATGGCAGACTCTCACAGTTGATGCATTAATCAAGACTCGCTGGCTTCACTTACATACGCTTATCAGCTTCCACTGCTCCCTTACTCTTCACTCGAGGGACTCAACAATAACCTCAAGTCACTACAGACTCTGACTGTCACTATAGACTGTACTATAGTCTTTTCAATTTCCAACTCACGTATTGTAAAGCACAGACTCAACTATCAACTCACTGCTGTATCACAAATCACGGACTGCGCACAACTTAATTATCAACTGGCTTATTAAGGCCCCTTTCAGATTAGGCAACTTTAATTGCGCAAGTATAATTTTCATTTTTATTTATTTTCTTTTGAACTTGCTTTTATGTTGATTGATTTTAAATTTGGTGTATACAATGGAAGTTGAAGAAAAAAATAAGTTAGTTAAATATGTACTTGAATGCATCGGAGAAGCGGTTAATATAGATTCCGATGATAGTGATAAAGAAGATTTGCTAACGGGTTTGTAAACCATAAAATCCTTTCAGTTTTGCTATGTAGCTAAAAGCCATTTTTTGAGGTTTAACAAATTTGTGCAAAAAAGCAACTTTGCTCCCTACTAATAAGAAAAATAGGCAGTGGATAAAATCTTGGAGAAAGCAAAGAAACGTTCGTGGTTCCTTTTCATTCTTAACAACAGAATTTTTGCTGACCGATGAAGCTTCTTATACGAAGTATTTACGGATGTCGAAAGAACAGCTTACATTTATTCTAAATTTAATAGAGGAAGATATAACTCGTTGTGATACACGACTTAGGAATGCCATATCTCCAGCGGAAAAGTTAGCCGTAACAATGCGATTCCTTGCCACTGGTAAGTGCAATAATTAAACACTTTTTTTATTACATTTGCTAAATTTGAAATACCGACTTTTTCTTTAGGAGAGTCTTTCCGAAGTCTGAATTACCAAACTCGAATGGGCACTTCAACTATTTCAACAATTGTCCCAGAAGTTTGCAGGTTTATTGCAATGCGAATGCAAGAAGAGTATTTAAAGGTATTTAAAACATTTTAAACATTATTTTTACCTATTGCATCTTTCAATTTAGTTTCCCAGTGGTCCGTCTGAATGGGAAGCAATTGCCAAAGAATTTGCTGTAAAGTGGTAATTGTTTGGGCGCCTTGGACGGAAAGCACATAGCCTTCCGACCCCCACGCAAAAATGGTGCTTTCTACCATAATTATAAAGGTGGTAATAGCATAATTTTGATGGCTCTAGCTGATGCAAATTATAAATTTATTGTTGTCGATATTGGCTGCAATGGCCGAAGCAACGACGCTGGTGTATTTTTGCAGAGCAATTTAAAGACGGTCTTGGAAAACGAGGAAGAAATGCCTCCGAAAACTGTTGTGGGGAACGGCAGGCTTCTTCCATATGTTGTAGTCGCTGATGATGCCTTCCCGATGCAAACATATATGATGAAACCATATCCATACCACACAACAGTAAAAGAAAAACAAGTCTTTAATGCAAGGCTTTCACGTGCAAGACATGTAGTAGAGCAGAGTTTCGGCATACTGGCAAACCGTTTTAGGGTTTTTTGTCTCCAATGAACCTGAAAGTGGAAACAGTCGAAGCAATAACATTGGCCTGTTGTGTTTTGCACAACTTTTTATTAAAAAATGATGAACATTATTTAACCAGCGCAGAACCTCTTTTCGCTTCATCTGATGCCCTTTACAACATAGACAGCGTTTACAATCCTCGCAAGGGTGCCGCAGAAGCTTTACGACAGCAGTTCTCTGAATATTTCAGTAAGGAAGGGAAGTTGGACTGGATTTAATTTATATACATTTTTCAATAACAGTAAGACAATTAAATTGTTAATTTTGCAATTTAAAATTGCATCTCTTTTCAGAATTAACGTGAGAAGTACACAGAGTATCAACGAAACTAACAATATTTCTCCAGTCATGGAAATGTTTCACTTCATTTTCGCAACAGCTCAAAATTATTTTTTATGTGACGGTCACCAGTGGGAATCTCGTAAACATAAGTAAGTCCTTATAGAAGCGTTACCAAGTGCTCGTACTTTTGTTATGTCGTGTAAACAACTTAAATTTTTTTTCTTGGTCCCACGATGTCAGCAGGCGCCTGAAGACAGTAGAGCGTTAACTGAACCTTTCAACTTTGACTTAAAAGTATTGATGATTTGTCTGTGTTTTACTATTATTTAAGTTATTGAGTGTAATACAGTATAAGGATGAACTATAGAAGGATGTACAATTTTTAAAATAAAATTCCGCTAGGTGACCATATCAAAATTAAACAAAACTAAAACAAACAAACAAAATTTAAAGTTAAAGGAAAATATTTCATCTTTGAAAACAAATGGCAATTGCAAAACAAAATTAATTAGGTTTAAATTTTAAATCGCCACTAATGTTAAATTTTAAATCAAAGTTAGGGCGAATTTGTAATTTTGTTTTTCTTCTTAATAATGATGGTGATGGAAGTTAAATTTCATGGAAAGTATGCAGTGCCAAGATTATAACCGAAAAGTCCCCTTGCTCCTTATTGTGAATTCAATTTCTTTCTATTCCTTTGAGCCTTCTTATCCAATTTTTCTGTCCAAATTGGAACTGTGACGATAATATAGAAGGTATTACAGTCAATTATCAAATAAAAATCTCCAATCGTCCTGTTTGGAGCCTGAGACTCCCTCTGTGCTAAGCAGCAGTTGTTCGGATGGCAAATAAACTCCCCGTACCGACCAAAATTTAGTCCTACAAAAAAAAAATGCCCAAATGACTGAAGAAAATCTATGCAACCAGGACAAAAAAAAGAAAAATATTGTTAACCACCACAACCCTTAACACACATTCAAACAGTATCCTTACCTACGATATCCAAAATCACAATCCCGTTCACAGCAATAGGAGAAATAAAATGTTCCACTCGAATTCCCAACAAAATTTTCTTATTTTCTTCCGGTTAATCAAATAAATTAACACACCTGAACTTCACAAAAATTATTTTCAAATAAATGTAAAATACATTAAAATTTCTGACAAAAGAAAAGTATAGAAAATCAACGCAACCTACATGAAGAAAAAAAAATTTTACAAACGAATCTAACAAATTAAACAAGTAGAAAAATTCAAAGTGAAAATAAATATGTATACCTAGTCAAAGTCGAACTTTAGCGATTTGTCGCCATCACAATTTCCAGGTGTATGTATGCGTATGGTTAATGCATGGTCAATGCGGACACTAATAACGAATTCATTTGTTTAAAATATTATCAAATTATCGTGAAACACGTACTTATCTTGTTTTTGGAATCCGAATTGAAACGAGGTTTCAAGTTCTCTTTTATACACTTACGTAAAGCTATACATATGTTTATTCCTTTTCCTCATCCTGTAGGTTAATTTTCAAATTGGTAATGATCATACGTACATACCAATACACAAATACATTTTCCATATATTTACTTAGCAAATTTTCACTACATATAATAGAGATATCACTGTCTAAAAACAAAAAAATAGGAAAGTCTTTTTATAACTGCGATTCAATTTTAAAATATATTCAGTTAGGTTCTCGGAACTATGCCAATGGTACTAAGATCGGATAGTAGAGCCGGTGCTAGTGGAAATACTGAATCGGCTCCTGCCGTAAACGTTTCGCCCAGTGCTCCTGGTCCTAGTAATACAAATCGAGTAACTCCTCTATTAGATATCAGGTTCCCACCTAATCTGGGACCCCAGACTACATCGTCACCAGAAATTCATAAGCCAGCGTACAGTAATATAACTGAAAGGAATACAAGCGGCCAGAACCACGATCAGAATAGGTCAGGAAATAATAGAAGTAACTTATTGCGTATGGACGAAGAAGTTAACCCAGGTAGGGCGATGAATAATAGTAATCAATCTTTGAGGGATCACGTTAGGGCATCAGTAGAAGCTGCACAGGCAGGTATGATGAGGGATATACAGCAAAATATAAGTGAATTGATACCTAGGGTAGTAAGAGAGTCATTGAGATCGGAAAGAAATTCGCCACCGAATCACCCGAACTATAATTTCAACAATAATCCCCCTTTAAATCAACAAAATGTTCATCAACAATACGACAATGAGTATAACCAACCAGCCAATTACAATGTCCTCCCGCAACACGGAATTAGCCAACCGCAAAATTTTAATAACCTTGGCCAAAACAATTTTCAACAACCTTCGCAATATCCTTGTCACCCTTATAACGAACACTATCCTCACTATTCTTTTAACCCTCAAAATCAGTATCCCACACAAAATATGGCATTTGGAGGTAGGCCTAGCACACCACTACAATTGGAAAACTGGGGCATTAAGTATGATGGAACTTACAATTGAAGATTTTATATTTAGAGTAGAAGCTTTGAGAGAAGACTACGGTTGTCCCTGGAGTGTAGTCATGAAAGGTTTTCACCACCTGTTGACTGGAGATGCTTATGAATGGTTTTGGAACTTTCGAAAACAGACTTTGAAGTCCATAGACGAATAATGGAACGAAGACAACTACCAATGGAATCGGCGGATTCCTACATCGCTGAAATCGTTAGACTAAAAAACCAATTGAGAAACTTTTACCCAGAAAACGAAGTTGTCCAAATTATTAAAGATAATTTAAAAGATGGATTATCGCAACTAGTATTTCCCATTAAAATTAACTCAATTGAGCAACTGTTAGAAGAGTGCCGCAGAGCAGAAAGGAATCTAGGTAAGAGAACACCATATAGACATGTCCCTTCTTACAAACGTATTAATAAAGTAGAGTTTTACGAAGACCAAGCCCAAGAAGATCCGTTATTAGTTGAGGCAATTAAACATGAAAAGCTCACTACACCCCCATTGATATGCTGGAATTGCAAACAACCCGGACACTATTTTGTTGACTGCAACGTATACCAACGGAATTTATTTTGTTATAGGTGTGGGTTCGAAAACGTCATAACCCCTAAGTGTCCGAGATGTTTGGGAAATGGCAAATGAACATGCCACGAATGGTGGCCCACACCATGTTCAGGTCAGAATGTAGCCCAGTAAACGACAATTCTTTAAAATATTTTATAAGTCCCTCCGAGAATGAAATAGGCCTAGACTGTTATAGGCAAAGTACCAATAACTCACAAACAATTCTTGCTAGACCTCACGCACAAACAAATGACATGAAAAAGTACGAAGTATATACTAATAAAAAAGTTAAACTGTCTTTCGAGAAACGTTTGGAAAATTATAATAGGTGTAGGGACAAGATTTTCAATAGCCCGGCGAAAGAAATGGGAAAAAGAGTCAGAAAGTTAAGAGAAAGATATGATACAAGAAAAAAGGTAAGAAGAGAAATAACATCTGCATTTTTAAACTATGAAAATGACATACGACCCTATATGGATGTCGAAATAAATGGCTTGAAACTTAGAGGCCTCATGGACAGTGGAGCGTCAATAAGTTGTCTGGGTAACGAATGTATAGATAAAGTTTACAAAATTGGAGTTAAAATATTTGATTTTAAGTCAATGATAAAAACGGCAGATGGTAAAAATCACGATATAATCGGAAAAATAAAGGCTGACATTAAGTTTGGTACTAAGAGCGTAGAAACACTTTTGTATTTGGTAATAAATTTGAAACAAGATCTTATATTAGGGTACGACTTCTGGAAAAAGATAGGGATTAAAATGTGCATTGAAAACATAGACGTAATGGAAATGGAGGAGGCGACGGCCAATCCTAAAGTCCATCAGCTTTCACCGATACAGCAGCAAATTTTAGAAAATGTTAAAACAAGTCTTAGGTGTTTTAGTAAGTATGGGCTCGGTAAAACCAACCTCGAAACTCACTACATAGACACTGGTAATGCTCCAGCAAAAAAAAAAAATGAGGCACTATCCCGTAAGTCCGGCGGTCCAAAGATTAATGTACAACGAACTAGACAGAATGTTACAGCTCGATGTCATCGAAATTGCAACAACGTCTGAATGGAACAATCCAGTAACGTTAGTGGTCAAGCCACATAAAAATCGTTTATGCCTCGATACTAGGGAGTTGAATAAAGTTACCCGGAAGGATGCTTATCCTCTCCCTAACATCGATGGTCTCCTAGCTCACCTCGGCGATACGCATTTCATATCGGCTATTGATTTAAAAGACGCGTTTTGGCAAGTTCCATTAGAAGACTCGAGCAGGGCAAAAACGGCATTCACTATCCCAAGGCGTCCACAATATCAGTTCAAGGTTATGCCTTTCGGCCTTTGCAATGCTGCGCAACGTCTTTGCCGGCTTATGGACAAGATAGTATCCTCTGAGCTAAAAGATAGAGTTTTTGTATATTTGGATGATCTCCTGGTAGTATCTGGAAACTTTGACGAGCATATGAGAATGTTGGAAATAGTAGGTACGAAGCTAACTGCAGCAGGGCTGACTATCAATATGCAAAAGTCAAAATTTTGTTATAGGGAGTTGAAGTACCTTGGGTATATAGTCGGTGGTGGTAAAATTAAACCATATGATAGCAAAGTCAGCGCAATTTTAGACATCCATCCTCCCAAGACGCCCCGAGACGTAAGAAAATTTTTAGGCACGGTAGGGTGGTATCGTAGGTTTATCGAAAACTTTTCGACGCTAACAGCCACCCTTACTGTTACCCTTAACAAATCCTCAAAATTCGTTTTTACCGCCGAAGCTCTAATGTCATTCGAAAAGCTGAAACAATGCCTAGTGTCCAGCCCTATTCTTGTTAGTCCTGATTTTGAAAATCCATTTTTTGTCCAGTGTGACGCCTCGAGCGTCGGTGTGGGAGCAGTCTTATTTCAAAAAGACTATAATGACGATGAGCACCCTATCGAATATTTTTCGAAAAAGCTCAACAGCGCTCAAAAAAATTATTCCACAACCGAAAAAGAATGTCTCGCTGTAGCACTGGCCATAGTGAAACTTAGGCAATATATAGAATTAATGAATTTTACCGTCATAACCGATCATTCCAGCCTTAAATGGTTGATGGGACAAAAAGACTTAAATGGACGATTAGCTCGTTGGAGGCTTAAGCTGCAAGCCTTCACATTCAATATAGAATACCGAAAGGGGACTAAAAATATAGTGCCAGACATGCTTTCTAGATTGAATATGGAGTGTGAAGTGTGTAAAGAAGTGAAGCATCCAAAACAGACTCTTCGGCCACTTATGGGCAGTAAGGTGTGTACAGAGAGACCATTTCAGAAAATCTATGTGGACTTTCTTGGCCCATACCCCAGAACAAAATCGGGCAACGTTTATATATTTGTTGTATTAGACCGCCTAACAAAATTTGTTTTGCTAAGAGCTTTGCCTAAGGCGACCACTAAACTAGTTATAAAATTTCTGAGAGATGAAATATTTTATAAATTCGGAGTGCCAGAGCTGTTACATTCAGACAACGGAAAACAGTTTATTTCAAGTGATTTCCAAAACTTTCTCCTGATGTTCGGTGTTAAACACATGAAAACTGCCTCACATGCGCCGCAATCTAACGCTAGCGAAAGGGTTAACCAAACCATCTTAACTTCCATACGTACTTATTTGCAACAAGATCAGTCCAACTGGGATCAGAATTTATCAAAAATCGAATATTCCATCAGGTCTTAAGTCCACTCGTCGACAAGTGTAAGCCCCTATTTTGCCTTGACAGGTTAGAAGATGATAACACACGCACAGGCATACGACAAACTGCGGAAAATAGGATCAATTGAAGACGGGGAGAATTTTGTACTGCCGAAATCATCACAAATGCAATTTATACACCAAGAGATGAAAAATAAATTACAGGATGCGTACGCGAGGAATACGAAATCTTATAATAAAAGGAGCAGAAATATCACTTTTAAGCCTGGACAAGAAGTCTATAGAAAAAATTTCGTGCAGAGCAACTTCTCAAAGGGAATAAATTTTTTTTTAATACATATTTTTTATTTATTGTATCTTCAAATATGAACTAACAATAAGTATTCAAATCTTAAATCTAAAATATAATTATTAGGCCCAACCACTGTCGGACATAAATTTAGAGATAGTTATAAATAATACATAAGTAGTGATAATCAAAAGGAAGAAAAAATAAATAAAATAAAAATTATTTTCAAGCAGTTCCATCTGGAGTGTTGAGTATAAGAGCCCTTGTATCCCTCTTTTTTAGGCGGATGTGTCCAGTAAAGTTCAAAATATTACGAGCAAGCTGATTAGGATGTGAATCGAGGTTTGTTAAATATTTGCCTTCATATTTTGCAATTTCTTCAATCACTAGTGGCATGTTTAAATCACGATGTATATTTGAGTTTTTTATATACCATGGAGCCGATGTTATTAATCGCAAAATTTTATTTTGCCTTCGTTGGATTCTCTCGACATTGGAAGCTGAAGCAGTGCCCCATAGTTGAATTCCGTAGCACCATATCGGTTTCAAAAGTGACTTGTATATCAAAAGTTTGCAATCTAGACTGAGGGTTGATTTTTCTACCAATCAGCCAATGTACCTGAGTTAATTTTAGTTTCATTTGGGTTAACTTAGAGTCAATGTGGTGTTTCCAAGTAAGCCGTCGATCAAGGTGTATACCAAGATATTTCACATGAGTATGTTGAGGGACAATTTGATTGTTAATCCGAATGGGTGAACAAGTATCTCTTCGTAATGTATATGTTACTTGAACACACTTTTGTTCGTTTACCTTAATTCTCCATAAGTTTAACCATAGTTCCAGCTGGGTAATGTGTTCTTGAAGATATCGGGATGCCTCGTAAGGTTTTTCGTGCATACTAAGGCAGGCTGTATCATCAGCAAATGTGGAAGTGTGGATATTGCTGCTCAGAGGCATATCACAAGTATAAATCAAATACAAAACTGGCCCCAGTATACTCCCCTGTGGCACACCGGATGAGATAGTTTCATAGTGGTTTCACACTGAATTGGTTTTAATAAAAGTTGGTTTTAATGTTAAAACCAACTGTTAAAACCTGGTTTTACCATACAACCATTTTTTGTTTAATCCAACTTAAAACCATTTCTGAATTGGTTTTATTTTGGTTTTATGAAATGCAACCCTATTTTCGCTGTGGTAAATGCAGTGCTGCCAAGTTAAAATGACCGGAAGCAGCTGATAATGTTTATGCCAGTGAATAACAAGAGATGTCGCTTGCAAGATTTTCAACTTAAAAATGGATGCAGCAGCAACAATGAGTAAAAAATTAAGAAAAAATAAGAGTTTTTTGGAAGGAAAACAACAAAAATATTTTCATTGACCTCTGGAAAGTGAAAATAAACGATATGACATATCGATCCACCGATAAAAAACTTTTATTTTGTGAATTTTTTATATACAATAAATTGATTTCCAAGCACTTCTTTACTTTGTATTACTAGTGCCATAATTTTAAAATATTAACTTACAAAATATACAATAATTTCCATTTTAGAGCACATTGTAAAGTTTCTAAGTTTTTCATACAAATAAAAACAATTGTACAGTTTGTCAAAAAAAGTAGACAAAAATACAGCAACAAACACATGCATTTCTGCAGGAGATTTATTTTATTTTGAGCAAAGTTATTAGACAGTCTGTGAGTTAAAACCTGAATTTAACAAACTTGCAGTGTGAATGCAAAATCAGCTGTTTATGGTTTTAACGTTAAAACCAGGTTTTAACTTGCAGTGTGAAAACACTATCAGGCATGCTCATAAAGTCTCCTTCCACAACAGTGAACTTCCGGGCAGTAATGTAACTTTCCAAAAGACTTACAACGTTTATTGGCAGGTATGTTTTTAATTTTAAAATTAGGCCTTCATGCCAAACTTTATCAAATGCCTGAGAAACGTCGATAAACAACGCAGAACAATACTTCTTTTCTTCAAATGTTCTTCTTATAAATTGGACCAATCTATGAGTTTGTTCAATGGTGCTATGCTGACTTCTAAAACCAAATTGATGGTCCGGTATGCACCCACTACTAACTAGAATTGGGGAAAATTTTGTCATGAGCAGTTTTTCGAAAAGCTTTGACATTGTTGATAGGAGACTTATTTACCTATATGACTCAGCCTTGGTAAGATCTTTGCCCGGCTTTGGAATCATTTTAACTTTGGCAAGTTTCCAGCTGTGTGGATAATACTCCAGTCGTAAAATGGCGTTAAAAATAAGTAACAGTATTCTAATTGCAATACTAGGCAACTTCATCAGCATCTGGTTACTAATTCCATCAAAACCCGGAGCTTTCTTCGGGTTGAGTTCAGCAATTAGTTTTTGCACATCACGCGTCTTAAACTTTATTTGTTGAGGGGGTAGAGCGACTACATTTGGCAAATCAATTACACCAGTTCATGTGTTTGGGGTAAATACGTATTTTAAATGGTCAGCAAATATGTTACCTTTTTCAGTATCGCTTTTTGCCCAACCTCCGGTAGATGTGCGCAGAGGTGGTTTAAACTCAACGGGTGTTTTAAGCTTTCTAGCAGCGCGCCATAAAGAGTAATTAGATGCTGGTGTGACATCAAGATTTTCCAGATAGTTTTTAAGAGATGCAGTTTTTTCATGTGCAAGCAGCTCTTGGAGTCGTTTAGTGCACTCTTTAAATCCAAGGTTGGCAAACGGTATCGTAAAAATACCGATACCGAAATCCATTTCGGTTAGAAAATACCGGTATCCAGACTACCGTTTACGTCTATACCGGTACGTACCGGTATACCGATTCCGGCCAAAAAATAAATGATAGTTGAGTTGTAGTTGCCAAATTTTTATTATGTATTACAACTTTTTTCACCATGAGACAACTGCTTTTTATCAGTTGTATTTTGGTTTTTATTTCGACCATTGTGTTCGTTTTGCTTTACTATTCCACACGCCAACCAATCCCATTTGTCAACAAATATTATTGCCATGTTCATAAAACATAGAATCTCAAGAAAAAATAGCAAGGCCAAAACAAAATATATTTAAAATGTTTTGTAATGGATACTATGGTTTCAGAACATATAGCATAAATAAGAACCTTTGTGTTTCGTGCATTGTTGCGAAGTCAACTAAAATAAGTTCTTATTCAGAATACCAAAAAACAGTTGTTTAAAAGTTAAGTTGTTTCAGTTTCAATCCAACTTAGTTGAGCTGTAAACCGTAATATGTGCAAAAATTGCAAAAATATATTTCAATTAACTTTCTTTCTTTGGTGTTGGTCTTGTTTACACACTTCACAGTAATATATAAGGTTGGTAGAGGAAAAACTTCTAAACTTTTATATTTGAAGTTAAATATTCCTCTCTTGAGGTGAAGAAAAGTACTTTTAAAATGAAGGAAAAAATTTTGGGGACCACTGTTGTACCAATTTTGTTCTCTGTGTTTATATACATCTATTAAATTGTACATTCATCATCCTGGAAGCTTAAATACACCGAAAGCGTATAAATAGAACGCGAAATACATCATACAGGAAATTTTTTAACAAAAAGTCTTCTAACAAAATATTTAAAACAAAGTAGAAAAGTGTCAAAAAAAAACCGAAAAAATCATATTTGGTGAAAAAATAAAGACATATTTGAAATTTACTGAAACAAGATACAACTTAGTTGGATGTTGATAAGTGTCTACGGGTACGAAAAACCGGTTTTTACCCGTAACTCAAGATTTTGGAGGTGTCTGGAAAATTTCAAATACAATTTGTATTGTTATACTCGACAATACCTAGCAGAAAAATAGTAACACGTCCCAGGTATTTCGATTTCATCAAAATTTGCCACACAGTGTAATATATCAGTTTAGACAAAACTTTTATTTTTACTATTTTGTTTAATTAACCAAAATGTATACTTTATATATGTAAAGTTTGAACTGCAGTCTCCTTGTTTCACTTCTTTAATAAATTATTTTTTAATAATAGTATAAAAACATATATAGAAACAAATAAGTTTATATGCTTTTATACGAGTACATACGTCAATGTAAAAATACTCCCTTTTTGAAGTAATTTAATAAAAAAAAGATTTTTTGTTATGTCCATTGCCTGAAATAATAAATTTATCAGTAATATCGGTATACCGGTATTATAAACTCGATAACGGTATGTACCGGTAATACCGATACCGAAATAAAAAAAAATACCGATACCGCTACCGATACCGAAATTTAAAAAATAATTGTACCGGTATCAATACCGATATTCTTTCGGTTTCCAACCTTGTTTAAATCTAATTTTATGGGTGATCTGTGCTGTTGCCATTCCCTTCTAGCTCTTCTTTTTTCACATACGAGACGTTCAATATCTGTAGAATATAGTCTATTAAACCCAGTCTGTGGATGGGAGGTAGTGGCATGTTTAGCAGCCTGCTTAATATTTTCGTTAAGATTGGCAATGTTAGATACAACATCAACAGGTGTTCTTAGTGTAATGTTTTCCGTGCAAAGACTACTAAGATATTTTTTGAATCGTAGCCAATTAACACGACTGGCCGACTTTACATATGAGTAAGGTAGAGTACTTCTCAGTGAGCTACAGATTGTAACGATCGTGGGAGAGTGATCGGACGATAGATCTAGGGAAGCTTCTACGTGAATTAATTCCCTAGAAATATTTTTTATGACGCCAAAATCTATAACATCCGGAATTTTATGTATGTCAGTAGGCCAATAAGTGGGCTCCCCACTCGAAATGACATCCAAGCCCATTTTGGAAATTGTATTGAACAACGCTCGACCTCTGGGTGTAATAAGACGCGAACCCCAGAACGTATGTTTAGCATTATAGTCGCCGGCTGCTACGAAACAAGGGTCCAGAGATTTGTAAAAATCCTCATATTGATCCTCAGTAATTGCGAATCTAGGAGGGTAGTAAATTGATGATATGACAAAATTAGTGGAAAAATTTTCGACACAAATATTCGTTGCTTGTAAATGTTCTTCACAAATGTTATCAATAATATAATGCTTGAGTCTTGACTTTATTAAAATTGCTGATCCACCGCATGCTCTTCCTCTCGGGTCCTTTGAATCATATAAGGTGTAGCCATAATTTTTAAAAAGGCTTCTCGAAGTCAAATGAGTCTCAGAAACCAACATTATATCAATATTTTTTTCCGTGAGGAAGTGCTCAAGTTCATTTTTATGTTGGCGAATGCCGTTTGCGTTCCAGAAACATATTTTTAACGTGTTCATGGTTTGTTAACTAAAGCTTGAAGCAGAGTATTCTGCATTCGCAGCATTTCTTGCATCATGCTAGTCATATTTGTTGTAAAATTATTTATAGTTTGCACCAGATTCTCAATAGTAGCTTCAAGGCGACTAAATTTAAAGCTTGAGTTTGCATTCGTTGAGTTATTTGGTGGTGAAACATTTTGTGTATGAAGAGAATTTGTCTTAGCAGCATCGGCATACGATACACGGGAACTAACTGGTTGGCTCACTTGCGCAAAAGTGGCTGATAAAGCGTTTGCTGCTTGAGCTGGGGCCAATTTATGTGTTTGCCTCATAGTATGTTTGACGAGTACACAGGACAACCTCTGTAGTTAGCGGTGTGATTACCTCCACAATTACTGCATTTTTTGTCACTTTGATCTTTTGGTTTATTGCAACTAGCAGTGCCGTGTAACTCGCCGCACACAACACAAACAGTAAGTTTTAGTGTGGCCATATTCTTGACAATTATGGCACTGTACGGGTCCTGAACGCTTGTGTGGTTCTTCAACGGTTATTTTTCGACATAAGAGATATTTTAAATTATATATTGGATGGGTCTCATCTTTTTCAATTTTATATCATTTGGCTCAAGTTCAACGCGAAATAGAGGTTGAGGGATCTTTTCCCTATTTATTATGTTCGATACATTTTTTACTTTAAAACCCTGGAGGACGAGAGCATCTTTCACTTCTTCGGGAGCAACATAGGAATCTATGCCCTTCAACACAATCTGCATACCTTTAGCACTATTGAGCTGATATGTGTAGAAATTTGTTTTACTTTTTTCAAATTCAGAAACCATTTTGCGAAAATCTTTTTCTTCATAAGTTCGAATTTTCGTTTCATCAATATTACCACGTTTTATTGGAACAATGTGAAATTTATTCTCACCAATGACCGAAATTAATTTTTTAATGAGAGCGTTTGAGTTTTTTTCTCTTAAATAGATTGTTCGCAGATTCAGCGGCCTTGTCATTGTCATCTTGCAATATTTTAAAACGGTTTTGCCGATTAGTAGAGGATGCGCTGTTATCCCTAGACATCTTTGGAGCAGATGCAATTTTAGTAGAATTTGGGCTTCGCCCGCGCTTTAAAATTGTAATGTATCTGTCCATTCCGACTTGGACCTTGGGTGTTGGGGTGCTCTTATCTTCAGTGACAACTTGATTAAGTGATGACCACGAGCCCGAAGCGGATGATATCGCTGAGTTAAATGTAGAAGTACTAGGCAATAATGTCAACGATTCACTAGTTGGCATTGGACAAAGCGAAGTTGATCGCTGACGAAACTGTGGTTTTGCCGTTAGAGAAAGTCTATTATCAGATTTTTTTTTGTTAAGAGCTTCAGAACTCACAGCAAGTCTATTATCAGATTTTTAATTTTTATTGTTATCATTATGAGCATCAAAACTCACAGTAAAATAGGCATTTCTGCCGTTAGAACTCACTTCACTATTTATTTTCCTTTGGGGTACTCATATAGAGTATTCCTCAAGGGTACTTTGTATGTTTTTTTGTTTACGGTTTTTTTTTTGTTTTTGTTATTTCTATATGTAAAAATATTAGCAAACCAAAAAAAGGCTTATTTATCAAAGTTAATATGTACTACGAATATTTTTTGTATGATTTTTTTTGTTTAGTTTGTATGTAAGAAAAATTCCGCTATTACGTCTGTTCACCATGAAGGTACAACGAGAACTGAAAGGGAATAAATGCTAAATTGTGTAATCCTTGGTTGAAATGCCGAGTAAGAAATGCCGTTGGAAACTGCCAGTCAGGGCTGCCAGAAGTTTTGCGTTTTTTCATTTGTCGGAAAGAAAATAATATTTTGAAGAAAAAAATCATCACAAGTCCAATTTTTTTTCAAAAAAGTAACAATTGACATATTTACAGTGGACAAACAAAACTATTCGACGTACACCAATTTTCAAAATTTTTAAAGTATTTTTTATTAAATTAAAGTAAATACATATTTTATATGTATGTATGTTGCTTTAAAAACTAAATTTTAGTTAAAAAACATTATTTATGTAATTCTAATTTTATTAAACATAATCTCTAAATTCTAAGTCCAATAGTTCCTCCACTTAGTTCCTCCTCCAATGCTTAAAAACATTTTTTTGTGTTAAGTTTTAAAATATCTTCATCACAACAATTATTAGAACTAGATTTCATTAATTGTTTTTTTAATTGTATTAAATATAACACAGCATTTTTTACATGACGACGATTTCTTCTATTATGGCCTGTTTCACAACATCGAAAGAAAACTCTCGACTGAAAATTTATATTGAAAACAAAAGCGAATTTTAAAATTTTATTCTTGATTTCAATACAAAATTTCAGTCCTGCTGAGGATTGATGAATAGAAAGAGTTCCTTGAATAATTCTGTATATATTTGTATACAAAAGTTTGCATAAACGATTTTTAATGGTAGAAATCCTTTTGCAAAATTTACTTCTACTTAAATCTTTGAGCTTTTTAAATTCTGGAACTTGCGATATTGCCTATTTACTTGTTCTGTTTCCTTTTGAAAAAGTTTAATAGCAAGTGGTATAATACTATTGGTTTCCCCACTCAAAACATGATCTGCCGCAGATTTCAGAAACCAGTTTAAATAAAAATCTTCAAAAATAAAAGTAGTTTTTAAAACGAAAAAAACTCAATTAAAAAGTGTACTCAAAGGTTTCAAGGAATTAGTTTGAGCTGAAAGGGCCAAAATATCCTAGAGAGTACCACAGGGCCACAAACATCCAAAAGTGCCACAAATGGCCCAATAGTGCCACATTTTGCATCACTGATGTACAGTTGTTTTATACTCTAAAATTATAGGCAAATTGTTTTTACTTGGTGCATTCGTCGCTTCTTTTAAACGATTTCGTATCCATTTGTGCAAGATTTTTTTTGTAAAGTGACGTTTTCTTATTCTTTTTTTGCAAATGACCCTAGAAGAGGAGGGAGAGTTGTGCTCTCTGCCCCCTTACCAACCTGTTTCCATGAAGACGAATATTTTCGCTGGAACAAAAATGTTTTCTTTATAGGTGTAGCTATTGAAATTGTACATACATACATATGTATGTATTGAAAGTAAAAATCATAATTTGCAAAATTAAAAATCATCATTCGAGAACAAAAATCTTAAAATCATATTTTGGTCCAAAAATCATCAAAAATATGATAAAATCATCATTCTGGCAGCAGTGATGCCAGTATGAAATTGAAAATTTAAAAGGGCAACTTATTGGAACTATACATGCCCAACACCTGAAACAATAACGCCGATTCATATTAGCTAAAATTTTTTTTTCTACTCTCTCAGCAGACAAAACTAAGACATAGTTAATTTTTTTTGGTTGTAGAAGGAAATACCAAAGAATAAAATCATATACCGAAAAGATGACTTTAGAAGACAGCGTAATTCACCAGATTTCAGTAATCGTCAGTGGAATAAGGCCATATGCAATAATCGTTTCTTTTGTTTCATGTCAGACTGTCGAGAGTTTGGTTAAAACATTTTTTTTTTTGCTTACCTTATTAAAAGGGGTAAGCTTAAAACTCGATGAGGGAATCTACCTCACAATGGCAACTCGGAACATCGCTTAAGGCTGTAGAGGATGAGTCTCTTTATATAGAGTCAAAGTCAGATTTTATCGTCCTAACTGACTACAATATTTTTGTTGAATTATAATTTTAAGGACGGAACAGACAGAAATGTCCTATTCGCCAATAAATTTATTTTATTTTATTTTATTTTAAAAAAAAATTATTTATTTTCAAAATTTGAAGTATGAATGAATAATAATTCTAATTACAAAGCTTTTTATACCAAAAAGTAATAACAAAAATTATAAGTCAATGTATCCTAGATAAAAATTAAATTAAATTCAAAAATAACAAATAGAGTAGAAGCATGATACAATAATATAAAGGTACAACCATTCTCTCTTTTCGTCGCCATATTAACCTTCTGACGTTTGTGCCGACAATTTTTTACTCTCAAAATTAATGCTACCTTATTAATTTATGAAATCCGAGTTTTTGATTAATTTTTTGACGTTCTTTTTTATTTATTGAAAAATATTGAAGAATATGTATTTAAATTATAATTATAAAAAAAATTTACATCAGCACAAACAATTGAATGGAAATTACCAACGGAAAAGCCTCTGAATCAAGGGTGGGACTTTCTCTTCGTACTACTCTGGCTTATTGCTTTACATCAGGTGCGTCCAAGTGATATGCACAATGTGCAAACTTTTTTAAAAGAGCTATTGAGCTTTCACACAGACGAGAGCACAATTGCCAATCAGATCTCGGCGAGAACAATGCTTCCTCTTAATTTGCAAGGAAACAACAGCACACTTAACAGCTTTCAAAGCTGTTTGCCTCAAATACAATCATCAGAGTATGCCTGCTTAAAGCCTAAAATTATAAGCAAAAGGCCACCCGCGGGCACTTCGTTATGCTCTGTTTTAAACATACATATGTATGTATATATAAACGAATAAACGTATCATGGGTTCTAAGCACTCATTGGAATGATGAGCAGTTTTGCTAAATGTTAGCCCATGCTCGTCAATGACACGCCTGTGTTAAAATCATGCGTTCTGCACCTAAATTGAACCAATTCATTAGCAATAGAACCCTTGCATTAACTATTTCTTTTGCATGTCTTTTTTTGTTCAGATTATTCGGATGTAGCCCATCAAAAAAGCATTAATTCTTACTGTAAGCTGCAATAAATTTGCACACGAAGTGTATGTATGTAAATGTGTATTATATGCATAAAATACGCTCATCCATTCTACATCATATTATACACATGCATATTTAAAAAAATGTGTATTAAACCATAATTTCTAAACTTAAAATTACACATTTCCAAAAACATTCCTAAACAAGTAAGAGTGCTATATTCGGCTGTGCCGAATCTTATATACCCTTTACCAACGTATGTACATACATATAGTATACAGACACATACATACATATTTGTTTTGTGAAAAAATTTATCATTTTTTTAAAGTTTCCATCTTTGGAGCTGTAATTTTCATTTTTCAAATTTCATACGCCAAACTTTTCTTTCAGAAGCATAAAATATATTCAATTTATAAAGAAAAAGAAAAAAATTAGACCTATTTAATTTTACATAACACAAAAAGTGTGAGTTTTCCAACCCTGGAGTCATAATTTTGGATTTTCCTGATTATTGATACCAATCTAGTTCTGTAAAAAATACATAAAATATGTTAAGTGAACAAAGCAAAAACGAAATAAGGAAAAACTTAGTTTCATTTAATTCCTTTAATATTAAAAAATTCAGTAAAGTGCGACTTTGAATCGCGCACGAAAGGTAGGCTTTTTTGCTTTTTTGAAGTTTTTTTCAGTTAAAACGATTTTTTCAGTTTTGTCGCTTTTTTCTCGTTTTGGCGATTTTTTTCTGTTTTTGGAGGTTTTTTTCAATTTGGCGATTTTTTCTGTTTTTTGGAATTTCTTCGTTTTGGCGATTTTTTTCATTTTGGCGATTTTTTTTCATTTTGGCGATTTTTGTTTTAATTTTGGCGATTTTTTTCTGTTTTTTAGGTTTTTTTTCGTTTTGGTGATTTTTTTCATTTTGTCGATTTTTTTCATTTTGGTGTTTTTCTTTCATTTTGGCGATTTTTGTTTTCATTTTAGCAATTTTTCCGTTTTTTTACGATTTATTTTAGTCTTAGATATTTTTTTTAATTTGGTGCTTTTTTTCGTTTTGGCGATTTTTTTTCATTTTGGCGATTTTTTTCTGTTTTTTGGGGTTTTTTTCGTTTTGGCGTTTTTTTCCTTTTTGGCGATTTTTTTTCATTTTGGCGATTTTTTCTGTTTTTTAGGGTTTTTTCGTTTTGGTGATTTTTTTCATATTGGCGATTTTTTTTCATTTTGGCGATTTTCTTTCATTTTGGCGATTTTTGTTTTAATTTTAGCAATTTTTCCGTTTTTTTGCGATTTATTTTAGTCTTAGAATTTTTTTTGGATTTGGTGCTTTTTTTTCATTTTGGCGATTTTTTTTTTTTGTTTTTGGCGATTTTTTTTTGATTGACGATTTTATAATTTTTTATTTTTTTACTTTTACCGTTTTTGAAAATTTCAAGTGTTTTGCTCTTACGGTTTCCAAGATACAGCAATTTATCAAAATTACATAGTCGAAATTACATTAACTGATGGTACACCCTTTAATTAAAATTTTTTAAATTTTAGTGTTAATTGTTGTAGTCTGTATAAAAATGCACTAACTTTACAAATTTCAAGTGTATATACATACATACATACAATTATATGTATATTACATGGGATTTTAAAATTTTTCGTTGCTCGTTTTGGAACACCCTTTAATTTCCAATTCTCATGTATTTGTTGTTGTAGCGGCCAAGGGTCTACACACTGTGTCCAAATTTCAGGTCTGTAGCTCTTACGGTTCTCGAGAAAATACTAATATAGTTTTAGACATAGTTAATTTTACATAACACAAAAAGTTAAAGTTTTCCAACCCTGGAAACGTCTTTTTATTTATTTTTTATTTTTTTAATTTAAAATTCCAATTTTAGTCGTACTGAAGTGTAAAATAAGTTCATTTATTAAAAAAAAATAAAAATTTGTTTTCGGTAGTTACTTTTATATGGCAAAATTAAGTTTAAATTTCCCAGCTCTGCAATCGTCTGCTCGATTTTGCTGAATTTCAATACCAATCTATTTTGGAAAATTTCTGACACACCAGTCCAAGAACGAAGTCTCTAGCTTTTCTGGGAGCTTCGGAAAACCGATTTCACGTACAGACAGACGGACAGACGGACAGACGGACATCGCTTATTCATCTTCCCTATGCATAAGGATCCAGAATATATATATTTTATGGGTCGCTTATTGATATTATAGAAATTACAAACGGAATGACAAACCTATATATACCCTTTTACCATTTTTGTGGTAAAGGGTATAAAAAAAGTTCCCCGTAATTTCGTGTGGCAACGTTTTCCTCTCTCTTTACAAAAAAACAGCAATCAAACAATTTTGGTAAAAGTCAAAATTAATTTTATACGTCAAATGTGGTTGTACCTTTATATTATTGTATCATGAGTAGAAGTATGTATGAAAATTACAATGAAGAACAAAACTATGTCTATACAAACATAAACAATTAAAATTCATAAAAGTTTTAAATAAAATAATATAATATCTAATATACACGTTACAGACTCCCCCTCAGCGTCTGAAATCGCCACGATGATGGCTAGTCTTGTGTAGTTCATGAACGAACTAGTTCAAATGAACGATTCAGTACTTTGAACTATGTGAACTAGTTCAATTGTTTTACGATCACTAGTTCAATTTTTGATCTAGTTCAATTTTTGAACTAAGAACTAAGGCTATGTACACACGGTTGTCAGATCTTACAATATTGTTAGATCTGGCAATGTGCTGACATTGTACTGACAATCAAAAATTGCAAGTGTATGGCAGATTGACAGTTCACACGGTTGTATCAAATTTGTCAGGAAATCTTACAATTTATTGCTAGATGATTGTATGACAATAAAATCAGCTGACAAAATCGTCAGCAAAAAAATTGTAAGTTCACACGGTTGTCATATGCAAAAATTGCCAGACATTATTATGCGTTGCCAGACTCAAAGCGCTTGTTAGAAATTGTTAAATATCAATCGTTTGTGGTGGTGTTAAATGTAAAAAGTGAAAATATTAATTATTATGGACCATAAAGAAGCAACTGCAATGATTTTGGCTGCATATATTTTATTAAATATATTTTCTTTAAAATCAAGCGTGTACAGTGTTGCCCATAGAAATAATTCTCTTACAATGACGCCATTGTCAGATGCACGAACTTCGCGCATCTGACAATATTAAAATGTCTGACAAATAGCTGGCAATAATTTTACAATGTGTTCACACGATTGTAAGATGTCTGACAATTTGTTGTCAGCTGCTAGTCTTGCAATGGACTGACAATGATTTTTCTGGCAACGACGTCTGACAAAAATTGCCAGTTCACACGGTTGTAAGAAATTTTGAGCACATTTTACTGGCAATATTGTAAGATCTGACAACCGTCTGTACATAGCTTAAGACACAAAATGAACTAACACATTGGATATGAACTAAATGTTTTCAACGTTTTGCTTTACTTTTTTACTGTTTGTGTGCTTTGCTTCTATACTCATCCATATGTATGTATGTATGCATGTATATTTAGTTCTTTTTATCGATGGCTACTACCACAAATGCAATAAACAAGAAAACACAAGTAAACACTTAAAAATATTTTAAATTTTAAAATATTTAAAGGTTTTCACACTAAATATGTTTTATAAACTCATTATAAAACAAATTTATTATTAATTAATTAGTTTTCGTAGTTTTTTAATCACAGAGTCTGTGTTTTAAATTTTTCCAAAGACCACACAAACATACATATGCATGTAGAATTGTAGATGTAAAATCATTGAACTAAAAAGACCTAACTAATTCATTGAACTAAAAAGACCGATTGAACTAAATGAACGAACTAGTTCATTTATAAATAATGAACTAAAATGACCGGTCACTGAAATGAACTAAATGGCACAAGTCTAATGATGGCGCTGGATTTTACTTAGGAACCTTGGGAAGCCTTGGTCTAAGAATTCTTTTAGTTTCATCATTCGAAGTTAGATTTCCATTTAAAATTGAAGGTCCATTATTTTTCATACCGTCTTTTGCTTTTAACTGCATGCTTTGTGTTGCCTCTCTGTTTCCTCGTTTTACTGCTGTTTCTTTTTCCTTCTGATGACCTCTTTTTTTAATAGGGTATATTGGTGCATTGCTAGGACCTTTATATAATGTTAAATTGGACACATGTTGACTTCCAAGAGGTACTTCAGGATTATCCTCGGATGCAATAGTAAAGCAAGAACCTCTTTTTTCTATTATAATATAAGGTCCATCTCTACGAGGTGTAAATTTGGATGTTATATTTTTCTGAGCTTTACTTAAAATATGTGTGGCAACAAGAACTTTATCGCCTACATTAAATATTTCGGGCTCTCTACGTTTTAAGTTGACGTAGTTTTTATTTTTATCTTGAGATTTTTCTTGTACTTCTTGCGCGTGCTGTAAAATATTTACAAGATTCAATAAATGTGGTGTAATTTGTGGTATAAAATTTTCTGAAATAATTATTGATTTAAGATCATGATGTGCCTCTAATGGACTTCTTAATTCTCTTCCGAATGTTAAGTATGCTGCTGAATATCCTGTACTTTCGCATTTAGATGTGTTCATTGCAAAACGAATCATAGGTAATTTCAAATTCCACGAAGTGTGTTCCTTTTTTACATGAATAGCTAATTGCGTTTTTAAGTCACGATTTTTCCTTTCTACAGGATTTGCCTGAGGATGATATAATGGAGTAAGAGTTTGCTTAATACCTAAGCAGTATGTTAATTTTTGAATCACAGCCGAAATAAATTGACAACCATTATCCGAATGAATTCTTCGTGGTACTCCGTAACGTAATATTATATCATTTAATAATACAGTTGCACAATTTTCTGTAGTTGCTTGTTTAAGTGGAAATAATTCAACCCATCTGCTGCAAATATCTTCAACAACTAATATCCATTGATGTCCTTCAGTTGTACGCGGCAATGGTCCAACTAGATCTACAGAAAGTACTTCAAATCGTTGATTACTTGACACAGTACGGTATAGTCCCATTGGTTTGAAATTGGTAATCTTATATTTCTGACAATCCACACAGTTTTTTACATATTTCGTTATTTCGGCTCTCATACCTGGCCAGTAGTAGTAGGGTGTAATACGATTGATGGTTCTTTCGATGCCGTAGTGTCCTGCCATTGGATCATCATGCAATCTTTTTAAGATATTTGTACGCATAGAGTTTGGAATAACTAATTGTCCATTCTCCATATCCTGATCAGAGCAATATCGATATAAAATTCCGTCAATTAATATATAACCTCTATTTGTATATAAAGTAATACTGTCATCATTTGTTTCAAAAGCGTGTATTATACTTTTAATATATTGATCTTCAAGTTGAGCCTTTCTTATCTCTGCAGATCCTTGACGAGGGAAATCAATTGAAATCATAAAACACTCACAGGATATTTCTGTATGTTTGTTGCAAGGTGGTCTTGATAAGGTATCTGCAACAACGTTATTTTTCCCTGGAGTATATCCAAAATGTATATTATATGGTTGCAACTATAGAGCCCACCGAGCTAAGCGACCAGTTGGTGTTTTTAAACTAAAAAGCCATTTCAAAGGCTGATGATCTGTTAAAACAGATATTTCCGAGCCTTCGATGTAACCACGAAACTTTTTTATTGCCCATACAACAGCTAAAGCTTCTCGCTCTGTGGTTGAATAGTTTTTCTCTGCAGGAAGTAAAAGCCTACTTGCATATTCTATAGGGTGTTCTTCTTCCTTCTCCCCCTGAAGTAAAACAGCTCCCAGGGCGTAATTACTAGCATCGGTTTTTATGAAAAATGGTTTTGTTTCGTCTAGTTGTTGTAGTAAAGGTGGTGATGCCAAAAGGGTTTTTAGATTTTCAAATGCCAAACTTTCCTCCTCAGTCCACCTCCATTTCGAATTTTTCTTCGTCAGGTTGGATAAAGACTTTGAAATTTGAGCAAAATTTGGTATAAAACGCCTATACCATGAGCATGTTTGTAAAAATGATACAAGCTGCTTTAAATTTTTCGGATGTGGTCTTTGTAATATAGCTGCTGTTTTTCCAGGATCCGGTTTTAATCCGTTTATAGTTAATATGTGACCAAGATATTTTATTTCTGGTTTGCAAAAATTACACTTTTCTCTGTTCAGTTGAATTTTGAATAATTTAATTCTCTCAAAAACTTTTTCTAACTCGCTCATATGTTGTTTAAAAGTGCTAGAGCAAATAATGATGTCATCAAGATAAGCAAGCAGAGTTATTTGAGGTAATCCAGTTCGAAATTTATCTATTAATCGTTGAAAAGTTGATGGTGCATTTTTAAGACCAAATGGCATTCTATTAAAAATATAAATTCCAAACGGTGTAGTAAAAGCAGTTTTAATTCTATCCTTTTCGTTCACTTTTATCTGCCAGTACCCTGCCTTCAAGTCGATTGTTGACATAAACGAGGTTGCTTTTGCGGCATGTAGTAAGTCATCCATTCTAGGGAGTGGATACTTATCACTAACAGTTATTGCATTCAAACGACGATAATCAACACACATTCTTAATCTTCCGTTTTCTTTTGGTATTAGTACAACGGGAAAAGCCCATGGAGATTCTTCTTCTTTAATTATTTTTTGCTTCAACATTTCGTCGATCTCAATTTTCAATTTTTCTTTCATTTTTGGAGATATCCTATATGGTGCACATGCAATTGGTACGTGTGAACCTGTATTTATAAAATGTTCAACTTGTGGAATAGGTTCCGACGTATCTTCAAAAATGCTTTGAAACTTTTGTAGTATATGGTTCAAAATGTGTTTTTCATTACTTGATAAATTAGATCCTTCTGTCACTTTTAAAGTGATATCAATTGTATTTAATTCAATTCTCATGTTTTCAATTGATTTTTTTTCTTTTAAGAGGCGGAAAAAGGTCCCAATCATAAACGTCTGTATCTGTTCCATCGGGAATGCTACCTTCAAAAATGTTGTTAATTTCTGTTGGGGAAAAAACATAACTTGACGAACTTTCTCTTCTTTCTGGCCTTTCTGTTGTTCCATAAGCATCATTTTCAATTGAATTCTCAAACCAATTTAGAAAATTTTCAACAGGAGTATTCTCAGCGATATTGAGTTGAGTAAGTGGTAAAGAATTTATTAATTTCGCGTTATTTATTTTAAACTCAAAAACATCTTTTGGACTATCTTTGAAATACCAATTTCTTTGAGCCAAATCAAGAACAATGCCTGCTTGCTCTAGGAAGTCAATGCCCAGGAGAGTACGATTTCCTCTTGCATTTGGTAAACAAATGAGACGAATGGATTAAAACGATTTCCAATTATAATATGGACTATAGTTGAATAAACTGTTTCTTTTTTGGGAATTCCATCAGCCAAGATAATTTCGGCAGATACCTCTTGAAATTCTACATCCTTGTTCTTTAATTTTTGAAAAAGTGCGTATCCAGCAACACTTGTTCGGGCTGCTGTGTCAAAATATGCCTCTCCATTCAAGCCGGTTATGTTTATATCTACTGTAGGTACATTTCGACTTACTACAGTTGTGTGAATAGCGTTAAAATCCAATTTTTCAGGGCTGTTAATTGTGTTTTTATTGTTACAGTTTGGGCAATTCGACCTGTAATATCCAGATAGTCCACATCCGTAGCAATTAAGAACATTTTCTTTAAACTTCTGTTTGCCTTGTCTACCAGATTCTATTTTTTTAAAACATGTTTCAGAAGTATGATTTTTTTTTTCTGCAAAACGAACAACGAATGGATGATTTTTCAAACTGTGGAACAACACGTTTTGGTTCTTGAACTTCTTTTATATGAAACTCAATTTCTCTTGCTTTTTCTAATAACTGCTGAAAATTTGTTATGGATTCTCTGGAAATTTTCTCTCTCATTTCAATTGATAACTGGGAATATATTATATTCAGCATCGTACTTTCTGATAACTTTTCTGATAATTGTGCAAATAAACGACGTTTTCTACAAACAAAATTATCAGTTGATTCTAAACATTTTTGTTTTTCTTGATTTATTTCTGAAAATATACGCCAATCTGGCTTTGGAGGTGAAAAAGCATTTCGTAATAAATCTATTGCTTTCTTAAAAGTTGTGGCTTCATCTTTTACACCCTGCCACCAGGTAGAAGCGTACCCTTCCAACAACAAAGGTAAGCTTATTAGTGCGAGAAAATCAGTTATAGATTCTGCATCTTTGTACACCAAAATTGTAGCAATGAAATCATTAACTTTGGTAGTATTTCTTCCACCACTAAAACGAGCAGTGCAGTTTGAGAATGTATTTTTTGTTTCAGGTCTAGCATTTAAATTTCCTAATAACTCCATAAACTGACCTTGGGTAAAGGTAATACTTGAACTGCTGGAACTTTGAGTATTTTGTATATTTTGTTGCGTGTTATGGATAGATTCCTCTTCATTTCCAGGACTTGTTGGATTTTCATTTCGGCTAGACGACTTACTAAGTGTCGTTACACCAGTATCTCGAGGGCTTCTAATCATTTTGTTAGGATTTTATTGAAATATTTTTATTTTATTTTGGAATGACTTCAATAAGATTTAATCCGCGCTTATTTTACAACCACAAAGAACCACACATATAATGAATAAATTTCAAATATTTTACCTTCAAAACAGCAACAAACAATAATCTTGTCCAATATCTTCTTGGAATACCACCAGATTTTTGAATTCTTGATTTTTCGTTGGGCGCCAATGTAGAGGATGAGTCTCTTTATATAGAGTCAAAGTCAGACTTTATCGTCCTAACTGACTACAATATTTTTGTTGAATTATAATTTTAAGGACGGAACAGACAGAAATGTCCTATTCGCCAATAAATTTATTTTATTTTATTTTATTTAAAAAAAAAATTATTTATTTTCAAAATTTGAAGTATGAATGAATAATAATTCTAATTACAAAGCTTTTTATACCAAAAAGTAATAACAAAAATTATAAGTCAATGTATCCTAGATAAAAATTAAATTAAATTCAAAAATAACAAATAGAGTAGAAGTATGTATGAAAATTACAATGAAGAACAAAACTATGTCTATACAAACATAAACAATTAAAATTCATAAAAGTTTTAAATAAAATAATATAATATCTAATATACACGTTACAAGGCGTTTTATCTTTTCTGGAAAAAGCATTACATTTATCCCACTTCTCAATGAAAATTCTCAATAGAAATGATTTTTGAAATAAAGCACTTATTAGAACTTATCGTAATGTTTATTTTAAACGAATGCATTGAAAGAAATAAAAATATGTTAAAACACTTACAGCCTAAACTTCAAGTTTGTGTATTAAAGTACATCACGTATGCTGGTTTGCCAAATTTGCAAAGATATGCGGATTCAAAGCTTACCTTTCTATGATTCGAACTTATAGGACGTTGATACTGCATCGATACCATTAATAAACCCATTTTAAAAATTCTTTGTGTAATGAGCGTTTTAAATACGACCTAATTGAATCTGGCTGGAAAGGGTTTATAAACCAGTTTCTATTTTTTTTAAATTAGAATTCTAGTGGAAAAATTCATTGATTTCTGAATTGAAATCATAGCTCTAGTTTTTCTCGTGAGAACTAAAAGCTTGCATTTTCATAATTATAAGAAAAGCCATAACAGGCAAACCTGCCCAGGCCTATAGTGAACATCTTTTGAATCCTTACCCAGCGAACAGTTTTGTGGACGTACCTAGGCCTTATAGAATTTTTGGAAAACCAAGTCATAGGAGAGATATTAATCGAGCCAAGCTCTCTAGCACCGGAATTCCTGCACTGCCTCTGATTTCTATAAAATTTAAATACTTGATTTTTAATAATTAAATATTACCCTTTATAAAAGTAAATCACCTTTTGTTTTTTCTTTGGAGGCACCACCATGAAACTCTTTCTCTTACTGCCGCTAGGGAAACAATTTTCGTTTTCATCTGCAGTCAACTTAAAATATAAAGTGTAGAGGAAGAATGTAATTAAATAAACAAGTACTTTTTACAAACAAACATAAGTAAATACTTCTTCAATTGTATCCACCTGTGCTATTTCATTGCTGCTGCAGGAATGATATGATGCAATGTCATCTATTTTAAACTGAAAGTACAACATAAATTAAAAAAAATAATTTCCTAGATCACATGAACGTGCATATACAGTATGTATGTATGATGGCTTTCCACTTATATTGTCCACACTACATCTCGTTTCGGTGTGGGTTTCCAAGAAACTAAGTTGCTGGAAACACCATAACTTTGGTCGATAAACATCTGCTACTCCAGAACCACTTTTTTGGATTGCTTAACGGCGCGCACTTCTTGCATATATTGCGTCCGCAAATTCTCCCATTTGCGTTTTATTTCTTCCATGGTTATAGTGCTGTCTGTCTTTTTCATATCATTTAAAATTTCATTAAATGATTCCGCCTTGTTATTGCGGTTTAAATATGAGAATGAACGAACATTAAAAATGCATTCATTTTGTCCAACTAAATTGATTAGTTTTTCCGTTTCATTTCGCTTCCAATTTCTCATAATTTTTTAACTTTTTATTCACTTATTAATATTCTTAACACAAAATTAGACAACACACCGAAGAAAAAATAAAAGACAATGTCAAAAACAAATAAATATCCTAAGACAAAAATGACAGCAGAAACAGAATTGCCAAGTACAAGCAAGTCTGTACTCAAATCTCGGCAATTCTTTCCCCTTCAACCCGACCTTTCCTCTCACACCCACAAACACAAGACTTGCGCAAGTAAAGTTGCCTAATCTGAAAGCGGCCTAACGACTCACAGTCTTCTGATTAGCAACTGAACTCATTCGCAACTGACTCCTTTTGGATGCGTCACCCCTTTTTATACTTCGCACAACAACCACTAGAATTTTCAACCAAAGTCTAGACGATCATTATTATCTTCAATTAGAGTTGTGCTTATCAGCTCTTTTGAGTGACCGCTCTTTTCAGCTCAGCTCACTTTACGGAAGTATTTCATTCAGTTGGCTCAGTAGCTCAGTTCATTTGTAGTGAAACAATTTGTGAAGCATAAAGAAGAGCGAAAACAGAAGCATAAAAAGTGACAGATTTATAGAGTATGTGTGTCCGAGTGTGTGGTCATAGACAGCGTTACCGTTGGTGCTACTAAAGTAGTAATTTGCCACTTTTTCGACTGATTGATACTATTGTGCTACCTTTACAAAATGCACTCAAAATTTAACCCTACGTCTACACCTGATATATTTTTATCATGACAAATGTCAAATTCCATATGGGAAAAAGAGCTAACATAAGAAAAATTATTTTTCAATATCAAGTTTGACTTTTGCTATGATAAAATTATATCAGGTGTAGACGTAGGGTAAACTTTTTCTAATTTTTACCACTTTTTGATACTTTTTATTGTACTTTCGATTTTATTGATATAAAAGTTATGCTGTTTAATATATTAATATGTAAGCAAGCTTATACTAACTGCCAGTTTATGGAAGCTATGTAAAAATTCTCGCTTGTCTATTTATATTGAAAACAAAAACAAAGCACTCAAAATTTGTTTTTGTTTTCAATATAAATAGACAAGCGAGAATTTTTACATGGCTTCCATAAACTGGCAGTAAAACTTTTTTTTGTCATGCGTGGTTATGCATATCTTTTGAATAATTAACATTCCCTCGCTGGCTTATATTCGTATACCTCTGTATGGATATGTAAATATTAAAAATATTTTCATATTAAAATATGTAAATATGAACAAACATTTTTCGAATATTCGAACAACTTTTTCTCATTTTTGTTCAAGTGAACAAAAATTTTCAATTTAGAATAAAAAATTATTCGAATTATTTTTGTCGAATATTCGAACAATTTCCTTAACTGCTTTGTATAAAAAGTATTTTACATTGCATAACTTTTTAATATGTTATTAATGGGGTGTTAAGTAATCAAATTACTCCAAATTATAAATACTTTATATTAGGGAAGTAACGAATGTTCGCATTCGCTTTCGCATTCCCAAATAATTCGCTTACTTTTGCTATTTGCATTCGCTTTTGCATTCGCTATAATGTATGCGAATATTTAAAGCGAATACTAAAGACAAAAATATTAGAAATATTTTCCAGTTTTTTTAAAACAAAAGGCAGTGTTTAAATTGCGCGAAAATATTTTCTACTTAGGACTAGTGCGTTAAAATTTTTGAAAAATGGTAAGCACCATTCATTACTTCGTACAAAAAATTTTAAATGCAAAAATATTAACTAATCCTTCTTTGTTGTAAATTTTTTGCGAAACAAGGTCACTCATATTATTTCGCATGAAAACTTAAAATGTTGAAGATATATTTCATATGTTTTTCCCAGAACAGAGTACTACTTCTGCAAAAATTTTCATGAATAATTCATTCCAATTTTTCTTAATATGTATTTTTTTATCATTTTACAGGAAATG
This sequence comes from Tachina lurida, assembly GCA_944452675.1. Lineage (NCBI taxonomy): Eukaryota > Metazoa > Arthropoda > Insecta > Diptera > Tachinidae > Tachina > Tachina lurida. Next base: position 53,472,290 of record OX101753.1, read on the forward strand.
TTGGACTTAGTACAAGGTCTTAGGGCCAAAGTACAAATGGGTTGATTGCCTAACATTTTGTAAACTTATTTTTAATTATTATCTATACTTATTTTAATATGATTTCATATATCTTTCAGTTTAACAGTTTTTATTTCTAATAAATTAATAAATATTTGCTGACTTCAAGACTCAAGTAGATCTATGTATACAACACAGCTTCATGTTCTTATACAAATTTATTTTCATATGGTTTTTTTAACGCATTGTAATATTTGTATTCGCTTTCGCATTCGCTTTCGCAAAAATTAAAATGTATTATTCGTTTTCGCATTCGTTACATCCTTACTTTATATACATATAAATATGTTCGAAAAACGCATCTTTTCTTTTCTTCCTAGGAAAAAATAATACCTCTTTAATGGAATTAGAAGGTGTCTCACAATTCATAATAAAGAGTTTAGAAAAAAAAACTGCTGTTCTCTAATCGAAAGCCTTTAGAATCGAATTATTGAACGACGTAAAAAAGCTTTAAATGCCTTAATATTATTCCTCAGCTTTCCTATTCAATACCAATTTTTTCAAATACACCACAAAAAGCGGAAAAAGAGTACGCGAATAATTTGTTTTCATGATTATTTTGTATTCAAAATATGCGATAATAATCTCAAATACGATGGAGTAACTGATAATGTTTCATTAACTGATTGATTATTTGATTTAAATTATTTGGAAACATCAAAGATAGGATTACGCAAACGGTATATGATTTTTAATGCTATTTTTATATCACCAACATTAGCAATTTGCGAAAGAAACTTTTCTACCTGTTCTTTTATTAAAAGAAAAAAATAATCGTCTGCCAACTACGAGTAAAAAGTGGGATTATCTGGGGTTTTTAAATGATTTTTTAAATCAATGACATATTAAAAAGGGTTTGTAAATACTTATACTTTTTAACTAATTTCGTTTCGGTTTTTAATATCCAACATCTGGAAAAAAGTGATGTTATTTTTAATTTATTTAAATTTAAATTTTTATTTATTAATATTTCCAAGTTTGATATTAAAATTATTTGTTTTTCATGTGTAATGAATTAGTTTTTGTTTGTTAATAACAAAAATTAAACTAATATACATGCGTGTCATTTTTTGCAAACTTTTTTAAAATTATTCCAATACATTTTTGTTCGTTCGAATATTCGAACAAAAGCTCAAAATTATTCGTTTGTTCGAACAAGAAAAAAATCGTGAAATTTCATTCGAACAAATATAAAAGACGAATAGTGAATTTTTGACAAGAATTAATAGAAACGATACAAGACTGATTTTATTAAAGTATTTATTTAGATCCAGTACTTATTAAATCAATTGAGGATACTAACTATTTTGAAATTGTTTCCGTTTTTAGTAATATAATAAGTGAACTGTAGGTTTTTGTAAAAGAGTTAAAATTACGCGTGCAAGAAAGCGTAAAAAATATCTTAATCTGAAGTGTTAATGAAAGTTTATAATCAAAATTTTATACATTTGCTTCATATATGTATATTTAGTTTGCTGCATACTAGTGCTTCCGATAAGCGCTTTTTTTAATTGGAATCATTAGAAAATAAATTATCTAACAGACTGAAAGTTTAAGCTTGTCATTCCTTGTTATCTACCTTAAGTTTGTAGTAAAGGGATTTGAAAGACTGGATTCCAAATGATGAAACTGCTCAAAAGCACAGATATACAGGGCAATTATGTAAAAAATTACGCAGGAAATTTCTCGTTTTTCCAATTAGAATTTTTTGTTTTCCCTATCATTTGCTATTAGTTGGAATTGTTCCCTGGGAGAAATTTCCTGCGGAATTTTTTGCATAATTGCCCTGATACAGTTTCAAGAAATAGGCATTTAATAACTATTAAAAATGCCTGAAAACGACATTTTTCCGTTAATTAAAAAAATGCAATATACACAAAATTTACCGAATTGTCGTGTGCATGTCTCTTGAGAATTTAATATTAAGATATTTATCAAAAGTTGAATAAGTTTGCTCTAATATAAATAAACTGAGTTAGTTTTTTTTTGTAAATAAGTGGTTATGTCAAAAAACCATTAAAAATATATCGGTATCTTCAGAAAATTCAAGTAATTTTTTATTATAAATAGTGTATTGAGTGGAATTTGTTAATAAATATATCTACATATGTACATATACTATGTATATACATATGTATATACATACATATGTATGTATGTAGAATCAAAATTAAAATTATTTAATATTTAATATATTTTAATATCACAATATGTAGGTATATAAATTTCTTTATGTACTTGTGCGACAAAAAAAATTGCTAAAAAAGAACAAGACTTGTATCGAACTCTTTCATTAGGTCGTTTTAGACACAAACCTATAATCTAACCCACTTAATTTACATAGGTTTGTGTCTAAAACGAGCTGCTTAAGAGTTTGATAGAAACCTACATGTAATTTAAATGGGTTTGATTATAGGTTTGTGTCTAAAACGAGTTACTGAAATAGTTCGATACAAATCCAAAAACCGCTCAGTACTGAGCTGAAAGCGCTCAGTGGATTGAACGGCTCACAGCGCTCAGTGAAGTGAATCGTTCAATTGAACTAGTTCGTTCATGAGCTGCACAACTCTATCTTCAATGTTGTTTACAAAGCGCCTAATTAAGTTCATGTGGTAACTATGTACATACGTGTGTATATGAATACATTATTAAATGGTTGTTTACTTTATTTCTGCCTTTCGTTAGAATTGCCAGGCATGTACATATGTACGTATGAATGTAACTATGTCTATCTTCTTAATAAGCAGAAGCTTGAAGTTGTTGTTGGTTGTTTACGTTTAATCATGTATGTATGTATGTGCTACGCATTTGTATATATAGTTATTTGCTATTATTCCAGATAATTCTTTTTTTATTGACCCTGTAGGAATATTTTCGCGTAGCACATACATTAACCCTTTTGGAATATATTTGCATAATGCTGCATTAACCTTGTCGATGGCCATTTCCGTAACAGTGCCGCCCACTTAAGCCTATTTGTCCCGAATAGGCACATCATCACTGCCTTTCTTCTTCGTTTTCTATACGCTTTGTAGTTACGCTGTTTGTTGGCTTTAGTTCTGGCTCTGCGTCGTCTTTCAACTGGGACTTGTATTACCATGCGCTGGAGATTACTACTTTGATGACATTTGCGGCCCCTGGTACTGACTCTGTTTAGTATTTCCACTACAGCTTGCTTTGCCGTACGCTGCAGATGATAACTTCTTCCACATTTGTGGTATTTGGCTCTGACTCTATTTTGTCTCTCAACTAGAGTTTGCCTTACCACACGCTTGAGGCTCTGTATAGAAGTTGTCTTTTTCTTCCATACTGCTTTTCTGCTGCGTACTTCGTATACTGGATCAGTTTCTTTACCCTGAACAAATGAGACCATTTCACCCATAGCTAGTTGCACTGTGTCGGACACCACTTGACTATTATCTCTAATTTGCGGGAAACTTATGGAAAACTTCGCTCACGTTCAACTTGTTGACCTGACCACTGTTGATTTCATCTTCTGCCTTCAATTTCCGTCAGCGCCTTCCTCTGTGCCAGAAATGTCTTCGTTGTAGACTTGTGCCATTTAGGTCATTTCAGTGACCGGTCATTTTAGTTCATTATTGATAAATGAACTAGTTCGTTCATTTAGTTCAATTGGTCTTTTTAGTTCAATGAACTAGTTAGGTCTTTTTAGTTCAATGATTTTATGTACATCTACATGCATATGTATGCATGTATATAAGTATTAAAAACGCAGATCTGTGATTAAAAAACCTTACGAAAACTAAAATTAATTAATTAATTAATAAATTTGCTTTATAAAGGGTTTATAAAACAAATTTAGTGTAAAAATCTCATAATTCCAAAATACATATCCACATACAGTTACTCTCAGAAATATTTTGCATACATTCTTTTAGCAAAAAAGTTAAATAAATTTATTAAAAATAAAAAATTTAAGCAACATGTTAAATTTATTTCTTATCTAACTGAGAAAGCAAACCTATAGGGTTTGGAAAATACAAAAAAAAACAACAACTTTGAATTTAATTGTTATACTTTTTTGCCTTTTCTTGTATCAACTACGCAATTTCAACATCACAAAAGTATTTTGCTTCTTTTAGCGTTCCCGTTATTTCTTAAAGATTTGTGTTGTTAAATGTGTTTTTTTTGCTATTCGTTTGTATAACTATAATTGTTTTGCTTTTTTTGTCATAATTGGTTCCAATCTTTTTTTATTGAGTGGAACATGTGAAGTTTTTGTTTAAAAAAATTCCTAAAGTAAAGGAATTAAATTGATCTGCGAATAAGATCATTCTATATCTGTATAATAGAACAATCAATCCAATATATTTGTGATATGTTTAGTCGATGTAGACAAACAAGAGAAAATACTTTTAAAGGTGCAAAAAAGCGCAGATATATTGAAAATATTGCACGAAAAGGTCTAGGAAAGTTGTAAACTGTGAGAAATGCAAGAAAAACTATAGAAAAAAATAGGAAAAACCACCATTTATATGTTCCAAGTCTTAAAGAAATGCTAAAGGGAACACTACGGGCATACTACGGACACACCTAAGTGGCAACTCCATCCGTAAAGTTCTAAAAGCCAACAATACTAACGGCAGCGTAGCTAGAAAACAACTTTGATTTCGGAATCTAATCGACAGAAGTGTTAGTTATATGCTGAACTACATAAATTTCAGACTTCTAATTTCGGGAATAAATATTAAGAATATAAGGCCAACAGTAAAATATGGTGGTGGTTCTCTCATGGTGTGGGGCTGTACGTCGGCACTAGGAGTAGGAAAGTTGGTGTTTATATAAAGCACAATGCATAAACATCTATAGTTGTCCACTATTAGAAAAAACCTACATGTCAGTGCTGAACAAATGGATCAATATATCAATGGGTATTACTTCCAACATGACAACGACCCAAAACATATATCCCTGGACATTAAATTATGGCTATTTTATAATACCAAACATCTGCCAATAAAACTACAAGATCTCGACATGAGTCCTATTGAAAATCTTTGGGCTTATTTGGAAAAAAAATCCGGGAAATAGCATTTTATCAAAAGTATGCTCAGGACGAGTATTTGAAGAAGAAATGTATAAAAAAGTACTTAAAAATTTCCGAAATTTAGTGGAATCTATGCTAGGACGTCTGCAAGTGGTCATATCTAACAATGGATATCACACAAAACATTAAAACATAATACGCAATTTTAATAATGCAAAATCTGTGTAAAAAATTCAAAAAGCGAAATACTTTTGTGACCTGATAAATAAGCGATTTTTTCATTATTTTTTAAAAATTTCATAAAATAAATGTTTTTTTTTTTTAATTTTAATTAAAATATTTGTAGTTAAGACTTCTCTTATCTAATATGTAAAAAAAATAAACATGAATTTTTCAAAGAAGACATTTTTATATTGCATTCTTTTTGCAAATTTGTTGAGATTTACATAAGCAAAATATTTCTGTGAGTAACTGTATGTATTTTTTTGTGAATAGAGTAGTGTTTAGAGCCTAAACACAATGTTTGCGGTGCGGTGCGATTTCTCGTTGCGGGAGAAAACAATAAACATAATACAACGGAAGACGGCTACGGCAATACTTGTCAGTATTTGTTTAAATTTCTATTAATTTTTTTGTGCATACATTTTTATAAAATTTTCTAAAAAATTTACTATTTGTTTAATATTTTGTAATGGATGACCCATGCTTCTTATAGGAACGACGGGAACATATATACATATGTATATATATACATACATATATAATATTTTGTAATGGCAATAACTAAAAACAAGAAATTATTAACATTTTATACATTGGCAGATATATTTGATATATTTTTTAAACTTTTATATTTTATGACAAAAGTTTTTGAACTTCAAAATCATTTTTTTGTTCACAATAATGTTGTGAACACCGCCAATTATTCAAAAACTATGGCAACATCAGAAAGAGAAAGAGAGTCAAAAATTGAGAGAATAAGAAAGTCCGCAGAGAAAATAAAATATATTTTAATTTTATACCGTTCCGCACTGCGGTTTTTTACTTCAAAATCGTATGAAAATCCGCACCGCAATAAATTATCGTCACATTGTGTTCAGACTCTTACTTGTGTTTTCTTGTTCATTGCATTTGTGAAAGCAGCCAGCGATGAACAAGAAGCAAAGCACACAAACAGTAAAGCAAAACGTTGAAAACATTTAGTTCATAGACTGTGTTAGTTCATTTTGTGTCTTAGCTCTTAGTTCCAAAATTGAACTAGTTCAAAAATTGAACTAGTGATCGTAAAACAATTGAACTAGTTCACTTAGTTCCAAGTACTGAATAGTTCATTTGAACTAGTTCGTTCATGAACTACACAAGACTACTTCGTTGACACTGTTTACCAAGTCAGAAATCTCTTCGTCTGATTTACTGACTTCTATTTCTAATCCATCTGCCCATCTGTTTACGGTTTCAGCAATTTCCTGGTGTTTCTCATTACTGGCTCTAGATGATTCTTGAACGTTTGTCATAATTTTCGATTTACATTTGTCAAATATGTCATCCATCTGACCTAAAAGAGTCTCATTGTTTGCCTTCATTTCAGTTTTGAGTTCGGCTTTAGCTCTAGAGGACTCCTGAAATCTCGCATCCATTTTCTCAAACCTAGTTTCCATTTTCTCACTGTTCACTCTAAACGTTTCTTTTTGCAAATCTGCCTTCATAGCTCTAGACGACCCCTGAAATCTCGCGTCCATTTTTTCATTGAACGGAAAGAAATAATTGAATTTCTGAAAAAAAAAATTTTGGAAATGCCAGATGTGTACTCAGTAGGGATGCCAATCGGGATCGATTTTTGGTAATCCCGGGATTCGGGATTTATAAATCCCGATCCCGAAAATCCCGGGATTTTCGGGTTCGTGGGATTTTCGGGATCCCGGGATTTTTCGGGATTCCGGGATTTTCGGGATCCCGGGATTTTTCGGGATTCCGGGATTTTCGGGATCCCGGGATTTTTCGGGATTCCGGGATTTTCGGGATCCCGGGATTTTTCGGGATTCCGGGATTTTCGGGATCTAAAATTTTTTGGTAAAATAAATAATTTTGTTTAATAAATATTACTTTAATAACAAAATTTATGCATTTTAAAAGTTTTTATGTTGATAATATATCATTAAACATTTGTCTTTAAAGTTAACAATATTTTAATACTAGTATGAAATACAAATCGAAAGAATTTTAATCATCTATTTTTAAGTTGATGTTCGAGAATTTATACTGAAAACAATAACTAAATATGAAAACTTGTTTTTGCTTTCTATATAAATGTTTTTCTACAATCTAAATCAAAACGAATGTACATATCTGTGGACTTTTAGCACTATCGCTTAAGTTGATTTACGAAAATTTTAGATGCACTTTCATACAAATAAGCTGCAAAAACATTATTGTTTTTTTAAATATATCTATTAACGTTTTTTTAATTACGATTGACCAACAAGTAGCCATTACGGTTGTTACATATACCAGGCATTGTCTATTTTTTTAATCGATTTCGTCACTACCACAGAATGTTTTGTGTCACTACTACGACAACGATAATAAGGCTGAACATGTCGAAAAATTAAAAGAAATGTATACACAATTCTAATCAAATTCTATAAATTACTTCTAATGATCACATTTTTGTAGGCACATACATTAACCGCCGTATTCATAAAACAAATTTAGGTTTATTACAGGTTTATTTGACAAATTTCCCAAAGAAATACGTCAAATAAGCGCTTAATAAGCCTAAAATATTTTTTATGAATATGCCACTAAAAGTTTACCTGATCACTTGAACAGTATTTTTGTTCTACTGAAAAATTTTTAATTCATACATAAGTTGTTTTCTGCAAGTTCAACAGATACATATGTAGTCCTAAGTTCGCTAAGAGGAGTATGGTTTATTAGTGTGCTGTCCTTCTACTCTGCAACTCGAATAAAACTATAATTGAGTCGAACTCATTCAGGCGGTCGTTTTTGACACAAACCTTTGATCAAACCCATGTAATTTAAATAGGTCATAGGTTTGTGTCAAAAACGACCTAAACGGTCTAACAAAAATAATTTTGAAGTGCAATGTAAAAAAACATACATTCAACTAGAGAAATTTTTTAGACAAAATAGTACGCATTATTCTGTAAATATTTCTCGCTTTTACGTCAACCCGACTTTTTATTTTCTACTTCGATTGTAAGGAGCTGTCAATAGTACTCAATTGTTACCGAAAAGTGGATAAGGGTTGAGGAGTCGATATACAGAGTTATACACTGCAATTATGAATAAATTTCCGCAAGAAATGTCTCCCTTTTCCATAATTTTTTTTTGTTTTCCCTATTATTTGCTACTGTTTGAAATTATTCCCCGGGCAAAATTTCTCATGGAATTCTATTCATAATTGGCCTTATAATATAGAATAAGACGCAATAAATTTGTCAAACTTATTGAATTTTCTAAATGTTATTTTCCTTCCAAAGCTTATATGCTTCTTTTCGTTTTCAAAATAATTCTTAGTTGTATATTGTATCACCTTTGATGAAAATAACCGTGAGAAAGTAGTTAATTTATTTTGCACTTATTGTTAATTTATAAGAAATATGCCACGAATAGTCATTAAATTGTTAAAACTACACGTATAAAATTTTATGGGACTTTTAAATATTATAAAAAATACCATAAAATCAACGAAAATTTTAATCTATTAAGTTTTTTATATAAAAATTGCTAAGAAATCCCGAAAGAGAAATCCCGGGATTGAATTTTACAAATCCCGGGATTCGGGATTTGCCAAATCCCGGGATTTCCGGGATCGGGATTTCCCGCTTGGCATCCCTAATCACGGTTGGTAAATGTGGCACGATCGTGCCATTTTTGGCACAATTCAATGATTAATGGCACGATGGCACGCTCACCCAAATTTTGGCACTAATGCAACATCCAAAATTTTTGAAAAAAGTTTTTAATATTGTATAAAATACTTCAGCAAAATTTGTAAAATCTGTTGTAAAAATGTGTACTTCTAAAAGCTGCAACAATGAAAGTATTAGTTTCAAGTAAATGACATCTTACATGTTGTTTTTTGTTCGCTTCTATTTTGTTCTCCTTGCCTAAATGGCGCACCGAGTCGCCTGCCTTTTTGTCATACATAGATTAGCCGCCGTCGAAACTATCGGTTTTTTTATATTTTGGCCAGTTTTATATCATTCGTTATATTGTTCAAGATTCAACACAACTGAATCAAAAAACAAACAAATTCTATAAGGTCGCGTCCTTGCTAGCTTAAAAAAATCTAAAGTGGACGAAAATTTATTGTTGAAGACTGAAAGTTTTTTTTTCTACTTGAATTGTTGAATTACGCTACTGTTACACGACCAAGATTTGCCTTCAAGTTTTTCACACATACTGGTTGTCAAAAGTAATTTAAATTGAAGGCTGTTACGTAGGCTGCACGCAATTTTCAAGCAAATTTATTTTCAATATGCCGTTGATAAGAAAACAGCTTAAACACAGAACATCATGACTTCTATTTAGGTCTATAAACCGCAACACATCATTATATTTTTTACATATTTTTGTTCCTAATAATATTTATTTAAAGTTAATTAAAGTTTTTAGGAGGAATATTACATTATGTGTAATAAAATAATAAAAAAATACTATGCCGATAGAATATTTCAAAATAAAAACGAAAAGTGTGCTCATTGAAATTGGTGTCAGTTGTGTTTTGCCTATAAATTTGAATACACAATTGGAAAGAAAATTTGAAGTCAAAGTCGCATCAAATTCTAAATGTGTGAATGTATTAGTGAAAAAGTGTGAATGTATTGAAATTTGAAAGGCAAAACTTGATCGTGTAACCCTCAAGTTAAATAAATAAATAAAACAAACAAAAATGAATTGAATTTCTATTAATCAAATGTATTGACATTTAAAATACAAACTCAATAAAATTTTCAATTAATACAATATATTTCACCGTTTTAATGAGCCCAGCTGTGTATGTATGTACATTTATTTTTTGGCACTTTTTGAGTTATTTTGGCACTTTTTGGCTAACATTTTGGCACGAAACTAAAATTCTCAAATACCATCACTGTCCCTAATGTGTATGCATCAGTGACCTGCAACGGGTGATTGGTAAAATAATCATACGCAATCAATATCCTAAAAACATGCTATTTTTTTGAAAAAATCAAACTTGTTCAAACACGTACATATATTCATTGCTAAGTTTTAATCGCTCAAGTGAGTGGAGTATTGTTGGGTGTGAATTATAATCATGCGTAGCATCATACCAATCAGTTCGGACGATTGGTATTTGGTTCGACAATGAGTGTTTTGAACAAGAATATAATGCGAAAGAAAAAAATGTTCATTTTAAATCAGCATCAAGTAGTTGATGCAGAGTAAAATCGAAAATGAAAAAAAAATTATTGTGTATGAATGTGTTAATTATTAAGACCCAACGCAAACTGCTGTCATAATAACAAACCAATTTTTAAGTATGTATGTGTTTGTGTAGTTAAGTTGGGTGTTTTATATCAGGGATGGTAAAATTAAAGAAACTGTTTAATAGAGCTACTCGCTACTCGCTACGAATACATTTTGTATTCAAAACTACAAAGAAAAATAAGCACAAAAGAAAATAAAACTAAAATTATAGAGCATTTGAAGTTACTGCCGTAGATTTTATTATGAGCTTTGTTAGTTTGACAACGATTTTTCCTGAAGTTGCAGACATATTCTGTTTGATCATTTACATTTATTATTTGCCTTATTTGCGATACTTATCGTAAGTGACATGTAATCGAAAATATACTTTTTTATTTAAATTAAAATTTTATGGGCCTATCCATAGTTTAAAACTATCAAAATGCCAAAAATTTGATAAATTTTAAGATACGGTCTGTAAAATTATATCGTAAGCGACAATTTACGTATGTAAACAAATTTGAATACTAAAAAATAATCTTCTCCTGAAAACTAAGGTTTTTGTCGCTTACAATGAAATCATAAATAAGTCTCGATATGTGTTCTAATTATCTATCAAATAATACACTATAACAAAAGAAATCAGTTCTTTGTAATAAAAATAAACTGTAATTGAATTACATTCGTTATCCATGAATATATAGATAAAGTATTAAAATATACATATGCAATATCGAGTTGGTACTAAAATCCAGCTTCCTACATTTAGTTTTGATTAAACTTAGCTACGAAAATATCCCTTCAGAAGTATGTTTGGAAACTTTGTCTCAAAATATTTCAATATCCATACTTTTTATTTACAATTGGGAAAATCTGAGCAATTGCTAGTGGGATACAATTTCTTCTTCTTTATCATGTACTAAATTTAGAAACCACATCCACATTTGTTTTTTAGCTACAAAATTCATTTAATTAAATTAATTTAATTTGCATCACGATATGCAAATTTAAATAACATATAAAAATGGTTAATTTTGTGTTAAAAAAAGTAACCAAAATGGAAAGAGTACACAAGTACATATTGGGAAAAAAAGTAACCAATTTTGGTTACAAGTAACCAAAACGGCAACGCTGCGTATGATACGTATGTATATGTGAATATTAGGGATGCCAAACGGGAAATCCCGAACCCGAAAATCCCGGGATTTGTAAAATTCAATCCCGGGATTTCATTTTCGGGATTTCTTAGCAATTTTTATGTAAAAAATTTAATAAATTCAAATTTTCGTTGATTTTATGGCATTTTTTACAATATTTAAAAGTCCCATACAATTTTATACATACAGTTTTAACAATTTAATGACTATTCGTGACATATTTCTTATAAATTAACAATAAGTGCAAAATAAATAAACTACATAATACATGTATATTTTAGAATTATTTTGAAAACAGAAGACACATATTAGCTTTGGAATCACAAATCATCATTTATATTCTTCACAATTTATATTCTTTGATACAAGGCAAGTGAAAACTTTTTGTTGTCGGGTTAACGGAAAAGCGAGAAATATTTACAGAATAATGCGGAATATTTTATCTAAAAAACTGCTCGAGTGTGTGTGTATGTTTCTTACATTACAGTTCAAAATTATTTTCTTTTTTACTTAGACCATTTGGTAGTTTTTGACACAAACCTAAGATGAAACCCATTTAAAAGACATGGGTTTGATAAATAGTTTTAGTCAAAAACGACTAACTGAATGATTTCGAATCATATATAGTTTTATTCGAGTTGCAGAGTAAAAGGCCAGGACACTAATAAACCATACTCTTCTTGGCGAACATATGTATCTGTTGAACTTGTAGAAAACAACCTATGTATGAATTTAAAATTTTTCAGTAGAGCAAAAATACTGTTTAAGTGTTCAGACAAACTTTTAATGTATCTGCCTATAAAAATGTGATCGTTAGACGTAATTAATCGAAATTGATTAGAATAGTGTATACATTTCTTTTAGTTTTTCGACATCTTCAGCTTTATTATCGTTGTCATAGTCGTAACGAAATCGATAAAAAATTATATAATGCTTGGTATACATACATACATATGTATGTAACAAAAATGAAAGTGAATCTAAAAATGTTCGGAAGTCAACTTAAGCGGTAGGGCTAAAAGTCCACAGATACATTCGTTTTGGTTTAGATTATAGTAAAACATTTATGTGAATAATCAACTTAAAAATAGATGAGAAAAATTCTTTTGATTTTTATTTCGTACTCGTATTAGAAAATTGTTCACTTTAAAGACAATTGTGGAATGATAAATTATGAACATAAAACCTTTTAAAATGCATTAAATTAGAATTAAAGTAATATTTATTTAAAAATATAATTTATTTTACGAAAAAAATTCGATCCCGAAATCTCGAAAATCCCGTGATTACAAAATCCCGAATCCCGGGATTTCCAAAAATCGATCCCGATTTGCATCCCTAGTGAATATACATAAAAAATGACACATTGAACAGTGATGCCAACTTTTTCAGAGCAAAAAGCACTGTGCGCTCATTTGTATGTACATAAATATATTTTTTATATATGTACATAAATATATTTTTTATTTGGCAAGACACTCCAATTATGGTGTATTATTTTAACAAAAGAGTGGATTCCATATACGTTATAAAATAACTTAATTACAATAATATAATCTACTAACCACTGAGGAAAGCAATGTATTGCTTTCTTGATAACAAAGCTTCCAACAATGCTTCTGAAAACGTAACGTAAGGCTCTCTAACAACGTGGACAAAAGTAAAAAAATGTAAACCAGTAACTTTTGCATCTGAGTACACAAAAACTATACATTATTACTTCTGTGAAAATAATTAGTAATGCAAAAAATGAATGGCTTTTTGGAAACTGAATGCATTGCTTCTAGCTGGCTTACAAAAACTCTTCTGGGAAGCGGTAATTTTTGCTGGGATTGTAAAATTGAAGAAATATAGCAAAGTATCAGAAATTTAAGGATAATAAATGGACAAATTTGCTCAGAAGTGATCAATTTTGGATTGAAGTTTATAATTATAGAAATTCAACTAATCATAATCCATTTCTAGTACTCTAGGACTATTAACATTACCATGTTCAAATAATGAAGTAGAAATAACTGTGAAAGAGAAAGTGTTTCTTCCTTTGTATTTCACGCAGCTGAATTAACATTCTGCAAAGGAAACTGCGTGTCTAAAAGATAGTTTTTGAAAAGTGGGAAATTTTTATTTAGTGTTTTTTATAAAGCCACCAGACTATCATGAATTAATATTCAGTGGATTTTGCGTGAAAAAGCACCAATTTATTGCCTTTTTTTAAAAAGCAACAAGTTGAAAAATTCCGCACTGTTATGAAATAAAAAACACTAACGGCCTGGCCCACGATGTCACGAGAAATCGTTCGATCGACAACTTGTATTGAAAACAACAACAAATTTTCTAAAGTTATTGTTGTTTGCAATACAAGTTGTCAATCGAACGATGTCTAGTGACATCGCGAGCCAGGCCGTAAATCTAGTACGAAAAGCACTAAATTGACACGCTGCACACGAAGCACGAGTGCGTAGTCTAAACAGCATGATTCATAAACATGATTCAGAGAGCAAAGCAGGTGATTCAACTCGTCGTCTAAACATAGCATTAGCTATAAGCTTATAGCTTAAATTAGACGTGACATAGCCATAACGCCATAGCCATAACCAAACCAAAATTCAATTGGTTTCTATGGTGAGAGTTATGGCAAGCCTCTCTCACTCTCACCATAGAAATCAATTGAATTTTGGTTTGGTTATGGCTATAGCGTTATGGCTTTGTCACGTCTAATTTAAGCTATAGGTACTTCTTAAGTATAAATCCATTTGCTCTGGGGTTTAATACATACCTAGTAAAAAAAGGCACTCCAAAAAAAGTCATGAAAATGTAGAGCTTGCGATCGGGAAGTAGGGCAAATGTCGATCCGTTCTAATGATTTTTATATAGAGCTGTCATTGCAAGTTCTCTTTTTCGAAGCCTAGTCACCGAATTGAAAGCGATTTTAAGAAAAATTTCCTTTTTTTCTTTTCTATGACAATATTTTCATCTAGGAAAAATGGAAAATAGTTACCTATTTTAGCAATTCGTTTCTTTTTATACGAATTTAAACCCGAAAAAGTGTTTCATGTAAATTTAAGCAAATAACTTAAATTTTAGACTAAAATTAGTTCATAAATTTCTTTAAAATAATCAAGGTTGGCAAACGGTATCGTAAAAATAGCGATACCGATTCAAATACCGCTAAAATTAGATACCGGTATCGTTACCGATACCATAATCCATTCCGGTTAGAAAATACCGGTATTCAGACTACCGTTTACGTCTATACCTGTACGTACCGGTATACCGATTCCATTACAACTTTTTTCACCATGAGACAACTGCTTTTTACCAGTTGTATTTTGGTTTTTATTTCGACCATTGTGTTCGTTATGCTTTATTATTCCAGATGCCAACCAATCCCATTTATCAACCAATATTATTGCCATGTTCATAAAACATAGAAAAAATATTAAGGCCAGAACTAAAAATATTCGCGTTATTCGATGTTTGATGCAAATAGTCTTGCGTAAGTGCAAATGCAAAATGTCTTTCTTTGATTTTGTGTGTAGTTTGTTGTTCGATCTTAAAGAAAAGCTACGATATTTTGCATTTACAATGACGCAAGATAATTTGCATCAAACACCGAACACCGCAATTTTAAATGTTTTGTAATGGTTTGGTTTCAAAAAATTTATCATAGATAAGAACCTTTGTTTTTCGAGTATTGTTTCGAAGACAACTAAAATTAGTTGTTATTCAGAATATCAAAAAAACAGTTGTTTAAAAGTTAAGTTGTTGCAGTTTCAATCCAACTTAGTTGAGCTGTTAACCGTAATTTGGACAAAAATTGCAAAAATATATTTCAATTAACTTTCTTTCCTTGGTGTTGGTCTTATTCACACACTTCACCGTAATAAATAAGGTTGGTAGAGAAAAATCTTCTAAACTTTTATATTTGAATTTAAAGATTCCTCTCTTGAGGTGAAGAAAAGTACCTGCTTTAACTTTTTTAATGTTAATTGTATAAGAATATTGTTTTCTTTGTTTTTAAGTTGGCTACAAGAATATTGTTTATTCTTTGAATTGAAATGTTAAAATGTTCGGTTCGTCTGAATTAGGCGAGTACAAATACGAATATGTAAAAACGGACGAATATTCGGACATCACCAAAGTACATACATGTATAACACAGTGTGACAACAAAAAAACCTGCAGTGTTACTATTTTTCTGGGGTAGGTATTGTCGAGTATAACAACAATATGTATTTGAAATTTTCCAAACACCTACAAAACCTTGACTTACGGGTAAAAAACCGGGTTTTCGTACCCGTAGGCACTTATCAACCTCTAACTAAGTTAAATATGAACCAAAGTTATAAAAAATTTGGGTCCAGTACAAAAATACAAAAACAAAACAAGATGTTCCACACAAGCATGGAAAACGCGTAACCACTAATTATCCAACATGATTGGAAATAGTTTAAATCAATAAATACGTGTCTGAATCAAACAGACACAAGAGACATTATATGAGTTTATTTTTGACTTCACATAAACCTGACGTACTGCTGGTGGCTGAACATTTTTTGAGTTCTCGTCACCATTTTACAATGACTGGGTACACAGTATTTAGACGTGACCGACAAGGTAGACGTGGGGGCGGTACTGCTGTCCTTGTTAGGGATAACTTGCATTGTGAGGAGATAGCTCTCGATACTGGCTCTATTGAGAATACAGCCGTACGTATTAGAAGATCAAATTATATTGATCTTATGGCAGTTGCGATGTATTTGCCACCTGTTGCTGATCTTGATGCGTGTGACTTTGACGCTATTCAGGGTCTTGCACGCAATTGTAGTGTCGTAATTGGTGCTGATCTCAATGCAAGGCATCCCTATTGGGGAGACCAGTATTCGAATGTGAGAGGAGTTAGCCTTCGGGAAATTTTGCTCTCAAGCCCTGACTTGGAAATACGACAGACTGAAGGACCATAAAGCAGTGGAAATTACTTTCTACTCAAATCCTTGCTTGGCACAGGAGTTTGTCATGAGATATGACTATGACCGGATAGACAGACGCAAATTCAATGACAGGTTGTCTATGAATCTTGAGTCATGTGGACTTCCTGTAGACAGAAACATGACTAAGGCTGAGATTGACGAGTCTATTGGCGCATTGGAGGGAGCTTTCCAGGATGCTATGGAACATTCCATACCCAAAGTTTCCTTCAGGAATAGGGCTTATTGAGGCTTCCGCCTTATATACTGAATTTTATTGCGCAAAAGAAACGATTGAGACGAGCGTTGCATAGGGGAGTAGATCCGGACAGACGCGGTACTTTAAAAGCAGAGATAAGGAATGTAGACAGAATTATACAAGGTGCTGTAGCCAACTTTGAACGTGACTATTGGACAGATTTTCTAGGAAATATACGACTAAATAATCGGACATATAGGACTGTGAAGTCAGCAGCTGGCTTATGTACCCGGCCTGCAGTTCGGTCTTTAGTGGACTCTGATGGAGCTATTGTTTCTGATGATGCTGAATGGCGAATTTGCTAGCGAGTAGTTTTTCCCAGGTATTTTCGGGACAATCTGCTCGTGTAGATCCACTCAGTATGAGGGTGCATGAGACAGTTGCTACTTTGGACAGGACAACACCTTTGGTGACATTTAGAAGGACAATTAGGGCAGACAGGATTGTGACAGATGGTGGCGTGCGTTTTGATGGACTTGGTTTCGTCGATTCAGTATCAGTGGGTGATGCATTAGCGAGAAGGTCTAACAAAAGATCTGCTGGTGTTGATGGTATACCTAATTTTGTTTTGCGAAAGACGGATGCCACGGCATGGCGATATCTGGCAGTGGTTTTTAACCACTGCTTGAATATAGGGTATTTTCCGGGGGCTTGGAGAGTTGATCTTGTGGTTCCCATTTTAAAACCGGGCTTAAATGCTTATGAGAGGGGAAGCTATCGACCCATTTCCTTACTATCGGCCTTTGGAAAGCTATTTGAATACTTTCTTCTGACAGCGGTGAATGACATTATTATTGACAAGGGAATTTTGAAGGACTTTCAAATTGGTTTTAGACGGGGACTATCGAAAACACATGCACTATTGGTACTAACGGACTATGTTACCAGGGGGCTGAATAGAAGATGCCCGACATTGACTGTAAGTTTAGATTTTGCCAAAGCCTTTGATACGGTTTGGCATGATGGCTTAATCTATAAACTGATGACTATGGGATTTGGGAATAATGTCTGCCGTATGGTTGATAGCTTTCTCAGGGGCCGCCTGTTTAGAGTTCGGGCCGGTAGCATTCTCTCTAATGAGAGCTTGATTTTTTCTGGGGTGCCACAGGGCTCTTTGCTCGGGCCGGTTTTGTACAACATATTTGTATCGGATATACCCCAGCCTCCACAAGGAGGTCTTTTGTTGACCTATGCTGATGACATTCTGATTGCGTCTACTGGACCATCTAAAACATTAAAACCAATTAAAAAGCTGCAAAAAGTTATCTTTTTAATTGAGCTCTTTTCTGAAAATCAGGCGATTTCAAATCGCGCGATTTACAGAACACCCCTGATAACAAAAATTAATGTGATATAATTAAAAAATTAGGCAACAAAAACTATTAAATTTTTTAATTTAGGCATAGGTACATCATTCAATTAAAAAATCAATTATTCAAGATAAGCATATAATATAAAGTAGATTAATTACGCAATACAAAAATATATGTACATACATATATCTACATATGCATATCCATACATATATATATGCATATACATATATATTATATCGAGTTTCTTGTATGCATATTTCATAGAAGAACATCTAATGAATCGCAAAATTCAAGTCTCGTTTGCAAAAATGAGTTAGAGCTTTCTACATTAAGGTATCGGTATGTATGTACATACATATATACATATGTATATGATAGGCTTAAACGAAATTCAGTTCTTTGAATTTATATTCACAAATTAAATTTCATTGAATGATTTTTCATTAGTACCAATTTGTGATCGTTTATCTATTATTAGTGCCCGAGCTACAGAAAATATCCTTTCGGAAGGAGCACTAGATGCTGGTATAGAGAATATTCGGCAGCTTAGCTTATATAACAGCGGAAACTCATTTTTTCTATCATCCCACCATTTCAAAATATTTAAATCACACTTTAGGTGTATAATTCTAAAGTGAATTTTTCAAAGTGATATTTGAGTGTGGGGCTGTGTACATTGGAAGGGACAATGGTATTCTTGTCCCTTCCAATGAATAAGTGATTTGCTTAACATGTAGTGAAGAGAAAATGTGTTCCGATCAATAAGATCCAAAATACGCTCGCTTTGTATTACTTTTAGGAGCTAAGTAATATAAACTACACGACAAATGTGTACATGTAAAGTGAATTGAAAGTGTGAAACTTTGTACATTGGAAAAGACGATGTTTGTCTTGTCCAATGCAGAAAAACTTTCGTTAATATGCCGACATGAAATGAAATGTTTGGATCGATTGTAATCTAATTTTGTTCGCTTGATGCAAGTGCCTTACGCCAACAAGTTTATATGGCTAATGTGGACAGATAAAGTGAAGTGTATGTGTGGAATCTTGTACATTGGAAGGAAAAATGATGTTCCTGTCCAATGCACAATAGCAAGGGTTAGCAAGACGTATAAAAATGTAGTCTCCAGATCTTTTGGATTCCAAGTGTTCCAAGTTCTTTTTGTTTTTCACAAGTTCTTAACAAAAATAAGTGATTTGTGTCTACGTAAAGTGCGTTGTTTGTGTGGAATTTTGCACATTGGAAGGAGCAATGATGTTCTTTTCCAATGTACAAATACTTTGGTTAACAAACTGTTTAAGTAAGAAGTGCTTGGAACAATTGGATTCAAAATTTTTTCACAAATAACTAGTTCTTGTGACTAATGTGTACATATAAGTGAAGTGTTTGTGTGGAATCTTGTACATTGGAAAGGACAAAGCACAATGACACAGGTTAACCAGCCTGCAAAAAAGTGAAGTGTTCCGATCAATTGGAATTCAAATATGTTCGCTTTATGTTCTTTTTTTTAAGTACTTGACAGAAATAAGACTAATGTGTGCCTATAAAGTGAATTGACAACGTGGAATTTTGTACATTGGAAAGGACGATGATAGTCTGGTCCAATGTACAATAACACCAGTTTGTAAGTCAGTAGAAAAAGAAGTTTTCCAATCAATTGGAACGCAATTGTGTTAATTTAGTGTCCTTCTTTACAAGTACTTGAGACAAAAAAGAAAGTACTTTTCATTAAATTAAAAGACCTTTTACGGGCTATAGAATACTTTATAAAAGACATTCAACTTTTGTTTTATAGATATATAACCTTAGTTCTATAAATAAAAAGCCCTTTTACTTTTTCCAAAAAAGATCATTTTTTTAAAACTAAAAATACAATTTTAATAATGCTATATTTTTAATTTTTATTTTATTTACATATGTGAACGGCAAGAAAACCTGGAAGAAACTAAACGAAATATCGCTGCTACAAAAACCATTCGACGTCTAAGAACTAAACTGGAAAAAAAACTAGGACGAATGTTTGAAAGGAAAACAACTTTAGGCTTTGGTTGCATAAGTAAAAGTGTTTTTATTTCAAGATATTTAACAAAAAATTTAATTAATTACATTAGTAAATATTTATATTTTGTTTTTGTTTACAATGTGTGTAGTGGAGTTCTTTTTGTAACAATTTCAAATTATTAAAAATTATATATTTATGCAATTATTAAAAAAAATTTTAAATAAAAATAAGAAAACAATTCCAAAATTTTATTTAGTTTTTTTAAGATTTTATTTCTGCAAATTGAGGTTAGTATACGCTCAAGAAACGAAGACCTCTTTTGGTTTGGATCCCCTATTAAAATAACTTATTTCTATACTGAATATAGTTAATACAAAAGTTTAAAAAATCGTTTATTGTTATAAAAAAGTTAATACTTTGAGTCTAAGTTTTGTTTAATAACACAATTCTACGATTATTCCACTCTTAAGAAATTGGTAAGCAATTCGGACAGGTATAAGGTACTAAGATTCAGAAAAAATATTAAAAATGTTCAATATAAAATTACTTTAATGCAAAAAACAACTCTTAAATTAGATCTACAGTGGACCTCTAAACTTTCAGTACACCTTCCAATTTTTTAATAATGCTAATAACTATCATAATTAGCTTAATCGAATCAGATCTTTTTGTATCAGCAGTTTTTAGAAAGAAAAGAAATTTATAATAGTGCAGTCATAGCCATAAAAAAGTAGTGTGTACGTAAACTTTTTTACATTATTTATGATTATAACTATTTTATAAATATCCCTTTCTTTCTAAAAAACTACTGACACAAAAAAACATGATTCGATTAAGCTAATTATGAGCATCATTAAAAATTGGAACAGATCCACTGTATAACTGATAAAATAAATAAACTAATCAAATACACTTTTGCGATGTAACTTTCTTTAATGATGTGTGCACCTGTAAGAAAACAAGTTAATTAATAAATGTACATTCATGTATATTAAAGTAAAAAATACCTTGACTTCGAAAAAGTTTCTCAAATTAATATCGTGTACTTCTGATTTCAATTGACCCTTATGATTTTGTAATCATGTTATTCAATTTCTAATTTCTCTATTTATGGGAGCCGTCTACTACTACTGGATGCATATGTCTGATTATTGGGTATAAATGTTCGACCAGTATTTGTTTCTGATCTTGTTGCATTTACCAACAAAGAGGCCTAACGATTATCTGAAATAAACGATGACAATTAATATTTCAAACAATGAATTATTTATTTATTTATTCAATGGATGTAATAATTATTGTTCAAATAAAACTTACCGTTTTGATGTATTTGCGACACAAGCTGACTTGCTGGAACCTTCTGAACTGCTTGCGTACACCTTTTTTGGTAGCACGCTGTTGAGCAGCGTTAGAGGTGGCCCGGCCAAAGTAATATAAGGTGCTGGAATAGTTTGCAGCCCAGGGTAGCACTTACAGATCAGAAAAATGTGGCCGGGTACATTAGGCGTGGAAGCACGCATGCAATTTTATTTGGTAGCACGCCTACATTTCTATTTGGTAGCACGCGTTGGCGGAAGATTGAAGGCTGCAAATATCTCATACGAGGCTAAACACCCAATGGTTCTTCCCTACAACGATCCAATTTCAAAATTAATAATGAGAATGTTACTCAACGACAATCATCATTGCGGCCCACAAACTCTATTATCCATCTCCAGTCAACAATTTTGGATAATAAAGGGGAAATCAATTGCCAGAAACATAGTTCATAGTTTTGGCAATAGTTATTTCAATCCAAGCACATAAACTTGTATTGATACTATTTTTGTTTGCCGGATTGTCCTTCAAGCACTTGAACTTAAAAAACGTAGTAATGATCAATCAGTAAAACACTTTAAATGCCTTAAGAAGATTGATAAATTCTTTATTTTAATTCTTGCTTTTATACTAAATTAATTAATAATAACAAGAATAAATTGCTTACTTTAACTTAATAATAAAATGCTTAAATTAATTTTATACTAATAAAAAATACAAAGCTTAATCAGCTATTGGTCAATGAGTAAATTTCTTGTTGACTTAATTTTAATTATTGTGTTTGAATTGGCTGTATTGGCATATTTGTGTTTAAGTGAATAATGTAGAGTTGTGCTGAAAAGAACGAACTAGTTCAATTGAACTATTCCCATAAGTGAACGATGTGAACTAGTTCAGTCAAGTTGTTCCTTTTTGTTCTTTTGGTCTTTATTGTTCTTTTGGTCTTTCTCGTTCTTTTGGTCTTTCTTGTTCTTTCGGTCGTTTTTATTCCTTCGTTCGGTTTTGGTCTTTATTTCGTTTTGTTTATCTTATTCTCTGTTCCTGACCCGGGCTGCCAGATGTGACGATTTTTGGTGCCGGAAATAGCAAAATCGTCGGTTGATTTCTGGTTTGCGGCGCATTATTATCAAAATGCATTATGTTTGCAGCAAACCAGAAACCAACCGACGAAATGACGATTTTTTGTTTAAAATCCTCGATTTTGCAAGTCAAATTGAGCTGCTTTTTATGAAATGTCTACTGTTATAGCGAGTATACACGTTAATACAAATCGAACGATAAATCGTACAATGAAATTAGTCACTGGTGTCATGCTGTCGTACTTATGAAGTATACTTTGTAGTATGAAAATCAAAAATTTTTGATTTTTGTGGGCGGAGCTTCGATAATAAGTATTGTGTATCATGCTGTTGTACAGCAAAATTTGTTTCATGAGGAGCTAATTTAGAAAACGCAGTGTTTCTACAGCTCAATTTTAAAATTAGCTTTATATAGCGGATATTTTAATTAAAAAAAGAACATAAAACATTCCGGGCAATTATGTAAAAAATTCCGCAGGAAATTTCTGCCAGGGAACAATTCCAACTAATAGCAAATGAAAGCGAAAACAAAAAATTCTAATTGGAAAAGGGAAAAATTTCCTGCGGAATTTTTTACATAATTGCCCTAATTGTTTTAATCATTTTCTACAACATACCCCTTTTGTTTTTGCATTATTTTTTTATTATTTTTAACTGCAGTTAATTTATTATTAATAAATTCACCACATTATTCATTTATCCACGTGTATTGCCTTAAAATTTTTCTTTTAAATGAATTAGTATGATTTGTAGTAACGTGTGTCTGAAAACCCGTACTACAACTCATACTACGCTAAGTACGAAATTAAGTATGCATTAAAATTCATATATGCATGCCCATTTTGGTATAGTTTTGCAGACTCTTTCTTAATAGTTTATTGTTTAATTTAACAACATTTTTTTTGTTGATGGTTTAGCGTTAAATAAAAATTACATATGTATGTATGCAAGTATGTATGTTGAATTAAAAGAAATTTTATGTAAATGTAACTCGTATTTTTTCCGAAATTGAGTTTTTCAATGATTCCAAAAAAATCATTTCTATTATGTTTTACCTTCTGTTGTAAAGATACAATGGGCCTTATTACGGGTGTCGTAGTACGACTTCGACTACGATTATTTTGTAATGTATGAACACGAATTGTTATGTTATTGTTTGATAATAAATACATTTATAAAATAAAACATATCGTCGATTGGTTTCTGGTTTGCGGCACAGTATATTCAAAATACATTATGTCTGCAGCAAACCAGAAACCAATAGACGATATGTATACATGTTTACAAAAAGTACATTTTGATTTGTCCGATTTTGTAAGTATGAAATGACGACTTTTTTGTATTTTATCGGTATTTCGACGATTTTTCGATAATTTTGTCTGACAACCCTGGTTCCTGATCAATACACATCAGTGTTGGCAAAGTTGGTACAATTGTACTTTTTTTGTAACATTCAAACTCGCAAAGTACAATAGTACACCAATGACTGGTCTTTTGAAAGAAAAATGCACCGAGAAAATCAAAAAAAATGTAAAGCCGTCCATTTTCCAAATAATTTTTCTTCTAAATTCAGATGATAAGCATATGCTACGTGTATTAATTTACATACCAACATATAAAAATATGAAATTTGAACGAAAAAATATTTTAGTACAATTAAGGTAAAAAAGTACAATTTTTAAATCTTATTGGTACAATACCAAATTCTCAATGCCATCCCTGATACACATCCAAAACATTTCAACTAAAAGATTATAGTTGCTGATTTGCATACTGTTAAAAAGAGACAAATGTAGTGTGCCTATTAATTAGCACAGTAATCAAAACAAACAGCAGAAAATGTATACTTAGTGAAAAATACGAGTGAGTTTTACAAAATTAAAAGAAATAATTTGTAGTATTGATTTAAAAAACAGATTGTGAAAAAGATTATTAGAATTAAAAAAGTGAATAAAATTGATTTTAAATTGATTGCGGATTTCGTTTAAATTTTCGTTCATAAATATTAGTTTTTACCTTTTACTTACTTAAAGCATAGAACACACGAAGAAAGCATTGAAGAGGATTCGACGACTGTGCAATCTGTGTTCTGTTGTTCACTGAACAACTGACCGAAAAGAACAACTGAACGAAAAGAACGAACTAGTTCTTTTTGTTGTTGGGAACAAAAAGGAACAATCCGCAAAAGGAACAACTATGCCCAACTCTAGAATAATGGCAAGTTCAATGACATAGGTTTAATGTGTTGATCTGCGAGCACAGCAAGTTTAACCAGCTGTTGATGAACTGCGTCTTCGAGGTTGTTGTAATCATCTGGATGTAAGCCTTGGCTTGATGGATCCTCCGACACAAGTTCGTCTGTGGTTGCTTCGTTTTCCCCATATACTGCGCATACCGCTGAGTTGCTGTTGTTTTCCCTTATCCTTCCACTTACAATCCAGCCCACCCTTGTATTTTTCAAAATTGGTAATTCTGGTGAGAGGTGAATTTTTCCGGTGGTCAACAACTCAAGGTAATATTCGGCGCCTAGTAAAACGTCAATATTAGCAGTGCTGTTGAATTCAGGATCGGCCAGTTGAATGTTTTCTGGGATTGGCCAGGAGATACAGTTGAATTCTGTTGAAGGTTGGGCCGGAATTATGTTGGGAAGAACAAAGGCTTCTAGTCTTGTATTGTAGTTACTTGTTGTAGACTGAAGATTAACGTTAATGCGTTGATTTGTATTTCTGGACTGACTGCCGATTCCTTCGATGAATAAGGATGTCTGCGATGGCTTGAGTGATAAACGATTTAGTAGCCGGTTAGTCACAATGTTGATTTGTGATCCTGAGTCTAATATTGCTTTGAAGACTCCAGACCTTCCATTATTGCCTGTAATTTTTACCCGAGCTGTGGCTAACAATACGTTACCCTTCGCTTTTCTGGGACAGTGAGCTGAAGCTACCGTTGATGTTGAGGCCTTATTTTCAGTGGAGGAGTTATTCGATGGTAAACTTAAGGCGTTGGTGCCCTGTGGATGCCTTTCCAAATGTACAAGTGTGTTGTGGGTTTTCTTACATTTTCTACAGGATCTTGCTGTGCAATGTTTTGACATATGTTCACCCTTGATGCAGTTGACACAGAGTTTTTGTTGCTGTATCCACTTCAGTCGATTAGGCACTGACATCGATAAAAATTTGTTGCAATAATATAATGGATGAATTCCATTGCTACATAGTTTGCAATGGTTGTTTTCCTTGGGAATGGTTGCTGTAGCTAACGTTGATATTGTTTGTGTTTCCGAAACCTGGTTTTCATCCGAAACTCCAGATAGTTTGATTTGCCTTGATGGTTATAAAGTATTTAGAGAAGATCGAAGGGGTAATGCTGGCGGTGTTGCCATTTTCGTGAAAAATAATATATCTTGCAAAGTTTGCTTAAAATCGTCAACCAATTTATCATCAAATGAAAAATACGTCGAGTTTATTTTTATCGAAATAATCACAGACAGGAAGATGTTGATAGGGTGCGTATATAGGCCGAATAAGAGATTATCTTTTTCAAATTTTTTCAGTGCGATGGAAACAATTGCCGCTGCTTATGATGATATTATTATTTCAGGAGACTTTAATTCAAACATACTTTTGGAATCAGAATTAACTGACAATATGTTATCTTTTGGTCTAACTCCTACAAACACAGTTAATCCAACTCATCATACTGCAACTAACCACACATTGCTTGATGTTATTTTTGTTGCGAGTCCAGAAAGTGTATTGTTGTATGACCAAGTTTCAGCACCGTGTTTTTCAAAACATGATCTAATTTTTTTAACATACAAATTTCATATTCCTTTGTCAGAACATACAGTCTACTATCGTGACTTCAAAAACTTGAATTACAACATGTTATGTGCAAGTGCCTCTCTAATTGATTGGTCACGAATGTATTTTATGCCCTCAGTTGATGAGCAAGTTGAATTTTTGGAAAACAATATTCAACGTCTTTTTGATGAGACAGTTCCGCTAAAATCTAAAATGACTTCTTGTAGGGATAAGCCTTGGTTTTCTGCTCATATAAAATCTCTTATCGCTAAAAGAGACTGTGCTTATTTAAGATGGAAGCGATTTAGAACTCCAGAGTTAAAAAACGAATTCAAGACTGCTAGACGTAACGTTAACATCAGCATCAGAGTTGCAAAAACCGAGTATTACGCTAGACGTTTTGGCTCCGCAATAGGCTCTAGGCAAACTTGGAGGTATATTCGTGAGATTGGAGTTGGCAGATCAGAGAGTTCAAGCAGTTGTCAAGTCGATGCAGATGAGCTTAATAGAACCTTCACAAATATACCGCTTCTTCCAGTTGAAAACACTTTCTACAACTTTACAAGTATAACTTCTAATCTTCACAATATCAATAGTAATATGTTTCAATTCGCTCGTGTAAGCCAATCTGAGGTATATTTAAGCTTCAGTTTAATTAAGTCGAATGCGGTGGGCTCCGATAACATTCACCCGAAATTCGTTATGATATTGTTACCACTACTCTTGCCATATATCACACATTTGTACAACACTTTTATAATGACTAGCACTTTCCCGTTGAAATGGAAATACGCAAAAATAGTGCCTATACCTAAAAAAGACTCAGAATTCAGGCCAATTGCCATACTGTGCTTTATATCTAAGGCTTTTGAAAAAATTCTTTATAATCAGATGTCGCTTTATATAAAAAATAATAATTTGTTGTCTAATATGCAATCAGGTTTTCGTCCAAATCATAGCTGTGTCTCCGCTTTAATGGATGTAACTGAAAACATACGACGTGAACTTGACGAAGGAAAAATTAATTTTTTGATTCTTCTAGATCATTCTAAGGCCTTTGACACGGTCGACCATAGTACGCTTTGCATGAAACTTCAGTATTTCTTTAATTTTTCTTTTACGTCAACTAGACTGCTATCATCATATCTCTCTAGCCGTAGGCAATTTGTTTACGCGAGCAACCACCGATCCTCAGCATTAAATTTGTCAAGGGGAGTGCCTCAAGGGTCAATCCTTGGACCACTACTTTTTTCTATATATGCAAATGATTTGCCTAAACAACTTTTGCACTGCAAAATTCATATGTATGCTGATGATGTTCAGTTGTATTTGAGTAGTCCAGTCAATTCTGTTGCTGATAATATTTCAAGACTTAATGATGATCTAAATAGAATTTATTTTTGGGCAACTGCAAATGGACTCTGTTTGAACCCGCACAAATCAAAATGTATCATAGTACGTAAGAAAACAATTAATAATATTGCCGATGTTGAGATCTTAATAAACAGAGAAAAAATTACTATTGTAAATGCTGCCAAAAATCTTGGAATAATTTTTAATAACAACCTTACCTGGTCAAACCATGTTAACGCAGTTGTCGGCCAGAGTTACTCAAAGCTGAGATGTCTTTGGTCATCACAGCACTATACTCCTTTCAATATAAGGCAACTTCTTGCTAAGTCTTATATAGTTCCTGGCTTAATCTACGGTTGTGAACTTTATGCTAGCTGTGACTCAATTAGCAAAAGAAAGCTTAACGTTTTATACAACAATATTATTAGGTATGTATACGGATTGAAAAGATATGATCATGTTTCTCAATTTTCCTCGAAACTATATGGCATTTCGTTCAACAATCTTCTTAATATACGTGTGCTTTTATTTCTTCATAAAATTATTTATTCTGAAATGCCACGATATCTTACTGATAAAATAAGGTTTGCAAGATCAGTTAGGGGGAAAAAGATCATAGTTCCTTTACATCGTCTACTTGTTTCTGAATGGCAGTTTTATATACATGCTGCGCGTCTCTGGAATACTCTTCCACATACACAACAACTTAATAGCAACGCAACTAGCTTTAAGCAATTTTTATTTAATTACTTCTCAAATTAGAAATTCATAAATATTGTTCCTATAATATATGCAATTAATTAATTTTGTAAATTTGTATCTTAATGTCTGTTTTTATGTTTGCTGCCGTAATTAAGTTATGGATACTACTTTCCTGTACTATAAATATAAGATTAATTCTTGTTGTATAGGACTTGAACATACAAATAAATAAATAAATAAATAAATAAAGTTTACAAAGTACAAATTAAAATTCTCTTTGACGTAGTTTGCGTTCGTCCGACTGCTTCTAATGATTGGAATCTGCCTTCTAGGAAGCCCAAGAGCTCTTCTAATGTTGGCAATGATCTTGGTAGTTGTATTGACTGTTCATATAATAAGTGTGTGCCTTGATCCAGTTTTTTTATTAATATATTAACTAACATGGGGTCCCATGTTGATGTGTTGTTATTCAAATTGTTTAGTGCTGAGATGCACTCCCGTGTTGTGTCATGTAACCCTTTTATGGCTGTAGCAGAAGGATTATCAGTTATTTTTGGTTGGCCCAATAGTCTGTTTATGATGTTATTTGTTAATATTCGTGGATTGCTGAAGCGGTCTTGTAGTATTTTCCAAGCCGTTTCATAGTTACTTTCTGTTAAGGATAAGTTTTGTATTAGCCTAGCGGCCTCACCTGTGGTGTTTGTTTTCAAAAACCACATTTTTTGTATGGCGGGCATGGCCTTTTTGTGAATCATTTCATTGAACATATCAAAAAATGGTTGCCAACCCAGATAGTCTCCGTTGAATTTCGGTATCGTAACCTTTGGAAGAGGCAGTGGGCTAAGTGTGGATGAATTGGCTGTATTGGCATATTTGTGTTTAAGTGAATAATGGCAAGTTCAATGACATAGGTTTAATGTGAAATTAAATGACCTACCTTTCATGTTACAGTAAAATTGCCTTTTGGCATATTTAATAATAATTGAAATATATATTGACAAATGACTTACAGTGACAAACAAAATTTATTGTTAAAATAAAAACTATATTTTATAAAGTAATATGTTGAACTAAGTGTCAACAGAAACTGAAATTAAAAGGAGAAGTGCTGGTCAGAAATTGCTGCTGCAACGAATCGTTGCATAGCCGACTGCAAAGCACAATTTAACGCTGTGCGATCACGTTATAATGTAAATTGTTTTTTTTTGTTGTATGTTTTGATCACATTTAAAAGTATTATATATTGAAGGCGGAGCACACAAAAATATATACATCAAAAAGTGGACAAGGTGGCGCTATTTATGTATCAAAATATGAATACTTTGCAGCTTTACACTTCTTAGATACTGTGAGAAATCGTGTATCAGGAGGTACAGAATCAAACTTCCGAGACCTTAACTAATTTTGCTTCTGAGGATTGGGATGATGTTGAAGAGCAGTTTCAGAATTCGGAAGATCAATGTTCACTGCAAAGTGTAGAAAAGTGCAAGAAGTAAATGAAATCGACAGTAAGCGTTCAGAAGTTAACGAAAAACTTGGCGAAAAAAAAAATTAAAAGAAAAATAAATAAAAATAGAACCCAAAGTAGAATTACACACAGATTATACAAGCATTTAATTCCATGGGCTACACATGTGAGTAGAAATTACACACTATTTAACTACACACAGATTGGCAACACTGAATAACTATAATCATGCAGGAATGCCGCGTCTGCAATTGTACTTTAGTTACCCTGTAATTGCTATTTTTATAAACAAAAGACATATGTTTCTGACAATTTTTCGTTTGTTTATACTGTTACGGAAATGGCCGTCGACAAGATTAATAAGTGTTACGCAAGAATATTCGAACAGGGCCAATATAAAGAAACATCCAGAAGTATTTAAATAAATAACTAAACGTACACTCGTATTCACATACAAGCACTATAGCAAACAACTATATACACATGCGTAGCACATACATACGTGATTAAACGTAAACAACCAACAACAACTACAAGCGTCTGCTTATTAGGAAGGTATACATAGCTACATGCATACATACGTGCATGCCTGATAATTCCAACTAAAGGCAGAAATAAAAGTAAACAACCACTTAATGATGTATGCATATACACACGTATGTACATAGTTACCACATGAACTTAATTACGCGCTTTGTAAACAACATTGAAGATAATGATGATTCGGTCTAGACTTTGCATGAAAATTCTAGTGGTTGTTGTACGAAGTATAAAAAGGGGTTGACGCACCCAACAGAAGTTCAGTCGCGATCAAAAGTTAGCTGGGAATAAATCAGTTGCGAAGAAGCTCAGTTGCTAATAAGAAGTCTGTTGTTAATCAAGTGAGTTGACAATTAAGTTGTGCGCAGTCCGTGATTTGTGATACAACAGTGAGTTCATATTTGAGTCTGTGCTTTACAATACGTGAGTTGGAAATTGAAGAGACTATAGTACAGTCTATAGTGACAGAGTCTGTCGTGATTTGAGATTATTGTGGAGTCCCTTGAGTAAAGAGTAAGGGAGCAGTGGAAGCTGATAAACGTGTGTAAGTGAAGCCAGCGAGTCCTGATTAGTGTATCAACTGTGAGAGTCTGCCATAGAGTTGTTATTGGCGTATCAACTGTGAGTGACGGCAGAATGAGTCTTGTGTGTGACGTGCAACAGAGAAAGCAGAATTGTGTCGACACTAGCGCAGCCGGTTGTCTGAGACGTGTATATACAACAGCGAAGAAGGCGTAGTGGTAACCAGTTGTGAATATTGAAGTAAACTTTGTGTTTGTATTTAAGCTCTTGAATTGAATTTAGATTAGTGGCATTTATTGATTAATAAAGAGTGTATCATTCTTAACCCTAATTAGTACACTGGGGTCTTTTATTTATTGCAAATCTACGAATCTACGGAAAAGCGTTTTTAACAGAGAATAAAAACGTAACATTTGGTGTCAGAAGTGGGATTTGCAAATAAAAGCGGCACGTTTAAAAAAAAAGGTTAAACGTAAAGTAAGAGTGATACGAAAAGGAGAACCTCACACGTTTGAAAAGGTTAAACGTGAATAAAACCACATACGTTTGAAAAGGTTAAACGTAGGAGCAATTGGTTTTGAGGAGAATGAAACTTCAAGAGCTTAATGTGGAGCAACTCAAAGAAGAGTTGAGTAAGCGGAAACTGTCAACAACTGGTAATAAAATACAACTACAGGAGAGACTACTGCAGGAGTTCCAGCGGTGCAACATCGAGATCGAGACATATGAGTTCGATGAAAAAGAAAAATATGAGATGGAAGCATCCACTCCTTCTATTAGCACTTCAATCAGTACAGACATCAGCGCAATGTTAGCTGCTTTGATGAACGAAATAAAAGAAACCTCTCGAGCAACCAATGAAAAAATGGAGACAAACAACGAAAAACTGCTAGGGCAAATGAATGAGAAGTTTCAAGAGTCTTCTGCCGAATTGAAAGCTGAAATGAAGGCTGATTTTCAAGAAACTTCTAAGGCAAACAACGAGAGAGTTCTAGCTGAAGTTAAGGCCACAAATGACACACTTGACAAATGGAAAGCGAAAATTATTACAAACGCTCAAGAATCATCTGGAGCCAGCAATGAGAAACCCCAGGAAATAGCTGAAGCCGTAAACACGCGGGCAGATGGTGTAGAAATGCAAGTCAGTAAATCAGACGAAGAGATTTCTGACTTAGTAAACAGTGTCAACGAAGACATTTCTGGTACAGAGGAAGACGCTGACGAAAAACTGAAAACAGAAGATGAAATCAACAGTGGTCAGTGTCAACAAGTTGAACGTGACCGAAGTTTTCCAGAAGTTTCCAGCAAAGTAAATGAAGCTTGTGACCTAGATGATAGTCAAGCAGTGTGTGACACAGCGGGAATAGCTATTGTTGAAATGGACTTATTTGCTCAGGGTAAAGAAACTGCTACAGTATACGAAGTACGCAGTAGAGAAGCAGTAAGAAAGAAAAAGACAACTTCTGTACAGAGCCTTAAGCGTGTGGTAAGGCAAACTCTAGTCGAGGAACAATCTAGAGTCGGAGCCAACGGCCACAAATGGGAAAGGAGTAGTCATATCCAGCGTATGGTAATACAAGTCCCAGTTGAAAGCCGAGGCAGAGCCAGAACTAAAGCCAACAAATCTGGAAGAGGTAGTCGTCTCCAACGTAACTACAAGGCGTATAGAAAACGAAGAAAAAAGAAAGGCGATGATGTGCCTATTCGGGACGAATAGGCTTAAGTGGGCGGCAGTGTTACGGAAATGGCCGTCGACAAGATTAATAAGTGTTACGCAAGAATATTCGAACAGGGCCAATATAAAGAAACATCCAGAAGTATTTAAATAAATAACTAAACGTACACTCGTATTCACATACAAGCACTATAGCAAACAACTATATACACATGCGTAGCACATACATACGTGATTAAACGTAAACAACCAACAACAACTACAAGCGTCTGCTTATTAAGAAGGTATACATAGCTACATGCATACATACGTGCATGCCTGATAATTCCAACTAAAGGCAGAAATAAAAGTAAACAACCACTTAATGATGTATGCATATACACACGTATGTACATAGTTACCACATGAACTTAATTACGCGCTTTGTAAACAACATTGAAGATAATGATGATTCGGTCTAGAATTTGCATGAAAATTCTAGTGGTTGTTGTGCGAAGTATAAAAAGGGGTTGACGCACCCAACAGCAGTTCAGTCGCGATCAAAAGTTAATTGGGAATAAATCAGTTGCGAAGAAGCTCAGTTGCTAATAAGAAGTCTGTTGTTAATCAAGTGAGTTGACAATTAAGTTGTGCGCAGTCCGTGATTTGTGATACAACAGTGAGTTGATATTTGAGTCTTTGCCTTACAATACGTGAGTTGGAAATTGAAGAGACTATAGTACATTCTATAGTGACAGTTAGAGTCTGTCGTGATTTGAGATTATTGTGGAGTCCCTTGAGTAAAGAGTAAGGGAGCAGTGGAAGCTGATAGACGTGTAAGTGAAGCCAGCGAGTCCTGATTAGTGTATCAATTGTGAGAGTCTGCCATAGAGTTGTTATTGGTGTATCAACTGTGAGTGACGGCAGAGTGAGTCTTGTGTGTGACGTGCAACAGAGAAAGCAGAATTGTGTCAACACTAGCGCAGCCGGTTGTCTGAGACGTGTATATACAACAGCGAAGAAGGCGTAGTGGTAACCAGTTGTGAATATTGAAGTAAACTTTGTGTTTGTATTTAAGCTCTTGAATTGAATTTAGATTAGTGGCATTTATTGATTAATAAAGAGTGTATCATTCTTAACCCTAATTAGTACACTGGGGTCTTTTATTTATTGCAAATCTACGAATCTACGGAAAAGCGTTTTTAACAGAGAATAAAAACGTAACAATACTATGATACAATTATACTAGGTACATGCACGACTACAACAAAATTCCAACACCAAAAAACACATATATTTTGTTGGTATAAACAAACGAAAAACTGTCCGAAAAAAATGTCTTGTTTATAAAAATAACAATTACAGGGTAACTAAAGTACAATTACAGACGCAGCATTCCTGCATTATTATAGTTATTCAGTGTTGCCAATCTGTGTGTAATTTTTACTCACATGTGTAGGCCATGTAATTAAATTCTTGTATAATCTGTGTGTAATTCTACTTTGGGTTCTATTTTTATTTATTTTTCTTTTAATTTTAACCTCCTCAAAAGATGTGTAGTGTAATTTTCTTCAATGTGTAATTGCAGACACAGCCTTATGTAAATTCATTGGCAACACTATAAACATTTTATTCACACACATACACTAAAATTTTTGCAGCTTGTAAACAAAGTTTGACATTTATTTGTATACAGTAACAGGATGGTCTTGTGCATGTACCTGTTATAATTGTATCATGACAGAGCCCACCAAACGTGACTGAGTGTTTTTGTGCGCATGTTCTTTCTGCTTTTTATGTGTGTTTGTTGTTGTTTTTGCAGTTCGATCCATCATCATCACACACACTTTGTGCGAAGTATCTGACGTACAGCAACGAAACAGCCAAACACACATCACACATACTTTGTAACAAGTATACGTGTGTCACAATAACGTCGACTGCGCAAGCCCATGGGCTTGCAAATTAAATTTTGAGTGGCTATGTTGTATAATGAGCAAATGAGAATAACACGTTTGTTTGGATCTGTTTCTCTGAAACAAATCAAATACGTAAAACTGCTTTTAACATAAGTAACACATGGTGTGTTGAAAAAAAATATGCATAGTTGATGAATTTAAGACTGCTTTATACTTTGTTTGTTTTAGATTACGTTTATTTACACTTAGCCGCAAAACTCTACATACGATTTTAGGTATTTCATATATTTTATTCCTAATTTTTATTTAATGTGTAATTTTTTAAAATATTGTGTCTTGAGTATTATATTGGACCCACTTTATAACTTCGAGATAAAAAAACCTAAAAAACACAGTTTTTGTAAATTAAAAAAATGCTGAAAATGACGCATACAGGCATGTTCTGAAAATCACTTTTTTCAAATCACTAGTGATTTCAAAAGTAATAATGGTCATGCAGATACTTGTTCGCTCTTTTTTTTAATTTTTCTATTGTATATATTATCAAATATCATTTCTGAAAGAAATTTATCGAATATGATTTTTAAAACGTCTACAGGGCCACTATTACTTTTTAAATCACTAGTGATTTGAAAAATGTGATTTTCAGAACATGCCTGATAGCCAACGTTGCAAGTGTACTTAGGTATGCGTTTGAATTGTACTAAATACAGATATAGTAGCACGTTTTATTTTATAATTTTGTGTTCAATTAGTCTTGTTTTAACAATGTGTTAGATTTTCCTTAAATTTTGCTTTGATTATTAGAAGTAGTTGGAAAAATTGGGAAAAATAAGGAAATATCAACCAACCTTCGAAAATTATTCATAAATCTCAAATGAAGGGAATTAAATGAGAAAAACCGGACAAACCTTAAATTTTTATAAATTTACAATCATAACTATCATTAAAACTACAAAATAATCAAAGTTTTCCACTATTGGGACGAATAGCAAGGCTTGATGAAAGACTAAGGCGCAAAATTGTGAGAGAAATTGCAAAAAATACAAACGGAAGTAGCACAAAACTGAAAGAGGACCTTAAAAATAATTATGAAATTCTTATAGATGCTAATATAATTCGCCATTATAATAGTATATATTCATACATTTCATACATGTTCATATGTGTAAATTCATATTCATATTTATTAAAATTACTTTTTTTAAGATTTTAAACATCGAAGTTGTATTTAATGAAACATTTTTTTGAATAAATAATTAAAAACGAACTAAAAGACATTTTATTCATCATTTTAAGAGAAAAGGTGCATGGATTATTTAAAAAACACAAAACTCATCTTTGTACACAAAATTGAATTTAATAAGAATTTAGATTAAAAACTAATGCAATTAATCTTTGAAAAAATTATCAATTTTATTTCAACACTAGTTTTCAATAAAATTTTTCGCAGTAATATGAACTTTGTTTCTTAAAAATATCTAGAGTATTCCGATATTTTCTATAAAATTAATGACTGAAATATCCTTTTGATTATTTCATTTATTTAATACGGCCGCTATGTAAAAAATCGTACAAGAAATGGGTTTATTTTTTAAACGCTGAGGCTGCACGAATACAAACTTTCCAAACCGTTTGTATTGTTACGTTTTTATTCTGTTAAAAACGCTTTTCCGTAGATTCGTAGATTTGCAATAAATAAAAGCCCCAGTATACTAATTAGGGTTAAGAATGATACAATCTTTATTTCCTAATAAATAACACTTATACTAATTCAATTCAAGAGCTTAAATACAAACACAAAGTTTACTTCAATATTCACAACTGGTTACCACTACGCCTTCTTCGCTGTTGTATATACACGTCTCAGACAACCGGCTGCGCTAGTGTTGATACAATTCTGCTTTCTCTGTTGCTCGTCACACACAAGACTCACTCTGCCGGAACTCACAGTCTACCGAATATGTTTGTGAATTTAATGATCTACCAATTCTACCGAACAAGGCCTGAAATCTACCGAATATTGAACGAACATTTTGATTAACAATGATGCTACAAGATCAAGTTGATCACACATACGGAAAATTAATCACATATATGTTCTAAAAAGTGGAAAGCTTTGCGCGGAGAAGAGAATATCCCAGTAAAAAAAATTGGAAGTCATTCCAAAGGAACTACATTTTCATTGCATCCAAAAAATCGATATTTTTAATTTGCCAGTAGTTAGCAGAAAACCAAGTAGAAGTTTATTTTAGTCATACAAAACCTTGTAATTTCTCCATAGTTTTAAAAAATACTCACCAGAATTTAAAAAAAAATCTAATTTTTTAAAGAAATTTATGAACTAATTTTAGTCTAAATTTTAATAGTTATTTACTTAAATTTAAATGAAAACACTGTTTCGGGCTTAAATTCGTATAAAAAGAAAGGAATTGTTAAAATAAGTAACTATTTACCATTTTTCCTAGATGAAAATATTATCATAGAACACAAAAAAGGACATTTTTCTTAAAATCGCTTCCAATTCGGTGACCAGGCATCGAAAAAGAGAACTTCTTGCAATGACAACCCTATGTAAAAATCATTAGATCGGATCGAAATTTGCACTACTTCCGGATCGCAAACTCTACATTTTTATGACTTTTTTGGAGTGTCTTTTTTTACTGGGATGTTAAACGAATTATTATTTAGTAATTTAAGTCGATATACACTGACGAGCAAAAGCGAGTGCATGTTCAGCATGATTTTACTTAAAGCATCGTATAATGATAAATAATAAAGCAAATTTTATGCAATTTTCAGCAATTATTCTCTATTGCACGTACAAAAAAATGTTATAATATAAACAAGCATAAGGAGATAAAGCAAAAAAAATTCAATACAAAAACTATTAACAACACCATTCACCCAGTTTTGCACGTTTGTTTGATGTAAATATAAATTTTCCATTTCAGTATGGTATCCATAATCCTTTATTTTTAATAACGTTTTTCACACGCCTTGGCATACTCTCCACCAAATTTTCTTTAAATTCACTTGGAATATTCTCCCATTCTGATTTCACACGACTCCAAAGCTCCTCTAGGTTAGTAGGTGCTCGATTGTGATGACCCAACCGCCTTTTCAATATGGACCACAAATTTTCAATTGGGTTGAGGTCAGGACTTAGGCGCTGTGGTCCACAAAATCGGGTAAATAAGTCTGGAGAATTTGGAGGTAGTCTTCTTTCTTCATAATTCCGTTGATTTTTACAAGTGGCCCCAAATGCCACCAAGTGAAACAACCCCAAACCATCAAGCTTCCTCCACCATGTTTGACAGTTTGTTTCACGTGATGCTTTTGAATAGCCTCATGAGGTCTGCTCCAGAAGAATTCCTTCCCATCAGATTGGAATCGGTTAATTTTAGTCTCATCGGACCAAATAACACGTTTCCAATCCTCTACGGTCCAGTGCTGATGCTTTTTACAGAATTCCAGACGCACTTTAACATTTTTATCGGATAGAGCTGGTTTTTTCTTTTTTACTGCTGCCACTAAACCGATTCTATGAAGCGCTCTACGTGCAGTCCATTCACTTACGTTTTTATTTATTGCACTAGCAGCTTGCTTGGGTGTTTTCAAAGTATCTTTTTTCATCTCTCGCACCATTATTCGAGCGTCTGAATCGCTTAGCAATCTGGGACGACCTCCAGTATTCGGTGTAGAAGCAACATTTCGTCGTCTTTTTACTGTAATCACGGTGCGCTGACTCACTTTTAATTCCTTAGCAATTATTCTAGATGAGTGTCAACTTTTAATCAATGCTACTATGCTATTTTCAGTGTCCAGGTTAATTTTCCTCATTGTTTTTCTTTATTTTATTTGAATACGCTACTACCAACAACAGAACAATAAAAAACAGTCGCAAATAACAAAACTAAGAATAAAAATAAGATGAGAAGCAACTAACCGCACATAACGGTTGATTTAAAATTGTTGAGAGAAGTACAGCCTACATTTACTCAAGTCTACAAAACGTGCAATACTGAGTGAATGATGTTACCATACGTTTTTGTTTTGAATTTTTTTGTTTTGTGTTGAAATAATTTTTTTAATTATAACATTTTTTTTGTATGTGAAATGAAGAATAATTGTTGAAAATTTCATAATTTTTTTTTTATTTTTTAATATTTTATAATGCTTTCAATGAAGTTATGCTGAACATGCACTCGCTTTTGCTCGCCAGTGTATGTGTAAATTGGATATTTTGCCACATAGCAGTGCGGCCGCACAGCGGTCATTTTCTGCCATGAAAATCATTAAAACAGAACATAGAATTGTGCCTTGGGATTGAAATATTTTTTTTTGAAATTCCTCCCAATGATATAATAATTTTTGCACAAAAGTTAAAATTCATAAATGGATCTTAGATATAATCTTTGTAGGAGCAAATGTTTAACAAATAAAATTTATTTTAGTAGCTTTATAAAACCTATGTACAAGAACTGAATTCTTGTTATGTATGCATAGCATATCTATATAAAGGGTAAAGGCAAATAACTGGGTATGACACTTTTTTTTATTGGAAATGCTTCATTGTTTATGGCAGTTTAATTTCCAATCACATGTGAAGTTTTAAATGCGCTTTTGGAACCTATTTAGTTTGATACTCCTTGCACTTACTCTTTATATATAAGTACATATATTTTGTTATTTTTTATGTTTCTTTGAATAAAAAATATTTTCTATCGAATTTCATTCAAATCTACCGATTTTTTTTGTCGATTCTACCGAATTAAAAAAAATAAAGTGTGCACACTGTTTCCAGGTAATATGAGGATTATAGAGTTGCATGAACAACTCCATCCATGAAACTACTGAAATGTTTGTTCACTAAAACCCAACTTCGAATAAATATTTTAAACTGAACAAAGTGTTGCTTTTATCATACTGTGAGTGAAAACATTTCGCTTCATACTGTTAACACAAAGAGATTGTTCATTGAAACGAGTATTGTTTCATGCTGCTTTCTCTCATCTCATCTTTTGTTATTAATACGCAATAAAAGTGTTGCCAGAAAATGATGATGAGAAAATGCCAAATCTGTAAAAAAATTCTGCTAAAATGTTCTGCAGAAGAAAAGTATTGTACTTTTCTTCAGATTTAAATTTAAAAATAAATTGTTGAAATTGCTTTGAATTTCATGGTTATACAATCTCATTAGTATTTACAGGTATTTTTATAGCACATACATATGTATGTATTTGTTATTATCCATAGATAAGAATGTTTATGTTTTTTTAAACAGTAATTATGTACTTTTTGTATTTATATTGAGACCAGTAGCTAGTTTCTGTATTTCTCGTATCGTTAAATCTGTCACATGAAGTGTGAAACACAAAATTCCATCGTTTCTCTATTTGTGAAAAAATTGTTTCTGTATTTCAATGCGAAAACAGACAACACTGATTCTATTTTTACTGGAATATTTCCAGTAATTGCGTGTCATATGAAACAAAATGTCACAAAAATATTATTTAAATAACGAAAAAAGAAATAATTTACAAAGAAAAGAAAATAACATAATGAACAAGAATATAAAATTAATGTAAAATTCTTGAAATAAAAAGTTTTTTCTATATAATGTCCATACATAGGACAATTACACAAACAAATTATAAATAAATATAATCATATCGAACTGTTAATAATAATTTTAGTTAAAAAATTCGATGTATATCTTTTCAACTAGTTTGGGAATTAAATAAGTCTAAATTTCCTCTTTTATACCAAGTAAGCTCTAAGATTTTCGCCATACCAGCTAGCAGTGCGTCTTCGAAACGGGTGTTTTCGGCAGCAAGAAATTTACTTTCTGAAAAACGTTGCATCATTGGGTGGAATACAGCGTCAGTCGAAAAAATTATGTTTTTACATCATAATATAAAAACACAGAATTTCGAATGTGATGCTTAATTCATATGAAACTTTTTTCCATTAACACTAACTGAATTTATAATTTTTATTTAAATCACGCATTAGTTTTTGGTTTTCTTTGCATTAATATAATTTTAAAATCATATTGAATTTTCCTGATAATTAATTTTTTTTCAAATTGCATTTCAATAAACCACATAAAATAATGATCATTTGTGTTTTATTATGTTCTCTTATTATGATTGAAATTGCGAAATTTACAAAAATGTCGAACCAGCGTAAGCACATGTACTGAAAAAGA
This sequence comes from Tachina lurida, assembly GCA_944452675.1. Classification (NCBI taxonomy): domain Eukaryota; kingdom Metazoa; phylum Arthropoda; class Insecta; order Diptera; family Tachinidae; genus Tachina; species Tachina lurida. Next base: position 53,513,088 of record OX101753.1, read on the forward strand.
AATTTAAAGTAATAATGTTCTGTTCTTTAGTAATCAGGTACCACCGACCAAACAAGAGGAGTTTTATAAATTTCAAGTGTGCATCTGTGTGTCAGCCTACGCATTCGCAGAACCAAAACGTCTGTACCAATTTCCATTTAGTTTGTTATTGTTTGAAAGGTGACTTTATCGAGAGTGTTGTAAGCAATGTTTGAAGAAAATCGATCCAGCAGCTTGGAAGTTATACAGTTTTTAATTAACTTTGTGATTATATTTTAAATTTTATGTACGAACTATTTAAATAAATAAGAACTTAAACCAGTTCATAAGGCTGAGTTTACATCTGGCATTTCTTGTGTGCCATTTGCCCAAAAAAGCGTAACCAACTAATTAATAATAAAAGCTGTTTGATTCAGACATATTTCCAATCATGTTGGATTCTATAAAATTGTCTATTAGCTATGTAAGGAACTATTTAACTTACGGCCTGACCCACGATATCGGCAACGTTCGACTTGTCGCACACTTACATTTGAAACAACAAAATATTAAAATTTGTTTTTGTTTTGAATGTAAGTGTGCGACAAGTCGAACGTTGTCGATATCGTGGGTTTGACCCTTAATAAATACATGTTTGAATCAAACAGTTGTTCATTAGTAATTAGTGGTTACGCTTTTTTATACTTGTGTGGCACATGGCACACATGTGTGAACGCGGCCTAATAGTTTATTAGTTGTGTGACAAAAATTAAAGAAAACACAACAAAAGTACTCCTTTCCAAGCGAAAATAACTATTTATATACTTCCAAGCAAAAATATAAATAAAAATTATTTTTGAAATTAATATTTGTAATAAAACTCAAACAATTTTATTATCACCCTAATGCAAAAATACGAAATTTTAAAAATTTTTAGATCTCGTTAACATTTTTTAACTTCCTTTTCGGCGATTAATCTAGTATTTTCCTTCAACTGGCAACACTGATCTTTAAAAGCATATTGTTTTTGCATGAACTTAATCGAGATTTACTCAACACATGTTCTGTTTCACATTTGTAAATGTTTGTATGCTCTTGTATATATGAACAAACCAACATCGTTTTTCTGCGGTCTTAACTATTGAGTGTTCATTGTTCTTGTTTCATAGTTATTCATCTGTATGAAATAGGATGAAACGAATAAAAAATTTTAGCGAACATTTCATAAACATCATTATTTAGTTTCATGCAGATGTCTAATCAGGATTACAAAAACAATGAAAAAATACAACAATAAAAAAAAAACAACATGGGTTGTAGTTCACCCAAAACTTCAAAAATATAATTTGTTTAACATAATAATAGTAAAAATTATTCTCATAAATTTTAAAATATTTCTGCACGGCAGCTACCAGTAACAAATTTTGTAACGTTTAGCACTTTTCACAATTTTTTAATAGTTTTTCCATATTTTTATATTTGTTTTCACATAATTTTTTTAAAAAAATATTTTTTTTTATATTGAAATTTTTTTACATTTTCTTTTAATTTCTCTTTCGTTAAAAATTTTTGAAGTTTCGGATGAACTTTAATTTGAAAAAAATAGCTCAGCTGCATTTCCGCTACTAGCTTATGGATGTGCCTTGGTTAATACCATGTATAAGTTATTAAAATTACTGACTAAATCCAATTAACTTGAATTTTCTATGCATATTTTAAAAAATTAGTCCCATTTTTCTCTGGCATATACTACATAAAATATTATTTGTAAAAAAAGTGGCATTCCACATAGCCAATGTATGTTCATAATGTAAACAAAGCGTAAGAAATATTTCTTGTGTGTCCTCAGCTTTCTGCTGCTCATCATTTATTTCCCTGCAGTCAGACTGGGGCCAAATGTCCCTATGTCAACACTAAAATTCTAGTAGTATGTACATTGTCTACAATTTCTCTTCTATTCGTCAGTACAAAAGAACGAGAGAAAACAGATGTGGTGCATTTGTGGTGGGTTTTGCAACAACTTGTCAATATTCCTATAATTGTATGTACGTAAGGTATAGAAATGTACCACTAAATGTCTGGTTGGTCTGTCTCCATGTTCCCATAAGAACTATGTATTCACTACCTAGTCAACTGTTTAAGTGTTACTAGTAGATTTCCAATGACAAGCACATGCTAAATGTCTATAGCACAAAGTATTGTATGGGGAATAATTAGAGAGTAGTACTGGTGACAAAGTCAAAAGCGACTCAGTACATTTTCACCATCGACATTTCCTTCAGGGTTGTTTCATCAGTGGTTTTTTTCATATACCTGTTTTTTTGTGAGCAAAAACACATACAAACAGTTCCTAAGCAGCAATACAATAAGCAATTGTTATATACTTTAATTGTATTGCCATTTCGAAAAGCAAAAACACACACACAAGAACTGTTGTACAAGTTCTCTCGCTCTCACCACAATTACATGGTACATACCATGGTGTATGTGGTTTATCTATTCTTATAAGTATACAAATGCAACCCTTTAATTTGAGGGCCTGTTTGTCTAAATGCGAACGAACTTTTCTTTCGAACATTTATATTAAAAACAAAAACATAAAACTTAAATTTGTTTTTGTTTCCAATACTAATATTCGGTAAAAACTTTCGTTCGCATTTAGACAAACAGACCCTGAATCTTAGTACTTTTGCTCAAGTTTTGAAATATGAACCTGGGCCTTACATTTTCACATTTATATTTCAGTGCGAATCTTATTCGATTACGCGAAGATTTGATGATTTCTGTATTTTATTTTAACGCAGAAATTAAGATTTTAAAATTCTGCTGGGTTTCATGATTTTGAAATCAAAATTTTATGTAAAATTCAATCTTTATTGCTACATTATATATTTTATGAATATACATATCGAAAATAACATAAACGAAAAGTCATGTCTTTGAAATTAATGATAATATTAAGAAGTCTTAATGTATTATAAAAAAATAAAAGCAGGGAGTCTACGTTGCAATTCGAAACTAGATTGCTTTCGAATTTGTATGTTAATAACAATCAAGTTGGAAAGAATATCATTTCGTGTCATATTACAGAGTAGACCCCTAGCAGGAATGGGAACATATTTTAAGAATGCCCAGTACCAATGATAAAGAATATAAGGATTTTATACTCTAATGTATATTAAAATTTTTATTTATTCATTTGCCTTTCTATTTGAAGTTAGAACATTGACAGCAGTAATCGCATCTGGAAACATCGAGTGATAGTTTAGTAATGGAACGTAGGCTGCAGCAATTACACGTCCCGCAAACCATCTTCCATGCAATGCATTCACTGCTAAAACAGCAGTTGTTATACTAGGACATTTGACATAAACATTGCCCGTCGGCGATATTTTATCGACAAATATGTGCAAAAGACCACCGTGTTTGGAGCATTCATCTATAACATCATCACGGATCTCAGCGTCCCAAGTAGGGTTGGTTTCTGTACGTGGGTCAAACATGTTTGACAACATGAAACATTGTGTTGCAATGGGTGGGTTTTGTGTCTGGGTTTGTACTGGTGCTGGTTGCGGAGCAGTTGCAAGTAACGCATTGGCAGCTGCTTGCGGCACGGCTAGGCCTGCCCCTTCTGCTAATTTAAACATTAATTGAAGCCGACCGGTGGCTCCCAAATCAATGCCACTACGATCCATTTCATCCGTATCAAGTGACGATGTATTCATATCCAATCTTTCGGTAACATTGCCTACTTTCATTGCACGACCTGCTAATTCAAATCCATTCAATTGCTCTAATGCCTTTTTTGCATCCTCAGCATTGTGATACTACAAATATTAAGAACAAAATTGATATTTTAATGATGATGATCAAATTTCAATAACATTTACCGTTATAAATCCATAACCTTTCGAACGACCCGTCTCGGTATCCATGATTAGTTGAATAGAATCAATTTTTCCAAATGGCTCAAATATACCGCGCAACATATCTTCAGTTATATTAAAATGTAAAGATCCGACGTAAAGTCTCATCGGGCCGATGTGATTTTTAGGTGTAAATATCGGCATCGTATTACCAATTCTATTTTTTTCAGCTTGAGTATGCTGCACAACAATCGGTATTCCAAGAAGTCTCTGCCCAGATAATCCCAAAGCGAGTGCCACTGATTCAGGATCTTGGAATTCTATATAAGCAATGCCTTTGAAGCGCTTAGTTTTGTTACACGTAATCAAGCGCACATCTCGCACTTTTCCAACACTAGAAAAAAATTCTTCTAAATCTCGGGCTCGAACACGCTGAGACAGTTGCATGCAAAACACGGTACGTGCGTCACGTTCTTCAGGACTTAGTTCAGTTGGAGGTGAACGATCTGCACCCAATCCGTTTGGCGGAGTTCTTCCACGTCTGAAAGGTCGGGGAGATCCGCTTGTGGGTCGATTACTGCAATATCAATATGAAACATATGGTTGAATAATAAGTTTTAAAAAAGAAAAAAAAATTAAGAAATGTATCCAACAGTTTTTAAGATATATAAATTAATGTATTACAGTTATCAATTTTTAAAATGCTTTGGTTGGGATTGATAAATTTGCATCTCCATTCTCAACTAAATTAACAGTTGAAATTTTATTTGTGTTTTGGTATTGCCATTTACAACTCTGCGTAATGTCGAGTTTACATCATGCATTTCATGTGTTGTCATTTTCATATGCATGCAGTGCGTTCCCATCAAATTTTCGATGACACACAATTTTGCTGTCATTGTGACAGGTAAGAGTCCCATCCCTCAACAATGGCAATACGGTATCATTGTCTACATCAAGAACTAATTTTAACATAATGACATTTAATGCTATATTTATACTATGTTTAGACGGTACGTGCTTCGCTCTCTATTCATGCTTCACGCCCCAATCATGACCGAATCCACTTGCTTCGCCATACAAAATTATGAGAGCGAATCAAGTAGATTCAATATGAATCTACTTGCGAAGCACGTAAAATTGGTATCTTCTCTAACTTTTATCGCAGTTAATCGCCACTTTATCTGAACTAGCTATCAAAACAAAATAGGTATATGTGTATGTGTGTGTTTGTAAACAAATGAAAACAAGCCAAAAAAACATAGATGAGAGTTTAATATAAATAAATTTAATTAAGTTATGAATAATATAAAAAGGAAAAATAAGAAGAAAATATAGAGATGCCTTCAAAAACAAGATTTTGCTTGAATCGAATTTATGTAAGTATGTATGCATGTATACACGTGCGTATGATACGTATGTTTGTGTGAATATACAGAATATACATAAAAAAAATGCCACGCGAACAATGATGCCTACTTTTTCAGAGCAAAAATCACTGTGTGTTCATAAAAAAGCACTAAATGCAATATATTTTTTATTTATATTTTTATATTTATCTATTTATTTTCAATACAGAGAAAGCCCACATGGATAATTATATATGTATTGAATGAGTAGAAATTAAAAATTTAAGTTAACTACAATTTTAAATTTACTACATTTCATAGGTTTTTGTAATAATTTCAATTATATCGAGCCATATTTCGATTTTGCGTATAAGTAGAATATGAGTAGGAAAATAATTGAAGTTCCTTTGGCAATACACTGCAATTATGGTGTATTATTTTAAGAAAATAGTATCAACGAGAATTATATCCTCGTTTCAGGAAATGCAGTTTAATTTCTTTCAGTATGTTACATTCTGTAGCTCGTTTCTGTATTTCTCGCATCGTAAAATTTCCCGCATGAAACAAGGGAATCGTAACAAAAACAGTGTAAATTGAAACACAAAATGGCTTTTCTCACATAAGTTTTTCTGTATATGTATTTACTTTGCGAAAACTATCTGTCATTTAAATAAATTTCCAGCAATTATTGGAAGGATGTGAGAAAGGGTGTTTCTGTAACAATATTCTGTGAAAAGTTTCTCGCAAGAACCGTCTAAATAACTCGCATTTTAAATTGGTGCGAGAACAACAAAATTTGTACAGAAACATGAAACATGAAAATATGAATAATAAACTAGTTGAAAAGATATGCAACGAATTATTGAACTAAAATTATTATTAAGGAGTCGATATCATTATATTTATTTACAATTTTTTTGTGGAGTTTTCTATAATAGAGACAGTTGCTAGAAAAAACTTATTTCAAGCATTTTACATTCACTTTATATTCATGTTCATTATAAAATTTTATTTTTCTTTAAAATTATTATTTTTTTGTTATTGAAATAATATTTTTGTGACTTTTGTTTTCATTTGACAGATTCAGTGTTGTCTGTTTTCACATTCAAATACAGAAACACTTTTTTTCACAAATCGAGAAACGATGGAATTTTGTGTTTCACACTTCATGTGAGAAATTTTACGATGCGAGAATAACAGAAACGAGTTACTGAACAACATAAGCCTTTTCTTTTTAGACCGTATTTTATATGAATGAAACAATTTGATTTATAAAATCATTATTGTATTTCTTACTTACTTTTAAAATAGATATAAGCGCTAAAAGTTATTTCTACTTCAACATTTGAACATGGTTATGTTAATAGTCTTAGAGGAAATATTGACAGTATTAGAAATGGATTATGATTAGTTGAATTTCTATAATTATAAACTTCAATCCCAAAATTGATCACTTCTGAGCAAATTTTTCCATTTATGTATCCTTAAATTTCTGATACTTCGTTCCATTTCTTCAATTTCACCATCCCAGCAAAAATTACCGCTTTTCAGAAGAGTTTTTGTGAGACAGCTAGAAGCAATGCATTCAGTTTCCAAAAAGCCATTCATTTTTTGCTTTACTAGTTCGTTTTACAGAAGTAATAATGTGTAGTTTTTGTGTATTCAGATGCAAAAGTTACTGGTTTACATTTTTTTACTTCTGTCCACTTTGTTAGAGAGCCTTACGTTAGTACTTTTCAGAAGCATTTTTGAAAGCTTTCGTTATCAAGAAAGCAATACATTGCTTCCCTCAGTGGTTAGTAATTAGATTATTGTAATTAAGTTATTTTATAACGTGTTTCCAACGTGGTATCCTCTGTAATTTCTAGAAATATATTTTTTCTCACTATGAAAGAGAAAGTTTTTCTTCCTTCGTATTTCACCCAGCTGAATTAACATTCTGCAAAGGAAACTTCGCATGTTTAAAAGGGGTGAAAGCAGATAGGTTTTGGAAAGTGAAAATAAAGCCACCACACTTTAACAAATTAATATTTAGTAGATTCGCAAAACGCACTAAAATCAAAGGTGAAAAGCACCAATTTAGTGCCTTTTTTTAAGCAACAATTTGAAAAATTCCGCACTGTTATGAATTAAAAAACTCTAAATCTAGTACGAAAAGCACTCAATTGGCACGCTGCACACGAAGCACGAATGAGTAGTCTAAACAGCATGATTCATAAACATGATTCAGAGAGCGAAGCAGGTGATTCAACTCGTCGTCTAAACATAGCATTAGACGACAAGTTGAATCACCTGCTTCGCTCTCTGAATCATGTTAATGAATCATGCTGTTCAGACTGCGCATTCGTGCTTCGTGTGCAGCGTGCCAATTTAGTGCTTTTAATACTAGATTTAGAGTTTTTTAGTTCATAACAGTGCGGAATTTTTCAAATTGTTGCTTTAAAAAGAAATTAGTGCCTTTTTTTGGTGCTTTTCACCTTTGATTTTAGTGCGTTTTACAAATCTACTAAATATTAATTTGTTAAAGTGTGGTGGCTTTATTTTCACTTTCAAAAACTATCTGCTTTCACCCCTTTTAGACATGCAAAGTTTCCTTTGCAGAATGTTAATTCAGCTTGGTGAAATATGAAGGAAGAAAAACTTTATCTTTCATAGTGAGAAAAAATAATACATTTCTAGAAATTACAGAGGATACCATGCACGTTATAAAATAGTTTAATTACAATAATCTAATTACTAACCACTGAGGGAAGCAATGTATTGCTTTCTTGATAACGAAAGCTTCCAAAAATGCTTCTGAAAAGTACTAACTTAAGGCTCTCTAAAAAAATTTAAACCAGTAACTTTTCCACTGAGTACATAAAAACTACACATTATTACTTCTGCAAATGGAAGCAGTAAGGCAAATAAATTAATATCTTTTTGGAAACTGAATGCATTGCTTCTAGCTGAAATTGAAGAAATGGAACGAAGTATTAGAAATTTAAGGATAAATAAATGGAAAAATTTGCTCAGAACTGATAAATTTTCGATCGAAGTTCATAATTCTAGAAATTCAACTGATCATAATCCATTTCTAATACTGTCAATATTTGCTCTAGGACTATTAACATTACCATGTTCAAATGTTGAAGTAGAAATAACTTTTAGTGCTAATAACTATTTTAAAAGTTAGTTAGAAATACAATAATTTTATAAATCAAATTGTTTCATTCATATAAAATACGGTCTAACAAGAAAAGGCTTATGTTGTTCAGAATGTAACATACTGAACCATGTTCATGTAAAAATTAATTCAGACGAAACACCTAAAAATCTAATTGTTTTATTAAAACAGTTTTATGGCCAGAGGAAAAAGACGAAACTGCATTTCTTGAAACGAGGAGTATAATTCTCGTTGATTATCTTTTGTTAAAATAGTACACCATAATTGGAGTGTCTTCCCAAATGAACTTCAATTATTTTCCTACTCATATTCTACTTATAATAAAGTCCTGCACAAGACTATTTATAAGACCTTTCAAGACATGCGACATTTTTTAAACGCTTTACTACAGCGAAATATTCTAAAACAAACGCTAAAAAACACTGTTGGCAAGACGAAAACTCAAAAAAAATATTGCCAACAGTGTTGTTTAGCGTTTATTTTAGAATATTTCGCTGTAGTAAAGCGTTTGAAAAATGTTGCATGTCTTGAAAGGTCTTATAAATGGTCTTGAGCAGGTCAATAACTTATAAGCAAAATCGACATAGAGAATATAGAGCCATATAATTGAAATTATTACAAAAACCTATGAAATGTAGTAAATTTAAAATTGTAGTTAACTTAAATTTTTAATTTTTACTAATTCAATACATTTATAATTAGCCATATGGGCTTTCTCTGTATTGCAAATAAATAGATAAATATAAAAAAAGAAAAAAATATATTTATGTACATACATACATATGTACATATGTATATACGAGTACTTATTTCATTTAGTACTTTTTTATGAACACACAGTGGTTTTTGCTCTGAAAAAGTTGGCATCACTGTTCGCGTGGCATTTTTTTATGTATATTCACACAAACATACGTATCATACGCACGTATATACATGCATACACATAAGCATACATACTTTACATAAATTCCACTCATGCGAAATCTTGTTTTTAAAGGCATCTCTATATTTTCTTCTTATTTTTCCTTTTTATATTATTCATAACTTAATTAAATTTATTTATATTAAACTCACATCTATGTTTTTTGGTTTGTTTTTATTTGTTTACAAACACACACATATACCTATTTTGTTTTGATAGCTAGTTCAGATAAAGTGGCGATTAACTGCGATAAAAGTTAGAGAAGATACCAATTTTACGTGCTTCGCAAGTAGATTCATATTGAATCTACTAGATTCGCTCTCATAATTTTGTATGGCGAAGCAAGTTGATTCGGTCATGATTGGGGCGTGAAGCATGAATAGAGAGCGAAGCACGTACCGTCTAAACATAGTATAAGGCAGGGGCACAGCTAAGTTGAAATACATGGTTTCTTATGAGGTCGGTTACATTCAGTACGTATCCGTCAACGCAAAGTACAAATATTGTTCAACTTTTAACTTTTTGCGTACGTTGATAAGTCGACAGATATTGGTTGGTTTTTTTAGTATGTTCTGATTTAGGGTTTTGTGTTTTGTGGCAAATAAAATAAGATTAAACAAAAGAAATAAACGAAATAAATAAAACAAGTTGAATTTAATAAATAAAATGGAGAATCAACCTAAGACGCTGTTCAAATGCTACCGTCAATAAAGTACTCATTGCGACAACCTTCTCCGTCGTTGCGTTAGTCAGTTGAAAAAGGCGAAGTTTAACGTATGACGGATTCATTTTGCCCCGGCCTTTACTTCCCTTTTCACAATGTATGGTTAAGAGTTAACGTGACCTTTAACTGACAGTTCTTCATACAAAAGTTGCCTTGTTAGCTTTTAATTGTACATTGTGAAAAGGGCCGTTAGTCATGTTTTAGACTCGGTAGTTTTTCTTGCTCAATTTTTGATTTTGTATGAGAGAGTTGAGAAAGTAATAAATAGCTTTTGTATACCTATATTTTTATTTCTCATTAAAAATCAAAAAGATTAGCAAGAAAAACTGCTGAGTCTAAAACATGACTTATGTCTCGTGTGCTTTATCATTGTGAGACTTCGGGCCTTAACCATAGTCAACGAAAAAGTATACTTTTTTAGTTTTACATGCACTTTTTTAAAAAATGAACTTCGACCTACCATAGAGGAGAAAAACTGGACTTTAAAGGAAAAAGTCGGTTCTGAAGTTAAAACATGCTGAAGCTGTTTTTAACTAGATTATCATCGACTCTGGCTCTTTAGTTCAAGACAAAACGCATTAAAATAAGAAAAAATATGTATGTAGTTCTTTGCAACTACTCAGCATCTGTGCGATATGTACACACATTTGCATGTACCCAGCAAAAAATTACACATTGCCATCAGAACTACTTGCCATATAATTTTTTTTTCATATATATATTTATTTATTGTATCTTCAAAAATGAACTAACAATAAGTAATCAAATCTTAAATCTAAATATAATTATTAGGCCCGACCAGTATCGGACATAAACTTAGTGATAGTTATAAATAATACATAACTGGTGATAATCAAAAAGGAAAAAAAAGAAGTATTTTCAAGCAGTCCCATCTGGAGTGTTGAGTATAAGAGCCCTTGTGTCCCTCTTTTTTAGGCGGATGTGTCCAGTAAAGTTCAAAATATTACGGGCAAGCGGATTTGGATGTGACTCGAGTTTAGTTCAATATTTGCCTGCGTATTTTTCAATTTCTTCAGTCACTAGTGGCATATTTAAATCACGATGTATATTTGAATTTTTGATGTACCATGGAACCGATGTTATCAAACGTAAAATTTTGTTTTGCCTTCGTTGCATAGCACCATATTGGCTATAAAAGCGAGTTGTATATCAAAAGTTTGCAGTCTAGGCTGAGTGTTGAATTTCTTCCAATTAACCAATATATTTGAGTTAATTTAAGTTTCATTTGCGTTAATTTAGAGTCAATATGATATTTCCATGTAAGCCTTCGGTCAAGGTGTATACCAAGGTATTTTACTTGAGAATGTTGAGGAATATTTTGATTGTTTATTCGAATGGGAGAACAAGTATCTGTTCTTAACGTAAACGTTATATGGACACACTTTTGTTCATTTACTTTAATTCTCCACAAGTTTAACCATATTTCAAGCTGGGTAATGTGTGCTTGGAGATTGCGGGATGCCTCATCAGGGTTTTTGTGCATACTCATCGGCAAATGTAGAAGTGTGGATGTTATTGCTCACAGGCATATCACAAGTATATATTAGATACAAGACTGGCCCCAGAATACTACCCTGTTGTACACCGGAAGATATAGATTCGGGCACACTCGTGAACTCTCCTTCCACAACAGTGAACTTCTTATCAATAATATAACTTTCCAAAAGCTTTTGTATGTTTATTGGTAGGTATGTCTTCTTTGAGATTGTTGAAAGTAAGCTTATAGGCCTATATGACTCAGCCTTGGTAAGATCTTTGCCTGGCTTTGGAATCATATTTATCTTGGCAAATTTCCAGTTATGTGGAAAATACTGAATTCGTAAAATGGCATTAAAAATAAATAGAAAGATTCTTATTGCAATATGAGGCAAGTTCATCAGCATCTTGTTACTAATGCCATCAATACCTGGAGCTTTCTTCGGGTCGAGTTCAGCAACTATTTTTTGTAGTTCACGCATCTTAAACCTTAAGGGACGAGGGGGTAGAGAGACTACACTCGGTAAATCGGCAGCACCCGTACATGAATTGGGAGTGAATACAGATTTTAAATGCTCAGAAAATAAGTTACCTTTCTCACTATCGCTTCTTGCCCAGCCTCCGGTCGAAGTACGCAGTGGTGATTTAAGATCAACGGGTCTTTTAGATTTTTAGTAGCGCGCCATAAAGAATAATTAGATGTTGACGATACATCAAGACTTTCTAAATAATTGTCCAGTAATGCAGTCTTTTCCGACGATAGCAGCTCTTTGAGTCGTTTAGTACATTCTTGAAGTCTGATTTTATTTAGGGGTGATCGGTGTTGTTGCCATTCTCTTCTAGCTCTCCTTTTTTCACATACAAGACGTTCAATTTCCGTAGAATAAATTCTATTAAAGCCAGTCTGCGGATAGGAAGTAGTGGGATATTCAGTAGCCGGTTTAATATTTTCGTTAAGATTGGAAATGTTAAATTCAGTATCATCAGATGATCTTAGCTGAATGTTTTCTACGCAGTAACTACTAATATATTTTTTGAATCCTAGCCAGTTGACCCCATTAAGGCAGTTTCACACTTTTGTGGAAAATGCAACTCTGATGTGTTGAGTTGTTATTGTCTTTTGAAATTTTTGAAACAGAAATTAGATTAGGGAAGCATTTTCGTCAAAAGTATTAATACTTGTATCATAGTGTGAAACGGCATTTAATCATTTTTAGATATGAGTTAGGCTACGTTCCTAAAAGCATTTATAGTGAAAGTCTGCAGCATCACGAACATCTAACGTTCAAAAATGCACTGTTTAGAGTCAAACGTTTTTTAATGCATTTAATAGGCATACCTGCCGCAAATCTGTGCAAATGGCGCAGTAAATTATTTTAAGATGCAAGAAGTTGCAGTGGAACAATAAGTTGAATATATCTATGTATTTTGATGTTTAAATTACATGTTTAGAATCTTACCAAAAAAGGAGATTGATAAACTCGAAAATAACTTTGAAACACATAATCTTGGTAGTTTTTTATTATTTCAAAGGAGTTTTTTTATTTTAGTTGTATTATTTTTAAGGCCAATGCTGTTCTCATAAGAAATTGTCGCTTTGATTTTCTTTTAAATTTTTTGCTTACTATAATTTAAAAGAAAATTGTCAATATTTTCTTAAATAAAATTACTTGCCAATTTTAAAATTTTTTGCAGTTTGTTCAAAAATGTCAACTGAGCACAGATGTTGAGCAGTTGCAAAACATGTGCAGCAGATAATCACGCATACGCAGTAAAACCTGGCACAACTGCCGCATTGATGCATAAATTTGCAGTATTTACGAACGTACCTTTAGTTAAACCACTCCTTAGTGGGCTGAAAATTGTAACTACAGGGCATCCTCTATAATTAGCGGTGTGATTACCCTACACAATTACTGCATTTTTTTCTGCTTGATTTTTTGGCTTAGTACAGCTAGCAGTGCCATGCAATTCACCGCAGATAACACAAACTGTAGGTAATTTACCTACAGTTTGTGTATGACCATAGTAAGTAAGTTTTTGTATGACCATATACTTGGCAATTATGGCACTGTACGGGACCTGAACGCTTACGTGGCTCTTCAACTGTGATTTTTCGGTGTAAGAGAAACTTTACGCTATAAATTGGATGGGTTTAATTTTTTTCAATTGTATGTCATTCGGTTCCAGTTCAACTCGAAATAGGGGTTGGGGGACCTTTTCTCTGTTAATCATATTAGTAGCACCCTTTACCTTAAATCCTGTGTCGATAATAGAATCTATGTCCTTTAATACGATCTGTAGGCCTTTACCACTCTTAAGTTGGTATGTGTAAAAATTTTTCTTTTTTTTCAAATTCATTAAAAATTTTTCGGAAATCTTTTTCTCCATATATTTGGATTTTAGTTTTATCAATATTTCCTCGTTTAATTGGAATAATGTGAAAAGTATTTTCACCTATGGTCGACAGTAGTTTTTTTAAAAGTGCGTTAGAATTTTTTTCTCTCAGATAGATAGATGGTGGCTTAAAAGACTTTTGCGATGATGCAGCGGGCTTGTCGTCATTGACTTGCAATACTGGAAAACGATTTTGACGATTGGTAGATGATGCGCTGTTATCCCTAGACATCTTTGAAGCAGATGCAATTTTAGTAGAATTTGGGCTTCGCCCGCGCTTTAAAACAGTTATATATCTGTCCATTCCGACTTGGACTTTTGGTTTTGGGCTACTGTTATCTGTTGTGATAACTGGGTTTAGTGATGAATACGAGCCCGAAGCGAATGATGCCACTGACTTATATGACGAGGTACTAGGCAACGTTAGTGTTAACGAATCACAAGTTGGCATTGGACAAAGCGAAGTTGATCGCTGACGAAAAAGTGACTTTGCAGTTCGAAAAAGTCTTTCATCAGATTTTTTATTTTTATTGTTTTCAAAAAGAGCTTCAGAACTCACAGCAAGTCTATCATCAGATTTTTTTATTTTTAATGTTTTCATTAACAGTTTCAGAACTCACAGTAAAATAGGCATTTCTGCCGTTAAAACTCACTTCACAATTTTTTTTCCTTTGAGGTACTCATATAGAGTATTCCTCAAGGGCACTTTGTTTGTGTATTTTGTTTGCGGTTTTTTTTTTTTTTGTTTTTGTTATTTCTATGTTAAAAAAATACAGGCAAAGCAAATAAAGCCCGCTTATTAAAGTCAATATGTATTACGAATATTTTTTTGTATTTTTTTTTTGTTTAGTATATATGTATGTAAAAAAACACCGCTAAGACGTCTGTTCACTATGAAGGTACAACGAGAACTATGAACTTGCCATATAATGACTTACTTTTCTGATTACCAAATTTCATTACTCGCTTATAAATCACATTACCTAAAATTTAAAAAAAATTATGTACAAGTTGCGAAATGAGGAGAATAATTTTTTTAGATTAAATAGATTACGTGAACAAGTTGCCAAATAAAAATAGTAAGTACTTCTCAAGAATCGATTATTTTAGTATCACGCCTTGTTAAAATCATTAACTTGGTAATCCAGTAAGGAACAGCTTCCACCAAAAATACTTAATTCCAAATCCGATTACATTTTTTGAAATTTTTTGCTGGGTATGTATGAATTTCTATCTCTTGGCTTCTTTTGTTCATATAAATAATGTATAATCCAATTATTGAATAGTTTATTGTATTAAAATAATACAAAATACCAATACCTTTTAAATTTTCTCTATATTATTTATTTGTTAAGTTGTTTTTATGTTCGGTTGTTTTATTTTATCTTTTTATTAAATTTAACCCTTTTTCATAACACAGTGTCAGATGAGAGAGAATGCCACTTTCTTATATTTTGTTTTCGATCGCATGAAAAATTTTCCATATTTGTTGTGGCACCCCGTTAAAGTCGGTTCAACTTAAAACACACTTTGTTTTTGACTATAGTAGAAAAATATTTAGAAACAGGTTTTTCGTATTGTTTGTTTATTAATATTTATACAAATGGATAATCGCAAAAGTATTCAATTAACTAGTGTTTGTTTATACGAGGATAATGTGAGAAATATCAGCGAAATATTTGGAAAATAAATTTTTTTTAGTGAGAAGATTTGATACCAATGGGGCCAAAAAAATATTTATTTGTGTACACCTTAAAATCTTTCCTATTTTCTTACTATGTATATAATAGAAGAATTTTAAATTTATTTGCTGGTGGTTCAGCGTTGTCTATATGCATTTCATTGTTGCTGTAACAAATCATCAGTAGACTTCAACCACATATTTTGAAATGCATATAGACAACGCTGAACCACCAGCAAATAAATTTAAAATTAAAACAAACTTCTGACAATATGTCGAATAATAAATTTCTTAAATATATAATACAAGGATGCAAAAACATTTTCTTGACAATGAAATTTTTTAGTTTTTTTTGGTTTTCATGTAATTTTCATGCTCTCACTTTTTAATTTTGCTTATAACTTACTACAATTTGTTCACTTAAATGTAAATAAAATTAAATCTATAACAAAAAATTTCATAATTCAAAAAAGGAAAAAATATTTACGATAAAAGTCAAAACTTAAAACGATTTTAGCTATGTCAAAACATTTTCTTGAGAAACTGTATGTTTCCATACAGCCTCACGAACATCCACAAGCTGAATTAGCTGTGTCATGTCATGCGTCCAGGGCGCTTGAATTTCTTTCACACACTTCTATGATTTTCCGCTTTCTTTTTCGTTTTCCATACTTTTACATTTTTATACCCGCACACATTTAAAATTCTTTCGGTATTTTCTCAATGTCAACACGCTGAAATTATTCTCACAGCTGTTTACATCAGATGCGTAATTCCCGGTTCACACGTTTCAACTTTTGTTGCTCAACTCGCAATTCAGCTGTAAGAAAGACGGAGACGGATATACAAATATCTCTTTTTTTTTCTTACAGCTGAATTACGAGTTGAGCCATGATACAATTATACAGGTAGCCGCAAATCTACAACAAATAAAACAACAGTGATTTTTATTGCTTTTTTGTGATTGACAAGAGAGACAACCAAGAGAAAACAATATACATGTACTTGCGTTTTCTCTTGGCTTTGCAAAGCATGTTTGTATTAGTACAGTTTTAACAGGGACTGTGCGCGTGTGTTGGTAAAACATAAACACCATTTGGCAGATCACATCACGAAACAAGCAAAACAGCTGGCGCTTCGCGGTTACCTGTATTATTGTATCATGAGTTGAGCCGCAAAAGTTGAACTGTCACTTTGTGTAGTAATGCCAAACAGCGTTACCGTTGTGCGACTAAAGTCGCATTTTGCCCCTTTTTCGAATGCTTTGCCACTTTTTATACCCCTTAGTTTTAAATCCCCTTTTAGTATCCTTTTCATTATTTTGTGCCCCTTTTTGCCCCTTTTTGTTCAGTCAACTTTAATTTTTATTTTTACAATAAATGTACGCAAATTTGTACAGATTGTACCACATTCGACAACAAGATTTTATTTCATATGTGTAAATATGAAAAATTAAAATTTTTTTGGGAAATTTTCTGTGGGAGTATATGGTGTTAAAAAGCCTTGATATGAATCTTTTCATTTGTTTATGATTTTTAAATATGTAATTAAATACAGTCATTCATAGATAATTCTAACTGTATTTGCCGCAGCCAAATTTGATTTGAAAGCCAAATTTGATAAAAGTACATAATTTTAAAAGGTAACAAACTTTATGCTAAGGGAAATAATATTGTATGAAAATACCACACTGAATTGCTATCATCAAGTAATGCTTTTGATTTAAGTTCCCATGAAATAAGTTCATCATTTGAGCCTATTATCTTGGAAAAACCAGTAAAAAAGAAAAATGCAATAAGAAAGTATTCCAATGATTAGGAGAGAGACGGAATAAGTGGGTTCAGATGGATGCAGATACAAAAAACCCATTAGTATTTTCGGCAATCAGTTGCTCATCTGCCGAATGAATCATTGAATGTCATGTTAAAACAGCCACAACCGTGGCCAATTCAAAAAAAAACAAATGATGTAAAAATATCCGAGCTTTTACCACAAAAAATACCGATTTTCGGAGGAAAGTTGATATTGCTGAAAATATGAATGAATGAAGCTTGTTTTAAGGATGGTAAGATGAACCCGTTAAGGCAAATGGACACATTGGCAAAAATTCGCCAGTTGCAAAGTCTGCGAGTTACACCTTATTTCTTTATCTATATAAAGTAAAATTCAAAAAAAAAAAAAAAACATATAAAGCATAAACATAAACTACACCATTTTTCATTTAAATTGAGAATATTCCAAATGAAATTGAGAATTTCGGTTTGAAATTGAGAAAATTCCAAATGAAAATGAGAATTTCAATTTGAAATTGGGAAAATTCCAAATGAAAATGAGAATTTCAATTTGAAATTGAGAAAATTCCAAATGAAAATGAGTATTTCAATTTGAAATGGAGAAATTTCCAAATGAAATTGAGAATTTCTATTTGAAATTGAGAAAATTCCAGTTGAAATTGAGAATTTCAATTTGACATTGAGAAAATTCCTGTTGAAATTGAGAATTTCAATTTAAAATTGAGAATATTCCAAATGAAAATGAGAAAATGCCAAATGAAAATGAGAAATTTTATTTTGAAATTGGGAAAATTCCAAATAAAAATGAGATTTTCAATTAATATTTCAAAGGCAAGTATAACAACTGTTAACGATTGCAGTAGAGCTATACAGCATACTACAACGTTTTACCAGTCTGCCATGGATCTGGAGGATATGCCTTTTGGGCAATAATACATACTCGTAGCTATATATTATTTTTAATCATATACATATGTATATATACTTATTAAAAAGATGTCGAATAAATAAATTTTCTGAATTCCAGCTTAATTTGGAATTTTCTCAATTTCAAATTAAAATTTCTCATTTTCATTTGGCATTTTCTCATTTTCATTTGGAATTTTCTCAATTTCAAATTGAAATTCTCATTTTCAACAGGAATTTTCTCAATTTCAAATTGAAATTCTCAATTTCAACTGGAATTTTCTCAATTTCAAATAGAAATTCTCAATTTCATTTGGAAATTTCTCAATTTCATTTGGAAATTTCTCAATTTCAAATTGAAATTCTCATTTTCGCAATTTCAAATTGAAATTCTCAATTTCAATTGGAATTTTCTCAATATTATCTTGAATTTTCTCAATTTCAATGAAAAATGGTGTAGTACTCGTATTACGAAAAAATTATCAAATAGACTAAAAGTAGGCACTTGTCAGTCCATGCTGTCTGCTTAAAATTTATTTCAAAACGATTTGGAAGAATGGATTCCAAGTAAAAAACTTATTAATAAATACAAATGTACAATATCAAAAGAAAGGATATTTAAGGTATTTAATAACTATGCATAATGCCTAAAAAGAATAATATTATCCTCTTAAGAATCGAATTTTCAAGTTTTTATCAAAACTTTATATGGCTAAATAAATTTTTTGAATTATGCTGGGTTTTAAGTAAATAAGTGATATGAACCATGTCCCAAAAATGAAAAAAAATTAATTTATGTATTCCTTAATTTTTTCTATATCTTAAGAACTGGGGCCAATTACTGCATTCGATTCGAACGAAATTTCCATTTATTTTCGGTTGGAATTTCGATTGATATCAAATGCAGCAATTTGACTACTGTTTTATTATTAACATAGATTTTATGATTTTTTTCATATAATAGCTTTCTATACTACGTTTATACTTGTCTTATTTGCGAATGGAAGTACAGTCGAACTTCCATAACTCGAATCACCATTATCCCAAAAAAAAAACTTCGAATTACGGAAACTTCCAGTTACAGTATTGTATGTGATTTGTTCTTTCAACGCTACTGTCAACCAAACTAGTTCGAGTTAGAGAAAATTCGAGTTAGAGAAGTTCGAGTTATGGAAGGTCGACTATATATATATGAATATTGTGAGTCAAATAAGCAATTATAAAACTAAAAATTTCTTTTCTGTATACATACATCTCATCACCAGCAATAAGTAATTGTTCTCGTGAATTAGTAAGATAGTATGAGTTCTCATAAAATGAATGTTTTTGAACTTCTTATACATGAGAAATTTGTTTATATTGTTTGTTTTAAATAAGATAGTAAATATTGTTTCTTTAATTTTTCTTGATTTTGAAGTTGCCCCTTTTTTTCTTTGAAATCCCCTTTTTGTGCCACTTGTTATTTGAAAATCCCCTTTTTGTGCCCCTTTTCGAAATTTTTCAACGGTAACGCTGATGCCAAACAACGAAAAATATCGGAAATGACAAACGTTGCCACTAGTTCCCACTCTTATTTTTGCCATATTTGTCACAAAATGTCACAGTGTGTACTCGGCCTAAAGGCAGAATTACCCGACTGTAAATGTAGAACTGTAAATGTAAATGCGTCAGCTGATCGAATCTGTTGCATGAAAAGCTATGCAAATGCTTACCTGACTGAAATGTCACGTAAATGTAACGTCTGAACCTGCAGAAAATAGAATTTCATGACGACGTTACGTGACATTTGTAGACAGTGATGGGATGTATGTATATTGAATGAGAGTGTGGCACAATAGCCCTATTTTGGTACTTTTGTTTCTTTTGATAAGTTAAGCTTTTGAGTTGCTAAATTTGTATAGGTACATGACATATTTAATAAATTTAGTTTTCTAATAAAGTTTTTTTTCTTTATAAAATTTAACCACAGACTGCCAATAGTATTTGTTTATTTTTTTGTTAATATACATATACATATATGTATGAATATGTAACATACATATAGTACATTTGTGCGAACAAACAGCATACAAGCGCACTAAAACTATTTTTATCTAATAATACCAAAAAAAATTATAATATGTGCGTTTAATCATAACAACTATAATGATAATAAAAATATAAATATTTTTATAATTATAATACGTTGTAATGTATGTATGTATACATATGAAGCTAAAATTGTAATTTCACTAAATATCAAAGTCATAACATTGTTTGTAAGTATAAAATAATGATTTGATACCATTTATATAATTTTCGTACTTTTTGTACACAATCAAAAATAGTGTGAAGATATTGAACTCCCATCAATGTTTCGAACAGCTGTTGCTCATTTTATTTGAATTTGTTAAGGTAGAAATACATAACACGCGTTTGTTCGTCGACGAATATCGTGCGCTTGAGAGCTTTACCGCATGAAAAATGGCAAGTTACACAACACTCGTTACAAACGCATTTTCTTTCAGATTTTTTATTTATTTTTACATTGAAAAATGATCTTGGAACATTTTCAATTCCTTTTTTGTGCAATACTATATAGTTTTCAAACTATTTATTAAGATTTTTCTTCATGATTCTAATTTGTTTAAATTTTTTCTTTTTTGTTGTCGGCTGATTAGTTGTCAAAACAACACAACGCGTTAAATAGTTGAAAGTTAACCAACTTTCTGCGGCAAGCGCGTCTAAAGGTAGAAATACATAACACGCGTTTGTTCGTCGACGAATATCGTGCGCTTGAAAACTTTACCGCATGAAAAATGGCAAGTTACACAACACGCGTTACAAACTAGTGCTGGGATACTATCGATATTTGCTACTATCGATATCTATCGATAGTACAAATTTCACTATCGATACTATCGATATTACTATCGACGAAATATTTGTACTTGAGAGAGAAATACAGCTATGGACATATAAATGGCACATTTTATCATTTGTTTTTTGATACACCATAATATCGAACATATAATACATAAACAACAAACTTTTGGTTTTTTGCGAAAGTTTATTATCAATTTTTAGTATTATATAAACTTAAGTTAAAATTCATTAATAAAAAAAAAACAAAACTTATTCATTATATATAAGCACCGCTAAAATGAGCTGGACACATAAATGGCACAATCCTAAAAAAATATAAAAAAATCGTTTTAATATTATATTTCTTAATATTTTTTGTATGTGCTAACATTATTCATTAATATTTAGTGCTGAAGCCTTTGTTCCTGATTACAGCATCACATCTTCTACCCATGCTTTCCACGAATTTTTCACATTTTGTTTTGGGTATGGCATACCAAGCTTCCTGTGCGGCCGACCACAATTGGTCCATATTTTTATAATTTTTTTTTTAGAAATTTCAATCTTGACTTCGTTCCACAGGTTCTCAATAGGATTTAAGCCAGGACTCTGGGCTGGCCAATCCAAAACGTCAATCTTCTCCTCACAAAACCACTGCTTTACAACTTTGGAGGAGTGTTTGGGGTCATTGTCCTGCATAAATTTCCACTTAATTGGCATGGAATTAAAGGAATAAGGCTCCATATGGTTTTTCAAAATATTCAAATATTGAAACTTGTCCATTTTTTCATTTATTTTAACAAGCGGACCTACTCCATGCCAAGAAAATGCACCCCAAACCATAATGCTGCCACAACCGTGTTTCATAGTCTTCTGGGTGGATCGTTTATTAAACTCTTGGTCTTTAGGACGATGAACAAAGGTCTTGCCATCTGGTCCCATCCTATTAATTTTTGTTTCGTCACTCCATAGCACATTTTTCCAAAAATTTATAGGTTTTTCTTTGTGTGTTCTAGCAAAGGCTAATCGTTTTCAACAATTTTTTTTGAGAGGAGTGGCTTTTTTCTGGAAATGCGTCCAAACAAATTTGCCTCGTTTAATCTTCTTCTGACAAGCCTGCTTGATATTTCCACGTCCAAAGATTCATTAATATCAGATGTAATTTGACGTGATGACTTGAACGGATCAACTTTCGCCATTCTTACTATAGCTGCATCCGTAGCCTTATCGGTTTTTCGTGGCCTTGGTTTTCGACTTTTACCCTTAACCAATACATCGGGATTTGCAACACATGACTTAATTGCATTGTACACCTTTTTTCGAGAAATTTGTATTTCTCGAGCAATTTCGGCCACTTTTTTCCAGCTTGATGCATTTTCCATACTATCCGCCTTTCTTCAATTGTAGTATGTTTGCCTGATCCCATTTTAAAAAATTGTTCACTGCTTTAAATTAATTTTTAACTACGCAAAAAATGAAGTAACTTTAATTGCATCTACACAAGAACTAAATATGTTAAACTTATTGTGCCATTTATACGTCCAATTAAAAGAAGCATTGTTTACGCAAAAATCCTAACGGTAAACAATTACTTAAAATACAATGGATGATTTGAGAGCAGATGAGAAGCAAATTCTCCCAACAACAGTAAGAAGAGATAAAACTAGCATTTTCTTACAATTTTATTTAAAAAAAAACTTTAATTTAAACACAATTCAAGTTGTGCCATTTATACGTCCATAGCTGTATATAACTAATTTTTCATCAGGTCACAGTTAGTTTTTTATCACTTTATTGAAAGTTTATAGTCTTTTTGTTTTAATATTTATGAATGTATGCATCAACGAACGTTATATTAGGTGACAGCTTTTGAAAAATTGTGCTAATGTCAGTTAAAAAATTTTTATAACAGCTCTCGTTTATAAAACTGCATTTTAAATAATATCGATATCGATATTTTTTCCTATCGATATTTTCGATATTTTAAAACTATCGATATTATCGATAGTACTATCGATAGTGTCCCAGCACTATTACAAACGCCTTTTCTTTCAGCTTTTTTATTCATTTTTACATTGAAAAATGATCTTGAAACATTTTCAAATCCTTTTTTGTGTAATACTGTATAGTTTTCAAACTCTTTATTAAGATTTTTCGTCATGATTCAAATTTTTTTTAATTTTTTCTTTTTTATTGTCGGCTGATTAGTTGTCAAAACAACACAACGCGTTAAAAAGTTGAAAGTTAACCAACTTTCTGCGGCAAACGCGTCAAAGAGTTTGGTATGTAACTTGTCGTATGCAAAAACACTATTTCAACTTTTTTTGACAGATGCCTACAGTTCGCACGCGCACTAACGCGTGTTATGTAACTTCACCTTAAGAGTTTGCTATGTAACTTGTCGTATGCAAAAACACTATTTCAACTTTTTTTGACAGATGCCTACAGTTCGCACGCGCACTAACGCGTGTTATGTAACTTCACCTTTATACTGATAAACACCCAGCAAACAAAAAGTAGTATATATGTGTTCTTGTTCAAAAATATACATATGAAAATGTATATTGTTTGTGATTAAAATTAATTATTATTAGTAGATACGAACATTAATAAGAAAAGGATAAAACGATAAAGAGGATATATAATAATGTTTTTATATGATTGAGGTGCTACTGAAACCATAGGCATTCCTGTAAATTAAGGAGTCAAGCACTTCGTCTTTCCGATGAAATTGCTCAAAATCTGTTTTGCTACTTGTAGTTATATGCAAATATTACGGTTAGAGGCTTAAGCGTTACAGCTGATATTAAAATTATTACAATTTAGTTCTTTTACATAAAATAATAATTTTTAAAACATCTAGGCACATTTTCATTATAAAAGATGTCTTATTTCAAAAACTCCATTACTTTTTTCCAACAGTATAAAACTTGCCATCAAAAGAAAGTAAATTATAATAGCTTCAGCGAAATTATTAAAGAAATCTTGGATTAATTAAAACATTACCATTTTATATATTATTAACTTATAAGCAGTAATGCATACATACATACATATGTATGTATGCATGATCACACAATCCATATACATTTCAATCAAAATGAAGTCCATGAATTTAAATATTACACATTATGAACTTTCACGTTTGACTTCAAATAACTCGCAATTTGACTTCAAATAACTCGCAAAAAATGAGAGTTTGCTGGGGGCACGAAGCAATTAGCATGTATGTATGTATGCACAAGGAAGTTTTTTTGTTTGTGTCGAAAACACATGACACGTTTTTAAGCATTCTATAAGCGTTCAAACATTTACATTTACATTACATTTACATTTACATTACATCTACGATTTCTACAGTCGGCTAACGAAGCCTTAAGCTTGGTTGAGAAAAACGTTGAGTGCACACAACTGCTTTTTAAAATGTCTTTTCATGGTAATAGAATGTATTACATATCAAAAAATGCTGTACAATGTACAAAATCTTATCATGTAAACGCAAATTGTATCGAGTAGGAGAGATTACGGATAGAAAATTTGACAAGCGGGCGGTAAATGTTTTGTTTTCTAAACCATTTTAGAAAGTTAAGTATTCTCGTCACAACAGAGTTATATTTCAAAGTAAACATTGGCAGCACTAATGGTATCTAGTCCTAGTTTGCACAATGCAAGTCTTATTGCTAGGCTGCTTAGTTTGTAGGAGAGAAACGAGGGGAAAAGAAACGAGTACTCAGCTTCATGTACTATCAATGCGTTTTGCTTTCCCATTCGTAATGTTAAAAAAATGTGTGCTATGTATAAAAAATATGAGCTGAAAAATAAGACTTTAATTGTGTGGACGCCTATTAAAGTTCAAAGAAGAAAAAGTAATAAGCTTAGCAATAAGACTTGACTAGTATGAACTGGGACCTATAGAAGGTGTTACCACTTTTGCAGAAGCAACCAAAATCAACTGAAGACATTTTCATGTTGTTTTTGTAAATATTGTACAACTGCAACCATCAAGTAGCTGATGGTACATCAAAACCAAGCAAACAATAAGCAAACCTATAAAAAAAAATATATTTTCTAGTAAAATTATACTGTGTTCAGACTAGGGATAACAATCGGGATCGATTTTTGGAAATCCCGGGATTCGGGATTTTGTAAATCCCGATTTTTATTTCAAATTAATAACAACAAATTTTAATTAATTTCATGAGAAATGTAAATGATTTCAATGAAATTCTATTTCTTAAACAGAAATAAAATTTAAGTTCATTACAAAAAAATCATATTGAACAGCTATGATCTGAGAGGGTATAGCTTCCCATTGGTCCCATTTGAAAAAATGGGCGGGTTCACGCCCGAAATTTTTTTAATTTGATTTTGTGATCTTCTACTAATTTGATTGCTTCGAAGCCTAGCAAACATCTTTGGTTCTTGTAATTACAAAATGTTTAAGTTGAAAAAATGGGCGGGGCTATGCCCATTAAAATGTATTATAACATTACACGTGGTTCTACTTAACCGATTTTTACGAAACTTAGCACACACTTTAAGCTCTAAAATAGACACAATCTTCTTTAAAAAAAAGAGCGGGGTCACGCCCATTAAAATTTTAAATTATATTTCACAGGGTTCTATTTCACCGATTTTTACGAAACTTGGCACACACCCTAAGCTTTAATAAAGGCACAAAATTGCGTTCAAAAAAGTGGACGGGGCACGCTTATTAAATTTTAGTATATTTCATGTGCCTGTACTTAACCAATATTTACGAAACTTGGCACACACCTTGAACTCTTAAAAATACACAATCTTGTTTAAAAAAAGGGGCGTAGCCACGCCCCATAAAATTTAATACTTAATTTCACGTACTTTTACTTTATCGATCTGTACGAAACTTGGCACACACCTTGAACTCTTAAAAATACACAATCTTCTTTTAAAAAACTTTTTTGAATTGACCAGAGCTCAAAAGTATGCACTAAAAAGGTAAAAATAAAACTTAAAAAAAAAAATTAAACCGACTTCAAAAATAAGCACTAAAAAGCTACAAATAATATAGATCTAGTTAAATAAAGGATTTTTATATACAGTGATGTTCGATAAAATAGAGCCACCCTATTTAATATTTTTTCAAACTAAAAATAATGGTCAAAAAGTATAAAAAAATAATTTTTTATTTTGTTTTTCTTCTTTTCACATACAAATCAAAAATATTGCAGCGCACAATTGAAAATTTAAAACTTAAAAAAGATCTCATACATAAACTTAAAAAAAATTTAAATTTTCGGTGTGAATAAAAATAGAGCCGCCGGTTTTAGTTATTTGAAATTAAAGTTTTGCAAGTTTATAATACACACATATTTGTAAAATTCTCTTTGTTTACCTTAATATTTAGTAGAATAACCATTATTTTTAATAACGGGTAAGCAACGCTTAGGCATTGCGTCCACAAGTTTTTGGCAAGTGCCGACTTGGATACTTTCCCACGCGTCTTGAATTAATGCCCAAAGTTGGTCATTCTTGGACGGATTTTTGCATCGAAGTTTTAATTTAACAATTTGCCAAAGGTTTTCTATAGGATTTAAGTCTGCTGACTATGCAGGCCAGCTTAAAACCTTAATTTCATTGGTTTGAGAAAACTCTTTTGCTCTCTTCGATGTGTGTTTCGGGTCATTGTCCTGTTGAAACACCCATCGAAGCGGCATTTCCCACTCAACGTATGGCAACATGGTGCTACTTAAAATATTCGTGTAATATATTGCGTCCATTTTATCTTCAATACGAAACAATGGCCCCCGTTCCTTTGTAAGAGAAACAGCCTCATACCATTATATTTCCTCCACCATGTTTGATGGTTTTAATAGTATATTGGGGACGGAATTCGGTGTTGAGAGGTCTTCTTACACATAGGCTGCTTCTGTCAGAGTTAAAAAAGTTTAGTTTTGTTTAATCTGACCAAAAAATATTTTTCCTTTTATTTGTTGACAAATTCAAATGTTCTTCAGCAAATTCCAATCTTTTTTGAATATGCTTTTTAGTCAGATACGGAACTCTATGCGCACTCCTAGCTTTCGAATTGTTTTTAATTAAGAATCTTGGAAGTGGAAACATCCTGGGGAACCCACCAGGGGTGGTTCCAGGTGGTGTGCCACTGGCATAGGTGGGTCGGCGCTCCAAAATTAGTGGGGGTCGGTCATACATTTTGACTCGATTGAAAAACTCTAAATGGGTCAAGGTGAGATTTTTCAAAACTTGACCCTTCGTATCAAAAGTCGGGACATCAAAATACATTTTAGAGGTATGATTCCTTTGGAAAAGTTTCTTATTTTGATCCCTAGAATACTATTTTCCTTATAATGTGTGCGATTTTTAAATCGATCCGCCCTACATTGTATATGCATTAGAGTGGCCGTTAGTTGTATGGAGAACTTTTTTTCCGATTTATTCTACTCCCTAAATCGGTTCAGTTTTATGTAAAAAAAATACAAACAAATTTCGTACCGATAAGTTGCGTTTTATAGGGTGCGTCCGGCCCTCAAAGTTGGCCTTCAAGCCCATTTTTCAATGTAATTTTTTGCATATGACTATCTTTTTAAAAAATCATTTTACAAGAATATGACATATGACAATATTCTATCTCTTCAAGTCGACAACGTTAGTCTCAAAGAAAGTTTTTTGCTAAAATTCATATTTTAGAAAATAATCAGGAAAATAACCAACAAAAAACCAAAAATTTTATGTAACAAAATTATATTTATGTGGAAATTTTTTATTTTAAGCATGTACAGAAAGCTTATACATATATATATCGTCAGCCCATTATTGGTTTGACCCACCGACCATTTTAAAAAAAGTGAGTTAGGTATGAAATATATATATTTCGAGTATCCTTTTTCTGAATCCGAAACATGTTTCGCGAAATGAATTATGGTTTCTGAGATATTTAGCATTAATTTTGCTTCATTTCAACTATTTTCAGGTTTAATAAGTATTGTTTTGCTGTAAGCGCCACTGTTTGGCTGTTTCGTCAAATTATTCATACAAAAACGTACAAAATCAATTTAACTCTTGTTTTGCTTCATTTCCGTAATGTTATAAACATAATTGGGACGACCGTCGAACTTCGTCGCATAGTTCAATGAACTTGCCTTCAGGAATTCGATCTACTCCAAATCTTTGCCTTGCCATGGATATATTTGTAGCACATGGATACCAAATTATGCAAATATTAACTTGCATAATATGCAAACAAATTTTTTATACAATTGAAATAAAAATAAATGCAAAAATCGATACCAAGCCTAGAAATTCACAGCAGCATAATAGCAGTCTAACATTTGTTGTTTAAAATTCGCAAAAACTGTTGAGAAGTAGAATACTTGCAAAAACTCGCTCTCATCGCAAACATTGCAAAGATTTGAGAGAAATTGAGAAAACTCGCTAGGACTGTAAATTTAGTCATTAACCCGGGAGAAAGCGCAAAAACATTATGAAAATTCGGAAAACCTTGCAAAACTTTTAAATTTGAAGTCCCTTAATAAAAATAAAGCCAGAAACTTAGGAAAAATTACATCTTTCGCAAAAATTCGCGAAAATTTGCAAAACTTTAAACAAGCCATAATTTATATTAAAAATCGGTAAAACTCTAAGTAACGGTAAAAATTCGGTAAAAACGCGAAAATGGCGAAAATTCGTAGAAACTTACTAACAGTTTTATAAAAGCAAAGTCTAATATTGTTAAAAATTCGCGAAAACTGTTAAGAAGCACAATACTTTCAAAAAGTCGCTCCCTCGCGAACATTGCAAAAATTCGCCAAAAGTTGTAAAATCCTAAACAAACCCTATTCTTTATTCGAAATCGCCAAAACTGTTAAAAATAAAAAAAATCGAAAAGAACGCGAAAAACCGCATATTCGCGAAAAATTTCTAAATGCATTGAAGAAATTACTTACACTGCTATGAATAACAAAACCTCAGAAAATTCGATAAATCGACTGTTTTGGAAAGTAGAAGTGTTGAAATTTTTAGAAAGCATATTTTGAGGCACCCTGTTTTAAGACAGGGTAGCTCCAAACAGCCTCAAAGTGTATCGAAATTCTTTCGGAGCTTGTAACTTTTGTAAATAGGAACCGATTTCAATAATTTTTTCAGCGGGACAATCTACGTTAAGAAATAAAAATAAGACATGCTAAGATTACCATTTTATCTCTTTCAGTTTCCAAGTTATTTGACTTGAAAAATTTATTTTTTAGTTTTTGGCCCTGACTTTTTTTATTCGTTAGTACATAACTTCTTTATTACTTGGCAAAAATCAGTATGTTTTAATGTTTTTGAAAGAAAACTTCATTTTGATATCTCAAAAATTGTAGCAAGGAATAATTTTGCAATTTGGATTTTTAAAAATTATGAAAAAATTTGGTATATTTTGTGAAAAAATTATTCTTATTTTTTTTGGAATATTTTAAAAAATTATTAAGTATTTGATAAAAACTTTGATTGTTTTTGAGAAAGGAGACATTGAGAAAGGCTGTGAAATAAATTTTGGAGATTGTTGTTGGTGCACCCTACATTCAGCATTGGTCGAAAACTAGCAATTTTTTTTTTTTTTCAAAAAATGCGATTTTCGGATGTGGCAAAAAAAATTGCACGGTCGTTTTTGTAAATTTTTTGGTTTTTTATTATAAATAAATTTGTTGTAAGTAACCTGTAAGAAACTCTTTACATCCTACACATAAATGTAGGCAGGAGAGGAGATTTTCTAAAAATTTTAAAATTTTTCTAACACAATTTTTCCCAATAAGAAAAAAGTATTATAAAATTATAAATTGGGAATCATTTTAATTTTTATCAATAGTATACATTTAGCTTTGCAAACTGAAAAAAAAATATTCTCCTACCTTCAATACTTTTTGAAATATTCGAAATCCAATTTTGATTAAAAATTTTAATTTTCTACATTTTTTTATTTTTGTCTAAATTATTGATCTTATTTTCTTTACTGCAAATGTTTTTTAATGTTTTCTATGTTATTACAATAGTAGATATAATTGTCTATTCAACGGTATATAATATGTATTCCTTTGCCATTATATCAGTCTTAAAATGTATACACAAATATAACACCTCAGGTAACAATTTACGTGTTTTATCTGATACTCAAACAAACCCACATTTTTTATGAACTCTTGAAGCTGTTATTAAATACTTTCTTTACTTAAATACAATAAAATATAAGAATTTATATACATAAATATAAGTATATTTATATACCTACAAGGACAAATAGATTGAGTTATTTATTTATTTAAAAAAAATTAGTAGTCAATTTAACATTAGAACATTAAATTACGAAAAATTTTTTATGTAGCTCCTTTTTAAACGCATATAAATTGCCTAAGTTTTGAATATAATTTGCAAGAGAATTCCAGAGACTTTTTGCCATGATATCAGATATTTGTTTGTATGAATATAAATACTTATGTATCAAGAGATATATGTACAATGTACATATGTATGTATGAGTATGAAAACTTACAACAAAATTTCCCGTTTTGATTCTGATAATTGTATTAAAAATATATTTAATAAGTTCAGTTTCATTTTCTTTATTACTCGTATCTAAGTGCATGCATACATACATATGTTGTTTTTAATTTATATTTGGGTTTTACTTCAAGAATTTGCTTTAAAATAATCTGAGACATCATGGCCTAGCAAGCTATTAATTTCCTCTGCTTCGGGATCGTCCTTCTCGATTTCAATACTTATTTTTGGCAACCATTTCATTCTTATGCCTTGTGGGAATGGATCTGAAGACAATAGCATTGATGCATTAAATCATTATTTTGAGCACCTCTAGAGCAATTACGTGTATTGAAAAGTCGATATTGCTTAACATCTCTATTTCTAGCTTCCTGTGCTTCTTCGCTTAGTTCCCCCAGAGGAAGAATGTTGTTTTCTATTATTTCCTTTGTATGCGCTAGCACTTTATGTACGGCTGGAGTTATTGATTTCCATGGATATAATTCATTTATTAGAATCAGAGTGTGTTTTGCATATTTTTCAAACTTGTCCTTATTAATTAACTTTTTGCTATTTATGACGGCCAGTATTATTTTGAAACGTCTTATGAGATTAAAGCTAATACCAGTTATAGAAGATATGGTTTCAGGGTCATCAAAAAATCGCCTAGCAGTGTTGCCATTATTGGAGTTTCCATAGCCATATAAAGGTTTGTCAATGATTAAGCCACGTTTCATAAACTCTTCTTGAATTCTTTTCTTTTCTTCCAACCGTATCTGTTTGAAAGCAGAATTATTCGCAATTTGAACGTTCTGATGTTCTGGTACACTGCGATGTTTACTGTCGTAAGATAGATATAAAATGTACTCCATGAATCGAATCCGAGCATGAAGTGGTAATATTTCTAGCATAAGGGCATATTCATTATTTGGAGTATAATTCTCAAGTCCTTAAAATCAGAATTTTTCTTTTCGCATATATTACAAATCAAATAAGATTTTGTATCGGTTATTGCATTTGCAACTTTTCCATCTATCATTGTTAAATAAGGTCTAAAAGATACTGTTATTACTCGTCCTAATATATGAACCTCAATGGGTTCCATATTAGAAATTTCATGTTTTATACCATCAACCAGATTTTGAGTTGTTTCTTTGTTTTCCTTGATGTATTCAAAACGTATTGGTCGGCATAAAAACTTTGAGCCTGGAGTAGTATTTACCCGCACATCTTTAAATGCATTTTTACTTGTTGTAGTCGAAGCCTTAATGGTACTAACGATGCCATTAAAACTTTGGAAAAGTCATTATCGTATATCATACATCATAAACAGTCACGCATATGTCTCATTATTTTAAAGAATTTGTAATATCAGCATATGTTTTTATACAGCAAGATAATTTATGTTAATTCGCAAATTAAATAAAAATGCATACATGACGAACATATAACCTCCTCCTTAGTTGAAGTCGGTTAATAATTCGAAAACAAAATGAAAAACAGTTCAAAATATAGGTGTTTTTATTTTTGCAGATTTTTTTTAGATTTTTTTAAATTATTTTGCAGATTTTTCAGATTTTTTAGCCAATTTTTCCAGATTTTTGGTAAAATGTTCTGGCACCAGTGCTTGACGTTGTAAAGATTCACCCCTATCGTGAATAAAATGTGAAATTTTTGAACCCATGAAATTTTCATTCCCCATGAGGGGAAATTTGCTATCGGGAACTTCATGGGAACGTTTTTCCCGCTATTGATTCGCAGTGAATGTAAAAAACGGGAAGAAGGCTTGTAAAGCTTAAAAATTAATTGAAAATTAGACAAATTTATGTTTGGTAGTGAGAAATACACACATTTTTTGTTTCAGATGCAATGTTTTTAAGCTATTACATTTAAATTTGTAATTCAGTTTCATATTTGTATTGAGCCTTATTTTCGATATTTATCGTAAGTGAGATTTAATCGAAAATATACCTTTTTATTTAAATTAAAATTGTATGGGCCTATCCATAGTTAAGAATTATCAAAATGCCAAATATTTTATAACTTTTAAGATACGGGCTGTAAAATTTTATCGTAAGCGAAAATTAATTATGTAAAACAAATTTGAATATTATAAAAATAATCCTCTCTTCTAATTTAAATACCATACAAAACTTGTTAATTTTGTATTAAAAAAAGTAAAAAAATAGAATAACTTACACAAGTACACATTGGAAAAAAAGTAACCAATTTTGGTTACAAGTAAACAAAACGGCAACGCTGATCATAGCATACGCTGTCTACGAGACTGTAAAAAAACAAAATAATAAAAATCAAACATAAATACACACATGCTTTCGCTCTCAGCAATGCGAGCGCAGCATACACTGCAGAAAGAAATGAGAGTGCGTATGCTGGACGGGTAGTACTGGAAATACCCGCCTAGAAAATTTTAGCTTGTATGAGATGCGCATTCTATATGATTTATATTCTTTGGCTTAATTCTCTTGGGAATAAATGTCGCGTCCGACTTATCGCGTCCCTATTTGTACTTTAACCATTTAAAAAAAATTAAAACAAAATTTTCATGTTTCATAAATCTACACATAAACGATCATCTCACACCTTCTTCATAAAATTTCGCTGAATTATGTATATTTCTATAAGTGCACAAAAGTAACTTCTATTTTTATCGCGTCCGTTTTTCGCTGACAAATGCTTATATCAATTTACTATATTATTGATATCTAAAAAACTTTTTCTTAAATACACTACTCCTTCATTGCTTTAAAATACTAAAGATATACTATATTGAATCTTTCCATTCCTTTCCTGTTGTTTGCTCAAATAAAAGTGTACGAATGTCGCGTCCGTCGCCTGGGAATCAGGGAAGGAAAATGACTTCTTGGATTTTGTACCAACTGTAAAAACAAAATGTACTTTTTGGACCATGACGGTACCATTTTTTTTAATATTTATTAATAAGAGCGGAAACGTAAAAAAATGTGTAAAAATTCAGAAGTAAACAATAAAAAACAGAAACTTAACAAAAATGTGTATGAAAATTCAGTATAAAAAATTAAAAATAAACATAGATTAGACTTGTTAGAGATCGGTTATCCTAAATAAAACAAACACAAAAAAAATTAAAGAGAACATAGACAAAATTAATGTTACCATATCATCGGTTGGTTTCTGGTTTGCTGCAGACATAATGTATTTTGTATATAATGAGCCGCAAACCAGAAACAAACCGGCGATATAGTGAAACATTGGCATTTTTAAATTGTACCAAGCAACTTGAGGTAGTACCACGGTACCAACGAGGTCAAAAATGTACCATAAAAAGTACAATTGTACCATGATTTCCATCCGTGCTGGGAATCGCCCATATAGTAAAAAAAAACTAAAAAAAAATTACATTGAATGTATGGGATTGAGGGCCGGACGCACCGCCTAAAACACAACTTATCGGTATGAAATTTGTGTGTATGTTTTTTTTACATAAAACTGAACCGATTTGGGGGGTGAGAGTAGACGAAATAAAAAAATAACGGCCACTCTAATATGCATGTACATTAGGTATGGCGTAATTCACTACCAAAACATGGTAGCGGTCATATGGGGGCAAAGGTATCCGCTTCGTGCTCAAAGTTGAGGGTAAAAGCAAAAAAAAAAATACAAAAAACTATATATAACTTTCCCGGGGTCACCGCTACAAGGGTCAAATGTATGACCAGCACCCATTAATTTTCTCCGCCCAACATGTTTTTTAAACACACCGACCGCCTACATCTTCTCCTTAAGGGGGGCTCCCATACAAAGACGAAATTTTTATAAAATTTACTCGCAGGGATCTAACTGCCCCTAGGGCGTATGTACCTACCGAAGTCAAATGTATGACCGACCTGCAATATTTTTTCAATACGAAGATTTCGAGCCGAATCAGACAACTGTAGGGCTTGACCGCTAGATTAAAAAAAAAGCTCAATTTGTATAAAATAATATAATATAATATAATATAATATAATATAATATAATATAATATAATATAATATAATATAATATAATATAATATAATATAATATAATATAATATAATATAATATAATATAATATAATATAATATAATATAATATAATATAATATAATATAATATAATATAATATAATATAATATAATATAATATAATATAATATAATATAATATAATATAATATAATATAATATAATATAATATAATATAATATAATATAATATAATATAATATAATATAATATAATATAATATAATATAATATAATATAATATAATATAATATAATATAATATAATATAATATAATATAATATAATATAATATAATATAATATAATATAATATAATATAATATAATATAATATAATATAATATAATATAATATAATATAATATAATATAATATAATATAATATAATATAATATAATATAATATAATATAATATAATATAATATAATATAATATAATATAATATAATATAATATAATATAATATAATATAATATAATATAATATAATATAATATAATATAATATAATATAATATAAAATATTGTTTTGTACAAATTGAGATTTTTTTATGAAGGTCTAGCGGTCAAGCCCTACAGTTGTCTGATTT